>OZ012735.1:927602846-928802846 GCA_963859935.3 Lathyrus sativus
ATTCAACAAGCACATCTCATACAACATCTATTAATACTAAAAGTAAAAAAAACTAGATGTGCCACGATGTTGATGAAGGTGACAAAAGCCTACGAAAGCGTTGTTCAAATCCCAGTTAGTTTTGATCTAATAACTAGTAAGGCTTATGGAGAAAATTATGATGATTTTAGGGGTTATATGGAATTACTAGGTAGAAGCAAAATCAGTATTTTGATAGAGAATTGACACAACGTTGTTGGTGATTGAAAAGATAAATTATGCACCGATATTACAGTATTTATTATAAATTTTATGATTTGTTTTACAAGTATAGATGACCATTTACTTTTTTGGTTTAATACTAATATCATTTCTATTATGTAAATGCATGTTGTGTTAATTGTTTCAAATAGTGATATGCTAAAAAAGAAATGGATTGAATATGCTGGTGAGAATTAGAAGGGCTTTAGAACACAACTCACACAAGATTATATTACATATCCAAGTGATAACTCAAAGCCTCCATACATGAAATTCATATATTGATAGGAAAGTTTGGTAGAATTTTGTAAAGTCTCACACCCCTCCTAATTTGTTGGCTAAGAGCCAAAAAGGAAAGGAGAATAAAGCTAGAAATAACTATCCACATTTATTGTCTCGTAAAAGATATGATAAACTTGAACAAAACATGATTAATGTAAAAAGAAAACACAGGGAACTAGAGCTGTGAGATCCTTCTATAAGTTTTGATTGCATTCCATATCCATCATCACACCATGAGAAATGGAAGAGGACACATTAAAAACCGGGTGGAGAGTTTACATTAGAGGCTACATACGAAGTGGCTGTAAAGATTGTAAGTAGATACTTTTTTAACATTAATTATTTTAGTTAATTTAATTTGGTAAAGAAGATATTTTATTTGTGATGTAGGATGTACTGATTGAACAATCCAAAGTTGATATCTTTTGTTAGTTCTGTGTATTTTGGATTGGCTAAAATTTTGTTAAAACATATTTCATAGCAGATGTTATACATGATGTCTAGCCATGGTTGGAAAGTCATTTTATTTAGTCATGTTGAGCACGATGTCATGACATGTGACTCAGACATCATGACTGCTGTTAATTTTATTCATGGAAGATTTAATCTTATAATTATAAGATTTGATATGATTTCAGCTCTCTAGCTGTTGCAAATCAAGGAAGAATATTTTAGAGATATCAATTCATTCTTAGAAGTTGATTTATTTCATAAAAAGGTCTTTGAGACTTTTTAGGAAATGTTTTGATTGGTTTCTATTTTAGTGCATAAGATTTTGCATAACTTATTCAGCAAGGAATCTTGGATATGCATTTTGTTTTGAAGAGTCCAAGCCTATGATTTTAAGAGACTATTTATTGAAGAAATCTAAACCTAATTGGAAGCTAATCTGTTTGCATTAGAGTTTGATATTAGGGTTCAGTGCGTTCTTTATTAATTGTGTTCCTCTCAATATCAGTTTGATATTAGAGTAGAACTGTGTTAATTGTGAGCCATTCATGTATCACTTTGATACTTGAATTGGACTTTGTCTCTGAATTGTAATCACTTATGAGCTTTTAAGCAAGAGTGAGTTTATCTATGAAGTGTGTCTTCTATTCTTCATTGTTTAAGATTGTTTATCATTGTTGTATGATTGAAGGGAAGTGAGTGGGGTCTCATATCTAGGAGTGTCTTAGGTAGAAATAGCACGGGTAGTGATTAGGTCAGAAGGTTATAAACCAGAGGTTGTTTACTTGAGCTTCAAACTAATACTATTATAGTGGATTTCCTTCTTGGTTTGGTAGCCCCTAGATGTAGGTGATATTGCACCGAACTAGATTAACAACTGGTTGTGTTATTTACTTCCAGCCTTTTAATTTCAACTACATAAGTGTAAGTATTGTGTTTATGTTCTGATCACAATGCCATGACATTGTGTACGACATTTGTCATCTGTTACCAGAATTTCACCTTCGTTTCATAAGATTTTCACGACATCTTGGTAGAAGCGATTAGGACCGATGAGCATGTTAGGTATGTCAGTGGTCTTAGAAGAGGCATCAACTTGAAGTTATATTTTAGACCATCAAAATCAATTAACCAAGCAAACTGTAAGAGATAAATGAAAGAGATAGTTGTTGAAAAGTAAGGGGGTATTACAACAGGAGCGGGAGAAATGGACCCAGGAGGTGATGGAGAAGTGGATTTAGGAGGAACGTGGGAGGGTGCATCTGGAGGTTCGGGAGAGCATGTTGCAGGATGAACGAAAGAGGATGTTGCAAGAAGTGCGGGAGAGGGTCCATAAGGAGCGAGAGAGATTGAACGAGGAGGAGTGAGAGAAGTTATTTGAGGAAGTGCGAGAGAAGTGTATCCATGATGTTATTGATGTATAAGTTAAAAAAATTGTGTTGTATGTTGTTGTTATTGTTTGTATATTTTAACTTTGCATTGTATTTCAGTTGCTTTTATGATGCAGTAATTGAAATCAATGGGTATACTCAACCACCCAATTTTAGATCAATTGGATATACCTGAGAAAGTAGTTGATAAAGTTTTTATGGGCGGTGCAAACACGAAAGGTAGTTGTTCGGCCTTATAACATAATATTGAGACCACAACACCTCAACTAGATAATACTCATATACTATCAAGGATGATAAAGGAGATTCTAGACATCTTCTAGTTTATTGCATTAAAAAATGAGCCAGAACAAACTTATATACTACCTAAGAGTTGTATTATGGAATTTTTGCAAGAAGATGATTGGCTAGACATAACCGTACTAATATTTTGGTGCTTGTAAGTATAATTTTTACGGTTATTTCAATATATATTCATTGTTCTCATACTTTAACATAAAAATTTGACTTTTTCATTAACTTTTAATTAGGTTTAATGCATGAGATGTGTGTTGAAAGGAAATTAAGAAAGTATTGTTTCTTAGATCCATTGAACATTAACTTTTAATATATGGTAGCAAACATTTTTAAGATGTACATACAAAACAAGTTAATTGATGAGAACAAAGAATGTTACCCTAAAATATCTGATTTCGGCCGATTTCTACTACAGTACCAATTCTGGCCAATTTTCGCTATAGTACGATTCTGACCGATTTTTGCTACAGTGGCCGATTTCGATTTTCAGTCTAATACTACAGTATTGAGAATTTGTGATTCTACCCTAAAGCCTGATCAATGAATTAATCCTCTCGAAGTTATCATAAAACAAATATGTTTACGTTTATAACACATTATAACAAACCAACAAGGCCATCATAAAACAACTCCTCATTTACAACATATCATAACAGATCATCAAGATTAACAAAGAAATTCATCAATAACATCATATAATAAATTCATCAAAATATCTCGTTAAAATCAATATATCACACAGATAAGGAAAGTTATACAAAGGACTCATTAGTAACAGCATATCGCAGAATCATAGAAATGTTCATACAAATCAGTAATTACAATATATTGATCTAGCATATTTACTCTAAGGGGTTAAGGAATCTCCACTACCCCAGAGCTATCAGCCAAATTATTTGTATAATTTCCCCTCCTTACCTCGATTATGCAGAATCTTTGTATTCTTAATGCCTAGGGTTGTCTTTTACTCTGTAATAGCTGGCTCCTCCCTTTTCTTATTTCTCCTAAGATTATACTTGTTTCTCCTTTTCCTATTCAACCCTACACACTCTTTATATAAGTATTATTATTATTTATTTAATAACTACAATTTTCCATTAATTCCCTCTTTTCTTAATAATTCTCTTTTTTAATACCCCCTAAATTAATTATTATTTATTCTTCCTATTTCTCCTAACTTAATTTGGCATCGGAGTACCTTGCAGGTACACCCCCTTCTCTCCTACAACCAGTGTTGTTGCCCTACATTGAAGGCTAAGATGATTCATTCTGATCACTCCAGATCAGTGGCGCCGTCTGTGGGAACCCAACTCCCCCGTCTTTTTGAACCAAGATCCCCCAATCTTCCTGAACAAAAGACCAAAGCTATCTCTCTGAACCTTCATCGTCATGGTCTCTGACCATAACACTGACATCCATCAGGATTCCGTCGTCACCATTCTAAGTTGCGGCGAAACCTCCATTCCTAGAGCTGCTACCAGAGAAACCGATCACAAAGATGGAAAACCAACATCTCCATCATCTGACAACATGAAGCCTCGTGTCCAAAGCTTCGACCATGTATACGAGACTATCTTCGTCCCACAAGATGCTGACCTTTGCACCGCGGTCCTCATCACCGCTCTCAACAAATCCAACTACTTTCTTTTCTAGCAAGGGGAAAAGATCCACATGCTGGAGAACACCACCAGAGAACGACCTCCTCCGCGGAGACCCCACAACCTTTCTCCCCGGTCTCGCTCCCCTTATCAGAAACGCCGACGAGACGAATCACGAAGTATCTCCCCAGTCAAGGAACGGTTCAGGTCGGAGAAACATGAGCATGATGTCACCAAAAGACGCAATCATACTCCTCCCTGAAGGTCCAGGAACTCTCCAGTTCCCAAGAGAACCAGACCTTCAGGAAAGCCTCACAAAGAACACCGAAGTCGGCACAGAAGCTCTCCTCGACGCAGCAGGTGTCGGGGACGCGGTTATTCTCTTAGTAGGTCGCCAAGTTTGAGTGACAAAGACAACGCTCGTGGTCCCTTGTCTCAAGAAATCATGGACACCCGCATTCCTCGCGGGCTGGAGAAACCTCCCCTCTAGCTGTCTATGATGGTACCGCCGACCCTGGCGATCACATAGAAAATATTAAGGTCATGCTGCACTACCACAATGTAACTGGAGTGATCAAATGCAGGATATTCCCCATCACCCTTGATAGATTTAACAAATAAGCGGTCAAGATCCATACAACTTATCATATGAAGAAATACCTTCTAGAAAA
Organism: Lathyrus sativus; assembly: GCA_963859935.3. Lineage (NCBI taxonomy): Eukaryota > Viridiplantae > Streptophyta > Magnoliopsida > Fabales > Fabaceae > Lathyrus > Lathyrus sativus. Next base: position 927,607,776 of record OZ012735.1, read on the forward strand.
AGGATTGAGGCCGAAGAGTGACTTCTGCAAGGTGGTAGGGATCGACCCTCCTTGTTCTCTAGCCGAACTTCTCTGCAGGGCACAACCCTATATTCAATACTAGGAGAAGGAAGCTGCGTATAAAGCTAGAGAATCGAGGGACCAAGAGAGTTCCAGAGCATCAAAGAAGAATGAAGCAGAAACTTCCAAGGGAGACAAAGATAGGCAACGAGACGATCGTCCCCGTGATCACAAAGGGCATGCGGGTCGCTTCACCGAATACACCCTGTTGACCGCTCCCCGCGAGCGTATGCTGTCTGAATGTATCACAGCTGAATTCAAACAAGAAGGCGTTGGATTCCCCAAGCCAGCAACTTTAAAGAGCAACACCGACCGAAGCAAATATTGTCGCTTCCACCGAAGCCACGACCACATGACAAAAGATTGCGTCACCAAAAAGATGCCTTTGAAATCCTCATCAAAGAGGGCCACCTGAAGTAATATGAGAAGAGAAGAGAAGCCCTTCAATGAGAAATGTCAAAGTCTAAGAAAGCAGAAACAAGAGCTTCAACTTCTAGCCATCCCCCGTTGGTCGCCATGTCTGTTTCTCGACCAAAGGACTTTTTCATCCCCAATGGTCTCGAGGAGCCTGCATATTTTTCAACACACAACCCCTGGGAAGTCTTCCTCGGCAAATGGTTATTTCCTGCGGCGGGTATAACAAGCTCACAATAGGATCAGTGAAGAGAAAAATTAACCAACTAATCGACTGCAGCCCAAATCGTCTGTCAACACTCGAAAAATTCTAAGAACGATCTCAGCCCATCACCTTCTATTGTGAAGAGCACCCCGGAGGCTCCCCCAACGCTCACATTCCTTTTCTCATCAAAGCCAGGTTGACCATCACTGATGTCCGCCGAATCCTTGTCGATCAAAAGAGCTCGGTAGACATCATGTACACCAGCCTATTCTGCGCCCTCAAACTCGACCAGAAGAACCTATCCCCTTATGTAGTTTCAGACTTGCAAGGATTTAATGGAGCTACGACTAGGCCCTAGGGATACGTGGAGCTCTTAGTTACATTCAGGGAAGAAGATGTTGCTAAATCAATTAAGACTCATTTCTTAGTCATTGAATACCCCTCACTATATTAGTGTATTCTGGGGAGGCCGACACTTGCCAAACTAATCGTTATTCCATCCATATTTCATCTCAAGATGAAGTACTATACCGAGAAGGGGTGTGTCGCCACTTTTCTCGGGGACATCGATGCTGCAAGACGATGCTTCGAGACAACTATCAAGGGGAAGATTTCAATCGGTGCAGCACCACAGATCATCAAACGGGCAAGGGAAGAAGATCTTCCCAAAGAGGAAAGCCATCCCGAGAAGAAGCTAGCTCTCCAGGTTCACACCATCGACCTCGAAAGTCAAATCTCGGAAGAAGGCAAAGAAGATACTCCAGTTTTAACGGGTAGCTCCTCCTCTGCAATTGTCATGCGCCCAACACCGGATGGGGACTTCAAAGTCATCACCTTCGGGGACAATCCCAAATGAAGATTCAGGATTGACGCGACACTACCTGATGAATTGAAAGAGTAGCTGAAGACGTGCTTGAAGAACAACACTGATTTGTTTTCCTAGAGCGCTACAGACATACCCGACCTCGATCCAGAAATTGCTTGCCACTAACTCACCATCGAGCCATCTGCTCGAGCGGTAGCACAGCGCAGGCGCAAGCAATATGATGAGAAGACTGAAGCGACAAATAAACTTGTAAAAGACCTCTTAGAGGATATATTTATCTCGGAAGCCAGGTATACAACCTGGCTGTCCAACATTGTATTAGTCAAAAAAACATAATGGAAGGTGGAGAATGTGCATTGATTACACCAATCTCAATCGGGCTTGCCCAAAAGACGCTTATCCTTTGCCTAACATTGATAAGTTGGTAGATAACTCCGTCGGTTTCAAACTCTTGTCCTTCATGGACGCATACTCGGGATATAACCAGATTCCCATGGCAGAGAAGGACAAGAGATACACGACTTTCATGACATCATCGGGAAACTATTATTACAATGTAATGCCTTTCAGTCTGAAAAACGCTGGGGCCACATACCATCGAATAATGAACAAAGTCTTCCGATCATAAATTGGGGACATGGTCAAAGTATATATGGGTGACAAAATCGTGAAATCCCAAGAGGAATCCGATCATATGCTCCACTTGCAAAATTTCTTCGACCAAGCTAGGGAATGTAAAATGCGGTTCAATCTAGAAAAATGCACTTTTGGCGTACGAGCAGGGAAGTTCCTCGGGTTCTACCTCATGGAAATGGGGATCAAGGCTAACCCTGACAAATGTCGAGCATTTTCTGAATTCTCCACACCTAAGTCGAAGAAATCCATACAATCCCTCAACAGGATGCTCACCTCGCTATCTCGATTCGTGGCCAAATCTGCCCAACACGCCCTGCCTTTCTTCGAGCTCATCCGAAAAGAGGCAATGTCCGAATGGATAGAGAAATGCGAGTAGGCTCTGCGCCATCTTAAGCAAACCCTGTTCGAACTGCTTGTTTTGTCACGACCAGACAGCGAGGAAACACTTTACCTTTATCTCTTTGTCACTAATGAAGCCATCAGCGCTGCCCTCATCCGAGAAACCCTCAATGGGCAGAAGCCAATATACTTCACAAGCAAAGCCCTACAATGACCAGAACTCAGATACTAGCAGATCGAGAAGGTCGCCCTGGCCCTCATCAACGCTGCGAGAAGATTAAGGCATTACTTCCTAGCCCACACGATAGTAGTACCGACAGACCAACCCATTAGGAAACTACTCGGCCGACCAGATATGGCCGGTTGGATGCTCAAATGGTATTTGGAACTGTCAGAATTTGATATCCACTACGAAAGCAGGAAAGCCCTTAAGACACAAGTCTTGGTCGATTTCATGGCAGACATGACGCCCCCAACGTCCCCATCCAATAGGGTGCACAGGTGGACCGATTTCGTTGATGAAGCTTTCAGTTCTACGGGCAGCGGAGCAGGAATCATCCTCGAAAATGAGTAAGGGATCCTGATCGAAGTTTCGTTGGTCTTGTCTTTTCTAACCTCGAAAAATCAAGCTGAGTATGAGGCGTTCCTCGCAGGCCTGCGATTGGACGAGGACCTGGGTGCAAAGGAAATAAAAATATTTACGGACTCCCAGCTCATGGCCTCCCAGGTACGGGGGGAGTACCAGGCCAAAAACGATTACCTCGTTGAGTACCTAATGATAGTTCAAGAGAAGATAGCCAAGTTCGAAGCATGGGAAGTCCAACACATCCCCTGCAAAAGAAATGCTCGGGCAGATATCTTGTCGAAGTTAGCTAGCACAAAGAGGAAATATGGCAACAAGTCCGTTATACAAAAGAAACTTCCCCGTCCAAGCACCACAAAACCAACAGGATTGTTCAACGTCAACACCATCGGTGACAGCAATTGTTGGATGACTCCGGTGCATGACTATCTCACAAAGGGGAAGTTTCTCGAAGATAGTAAAGAGGCCAGTATAATTAAGCGTGTTAGTTCCATGATTCTTTGATTGTCCATGGTTCTATGATTGTCTAAATTTTGTTAAAACATGATTCTGCACTAATGTTAAGCAAGAGGTTATAACATCTCCATCTGCTATGGTGACATAACTGCTGTCATGTGTTTTAACCAAGATGTCAAGACAGATGTCGTGACATCCATCTGCTGTCATGACATATTTGCAGTTATGTGGTTTAATCAGGATGTCATTACCAATGTCATGACATTGCAGTCTGGTACAGTAGGAGATGATGACAAAACTGCTGTCATGTGTCGTGACATTCATCTGCTGTCATGACAAAAGCTGCTATTTTACATCACTTGATAGAAGTGGTTTGGTTTGATGAGATCCTGTTGGATATATCTTATCAAGTGTGTGCAGGTCAAAGATATTCATAACATAAAAGTGAAGATTTAATTGGTGTTCATAAAAAGGATCTCTGAGACTTTTTAGGAAACTATAATATATTTATTTCTACTGTTATGAAGAAGATTCTGCAGGAGTGTACTGCAGGGTAAGTTGGGATAGCTAAGGGCAAGGTAAGTTGGATGTCATGCTGGATGTTATGACATCAAGCATATGACATCAGGGTGCGTGTTTAGGTTTACTGTTATATTGCAAGAGGAAGCTCAAGCTATACTTAAGGAAACCTGTTATGGCTCCTTAGTTATCTCAGGCGAGATTCTAGGCAGTGCTGAGCATAACATGAAATGCCTATGACCTATTTAAAAGCGTCTTGAATTATGGAAAGTGGTTTAACTTGGTTAAACCTAATTTATGACCAGCTCAAGCCCAATCTGCATTACTATTTAAGGAGGAGCAGAAGCAAGGGAAATCAAGCACTCACAACAAGAAAAACTTGAGTGTAAAATAAAGGTTTAGGACTTTGAGAGTCTTTTTTGTGTGACCTTGTAAGTCACCCTTTGTATCTTTAGATGCATCGTGGTAGACATGTTTAGGCTGTTATTTGTACAATGTTAATTGTTCACTCAAAGATTTTAAGCAAGAGTGTATTGTCCTTGATTGAAGCTGTTAAGCAAAATCAAGTATTGTGACTTTGAAGAGTGTCTTCAAAAGTCTTCTTTTGTATTGAATTGTTTATCACTGCTATGATTGAGGGGGAGTGAGAGGTGTCTCTTGTCTAGTAGGTTCTAGGCAGAAATTGCATTGCGTAGAGATTAAGTGAGGGGTTGTAAACGGGGGAGTTTAGCTCTGAATTAATTATGCTAATAGTGGATTTCCTTCCTGGCTTGGTAGCCCCTAGATGTAGGTGATGTTGCACCGAATTGGGTTAACAATTCATTGTGTTATTTATCTTTCAACATTTTTAATTCTGCACACTTTAAATGGTTAGATAAATAGTTCTATCAGTCTGCAGATGTTACAATAGAGGTCATGACATTGCTAATTCTTAAAGGGATTTAAAATGGTCATGGTCTGTCCTTGTTCTGTTTAGCAGAGATCATTGTTCTTGGGACATCTGAGATCTGCATACCAGAATTTCAATTGGTATCAGAGCAGGTATCCTGTTTGTTCTGGATGAGATCTTAGGAGATACTTTATAGTGGTTTATACAAGGAGAAGTTGCAGATGATTTGTTGATTTTGCCAAACGAGGAGTTTGTGAAGGATTCTATGTATCTGCTGTTGTGCCATATAATATAGGAGCTTCTATGACCTGGTGAATGTGTTGCCAAAGGAGGAGTGGCTACTTCTGTATGATGACCTATAAGATGTTCTGACACCTTGTTTAGGACATGTTGAAGATGTGCTTTTGGTGGTTCCGCTACATACTTTTCTGATGAAAGAACTCTGGTAGCCCTGGGAGAAGATTTCCCTATATTCAGTTTGATGTATGACTGTGGCAAGTGTGTAGATGGTTGGAAGATGGTGTTTGTTGCTGCTCTGTGTGGTCTAACAAGTTGTTGATCCTGCTTGATGCTGTTTTATTTATGCTGCTCTGATTTCTGTCTTACAGATTGCTGAAAGATGTTGTTGTCTTGGTTGAGTGCCTGAGTTGTTGCATATGTGCTTGGGCTGCTCTGTTGTGCTGAAGGCTGTTTTAGAGAAGATAGTGGGAGGTGATTTATTTTCACCACTCATGACTTGCAAAGGTTCTATCAGCAGAGGAAGTCATAGGTAGGTTGAGTCAAGGGTGTCAGCCTTGATGTCTCAACATTGAAGAATACTTTTGGTATTAGTGAAGTGTAAATATCTAATAGATGGTCTTCTCAACAAGTTGTGTGGATTTAAGATCAGTTGCTATGTGTGGACTACACACGTATTTAATTGGTTATCCATGAAGTTCAAGATTGCATGAAGTTTAGATAAGGATTTAAGATTCATTGCTATTTGAGATATTCTCAAATATTTAATGGGGGAGTTTACCTCTGAATTAATTCTGTTAATAGTGGATTTCCTTCCTGGCTTGGTAGCCCCCCAGGTGTAGGCGAGGTTGCACCGAACTGGGTTAACAATTCATTGTGTTATTTATCTTTCAGCATTTTTAATTCTGCACACTTTAAATGGTTAGATAAATAGTTTTGTCAGTCTGCAGATGTTACAACAGAGATCATGACATTGGTAATTCTTAAAGGGATTTAAAATGGTCATGGTCTGTCCTTGTTCTATTTAGCAGAGATCAATGTTCTTGGGACATCTGAGATCTGCATACCAGAATTTTAATTGGTATCAGAGCAGGCATCCTGTCTGTTCTGGATGAGATCTTGGGAGATACTTTATGGTGGTTTAAACAAGGAGAAGTTGCAGATGATTTGCTGATTTTGCCAAACGAGGAGTTTGTGAAGGATTCTATGTATCTGCTGTTGTGCCATCTAATCTAGGAGCTTCTATGACCTGGTGAATATGCTGCCAAAGGAGGAGTGGCTAATTCTGTATGATGACCTATAAGATGTTCTGACATCTTGTTTAGGACATGTTGAAGATGTGCTTTTGGTGGTTCCGCTGCATATTTTTCTGATGAAAGAACTCTGGTAGCCCTGGGAGAAGATTTCCCTATATTCAGTTTGATGTATGACTGTGGCAATTGTGTAGATGGTTGGAAGATGGTGTTCGCTGCTGCTCTGTGTGGTCTAACAAGTTGTTGATCCTGCTTGATGCTGTTTTATTTATGCTGCTCTGATTTCTGTCTTATAGACTGCTGAAAGCTGTTCCTGTGTTGGTTGAGTGCCTGAGTTGCGTGTGTGCTTGGGCTGCTCTGTTGTGCTGAAGGCTGTTTTAGAGAAGATAGTGGGAGGTGATTTATTTTCACCATTCATGACTTGCAAAGGTTCTATCAGCAGAGGAAGTCATAGGTAGGTTGAGTAAAGGGTGTCAGCCTTGATGTCTCAACATTGAAGAATACTTTTGGTATTAGTGAAGTGTAAATATCTATCAGATGGCTTCTCAACAAGTTGTGTGGATTTAAGATCAGTTGCTATGTATGGACTACACACGTATTTAATTGGTTATCCATGAAGTTCAAGATTGCATGAAGTTTAGATAAGGATTTAAGATTCATTTATATTTGAGATATTCTCAAATATTTAATGGATTATACTTAGTTGAGGATCAAGTTGTCTCATCAGTTGTAGAACAAGTATCAGGCCCTTGATCTGTTTGAGGATCTGATGTTCAACCCGATGTTGAGACATTCCTTCAACATAGATTGTGCAGAATTTTGTTGATTCAAAGAGGTATAGCTAGATCTGTATTTATTTTAGTAAGATTCTTGGCGAGAAACTAAGGCTAGAATGTAGTACTGATGGAAGTGAAGATGAAGACATGTCTCTTAGATCTGTTGAAGGGCAGCAGGTGCATTCTAGTTTCTACTAGAAACATCTGAGCTTTATCTAGAACGTTTCCTTGCAAGAAACTGGTCTAGAAGATGATGCTGGTGATAGCACTGCTTGGAGCATGTGACCTTGCACATCTTGGAGGAAAAGGATAAGTGGAAGCTATCCTTGATTTCCTAAAGAAGTCTCTACTTAAGGAAAGTGGGAGTCCTTTTATAAATATTTTTTTTCCTTCTCTGAAGAATCAAGCCTTGACATGTTTGGTTTCTCGAAAGAGAAGTTTTTAAAGCAAATGCATTCAAAGCATTTGTTGTGGTTCACTAAAGCAGAATAAAGGTTGTCTACTCAACATCAAGTCTATGTACTCTTAGTCTGATAGAGTGATAAGGTTCTTCTAAGTGGCAGAATAAAAGACTGAATTCACCACAGGATGTCTAAACATATGTTGTGACATCAAGCAGAAACTTCAGGTCCAAGTCTTGGTGTATCAAAGATGCCTTGCTATGGAGGAAGTAGAACATGTTAGCTTGGTGGAAGACTGTCTAGAGCTCTGAAAGATGCTGAGTAACTAAACAGCGGCATTTGGTTATTTAAGCAGTGTGCCTTTAAAAATTACTCTTGTGCAAAAGGGTAGTTGTTTGAAGACCAAAGGAGGTTCTGGTTCTGTTCATACATTGGAGCTTATGGTAGAAGCCCTAAGTTTCTTATGGAAGATTACCTTCTTTTGGAGATGTTTTTGATCAAGCTGGTGGAGCTGTGAAGATTTTCATTTGAATTACTAGGCAGTAGTAAGTCCAGTTGTGGGCATATCAAGAACCATTGGATGTTGTGTCTGTGGTATGTTAGGATGTCCTAACTAATGTCAGAACATCATTTTGTTAGCTGCTCTTGAAGATCTGTTGTGGAACTTGTGATTCACATCTTGACTAAGAAGTACTCTATCTTTTCATACGGGAGAATGATGAGGTAAATGGACTGTCTTGGAGTATGATGTGAAGGTATGGTACAAGACTAGAGTGGATCATTGGTTGATTGCATTCTGATGTGGTATATGGAAGTAATCAAGTCACTAGTTGACTCAAAAGTGTTCTAACCTATCATATGGGAGAATGATGAGGTAAAGAATGTCTTGGAGTATGGGATGTCCATCTTAGGATGAGGTCAAAATACTTGTGGAAAAAGGGTTCTTTTGCTGCAAGTAACTCTAGAAAGAAGTTAATATGTTTTGTGCCTTATTACTGTATGAGCATGAGGTTAGTCTTAAGATATAATGTGGTGATCTTGGAGCATCTTTTATTAAAGATAGGGGAGAGCATGTGTTTGATGGGTGTACTATGGGCTTGTGGTGCAAGCAGTAAGTGAATGCGTTCAGCATGTGTGTTGAGCAGAGAGTGAGCTCTTGAAGACATGAAGATGAGTCTTATGTTTTCCATTCACGTGTTTCTAAACGAGCACTGGTTATCCTTGATATGGGGAGTTATACTTTTATCTAGGATTTGTTGCTGCAAGAGTGCAATTATGTATCAAGATTGTTTATGGTTTCAAACAGTTTGGGATTTTATGAAGGAGGAATGTCAGACAAGATGTTGTGACATTGTGTTACTGCTCTAGCTCATGGTGAAAATGACAAGTGTATTACTTTTGGTTCTGTGTCAATGGATCAAATCAGATTTGCACAAGCTTTATTAAGAGTAATATAAAGATGAAGATCAAGACATCATCAACTTTGATTTTATGCATATGGAAGTCAAGGAAACATGGCATTTACACTGACATCTTAGAGATATTCCTAGCTGAATATGAGTGATCTTCTAGATAGTTTTGTCTACCTCTTCTATTATAGTAAGGGCTGTAAAACAAGGGATGTAAAGCTGCAATGTATGATGAAGTGATGTGTTTGGGTTCTCTCTTTTAGGGGGAGTGCTGATTATGTATGACAGGGGAAGCTGTGTACCTGTCTGATGTGTAGCTGCATTACTTGTGTTGACACTGTGCTAATATGGAGATGTGTACAAAGGTTGCTGAATCTCAGGCAAGCTTGTGTTCTTGAACCACTAATGAGGTTGTAATGTCAGACAAGATGTCTTGACATTATGCTGGCTGGTGTGTTTTTTTTGCCTTGACAATGTTTATGGGTCTGGCTGTTGGTTTGAACTAGGTTTGTGCTTACTTCTTATGAATGACCTAGGAAACAACATGGGATAATTTATTTTTCTCTGCAGAATATTTGTGTGTCTCAAATTGGGGATTTAAAATCAATTGTTACTTGTGGCAAGTAGTTAATCGATTATCCTTTAATTGGTGATGTCAAAAGTGTCATTCCTGAAGGTGCAACTTCAGACAAGGCAAGAACTCAAGATTCAATAACAATGGTCATGGGTTAAAGTCATGTGGAATTTGTTAGAACACAGATTGGTTCTTAATAATAACTCTTTGTTTTGATGATAACTGTTAGGAAATTTATATTTAAGAATTATATACTCTAAAATTTGTTTGAGAGTTTTACTGCAGATTGAATTGAAATTAACTCTCTAGAAGCAAATTTGTTTTGGATACAAGAAGTTATCCTGACTCTGAAGCGCCAGATGCATCTTACAGAAGAATCTGATTGCTCCTTACAGAAGATCCTGAGCGTAGTCTCCAGAAGGATCTGAAGCAAGAAGCTCCAGAACATTCTGAGTCAGAAGCATCTGAAGATAGTCAGAAGCATCTGAAGATAATCAGAAGCATCTGAAGCTGAAGCATCTGAAGCATAGAAGAATATTAATTGAAGAGTTTCTCAAAGCATTAGTCTACAGAAGTTTCTGAAAGTACCAACGCTGCCAAGTACAGAAGTTCTGTGTCAAATGTGCTCTGATGATCAACACGCTGAAAGCACACCTGCTGCAGAAGACTCTGATATAGCAAAGTTCTGAATTTCATTAGAAGACTCTGATCCATTCAGACTCTGAAGAACTTGCTGAAAACTGAAGAAGTAATTTTCAAGAATATATCCGTTGGAGTTATTCAACGTCTCTTTCCTCATTTGTGCTAGACACACTTACACAGACAAAAAGGATTTTTCTGTGCCATCTACTTCTAGGAAAGGTCACTTGATGTGAAGACAAAAAGGCTCAGACCTTTTTGGGACTCTCTTTTCAACGCTCAGCTTCCTTGGATCAGCTGCCTATAAAAGGAGAACTTCACCACATTCTTCAGACACACAATTTGCTGAAAAGAAATCATATTATTCTAAGCTCTCATTATTTCATATTCTTCTTAGAACCTTATTGTACTTAAACTTAAGAGAAAAATCACTGTTGTGATAAAAGCTTTATAGAAGCATTAATACTCTTGTACTTAATTTACATTGATTGTAAAGGTTTTTCCTTAAGAGGATTCAGTTGGAATCAGTAGCTCTTGAGAAGACTAAGAACTGTTGTTCTTAGGTGTTACTATTGTAATCAGTTTGATTTAATAGTGGATTAAGTCCTTGTTGAGAAAGGCAAATCACTCTAGGAAGGGTGGACTGGAGTAGTTGTTTAAACGAACCAGAATAAAAATAATTGTGTGATTATTTTTCAAGTCTTAATCTATCATACTTATTCAACCCCCCTTCTAAGTATTATCTCACCTTCAGTTGGCATCAGAGCTCCGGTTCTGAGTGTGCTACCACTTAACAGTGTCAGTAAAGATCCAGAGAGAAATACTTTGATATATATTTATTTGTTACCATGGCTGATAATTCAATGTCCAATATTAATAATAAATATGAAGAGAGGGATAGAATCAGCACCAAACCCCCAATGTTTGATGGGGAGAAATTTGACTACTGGAAAGACAGAATTGAGAGTTTTTTCCTAGGATATGATGCTGATCTATGGGATCTAGTCATAGATGGATATGTACATCCTACAGATGGGGATGGCAAAAAGATTGACAGAAAATCTATGACAAATGCTCAAAAGAAAGATTTCAGAAGTCACCACAAAGCCAGGACTATATTATTGAATGCTATTTCACATACAGAGTATGAGAAAATTACAAACAGGGAGACTGCTTTTGATATGTTTGAATCCCTAAAAATGACTCATGAGGGAAATTCTCAAGTTAAGGAGACAAAAGCTCTGGCTCTGATCCAAAAGTATGAGGCTTTCAAAATGGAAGACTCTGAATCTGTTGAAGCCATGTTCTCCAGATTTCAGATACTCACTGCTGGGCTGAAAGTTATGGACAAGGGATATTCTACATCAGATCATGTAAAGAAAATCATCAGAAGTCTGCCTACCAGATGGAGACCAATGGTGACTGCCTTGAAGATGGCTAAAGATCTGAACAAGATCTCTCTAGAAGAACTCATCAGCTCACTGAGGAGCCATGAGATTGAGCTTGAGGAAGATGAACCTCAGAAGAAAGAAAAAGGTAAATTTGTTGCATTAAAATCTAACAAAACTGCTAAAGCTTTGCAGGTCATTCAAGAAAGCTCTGAAGAGTCTTCTTCTGAAGAAGAAGATGAGTTATCCATGCTGTCCAGAAGGATTAACAAACTCTGGAAGCACAAGGGAAAGAAGTTCAACAACTTCAGAAGATCTGATAATAGAAAGGAATCTTCTAGTTACAAAAGATCTGCTAAGAAAGAAGTTGTGTGCTATGAGTGCAAAGAACCTGGGCACTACAAGAATGATTGCCCCAAACTTCAGAAAGAAAAACCCAAGAAGAAGTTTAACAAAAAGAAGAAGGTTCTGATGGCAACATGGGATGACTCAGATGAATGTGAATCATCTTCTGAATCAGAAGAAGAATGTGCAAATGTTGCACTGATGGCCAGCACAGAGGATCAAGAGGAAGGTACCTCAGGATATGAATCAGAATCTGAATCTGATGATGATGCAGAAGAGGTAATGGCTAAACTTACCAAAGAAGAACTCATTAAAGTTTTAACAGAAGTTCTAAAAAGTTATAACAATATCAAACTCAAATACAAGAAGCTGAAAAGCAATCTTGAATCTGAGATTGATCTTTTGAAAACAGAACTTGTTGAGCAGAAAGAAATAAATCTGAAAAACAAAAATGACTTTGAAATAACTCAACAAGAATCTGAATCTGAGACTAAGTCATGTGAAAATATTTTAGAAAAATATGACTCTAGCTTTCAGAGATTTCTCACTAAGAGCATAGACAGAAGCAAGGTGGCTTCTATGATCTATGGTGTTAGTGGAAACAACAGAAGAGGTATTGGATATGAATCTTCATCTGGAAGTAATCCAAAACCTGTTGACAAACTTTTCATCAAGAAGACACCTCTGTATTCTCAATTCAAATTTGGTCACTTAAATGACATTAAACACACAAGCTCTGAGAAGAATACTTATGTGTTTAAACCCAAGGCAAGTCAGAGTAAACATTATGTTGTAAAACAGAAGTTTAGACAAACCTACAAACCAACTAACCCCAAAGTACCCAAGAAGATCTGGGTACCTAAAAACAAAATAATTTATGTTGCAGATGTTCTTAGCAGCAAGGTCAGGACACCAATCATGGTACCTGGACTCTGGATGCTCACGACACATGACAGGAGAAAAGTCTATGTTCCAAAGCCTGGAACTTAGATCTGGAGGTGACGTGAAGTTTGGAGGGAACCAGAAGGGCAAGATCATTGGATCTGGCACTATTGGAAATGGTAAACTTCCCTCTATTACTAATGTTTTACTTGTTGAAGGGTTAAAGCATAACTTATTGTCCATAAGTCAATTAAGTGACAATGGTTATGATATTACCTTTAATCAAAAATGTTGTAAAGCTATTAGTCAGAAGGATGGCTCTATCCTATTTAGTGGTAAGAGGAAAAACAACATTTATAAAATAAATCTTTCAGAACTTAAAGTTCAAAATGTTAAATGCCTCTTGTCTATTAATGAAGAGCAATGGGTCTGGCACAGAAGATTGGGCCATATTAATATGAGACGTATATCTCAGATTAATAAACTTAATCTTGTCAGAGGACTCCCTAATCTGAAGTTCACTTCAGATGCTCTTTGTGAAGCATGCCAGAAAGGGAAGTTTTCAAAAACATCTTTCAAATCAAAAAATGTTGTTTCTACTTCTAAACCATTAGAACTACTTCATATTGATCTGTTTGGACCAGTGAAAACTGCATCCATCAGAGGCAAGAAGTATGGATTGGTAATTGTTGATGACTTTAGCAGATGGACATGGTTAAAGTTCTTAAAACACAAGGATGAGTCACATTCTGTGTTCTTTGACTTCTGCAAGCAAGTCCAGAATGAAAAGAATTTCAAAATTATAAAAGTCAGAAGTGATCATGGTGGTGAATTTGAAAATAAATATTTTGAAAAATATTTTTCTGAAAATGGCATTGCTCATGATTTTTCCTGTCCTAGAACTCCCCAACAGAATGGGGTTGTAGAGAGGAAAAACAGAACTTTGCAAGAAATGGCCAGAACCATGATCAATGAGACAAATCTGGCAAAACATTTTTGGGCAGAAGCAATCAATACAGCATGCTACATTCAGAACAGAGTGTCTGTTAGACCTCTTCTGAAAAAGACTCCTTATGAATTGTGGAAGAACAAAAAGCCCAACATTTCATATTTTCATCCTTTTGGATGCATTTGTTATATGTTAAACACTAAGGAAAATCTGAGCAAATTTGATTCCAAAGCACAGAAGTGTTTCATGCTTGGATATTCTGAACGCTCTAAAGGCTACAGAGTATACAACACTGAGACACAGATTGTGGAAGAATCCATTCATGTCAGATTTGATGATAAGCTTGGCTCTGAAAAGCCAAAGTAGGTTGATAACTCTGCAGATAGGGAAGTAGTCTTTATTGACTTTGAAGTTCCAGAAGCAGACAAACTTCAAGTGAAGGAACCAGAAGCAACTCCAGATGCTACTCCCTTAACTTCTCAGATGAATAATCTAAACATTTCTGAAGAGTCAACTATCAGAGGATCATCATCCAGAATTAAAGCTTCTCATCCAGAGGATGTCATTATTGGAAAGAAGGATGATCCCATCAGAACAAGATGCTTTCTAAGATCATCTGAAGCATCACTCTTTGGACTAGTGTCAGAAATTGAACCATCTTCTGTAGAAGAAGCTCTGCAAGACAATGATTGGATTATTGCCATGCAAGAAGAGCTAAACCAATTCAGCAAAATGATGTATGGGATCTAGTTCAAAGACCTCAAGGATTCAATATTATTGGTGCAAAATGGGTCTTCAGAAATAAGCTAAATGAGAAAGGAGAAGTTGAGAGGAATAAGGCAAGGCTGGTTGCTCAAGGGTACAGTCAGCAAGAAGGTATTGATTACACTGAGACATATGCTCCAGTGGCAAGGTTAAAATCTATACGCCTTCTTATTTCCTTTGCTGCACAAAATAACATTACTCTGTATCAGATGGATGTTAAAAGTGCCTTTCTTAATGGTATTATAGAAGAAGAAGTTTATGTCCACCAACCTCCTGGTTTTGAAAATGAAAAATTTCCAGATCATGTTTTTAAATTAAAGAAATCTCTGTATGGATTAAAACAAGCTCCCAGAGCTTGGTATGAGAGATTGAGTAATTTTCTTCTGGAGAAGAACTTCATCAGAGGCAAAGTGGATACAACTCTATTATGTAAAACAATAAAGAAAGATCTTCTAATTTGCCAAATTTATGTAGATGATATTATTTTTGGATCAACAAATATTATGCTTAGAAAGGAGTTTGCTACATGTATGCAGGCAGAATTTGAAATGAGCATGATGGGAGAACTCAGATTCTTTCTAGGAATCCAAGTTAATCAAACTCCAGATTGCACCTACATACATCATACAAAGTATGTTAAAGAACTTCTGAAGAAATTCAACATGTCTGACAGCAAGCTGGCAAAGACTCCAATGCATCATACTAGCTCACTTGGCAAAGAAGAGGTAAGTAAGAAAGTAGACCAGAAGCTCTACAGAGGTATGATTGGCTCTCTTCTTTATCTTACTGCTTCTAGACCTGACATATTGTTCAGTGTTTGTCTGTGTGCTAGATTCCAATCAGATCCTAGAGAATCACACTTGACAGCTGTCAAGAGGATTCTTAGGTATCTGAAAGGTACTTCTAATGTGGGTTTGTGTTACAGAAAATCTGATGATTTCAAATTAGTTGGATTCTGTGATGCTGACTATGCTGGAGACAGAGTGGAAAGAAAAAGTACTTCTGGAAGTTGTCAATTTCTAGGAAGAAATCTAATCTCCTGGTACAGCAAGAAGCAACCCACAATTGCACTTTCAACCACAGAGGCTGAATACATTGCTGCTGCTGGATGTAGCACGCAGATGCTCTGGATGAAGAGTCAACTAGAAGATTATCAAATTTTTGAGAGTAACATTTCTATCTTTTGTGATAATACTTCTGCTATATGTTTGTCCAAGAATCCCATTTTACATTCTAAAGCAAAACATATAGAAATTAAGCATCATTTCATCAGAGACTATGTTCAGAAGGGAATCATAAATTTAGCCTTTGTTGATACAGATCATCAATGGGAAGATATTTTTACAAAACCCCTTGTTGAAGATAGATTCAATTTTATTCTGAAAAATATTGGTATGGATTTTTGTCCAGAATGATATTTATCAGAAGAAAATTGTTGCAGATGTAAAAATGCTTAAATACTCTGAAGTATTTCTTCTGTCTATTTATTCTATTCTGATTAATTTTTCTGATGTGAAACTCTGAACTAACCATCTTTAGAAGATCTGAACGTTGGCTAACGTTTCATTTCTTGAGAGAATTCAGAACATCATGCAAGTAAACACGTGTCACACAAAATCTGAAGAGGTGGCGTGTACATAACTGAAGAGACGTTTGAGGTGAAATTTGAATAGTAAGAATCTTGGTTTTCCCCCCAAATTGTCAGAAGCATTTAATGTTTTGAAATGATTTTATTCTCTTTATTTAATGCTTGCTCAAACGTGCGTTTTTCTGACTTTTGATGTGCCTAAGTGTTTAGTATAAATACTTGTCTTGTATTCACTTTCACACTTTTCACTCTCAGAATTTACATGCGTTTTCATCTCCTATTTTCTCTGCATAAAAACCCAAAACCTAAGTGTTTGAAAAAGCATTCTTCAATGGCGTCTTCTTCATCAACAACTGCTCAGTTCCAATCTACTATGGCTGCTGTGACTTCAGATAACTTAGGTGCTACTCCATATTCTCCTCCCAAGAGAACACTTCTAACACATGTTGATAAACTAGAAGTTCTGTGTGAATCTATGGTTGAGTTTGATTCTCTGGCTGATAATGGGTTTGATTTTCGTTCCATTGTTAGAGCTCAAGGATGGGTTAAGTACTTTGATAGGTTGTTTGGACCAATTTACCCTCTCCTTGTGAAAGAATTCTGGATTCATGCATCTGTTTATCCCAAGTTCATTTTATCATCTGTGCTGGGAAAAGAGATTATCATCACAGAGGATCTGATAAGAAGATTGATAGGTTATGAAGAAACAGATGGTGTTTCCCACTTGCCAGCTGGGCGTGTGGACATGGAAGAGGTTTATGAGGAAGTTATGACTGCTGGTCAAGCTTCTAACAGATTCAAAGATCTGAAGCCTGATTACAAGATCTGGGCCAAGATCTTCATGGGATGCATCCACCACAAGAAATCAACCAATTCTCCTGATTATGTCAACAATGAACAGATCTATTTTATGTACTGCCTTAGTCAGAGAAACAAGGTAGATCTTCCATACATTCTGTTCATGCATCTGTGGAATCATATAAATGCATCTAGAGAATCTGTGAAAGAGAAAAGCCAGAAGATCAGGACTTGGATCCCCTTTGGAAGGTTGATCTCAGATCTTCTCACTGAAAATGGTTTAGTGACTGCTCTATACGCTGCTGGAGTTACAGAGGAATTAGAGTTTATTATGGGAAAGCCTCTGAACGCTAAAAGTCTTTTGAGACTCAAAATTGTAGATGAACTCACTACTGCTCCAAAGAGGCTGAATATGTCTGATTTGAATAAGAGGGTTCCTGTAGCTGACTTTCCTCTATTCTTTGCTGAAGAACCCAGACATATAGTGCTGATGTATATAGAGGAATGCAAGAGGGAAGGAATACCTGTTCCAGCTAATATGTTTCAGCTTGTCAAACAACCACTACCAGATGCAGGAGAAGAAGAAGAAGTACCACTTCAGAGGAAAAGAACTCAGCCTGCAGAAGAATCTGAATTGTCCAGAAGAAGGTTAAGATTGCTGAGAAGCCCAAGAATCTCTTGAAGAGAAAGGATTCTGAAGAAGCTGCCTCCGCATCTGCCAAGAGGATTAAAGTAAAAGGTACTAAAACTTCTGTAATTTCTAAAAATATTGTTATTAATGATTCAAATATTAAGTCTGTTCCAAAACCACCTGTTACTCAAACAACTTCTGTTACTGCCCCTAGTTCTGTTTCACCTCAAAAACAACACACTGCTTCTGTATCAAAATCATCTCAACCCAAAATACACATCAAACACTTTGTTCCACGTCCATCACCATCAGAATCACAACCAACAGAACCACAACCATCAAAACAACAACAACATTCTGAAAAACAAAAATCTGATCAACCACAAACTTCTGAACATCCAGAAAACCAACCCAAAGAAGTTCAACCAGAAAAAGTCTCTGACATTCCACCATCATATATTCCACCTTCTGAACCTGTTGCACCTGTTACTTCTGAACCCACAAAAGTAACTTCTGCTCCTGTTTCATCAGAACCACCATCCATTCAATCTGAAATTCCTTCAGAACCTACTCATATCCCTGAGACAGAAGTTCTTGATATCACTCCATTAAAAACAGTGTTTCAAGTATCTTCTACCTCTTGTACACCTACAACATCCTCCAACTCATCAGAATCAGAAATCCACCCAGATTTTCTTGTCTCTCCATCCAAATACTCTGAGATGAACCAACCTGAACCTGAACCTGAATCAACCATACCTTCTAAAACTCCCATTCCAGATCCTATGCCTCCACCTGCACCATCATCTGAGATGATTGTTCCCAGTTCCAATCCATCATCATCTGGTATATCTTGTGCCCAAGTTTCTTCTCTTTATCATAATCTATCTTATGGTTTCAAACTGAAAGATTTTTATGATAAAGTTGAACCTTCTGAACCCCTGAACCCTCTGAAACCAAAACTCAGACAGGCTCTTCCATCTGTGATCCTTTCCTATATTCAATCAATGAATAATGTAGGATCCTTAGCAACAATATCTGCTACATCTGGTAAAGCTATTGTTTCAGCTCTGCAACCTGCATCTGATAACACAGTTGCATCTGTTCAACCATCAACCTCTGCCTTCATACCATATTCTAATGAACCCTTTGATGATGTTTGCCCACGCACAAGACCAAAACCTCATCTGCTTAATGCTTTAAACAGATCCTTACCTCAAAAACCAGAAATTCCCTTTATTCCATATTATCCCCCTCCTCTGATTTCCATCCAAAAATCACTGTTACCACCAACTCCCAAACCTAAACACATGACTCTGGAAACCTTGCTTAAACCAAAGCCCAGACTTAATATTGATCATTTATTTCAAACATTTTTGCAAGAAATACAGCTGTCTTTAGGTACTGTTCAGAAGAGATGCTCTGAAACAATGGATGCAAATGAATCTGACATCATCTAGAAAGGATACATCAATAGATTCAACACTGTAGCTTCCAATCTGAAGAACGTCTGTTCTGATGATGCAAAGCTCAGAGCTGAAAGGACTCTATTCTGGACTGTCAATAAAACTGAACCTCTGCTTCGTTTAGATGCTCCTCCACCTCCAACAGAACCTACTGCCAATGCATTAACTATGACTCTGGTAGAACCCTCTTCAGGATCTACAGAACCTATGGCAATTGACTCTGTTCAGGCTGTAGAACCTCCACCTTCTTCATCTGAGATAAAGACAGAACATCCAGACTTTGAAGACAAGATTGCTGCTCTGGAGGCTGGTCAGTCTGAAATAAAATCCTGGATGGCAAAGCAAGATAAGAAATTTGAGGATATGACAGAGTGGATGTCAAAACAAGATGAGAAGAATGAGACCATGACTAAGTGGATGTCAAAGCAAGAGCAATCATCATCTGAGATTACAGATCTATTGAAGATGCTTTTGTCAAAACACTCTTAGATTTTTTTTTCATTCTAATGTTTGTGCATCTGTTGTTTGCATCTGAATTTTATTGTTATATCTTCTGATGTTTACCTATGTACTCTTGCTCAATTATTTTGAATGAATCAGTTTTTCTCCATTGAATTATCTTATTTATTGTTCCTTTTATTTGTCTTTTTAAAAGTTTTTACTTTTTGCTTATGACAAAAAAGGGAGAGAAAATAAAGATCTGAACTGTTTAATATAACTTCACTAGAATGAATCTTCAGACATATCTATTCTATCTAATATTTAAATTGACTATTTCAGAACATTTGATAAGAACACTCTATAAAAGAATCTCTGAGTCTCTCAGATCAATTGTCTTTTATCAATCTCTGAATCTTATATCTGCAAGTCATTCTGACCCTAAATTGTTATAAGAACAAACAAGATCTAACTCTGAAGATTACTCAAGACAAAAGGGAAGTTTCTATTCCTTTTTCATATTTAATTCAGGGGGAGATTCATCATCTCAGGGGAAGTTATAATTCTTTATGTTCAGTTAAATAAAATTTCTGATACTTTTTGTCATCATCAAAAAGGGGGAGATTGTTAGAACACAGATTGGTTCTTAATAATAACTCTTTGTTTTGATGATAACTGTTAGGAAATTTATATTTAAGAATTATATACTCTAAAATTTGTTTGAGAGTTTTACTGCAGATTGAATTGAAATTAACTCTCTAGAAGCAAATTTGTTTTGGATACAAGAAGTTATCCTGACTCTGAAGCGCCAGATACATCTTACAGAAGAATCTGATTGCTCCTTACAGAAGATCCTGAGCGTAGTCTCCAGAAGGATCTGAAGCAAGAAGCTCCAGAACATTCTGAGTCAGAAGCATCTGAAGATAGTCAGAAGCATCTGAAGATAATTAGAAGCATTTGAAGCTGAAGCATCTGAAGCATAGAAGAATATTAATTGAAGAGTTTCTCAAAGCATTAGTCTACAGAAGTTTCTGAAAGTACCAACGCTGCCAAGTACAGAAGTTCTGTGTCAAATATGCTCTGATGATCAACACGCTGAAAGCACACCTGCTGCAGAAGACTCTGATATAGCAAAGTTCTGAATTTCATTAGAAGACTCTGATCCATTCAGACTCTGAAGAACTTGCTGAAAACTGAAGAAGTAATTTTCAAGAATATATCCGTTGGAGTTATTCAACGTCTCTTTCCTCATTTGTGCTAGACACACTTACACAGACAAAAAGGATTTTTCTGTGCCATCTACTTCTAGGAAAGGTCACTTGATGTTAAGACAAAAAGGCTCAGACCTTTTTGGGACTCTCTTTTCAACGCTCAGCTTCCTTGGATCAGCTGCCTATAAAAGGAGAACTTCACCACATTCTTCAGACACACAATTTGCTGAAAAGAAATCATATTATTCTAAGCTCTCATTATTTCATATTCTTCTTAGAACCTTATTGTACTTAAACTTAAGAGAAAAATCACTGTTGTGATAAAAGCTTTATAGAAGCATTAATACTCTTGTACTTAATTTACATTGATTGTAAAGGTTTTTCCTTAAGAGGATTCAGTTGGAATCAGTAGCTCTTGAGAAGACTAAGAACTGTTGTTCTTAGGTGTTACTATTGTAATCAGTTTGATTTAATAGTGGATTAAGTCCTTGTTGAGAAAGGCAAATCACTCTAGGAAGGGTGGACTGGAGTAGTTGTTTAAACGAACCAGGATAAAAATAATTGTGTGATTATTTTTCAAGTCTTAATCTATCATACTTATTCAACCCCCCTTCTAAGTATTATCTCACCTTCAAAATTGACACTGTGGAGGTTGCTTCTTCTCATGATGAATCATGGTGTAAAATAGTCAGTGTGCTAGTTCATATGCATAAGTTGGACACAAAACTTAGTGCTCTGATTTATGTTGAGCAGATAGGTTTAAATCCTTGTCCATGGATTGTTGCTGAAGTGGTGCAGTCTTTATGCTGATTAGAGATCAAGCAGCTTGCATATCTGATTCAGTTTGTGTTTATCTCCTGGGAGGTTGTGAGATGTCATTCAGTTTATATGGATGTACATTTAATCTAATTTTTGTCAATTTTTGACTAAACAAAAGGGGAGATATAAAGTGTTGTTATGTTGCTACTGCTAAGGAAAGAGTAGTATTTTGTAGTTGCTTGCTGAATGCAACTATTAAGGGGGAGCATGATAGTTGGTAAGGCTGGATGTATTTAAAGAAAACTACTGCTGTTGCTGTCTTGATAAGTTTGCTTGGGTGTTTTAGCCAAAATTTGCCAAAGGGGGAAATTGTTAGTTCCATGATTTTGTGATTGTCCATGGTTCTATGATTGGCTAAATTTTGGTAAAACATGATTCTGCACTGATGTTAAGCAAGAGGTTATAACATCTCCATCTGCTGTGGTGATAGAACTGTTGTCATGTGTTTTAACCAAGATGTCAAGATAGTTGTCGTGACATCCATCTGCTGTCATGTGGTTTAATCAGGATGTCATTACCAATGTCATGGCATTGATGTCTGGTACAACATGAGCTGATGACAGAACTGCTGTCATGTGTCATGACATTTATTTGCTGTCATGACAGAAGCTGTTATTTTATATCACTTGACAAAAGTGGTTTGGTTTGATGAGGTCCTGTTGGATATATCTTATCAAGTGTGTGCAGGTCAAAGATATTCATCACATGAAAATGCAGATTTAGTTGGTGTTCATAAAAAGGATCTCTGAGACTTTTTAGGAAACTATAATATATTTGTTTCTACTGTTATGAAGAAGATTCTGCAGGAGTGTACTGCAGGGTAAGTTGGGATAGCTAAGATCAAGGTAAGTTGGATGTCATGCTAGATGTTATGACATCAAGCGTATGACATCAGGGCGTGTGTTTAGGTTTACTGTTATATTGCAAGAGGAAGCTCAGGCTATACTTCAGGAAACCTGTTATGGCTCCTTAGTTATCTCAGGCGAGATTCTAGGCAGTGCTGAGCATAACATGAAAGGCCTATGACCTATTTAAAAGCGCCTTGGGTAGAGATTAAGTGAGGGGTTGTAAACGGGGGAGTTTAGCTCTGAATTAATTATGCTAATAGTGGATTTCCTTCCTGGCTTGGTAGCCCCCAGATGTAGGTGATGTTGCACCGAACTGAGTTAACAATTCATTGTGTTATTTATCTTTCAATATTTTTAATTCTGCACACTTTAAATGGTTAGATAAATAGTTCTGTCAGTCTGCAGATGTTACAACAGAGGTCATGACGTTGTTCATGACATTGGTAATTCTTAAAGGGATTTAAAATGGTCATGGTCTGTCCTTGTTCTGTTTAGCATAGATTAATGTTCTTGGGACATCTGAGATCTGTATACCATAATTTCAAAGCGAAGGGCCTGCTCAAACGTCCTAGTTGAAGGCAAGCTTTACCGACGAGGATTCTCCATCCGCTCCTAAAATGTGTCGAGGAAAACAAGGTCTCAGACATTCTCTAAAAAATTCACGATGGGATCAACGCACAACATTTAGGGGGAAGATCCTTGGCGCGAAAAACCCTTCCAACAGGATACTATTAGCCAACCATTTAGCATGACACGAAAGAGCATGTCAAGAAATGTGAAAGATGCCAACGACACGTGGACATCCACTTAGCACCCCCAACGAGTTGAAGACCATGTCCTCCCCATGGCCTTTCTCCTGGTGGGGGATGGACATACTTGGCCCCTTCACCCAGTGATCCTATAATAACAAGTTTTTGATCATAGTCGTTGACTACTTCAAAAAGTGGATCGAAGCCGAGGCCTTCGCCAAAATCACGGCATTTTAACATACTTCGTTTTACAAAAGAAACATACTCGCACGATTTGGTGTGCCCCAGGCCCTTGTAACCGACAATGGGACCCAGTTCACGGACAGGAAATTTCAAGATTTCGTTGCCAAACTAGGCATCAAGCAACACTTCACGTCCATCAAACACCCCTAGACCAACAGACAAGAAGAGGTCGCGAACATGGTGATTCTCCACGGACTAAAATGAAGGTTAGGCGAAGCCAAAAAGAGATGGGTCGAAGAGCTACACAGTGTGCTCTGAGCATACAGAAAAACTCCACACTCTACCACCGGGGAAACTCCCTTCCGACTAGCATATGAAACGAGGCAGTAATCCCAGTGGAAATTAGAGAACCCTCTAGACGGACAGAGGCCCCTCTCGACGAAGCATTATGAAAAGAACTCGATCTGGTCAAAGAGATCCGGTCAGGGGCAGCTCTCCGCCAAGCTTCGCCGAAGCAAAAAATAATGCTACGCCACGACACCAAAGTCGTAAAACACGACTTCCAAGTGGGCAGCCTAGTCCTCCACCAAAATCAAAAAGATTCACACGAGGGCAAGCTTGCCGCAAATTGGGAAGGCCCTTACCGGGTGAGATCGAAAACAGGCACTGGATCTTACTACCTCAAACATCTAAACAGAGAACCATTTGTTCGACCATGGAATGCTAAAAGCTCAAAAGATATTACAGTTAGTACTAACCGTCGATTAGAACTAACTGCCGACGACTCGGTCTCACATCAAAGAGAGATCGATCAACCAAGGGACCATGCTCTAGTGCATGCACGATCCTCAAACATAACAAAGGAAAGTTTCTGCTCATGGAACGAGCATAATCTATGTCCAACAGGGATACCTCAATCGAGCTCTGCCATTTTTGCACCAGCATGGCAGGACACCCAACTCACGATGGAAAAGTCCAAGCTCCATGGGATCAGGACCTCGACCGAGATCCTGGTCCCCCGACCGGTGAAACTATTTCTCTCTCCTCAACAAGTTCCCTAAACTGTCGAGCATTAAAAGATGTCAAGAAAATTCCTATGTTTAGCAAACATAACATACAAAAACTAAATATTAAGGCATATAATGTCGAACAAACATGTATATATAATAGTCTTATCACCAGGCCATAAATTGTCTGAATATTACTAAAACGCGAGCCAAGCCTGACAATTAGAATTTACATAAAAATGGCACACAGACTAACATAAATTAAGTTACAAAGGACAATCAAACATTGTCAACAGGAACTTCTAGAGGGACCACCTGCCCGTCGATCACCTGATGCAGAACACTCATCCCTTTAATAACCAGCTGGACATCGGGGTTCAAAGCTTTCATCTGCTCCATAGCAGCATTAAATCTAAACTCGGAAGCTTCGAGGGTGTCCTGCTCGAGGATGCAGATCTTGTCGATCATCTCTTGCCAGGTCTTCAGAGATTTATCCTCCTCAGTTTCATCCGGTCGTGCCGCCGACGAACCTTCCAATTTGCTACCCTCACCTTCAAGCTGACACTCTCCTCCTTAACTTTCTTCATCTCATCAGCCATCTCGCTCATATCTTTAAGAAGTTTGACCTTGGTCTCATAGTTGCCTTGGAGAGTCAATAGCTGGTTGAATAGTTCAGCTGTCTCCAACTCGAGCTCGGTCTCCTTGGCCTTTACCTTTTTGAACTCTTTAAGCAGAACTGTCTCTGCATCACCCAGGGCTAGAGCCGTCTCCAATACCCTCATCATTGTCGCTGCATCTTGGAAGAAGAGCGTCCTCCTCACTTTCGGGTCAGTGGACACAATTGTTGACGCCTGTAGGTCAGGGACAACCACTGATCCTTCCCCGACAAAAATCTTATCTTGTAGATAGTAGGGCGGTAAGATGAATTTCCCCCCAACAAAGCCACTTGAACCTTCGGCTGAGGAGGAACCGAGATCATCCCGTCTCCTCTTCTTTTGAGGGTCCGAGGTAGGAGGATTGGAGGTGCTGCCTGGAGAAGGCGAAGGACCACCGACAAACTTTTCCAGAGTCACTTGATGTCTGATAGCGCCCACCCTTAAAGTCGAAACCTTCTTGACATTCTTGGCTGTAATGGACTTGACCAGGAGTTCACACAAGTTCGGCATATTTCCTACAAAGAAGGAAAAAGGGTTAGCACGACATCATAACATCAAGAAGCACAAGTTAAATACATTATCTACCTAGAAGCTCGAAGGCTTCAACTTCAGTTTTATAGTCGAGGAGGGCTTTGGTATTTATATAACGATTTGCCCGAGCAGGCTCCCCTTCCTCTGCATAGAGCAGCTTACTGTCCTTGTCCACCACGGTAGCAGGAGTAAAACTTTCCACGTACACTGCCAGCGCTCGAAGAGATTTCTTATCCTCGGAACACAACTGATCATGTTTCACGAGGAATTGGTCGGTTCTATACCAGAAATGGGCATACACCCACTCCAATGGAAATTTCGAAACAGGTCCTACCACCTCCCGACCATCCTCCTCCATCGTCTCCATGGTGACTAGGAAACTCTTGGCTTCCTCTGAAAGAGGATTTACAACCAGAAACCTAAACTTGAAATTTTGGACAAACTCTGAATAAGGCCAAAACAGCCTGCTCTGCTGTTTAAAAGACACCCAACTTTTCTTTAACTCAGCGGTGCTCCTCTATAGCTGAAAGATGCAGAAGAAGAGCTCCATGGTAGCCCCGATCCTTAGATAATGGCATACCAACTCAAAATCCCGAATGAACGCCAGAGCATTTAGGTGAAGTTGGGCAAGACACAATTCGAGATGACAAAATATTGCCCCTTGGAAATTCGTAAAAGGCAGACGATGCTCTGCGTCACTAAAAGTAAAATCGTACATTGGGAATCTTCTCCCCGAATACACCGAGCATATATGGTCATTCTATGTTGGATTGATCGCCTTCCAACTCATGGGCGCATCTTCGGCTCTATCCTCGAGGAGATCAAAAGTACTGGCCTCCTCCTCTGTAAAGGTCGACTTGGTCACCAGAGGCTCCTGGGAGATCCAACTAAGATCCGCTTGAGCAACCCGCACGTTAGAATATTAGGGGGGGGGGACGTCATTGTTAGTAGTCACCTCAACATCGGGAATAGTTCCTTCATTTTGATAAGCCATTTCACCTAAAAAGCAGAGGAAGCAAAAGTGAATTCGACGATGATCAAATCCACCCTTCCACCACAAATCAAGTGAAAGGGTATGGATTAATTACGATGATGTCTCCTCGACTCAAACCTTATCAATGGCAAAGGGCCTTGACGTAACTCCTCTGTCATACCCCAAATTTTACCCTTAGATCATTAGGTTCATTTCGCACGTCATTTTGTTCCGTATTTTGTTTTAACTAACCGCTAACCGGTTTGCTCAGTCTGTTTGTTTTTGCAAGAAAATAACACTGTGTGCGCTTTTAATTCATGAAGTGCAGAAGCATCGTTGGTTCACAGTCTGTTGAAGATTATAGAGCCAACTCATTATCAGAGGATCCACAGGCAATTAGGTTTTCCTATCTCTATGCACACGACACTTGGTTTGAGAACGATTGGATTTCTATGACAGTATCGACGTTAGATTCTTCTTGATATAATCCGTCTTTATTTGAGAACTGGGATTTAGGTGTCAGATGGATTTTTGAGCGCCGTTTGATTTATACACCGTATTGATTTGAAGGAGTTAACATAAGTGGATTTAGATCTGAGTCAGTGAAAAAATTATTTCAGGTGAGTCATCTGAACAAGTTCGAGCCGCATTCGTTTTTCGTTCTCTGTCTGATTACGAGTTACAGGCGCAGTGGAAGTATGATTCGCATCAGAGTTCTAATGAACTAGTTTGGTTTTGTCATGAGTATTAGTGGATTCGTTTCAGATTACCAAAGTCAGGATTATTCGAGATACGGATTAGAATTTAAATATGGAATAAATTTCATTTTTGCGACAAAATTGGATTTATTTTATTCAAAAATCAATTTAGGTATATTATGTCAAATTACCGCAAAGATCTTAATTTTACAAAATTGCAAATTGAATCCTAAATCCCAAATCTTTCTTAAAGGCTCTAACTCCGAAGTTCTTCACATCCGATTCTTCATCATCTCCGAGTTTCCGAACCTACAAAAGAAACCAGACAACATCAGAGAAAAATAATTACCAGTTGGAAGAGTTTAATCGAAAGAGAGTTTATTATTTTCGGACCCTCAGAGCACATTCATCATTGGGTCCGGGAGGGGCAACAAGTGAATGCCGCCAAACCCCCGCTTCCCGTTTCCGACCTCGACAAAAACCCGATAAAAGTCTGTTCAAAGCGTCCAGAGAGAGAGAAAAAGAGCTTTTTGAGAAATGATTTTTTTCAGCAAGCCAAACGGGTCCTTAAGGAAAAATAGAACCAAATCATATCCAAAATCCAAAAAAATCCGGTAAGCTAGAATCCGAATTTCATAATCCATATCCAGATCAGAACCAAGAAAATCCATATCCAAAAAAAGATATCCAGAAACAAAATAGAATCCGTGAATCCCATTCTCATCAAGTGAAAAAGTCAAAAACGAAACAGAATCCATGAATCATCACCAACAAATCCGCGGACTCATTTGTTCCAAAACAAAATCAAATCCTAAAAATAACGTAAAAGTAAATCCAGGCCCAGAAAAGAAGGATTTTAAGCAGCAATATAAATCATCAGAACCCCCTCCCCTTTTATTACACGACCCGGGTCGGGTCTGCGAGGTTGTGACCCAGCCCGACCCATTTCCTTTATTTTATTTAATTACTTGTTTATTTTGTTTTTTTCTTAATTATAACTAAAACAATTAAAACCCTTTTCCTAAAATTAAATCTTTTTCTTTTTAATTAACTACTAACTTTTTTTTAAAACACTAACATTTTTAATCATTAAAATCAACTTTTTTAAAATCTAAACCTTTTTTTTAAAAAAACTAAAATAAACTTTTTTTTCAAATTAAAACTAATGCTCTTTTTTAAATTAAAATAAACATTTTTTTTAATAAAAAATTCTAACTTCTTTTATTCAAAATTTCAACCTTCTCACTTAATCACAAAATTCTCAAAAATCTCAAAACAATTTATTTGTCTTCTAATACTCTTTCAAATTCAATTCTACCACTTGTTCCGTTTAATTTCTTCTCTTCATAACCACTATCTAACATTTTATTTTTGTCAATTTCTCATATTGCTGTTAATTTCTCATTATGCATTGTATCTTATTCCATATGTTCAACATCCTCATTTCTTATTAACTTTCACTGTTTATTATTTACCTTTATTTTCCTTCAAAGGAAAGGTCTAACTGTTTGACCGCCGTGTCAATATTCCTTTACCCTCGTCCGTCCTAACCTTAGGATCCGAGTCGTCGTACTCGTGCTTCGGCGTCCCACCGTGGACACATCTTACGTCTTCCTAAACCTTAAGACTTTGATTCGTCGTACCCACACTTTTAGGAGTCCCGCCATGGATAATTTTACCCTTTACCCTAGCATTAGGATAAGGAGTCACCGCACTCCATATTAGGTTTCCCGCCGTGGAATACCTAGCTTACCCTTTTCAATTCAACTTTAATGTAGAATAGGAGTCGTCGCACTCCACGTAAGCGCTTCCTTATGAACGTTTACATTCCCTTGAAACCTTGACCACTATCAAGAAGTTTCTCACCTCCCTTTTGATGGGAACTACGATTACTCTGATTCCATCCCCTACCTCGGATACGTAGGCACAAGATGCGAATCTTGGCGAGTAAACTTAGGACTAACCCTTAAGTATTTTAACTTTTAACTTTTAACCCTTAGCATTAAGCAGATAACATTAGCAATGGCGCATTTAAAACAAGAGGTTCCTGTAGAATACTACATAAGTTTAGTATGCTAATACCTTCCCTAAGCTTAACTAACCCCCGAACCCTAGATCTCTCCCCGCATTGTGTTTACGATGCAAAATAGGTTTTTTCTTTCTTTAACCTTTCCTTCGGATAAATCAAAGACCAGTTGTGAATCAAGATTGTGATTTAAATTAATTAATAATTTGATATCCTATTCTCACCGCAACACCCTCCCTGAAAACAAAGACAAGTGTCCGCGACTTGTAAAGACCCTAACGGGGATAAGCCCCGCAACTACTATAACTTATCAGGCACCTAAGAATGAAACCCTCAGTCTCGAGGATACCTTCTTCCCGACTACAAACATGAAATGTTTCACACGACAACCTAGGAAGATCTACGAACATACGTGTAAGTAGAGTTGCACCTAAGAGGTGGTGAATTAGGTACTGAAAATATTTTTCCGGTCTTAATAGAAATTTCTTGTTTTACTTTCCTAAAAGTTACTAAGTGGTTAATGCAGTAAAAGCGGAAAGTAAAGAGACACGATGATGTATCATGGTTCCCCTCACAACTTGAGAGTACTCCAGTCCCCTTTCAACATGAAAGTGATTTTTCAATATTGTTAGATCCTAAGACAAGACTTCTACCTAGTCTTTCTTATACAGACTCTAACCAATCAAAACACCAAGAACAATCCTCTTGGATTTTTATCACTAAGTCCAATGAGAACAATCCTTTCAAAATGGACCTCTTGCTTCTAACAATCCTGGACAGTAAGGTTACAACCTTACAAACTTATTTCCAAAAATTCTGGAAAAATAAGATGTAATCAAAGAACAAATAATTCTGATTTTGAGTAGTTTGCAATAGAACTCAATTATCAATCTTCCGACTAATCTTCTTCTTGAGATATCAACTCTTATATATCAAATACAAGTGTTCAAGAATAGAGGAATGAAACTATGATGAAATAATGAAATTTGAGGTGAAGTAGTTTCACTCTTGAAAATTGAAAACTTTTCACACTTGTGAAAATTTAGAATTTGAGAGATGAAATGAAATTTGAATTGATTGCAAGAAGGTTAATCTCAAAGTCTGAGATTATGAGGTATATAAATGCCTGTAACACCTTTTCAAAAGAGTGTAAAAGATCAAGAGTTTCCATGGTTCAAGAAGAAATGAGAAAATAGAACTCTGCCAACAGATGCAATTTTCTGGCTCATTCTTCCAGAAGTAACGAGTTACCATATGTGGGTAATCAGTCACAAGCCTTAACGTTTGAAAAAATTTGAAAGTTTACATAGGGTAACTGATTACCAGGAATAGGTAACCGGTTACTCAGAACAAGTTTTGCTAAACAACACTTTGAAATAGAGGCAAAATGCATTATAAGAGTCTTAAAAAAAATTTAAAATGATATGCAAGAATGAGAAATGAAGTTGAACACTTGTACAAGCTATATAGAAGTTGAATGTTGTACCTTCATTTCTGTAGAACTTTGTCTTCATTCTTTAACAAGTCTTGACATATTTATTTGATATTGAAGTTCTTCAAGCTTGATTTCTTTGAGATTATTTTATCCATCCATGTATGTTGTAGAGTGTGTCGTCATCAAATTTTTTTGAGAAGCCATACCTTCACAGTCTCCCCTCTTTTGATGATGACAACATCTTCATTGAAAGTTTTTGTGGCTTTTCTAACAAGTGCTAAATTGCTCCATGTTGTGATGAGAATCGAATATCAAGGTATTAATTAACTTGAATCCCAAATCATGAAGTTCACTATCGAGCTTTGATTTATCCAAAGGAAAGGGTAAAAATCGAAAGAAAACCCTAAGTACGCTATATAACAACACAACTAGAGATCTAAGGTTTGGGGGTTGGTTATACCTAGGGAAGATGTTAGCATCCTAAGTGTCTGTAGTACTCTACAGGAACCTCTTGTTAGTATTTGTGTTATGCTAAAGTTTGCTTTCTAAGGAAAAAGGTGCTAAGGTAAAGACCTAAGGGTATATACACTAAGTATGCTCACCAAGACATCGCATCTCGTGCCCACATATCCTGACTAGGATGGAATCAAAGCAACCGTAGTTCTCCTAACTAGAGATGAGGAACTCTTTATAACTATCAAGGTTCTATAAGGGAACTAAGTATTCATAACCATGATACTTACACATAGTTAACCAACTCTCTAAATCTAAGTTGAAAATCCTAACTAGGGTTGACTTTAACCAAAGTCAAAGGAGAAAGTGAGTACTCATAATCATGATACGCACATAGAGTTTACCAAATATAAACCTAATTCTAATTTTCAAGACAAAATGGCTCTAACAAGGCCAAAAAAGGAAAATAAGTACTTATAACAATAGTACTTACACAGGGCTAATAAATCCTTACCTAAGGTTAGGTCTAAGAGGGACAATGGCTCTAACAAGGCCAAGGGAAGATGATCCTAAAAAGTCAAAGGGGATAAGAAGGGGTCTAAAACTATCCTAAAAAATGACTTAAAATTCAACATAGGAACTTTTCTTTGGAATAAGGGACATACAACTTGTAACAAGAAGTGTGAAAAAATGAGCCTCAAAACAGGGATAATAGCAAACTAGAGTATCAAAGCTGAAGAGCTTAAATGAGATGAAAATCCAATAAGGGAAGTAGCTACACATCTAAATAAAACTCATATTCAATATGATGATGTCAATAGGAGCACAAATATAAACTTCAACAAGGCATGAACAAAAGTTATATGCAAGAAGCAAGCTAAAACGTCACGAGAAATTTCAAACAAACAAGGCATGTATGGAAACTCAAATGGGAAAGCAAGAACACTTTGAACTCAAGAAGTCAGAAGCTAAAATAAGCTTCTCAAATCACACATAAACATATGATCATCAATACAAACAATCAAAGAAGGATGCCTAAAAACAAGGTCAAAACCAACACCAAAACATGCCAAAAATGAACCCTAAGTTGATGTACTAATCAGAAATAGCAAAATGGTCAAATAAAATTCATCTCAAAGCTTTGAGTCATCTTCAAGCATTCAAGAATACATGTGCAAAAACCTCATCAAAACCCCTTTTAAAACTCATAGTGTCAAAATAAGTCGAGGATTCAAAACCAAACCAAAAGTATAACCAAACAACAACATATGTGGCCCTAAAAAAATACTCAAGATTCCCTCATATATATGTAACAACATGTCAAAAAATCAAGTCAAGAAAACTTGTGGAAGACACTCAAATGAAAAACCCTAATCGAAGGGTGTTTTTGTAAACTCACTATAACAAATGATTTAAATAAAATATGAAAATAAATAATAAAAATAAATAAAAAATAATTAAGACATTAAAATGTCTAAAAATTATTTTTGTGGAATTTTTAGGTGTTTGGAAGAACATTAAATAAAATAAAAGTTGGAAATGAACAAAATAAAAAGAAGCAAGGCATAACCCAGACTCAAAAGAGAGTCTTCTTCATCGCGTTTGGGCCTAACAAAGAGGGGTGTGATTAGAATTAACTCACTTAGCCCAGACCACACAACAACAAAAAATCATAAATGAAACAAGAAATGCCACACGGGTTGCCACGCGAGATGATTTTTAATGACCTGACAATGACATGGATGTAAGGCGGCAAGTCAAAAGGGGTCAGACCAGGAACACATAGGACGCCGAAGCCCTAGCTCTGGTTGTCCTCTTCGGCGGGTCACCAGAGTTGCAGAGGCAAAAACCTCACCAAAATGTTCGAGCCTGACACCAATCTCTTCATTTTTTCATCCTGAACTCGTTTATTAATGTTATTTTTGTCATCTGAGGCTCTTAACAATGAGAAAACAGGCCACAAAAAGTAGGGCACATAACTGGATACTCACGAAACCTAACCTAAACTATCCAGAAACATTCCCCTACCCCTCATATCCCCAAACACATAATATACATGAAGATTTATACATAAACAACATGAAAAAAAGATGAAGAGAAAATATCAAATTCGTGAGCTCTTTGTTAGTTTGAGTGATGCTCTCAATCTTCCTCTGAATGAAGCCAAATGCTTCCTTATGCTTTAAAAAGGATGATGGAGTCAAGAGCAACCTGGGAAAACTTCAAAACTAACATATTCGAAGGCTTTGATTTTTTTGAACAAAACTGGTTTTTTCTTGGTTCTCCTTGTCACTCTCTCTTCTTTATCCTTTGTATCTTCTTTCTAATCCCCTTTTGGCTAGAATTATATGTTCTTTTTAAGTCCCAAAGTTTAAAATTTGTTTCCTTGGTCAAAGTGTGTAAGGAAGAAGAAAATGACCTCTCATGGGGTGGCTCGGGTCAGCTTCAAAAACACAGGTATTGGGCAGTGTTCTTGTTGTTTTTTCTCAGTAAAATGCAGCATATGGAGAGGGAGAGGTCATGAAATCTTGCTGCACAGGTTTGATTGTTTCCTCCTTTCATGAAAGTGTCATAATATCCAATTTGTATATCATGTAAAAGGGCATGCTTTGGGTAAATTTTGGGATCACAATATGACCTATCACGCGCAGGATTTGAAGTGTTTAGCTTGCTGCAAAAGCTTGATTCAAACAAAATGCATGAACCTAGCATGTTGCATGGATTGATCATGTTCATGAAGTTCCCTTTGACACACTATAACTTCATGATTCTAAGCTCAAATGGTGAGGTTTTAAACCTTTTAGAAAGTAGACATGTAGCTCTAAAACTTTCATGTCAACATAATTTGGAGTTGAGACTTGAATTTATGTAGAAAATCCTCATGAATTTTGGTACAACAAGCTGCCGAACAAACTTGACAAAATTTCTAAGTATAAAATCCAAACTTTGAAATCATAGCATTTTAGAATACCATAACTTGAGATTGGTTAATCCAATTGGAGAGTTCTTGACATGCTTGGAAAGCTTGAAGAACAAAGAATAACTTTTATGTTTGAAGAATTTTGAATTGAGGTTTGGAAACATGTGAAATATGGCATGGAAGTTTTGTAAAACTAGGCACCTCACAAAGACTTAGTAAATTTTCAAAGTTACCAAATCCAACTTTGAAACCTCCTCACTTTAGAACATCATAACTTGTAATTTATTGATTCAAATGGTATTAGTATGCATGGAAATCTTAGAGGACAAGAAAAAAACTCTCTCTTTTTAGGAATTTTGAATTGAGGCTTGGAACATTGAGAAAAATCCCCATGAAGTTTCCTTCAAAATGCTGAAAATTGAATTGTCAAATTTAACAACTTTGTAACCCTAATTTCAAAGACTCATACCTTGAGTTCTAGACATGATTTTGAGGAATTATTGATATCAAAAGAAAGATTATAAGATTATATACAACTTTCATGTTGATGGAAAAGTCAAAATCAGCTTAGAACCCTTTTGAAATTGGCCATGAAAATCAACCCAACATGCTAAGATCTATAACTTAGAAAACATTCTAAGTATGGAATTTTCCAAATTAAGTTTTTCTAATCTTTGAACTATCATAACTCCAAATCCATTCCTCTTTTGGACACGATTTCTTCTAAAAACTTGTAGCTTAGGATACCCTCTTTTCAAATATCATTGCTTTGCTCCAACTGGCTCATGGATGAGTGAGATATGACTCTTTCAAGATGACTACAGTTCTTGGTTTCCACACTTAGAACTTTTTAATCAAAAATCCTAATTTCACCAAACTATTGATTTTATGACTCTAACTTGATTCTTCTTGATTCATTCATATGAGACCGTGGAATAAAACTTGTAAAGTTCATGGTTGATCATAAAACCCAATGGTTGACTTTTATGAAGCCACCGTTGACTTTTGAATCAGATGAAAACAAAACTTCTTCCATCCACTTAGGACACTCTTGGTTTGGATTTCATGGGACGAAATGAGCTCTTAGAGACCCTTAAGATGCATGAGGGTCTTCTTGGTTGATTTATAACTCAACTCTTGATTAATCAGGACTTTCTCCTTTTCTCCACAAACCCTAATTCAAAAAAAAGAAGCAAACAAAGCCATAAACCTAGATGAATTGGTTAGTTATGCAAGGATGATTGACCTAGATGCTCATGCAAAAGATGATGACATCTAAGGGGTAAAATTTGGAGTGTGATTGTTGCCCCTATTTAAATAACTTTATCGGATGATGTGAGCAATGATAATTCTCATAAAATCAAGGTGAAAGATATTTAAATATAACAAACCAAAATTTTTGCCCTTAGATGCAATGTTATGCTAAGGACGACAAGACTATGCAAATGCTGACATGCTATGAACTCTAACATGATAATATGACAAATACAAAAATGCAGATGACAACAAAAGCAAACAGGGATAGAGTGAACACAATGAGTAACCACTCACTGGGGAAAAACAACACACTAGGGAAACCTAAAGTGCTCATACACAAGTTCAAACAGGACCAGGATGCTATCCTAGAAGTAGATTTTTCATTGGAGGTCGAACCAAATAAGTGGTCTCCACTGGGGAAAAGTTGATAAAAGATCTAACTTCTGACGAAAGCAACAGAAAAACAAAAATGATCTCCTAACAAGGGATCAGAAAAAACCAAAGATCTCCTTTAAAGTGAAGAGTTCAAACGGGATCTTCAGAAAACGACAGGAAAAAAGAAGTCTAAGACTGAAATGCCAAGTGAGTTGGACTTAGAAAATGCCCACAAAATCTGGACCTCACGGGGAAACGTTAGTGACAAACCACAATCAAACTATAACAACCAAAGGACGTTTTAAAGAGATGTCAATTACCATTGGACTTCAAACATGCCAGTCACCACTAGACCTTAAACAATGCCAATAACCACCAAACCTTCAAAGGACGCCAATCACCATTGGACTTTCAAAAGACGCCAATCACCATTGGACTTTCAACAATGCCAGTCACCACTGGACTTTCAAAGAAAGTCAATTACTATTGGACTTTCAAAGGATGCCAATCACCATTAGACTTTCAACAATGCCAGTTACCACTGGACTTTAAACAATGCCAGTCACCATTGGACTTTCAAAGAAAGCCAATTACTATTGGACTTTTAAAGGACGCCAATCACCACTGGACTTTCAACAATGCCAGTCACCACTGAAATTTCAAAGAAAGTTAATTACTATTGGACTTTCAAAGGACGCCAATCACCATTGGACTTTCAACAATTCCAGTCACCATCGAACTTTCAAACAATGCCAATCACCACCGGACTTTCAAACAATGCCAGTCACCACTGGACTTTTAAAGAATGCCAATTACCATTGGACTTTAAACAATGTCAGTCACCACTGGACTTTCAACAATGCCAGTCACCACTGGACTTTCCAAGAAAGCCAATTACTATTGGACTTTAAGTAATGCCAATCACCACTGAACTTTTAAAGAATGCCAATTATCATTGGACTTTAAACAATGCCAGGCACCACTGGACTTTAACGGAGATTGCTATTAACGACTAGATTTCAAGGAGAAAGATTGGTAATGACCAGGGAAATGATATCAACAGCAGGTGGAATCGACTAAAGGTGTTAGTAACAACTTGACTTCAGAGGGAATATAGGTAACAACCCACAACCATAAAATAGAGTCAGTAACGGCTGAGCCATAGCCATTGGTGACAACCAAGGACCTGAAAAGACAAAGGATGCTTGCGACAAACGAACCTAACAAACAAGACAAAAAGTAACGACCGGGATAAAAAAAACAAGACCAAAAAGTAACAACCAAAGAACCGGAGGCATGCTAGATGCACATGATATGTCATGATGCGAATGATTAATGATATGCAAGAGCCAACTCTAATGAGAGACAAGGAATCACAAAAACTCAAAAGAAAAAACAGATAAGTATATCTATCTTGTTGGGGAAACAAGGAATCACACAATGGTGTCCCAAAA
Source organism: Lathyrus sativus (assembly GCA_963859935.3). Taxonomy (NCBI): domain Eukaryota; kingdom Viridiplantae; phylum Streptophyta; class Magnoliopsida; order Fabales; family Fabaceae; genus Lathyrus; species Lathyrus sativus. The sequence goes on from OZ012735.1 coordinate 927,644,837, forward strand.
GCTCGCTGGGAAATATACCTACCCTACTTGGGAAATTATAAAAACTTAGGCAAGGATGCTGAAAATGGCAGCGTAACTTCAATAGAGACACTGGATGACTCCACTGAGGATGAATCTCCATGCTATCACAAAACTTATCTCATAGAGAATACTGGGGATACTGTCTTCAATCTTGTTAACCACACACGATCGAAGGAACAAACCAATAAATCAATTCAAACTGTTGTTTCAATGGGGAAATGGCGAGATTGCACATCAAGACATTTTCCATCGTAAGACTTCCTGGGGAATATATGATTTTCACTGAATCTTTCCATGAGCCAAAGCAACTCTATGTTTTGTTATGTTTTCAAAAACTATTTTTAAAAATTCAAACCCTCTTGCTTTCAAAACCATTATTAACCAATAAACGATGTCTTTCATAACAAAGGAAAATAGGGAAAACAGTAAATTGCAAACGATTGAATGGCCCAAAAATATAATTGTATTTAAGAATGGCGGCTTGAAAATGGCAAAGCTCCATGGAAAATGTACAATTGAAAATGGTAGCAGGGAACAAGTTACATTGAATCCAAGACCTTGCTTCTGACAAGAGCGGTCAAAATGAACTTCTCGTGTAATCTTTGGCTGAGGTGACAACCATCTGATGTAGTGAAATGCCTTTGCGCTTAACTTTTTCCTGTATCTCCCTTTCGGGTTTTCAATCAACCGAGATGCTCATTTTTTCCTAAGCCTCCCTTTTGGGTTTTCAACTTAGAAAGCTCATTTGTTTCATTTCATTCCTAACTTTTGCCCGGATCTCCTTCATAGGTTATGATCTAGCGGGATACCCATTGTTGCATAAGTCGCCCTTGCGGGTTTTCGAATTATCGGGTTCTTTAGGCATAATATTTTCTTACTGCCCCAGAATTCACTGGTGGGTAAGTTGTTTTCCATCCATTATTGTGAGAATTAACGAGCCTCATGAGAAGACTGTTTTTACAACAAATGCGCCATCATAGTTAGGCATCCATTTTTCCCCGCATATCCTTGTGAACTGACAATATTTTCTTAAGTACAAGCTCCCCTTCTTGGAAATCTTGGGCACAAACCTTCTTATCAAAAGTCCTTTTAATCCTCTTTTGATATAACTAACTGTGACACATTGCAGTCAGACGCTTCTCATCAATAAGGTTCAGTTGGTCAAGTCTTTCTCTCACCCATTCTGCTTCATCAAGTTTGGCTTCCATTATGACTCTTAGAGAAGGTATCTCAACCTCAATGGGAAGGACTGCATCCATCTCATTTACCAACGAAAAAGGGGCTGCCCCTGTCGAAGTGAGAAAAGACATTTTATACCCATGCAAGGAAAATGGTAATATCTCATGCCAATTCTTATAGGTCTTCACCATTTTCTGCAAAATCTTCTTGATGTTTTTGTTCGCAGCTTTGACGGCTCTGTTCACCTTGGTACGATAGGGAGAAGAGTTGTGATGTTCAATTTTGAAATCATCGCATAACTCTTTCATTGTCTCGTTATTCAAGTTGGTTCTATTATCTGTTAAGATTCCTCTTGGGATTCATCGGCAGATAATCTCTCTCTTGATAAAACGGGCCACCACTTGTCTAGTGACATTGGCATAAGATGCAACTTCAACCCACTTTGTGAAGTAATCAATAGCGACTAGGATGAATCAATGTCCATTGGAAGCCTTTGGCTTAATTGTCCCAATCATGTCAATACCCCACATAGAGAAAGGCCACGGCGATGATAGAACATTTAGCAATTTCGAAGGCACGTGCACCTTGTCCGCATAAATTTTGCATTTGTGGAATTTTCATCGGTTTCCAAAGTCAACCAGTAGTATTCAGCTCTTAGAATATTTTTGGACATGGCATATCCATTGGCGTGAGTGCCAAATGTTCCTTCATAAATATCTTGCATTAACAAATCTACTTCTCGTCTGTCAACACACTTAAGCAGGACCATGTCATAGTTTCTTTTGTAAAGCACGTCATTATTGAGAAAAAATTTGGATGTCAATCTCCTCAAATTTTTCTTGTCAAGTGACGTAGCATCCACTGGGTACTCTTGAGTCTGAAGAGACTTCTTAATATCATGAAACCAAGGTTTCCCATCTGTTTCTTCTTCCATCATCTGACAATAAGCAGGCTCTTCCTTCCTCTCATTCAGATGAGTGTTGCTTCATTAACAAATATGACCTTCCACATTGAGGCTACCATAGCCAATGCATCAACAATGTGATTTTCAGTCCTCAGGACGTGTTTAAAAGTGATCTCATCAAAGTACTCGATCATTTCAACAATGTATGCTCTATATGGGATCAGTTTCTCATCTCTGGTCTCTGATTCACCTTTGACCTAATAAATCACCAAGGCTAAGTCACCACTCACTTCAAGAATTTTGATTCGAAGGTCAATTACTGCTTCGAGGCCTAAGATGCAAGCTTCATACTTGACAATATTGCTGGTACACTCAAAACATAACCTGGATGTGAACAGAGTGTAACCGCCATCTAGATTCATCAAAATGGCGCCTATACCATGCCCATTGTAGTTGGAGGAACCAGCGAACATCATCTTCCAATGGGAACCAGGCTCGGGACCCTCATCTGGCCTTGGCTTTTCATAATCCTTCTTTATCAACATGATGTCTTCATCGGGAAAGTCAAACTTCAGCGGTTTATAGTCTTCTATTGGTTGGTCTGCAAGGTAATCTAACAAGATACTACCCTTGATAGACTTCTGAGCAACATACTGGATGTCATATTCTGATTATAACATATGCCAATGGCGAGTGTCCCTGTCTGAACGGGTTTCTCTTAGATATACTTTATTAGATCCATCTTTGAAATCAATAAAGTAGTATGGCAGATCATATACTGCCTCAAACACCTGGCAACCCATGCCAAAGCACAACAAGTTTTTCTCTAAAAGTGAATATTGAATTTCACAATCAGTGAACTTCTTGCTCAAATAGTAAATGGCGTACTCTTTACGTCCAGACTCGTCTTGTTAACCCAACACACAACCCATTGATTCTTCAAGCACAGTTAAGTACATAAAAAGAGGTTTTCCAGGCACGGGAGGAATTAAAATTGGAGGTTCTTGCAGATAACCTTTGGTCTTATCAAAAGCTCGCTGACAATGCGAATTCCAAATAATCGTCTGATTCTTGCGTGACAGCTTGAAAATTGGCTCGCAGGTAGGAGTCATAATGGAAATAAATCTGGAGATATAATTCAATCTTCCAAGGAAACTTCTGCCTTGGTTCTTGGTCTGCGGAGTTGGAATTTGTTGGATAGCTCGAACCTTGCTCAGAAGAATTTCTAGATATTCAAATTCTCGCCGTGAGATAGGTGATGATAACCTTCGTCCCCTAACAGAGTTGCTTGGTGAAGTTTCTCTTTGTCCCCAGCGGGATTCTTCTCAGGTTGCTGTTACGTCAGCATTAAAAGATTTCCTAGCTCAAACTTTCGGAGTTGTTATTAGTGATTTCCCTGGTGAATTTTTCCCACAGAGCGGTTTGGTTAAGTTTCTTGTATTCCCCAGCAAAGTATTCTTCAAACGGATCCGTGTTGACGGAATTGTACCTGTGTTGACAGTGGTTGTTTCCCCGTGCTGACGGTGATTGTTATCCGTGTTGACGGAATTGTTTCTCCGTGTTGACGGAATTGTTACCTGTGATTGACAGAGATTGTTACCTGTGATAGACAGAGATTGTCCTTGTGTTGACAATGATTTTTTATCCGTGTTAACGGAATTGTACCTGTGTTGACAGTGGTTTTTTCCCCGTGCTGGCGGTGATGGTTATCCGTGTTGACGGAATTGTTATCCGTGTTGACGGAATCGTTACCCGTGATTGGCGGAGTTGCCCCCAGTGAAGTTGACAGTGATTGTTACCCATGCTGACGGTGATTGCTATCCGTATTGACGGACTTGTTACCTGTGATTGACAGAGATTGTTATATGCGTTGACAGAATCGTACCTGTGTTGATAGTGATTGTTATCCATGTTGACAGAATTGTTTCCCCGTGCTGATGGTGATAGGCACCTGTGTTGACAGAGATCGTTATTCCAATTATGGACGGAATTGTACCCATGGTGATGAAGTCTCTCCTCGTGTTGACGAAGTTTAGTTCAGTTGTGGACGGAGGTGTTTCTTGCAAAGTTGATTTGATGCCTGTGGCATCACACAGGGGGTTAATGTTGAGATTCAAAGTTTTATCAGATGATTGGTCAGTTGTTGCCATAACAACTGAGCTCAGTGTAGTGGATGTTGTTCCTACAAGCAGTTTTTGCAGCTTATTTCTGCGATTGGAAAATTTCCGGGTTTCTTGGTATTCAACCGTCTTCTACCTCGATTGTTTGAAGGCCGTTTGCTCTTCACCCAGTCGGGTCCAAACCGCTTGAATAGGGGCAGCTGTTGCACCCCAAAATTTGCTCAAACTTTTCATACCTGGTTTATGTTTCATTGCATTAACATCTGCATAGTTATATCATTTGTATATCATGGTATCATTCATATAGTAGCGGATCAAGTGTGATTCTTATCAAGAGAAGCCTAGCAAGAGGTCTCATTCAAGATTGAGAAGTTATCAAAGTCATCAGAAGGTGGTTTGAGTGCCTAAGGGTTTAGATGTTTGAGTGTGAATCTTCTCCTAACTTGAGGATCAACTGAAGATCATCAGAGGGTTGTGAAGTGTTGAATGTGATAAGCGGATGTGTATGGAGCTCATAGAATGCCTAGAGGGCCATGGGAGAGCTCAACCAAGTCATTGTGTCAAATGCAAGAGCCACAATTGAGGTGCAAGCAATTAGGGTTTCATCTGGATCAATTCTAGGTCAACTGTGCAATTGAAGAGTATCAAAGCCTACCTTTAGGTCATTGATTTCATGAAATGATATGTTAAGACACTTGTGGTGTTGTTCCAGGATCAAGTCAAGAAGAATCAAGAGTGTGGGAAGTTGCTAAATTAGGGTTTCAGTGTAAAATCCCCTATTTAGTGCCTAACTTCATGACCACATAAGTCAAGATACAAGTTTCAAATGGATCTTTGGCCAACATGAAACTTGTATAGAATCTCAATACCTTTAATTTGAGTACTAGAAGTCCTCAAGGGAATTTATAGAACTCAAGTTATGACCCAGACAAGTTACAAGTCCTCAGATGCCTCTGAAATTTGTCTGTGAAAATCATCTGACTTCAAAGCTATTTTTGACCTTGAAGGAGGTTTCACCTGAACTTTTGGCCAACATGAAAGTTGTTCCTAATAATCTTAGCTTTCTAAATTGTACTAGAAGTCTTCCATCTGATTTGTAGAACTCAAGTTATAAGGTTTACAAGTCAGGGGTATTTTGGGAAAGTGAGATTATAGGTCATTTTTAATCATAGGTCAAAATCTCCAACTTGCACTTGTCAAATGGATTTTTGTTCAACATGAAAGTTGTTCAAAATGTGGTTTTTAGGCTAACCAAGAGGTCATGATGGATTGATTGGGATCATAGTAAGACTTGGTTTGAATAAGGAAGATTTTCAAATGGATTAAGGAGGGAAAATTGATTTTTTGAGTTAAAGGACCAAAACATGTCAAGTAACTACATTTTTTGAATGGAAATTGAATTCTAAGCACTTTGGAATTAGCAGAATTTTGAGTTTAGGTCATGTTTTACAAGTTGTCATTTGGTTGCTTCAAATGCAAGTTACATAGCCAATTCATTCCACAATGCAATTCAGGCTGTGTTATGATTCAGTTTCGCTCACCAAGTGTTTTGTAAGCTGATAGAACTTTCTGGAACAAGCTGTGAGCAAGCATACACGACTGTTGCATTGAAATTTCAAGAGGAAAAACAGAAAATGCAATTGGCTGGATTGGGCCTCAAATTGAATTCAAAAGCCCATGGAAACATTCTATATATTCATTGGATTGATTTCAGATCAATTTTGGAACCATTTTCGTGCCAGAAAGCTGAAGTTGCAGTTGAGTTTTCAAGAGGAGCAAGTGAAATCGTGTTTTGAGTTCCAGGCCAATTCAATGCAAATTGAAGGTTGCAAACTCTTCCTAGTGCATCATTGAACGTATCTGGAGAGTTTTGGAGAGAGAATCAAGCTCCAAGTGCATCTGTTACTAGATCTACAACAGGTTAGTAACTTTCAAAATTCCACATGAATTAGCATGATGTAGTTAGATTTGAACTTGTGGTTAAGATCTAGGCAAGGTGTAGATCGTTTTAGGATCAATTTGGAGACATTTGATGATGGTTGATCATGGCATAGTAATTCTGTTTGGATTCGAATCTCTTGATTCATGGAGAGTTAGAGCAATCTAGATAGATCAGAGTGATGTATGTAGCATGAGGATGATTTCTGTATCATTAGATTTGCAATTGGTGATATTTGATCTGGATGCTATTTCTGAACATTGCTTCATGTTTTAAGATCCATTGAGAGTTGGATAATTTGAGTAGGAGATTTGAGATCCTGATGAAATTTTGAGTAAGATTGATATGAGGATTGCTGTTTTTGGACACTTGTAACCATTGCCTCGCCGGAGAAGACAACCGGAGTCTTCTCCGGCCACCACACTGAGTCTCACTCTGTTTGGTCTTTGATTTGGAGAAGACGAGCTCATGACCTTTGGATCACTCTTTGACCAACGACTAAGCCAATCATCCAACGACCACGACTTAAAGTTTTATTTGACTTTCTGAACATCAAAACGTTGTAGTTTCATTAATTGATGTGGACACGCTCCTGGCTCTTGGATCAGCTGACTGGTCACCACATCCAACGCTCATGTTATTTTCTTCAGTTTTATTTTCTTTTATTCATTTTTGTTTTATTTTAAATGCATTATTGATTCTAAAAATCACAATAAATTTATTCTTGATCCAAAAATTATTTTAAAAATATCTCCATGATCTTGAGAGAATTTGTGATTTTCTGAAATCAATAAAATGCATTTTCATTCATTTTTCAATTTAATTTGATTTTTCTTATTTTGTTTAATTATTTAATATTTGCATATTTGACCATCTGTCTTGTTGAATTTTGTTCTTCCAATTGGTGTTGAATCTGGCTTTGATTTTTTAGTATGTTTTAGGGTAGATATCCATATTCCCTTAGAAGTTTTGTTAGAATTTTAGAACAAATTTAGGTTCTGTTTTAGGTGTTGAGATTAGAGCCTTCCCAAACTTGTGGATCACCTTGATACCCTTCAATCTAGAAATTATTTAGGTGACATAGAAGTTGAATTAGGCTTTAATATTTTAACCCTAGGTTGTTCAAACATGTATGTTCCCCTAGGAAATTTATTAGAATTTTAAAACTTTGTTTTCTATTTTAGTTGTTTTGCAAGTTGCTTGTGCTTGTGGTGTTCTATTTTTAGTGCTCTTGTTTGTTTGGTTTTGTTGGTTACTTTAGAGCTGGATTTGCTTGGATTCCTTCTTGGGAGGTCTTCTAGATTTGGTGTAGCTGTTATGGCTTGAAGATTGGAGCTTGGAGTTGAAGCTTTCTTCTCTTTTAGGAGCTTTTTTAGGAGCTTAGGAAATTAGGGTTTTAGGAAGAGCCATTAGGACTAGTTTTGATTCTTTCATCAAACATAGAATGCATTGTGTGCTTCTATTCTATCCAATGATGTAAAGTCCTCCTAGGGAAACTCCATCTCTCCTTTGGAGGGATGTGTGGTATGCCTATAGTTGAGTAGAACTTTGAGGATGCCTTTCCATTTCAATGTTGGTACTTGATGATTTCCTTTGGTTTTCATTTGGTTCTCAACATTGCAACCTTGATCTTAGTGATTTATCCTTTGCTTGGAGTGTGCTTGCTAGAGCTTGAAGATGAAGTTGGATGAAGCTTGAAGATAGAGGCTAGTTTGAGGATGAAGCCATTTTGCTGTCAACTTTGCTGTCAAGAGGATTTGCTGTTTAGAGCTGCTGCTGTTGAGTATTGAAGTTGTTGTCTGCTAAAGACTGTTGCTGTGCTTGGGCTGCTTTATCTGTTTATTTTCTTTTGTTATATTGTTTGTTTGCTTGTGTTGCCTACCTTTAGGTTTGAGGTGGAACTTGTCTCCCCTTGCCTGTTGTTTTCTTAGGTTTGAGGTTGAGCCGGACTCCCTTGCCACGCTTGTACTGTTGCATTGCATGCATTTTATTGTTTACTGTTTACTGCTTGCTTTCTTTTGCTGTTTTCCCCTAGGATCTATGATTTCCTCTGTGCAAAAGGGAATTATGATAGACATTAGGTTTTGACCCATGCATGATAACTGTAGGTAGATTCCCTTTCAACCATAGTTTTAGGGTGTCTTTTTCTTCTCCTCTCAAAACAATTCAAAAACACAATAATAAGGTTAATTGAAGTTGTGCATTACGAGCCTTAAGCTATCTGGGAAAAGGTTGGTGGAGGGTCTCTCTCCAGTAATCTGGATGTTAGTGTGGTACCCTTTGGGTGACATACGAAGCATTCACTCCTGGGTCATAGTCTCTAGTGCGACAGAGATTGCAAACATCCTTAAAAACAGTTCTTTCGTAAAAAACTCAAACAAACATTCAAACTCTATTTTTGTCCTCTTGGACCTTTAATCAGGAAAACCCTTTCTTAAGGAGATAAAAAAACTGTCAGACAAGCTTGTGTCTTCCATAGCCCGAACTACGTTTGTCTGATCTTTCATGCCGTATGAAAGTACGTAGGCACGAGACGCGACATCTCGGCGAGCAACCTTCCCCCCTTAACCCGTAGTTAGGCGAACTACGTTGACTCTGATTTCTCGTTCAAGACGGGAATACGTAGGCATAAAGTGCGATACTTTGCCGAGTCATTTTCTTTTCTTTTTTAACCCAGACCTTTAGAGTAGATAGATAAACATACCCTTAGATAGAAAACAAGCGTAGATCCCGTCGAGTACGACGAACGTGAGGGGTGCTAATACCTTCCCCTTGCGTAACCGACTCCCGAATCCAGGATTTGGTTGCGATGACCATTCCTTTCCCTCTTTGCGTTATGTTTACTCTGAGTATTTCCTTTCCCTCTTTTGGGATAAATAACGCACGGTGGCGACTCTTCTGCCATAGCCGGCGCCGATTTTCACAGTAGCGACACTTTGGCATGGGTACAATATTGGTTACCCATTCTGGATATTTAAACACTGCTAGGAAAGCTTTATCAATCTGCTTTTTGATCTCATCCCAAATCTTGAGAGCCATGTCAGGCCTAGTCCTTCAGAGCTTTTGTTTAACCGGTGGACATTCTGGTTGAAGTGGTAACTTGTGAACTACTATGTTAGTGTCTAAACCAGACATATCTTGATATGACCAAGAAAATACATCAACATACTCTTCTAAAAGCTTCACCAGTCGTTGCTTGATCTCTACCCCAAGTGTTGCCCTAATCTTTAACTCTTTCTTGTCTTCTTCAGTGCCAAGATTAATAACATCCACTTGCTCTTGGTGAGGTTGAAGTGTTATGTACTCATACTCTGCCATCTTTGCCAGTTCATCCGAGATCTCAAAATCTTCATCCACATCTTTAGATTGGTATATGGGTGAGTCAAAGTCAGGAGGGAAAACAAAGTCATTGGATTTAACGGATTTTGGGGTTTCTCTGCATGTTTGAAATGACCTAATTAAAACACACAAAGGCAGATGCAAAAGGAAAAGAAAGAAATATTTTGGTGTTTTTCTTAAAAGATTGCCATTTTCTTTAAAAGTAAAAGCAAAAAACAGTAAATGAAACAAAATGAAGAGTTTAACAAAACGTCTTCATTAATCATAATAACCTGAAAGCATTGAGGCCCTACAAAATGATCCTATAGCCTTGGGCGTGGCTATGGAAGTTTGAAAACAACATAACAAAAGAAAACAACAATAAATTACTTCAGCATAGGCATGATAACAGGAATCTCAACAGCTTCCAAGTTGTCCAAGGAAGCTTCGCAATGATACAGCAAGTGATCAACATTTTTATCTTCAACATCCTCCTCAACAGCGTTGATTTGGAAACCCCCACTGATAAACACCTCTTGAATAGTCTTCAGACGTCCTTTGACTGAAGCTAATGTCCCATCATGAGTTGGTTTGTAACCCAACCCTTGGCGACCTAATTTTTCTTCCACTTTAATGACCTCTCCCTAACCTGCAGGATTACCCTCTTCTAGTGTAGACTTTATGCTTTGAGCAGACACAAAAGATGGTCCACTCTTAACTACTGTTTCTTCTATCGTCACAATATTGGCTATCTCAAGCGCTTGAAAAGAGTTTCTAGTGCATCTTCATCTGCTTTAATGTACCTAAATGAAGACAGGTTACTCACCAGCAAGTCTTCTTCACCATGCACAATTGCAAATTTATCATCCACAACAAACTTCATCCTCTGGTGTAAAGTAGAAGTCACTGCACCAACTGCGTGAATCCATGGTCGTCCCAACAAGCAGCTATAAGCTAGATTGATGTCCATCACTTGAAATGTGATGTCAAATACATGGGGACCTATCATAACTGGCAATTCTATCTTTCCAACAACAGTCCTCCTTGAACCATCAAAAGCTTTAACAATCAACGATGTTAGCCGCATCTCTGCCCCTTTGTATTCTAGTTTGGTAAGTGTTCTTTTGGGTAACATATTCAGACAAGAGCCTGTATCAACCAGGACTCGGGCCAAAGCGTCCTCTTGACATCTAACAGATACGTGTAAGACATAATTGTGATTACATACTTCTCTTGGCAACTCCTTGTTGCTGAAACTTAAAGTATTGCAAGCAGTAATGTTAGCGATCACATAATCAAATTGACCAATTGTTATATCTTTCTTCACATGCGCTTGTATTAACACTTTCTGCAAGGCTTCCCTATGAGCGGGAGAGTTTATTAGGAGAGACAAGATTGATATTTTTGAAGGAGTTTGATGAAGCTGATCGACGACTTTGTAATCACTCTTTCGAATAATTCTCGGAAATTCAATGTCTTCTTCACTTGGTGACAATTCTTTGTCCTTGGTAGCCACGACAGAAATGGCCTCTTTTTGGGGAACCACCGTAATCTTGGGTTGATAGATCCGACCACTACGGGTCATTTTGCTAGTTCCTGCAATATTTGTCACCTCTGCTTGATTAGCCTTTGTTTCTTCATTATGAATTACTTTCCCTGATCCTTGATCAATCACCGTCATATCATATCTCCAAGGGACATCTTTTGTACTCTCAAAATGGAAAGGACTTGGCCTTTGAACTATAATCAGTCTGGGTTGACCAATTGCTGGTGTAGCAGGCTTGGAGACATTGAAAGCAGGTTTAGCACTTTTGAAGACCGAAACCACTAAACTAGAATTAGACACATTAAATACGAGGACCTTTTCACTGTTCTTGGATAAGTTGAAAGCGGGATCAATCATCAAAACTTACTCCCTTTTCAAATTGCTACATACTTGCAGAAATCTGTCATCAATCAATTTTTACACATTCCTCTGAACCACACAACATCCTCTGGGATCAACATAACATTCTTTACAATTAGTGTGGACACCTCCAATCAACCCTGCTTTTAATAACCTTTCATGAAGAGATCACAATGGAGTTTTGATCTGTGATGCATCATAGATTATCCACTCATTTGATGCCTCCTCTATGGCGTGAACTCCCCTATGGTTTGGCAACGAGTTATTCTTAACATTTAGTTGCACATCATCAAAAGACAAGATTTTCTTTTCCATAAGTTCTCTAACAAGATGTTTCAGAGTGAGACATCCCTCTAAATCATGTCCAGCGGCACCCTCGTGAAATAAACAACGAGCATTAGAATTATAAAGAGGAGATGAGGTGTTTTATGGCGGTCCCAACAGTCGAGTCATAATCAGCCCTTGTTGTACAAGGATGGGTACAACTCAGTATAGGCCATTGGATCGGAGGAATGGGAGGCCTCCTTGTTGGTCTTCTATTCTGATAGTTTTTCCTGGGCGCTTGAGCCCAAGGCTGTTGGTACTGTTGATAAGTTGGAGCACTAGGTACTCGCTGATACCCCTGTTGTTATACTGGTTGATACATAGGTGCATGCTGCACCGTTTGATAAGTCGGAACTGAATTGCTGAACATAGGCACTACAACTGCCACATATGGCTATTGTGCATACTGCATGGGATACATTGATTGTTGAGTGAAACTTTGCTGAGGTTGTTGAATATAACCTTAATGAGGCTGTTAATACTGTCAGTAAGGTTGTTTCCAGGGCTGATTCTTCTTCCCTACTGTTATGGCATTTGTCTCCCCTTCCTTCTTTTTATGGAATCTACCATTAAATTTCCTGGCATTGTTGTTGTTGGAACTACTGGAAGTATTGGTCATCCTTCCATTCTTCATCCCCATTTCTACTCTCACACCTACAATTACTATATTGGAAAATCTAGTTGTCACACTACTAATCATTTTCTCATAAAACTCCGGCCTTACTATATCCACAAACTAGTCTATCAGCTCTTTATCAGTTAGATGAGGCTCTACCTGAGAAGTAGTCTCCCTCAAATGTTGTGCATATTCCTTAAAAGATTCAGAGCTTATCTGCGACATACTTAACAAATGCCTTCTATCAGGATCTAGATCCATGTTTTATTTGTAGTGCTTCACGAGAGCGTCACCCAAATCTTGGAAACTATGGATACGGGATTGATCTAAGCTCAAATATCATTTAGCAGATGCCCCCTTCAGACTACCTTAGGAACATTGAATCATCAGTTTATCGTCTTCTACATAGGCAACCATTCTTCTATAATACTGATCGCGACTTTCTATGTCTAATACAACTTAACTGCAAGTGCATAGTCTATCGCGTAGTAATAAAAGATATCGATCCCACAAGGACTCGTAATCAAACTAGTGTTCTCGGGAGTTACTATGTTTATCTAGGTAGATAATGTTTAAGGGAATAATTGCTATTACTAAAGGGAACTAAAGACGTTACTTAAATTATAATTACGCGAATCGATATGCAATAACTATGTTCTTCGGGGATTTGACAAGTTACCGGTATATAAAATATTTTCAGAATTTATTTAAGAAGAAAATAGTGATCTAAAGACCTTCGTCTCACGATGGTTGTTGATGCTAGTCGCAACTTTAAGGCAGAACGTATGTTGTCGCTATCCCGTTCGGGGTTAAAATTGCTTTTTGGAAATCTCTAAGTTCTAATCTATTTTAAAGTGCTTTCGCTGTTATTAAAACAAATGCCTAGTGTTTACTATCTGGTCCTAGCCGCAACTGTCGGTTGTTGGTTCGTACCTTAATTAATTTCCCACTGTCATGGCAAAACTACTTTTAAATAAGTTCTCGCTGTCGCGACGAACGTTTATTCAGGAAATAAGTTTAAACACTCAAGCCATAAACAACTTTTGAAAAAGAAAGGTTTTAACCGGTTATTATCAAATCCCGTCTGAATTATTATTACATACCGATTACTCTGGTTTAGCTAGACATGGATTTGGAATAGGTAAAGCGTAAATAAAAGCAGAAATTTAGAACATACATACTGCTGGGAATTAAAGTTACAATTAACGAAATAATAAAAACATGTAACGTATCCAATTGGCTTTTGGCCAAATCCCAACGATGTCGGAAGGATTGTGTCTTCAAACCAATAGAGCGCACAAATGAATATTGCAGAAATGGAATACAGGAAAAAGGAAAAGAAAACAAAAGAACAAGACTGAAACTAAATTTGCTCTGGAAAATATTTGGGCAGCACTTCGTTATCTGAATGCGGCCCTTCTCAGCTTCCCTCCTTCCCCTTTTATAGAGGTGAAATACTAATGGTTATAATTTTCAGAAGGTGGACTTGGAGTCAGAAAAATTAGGGAGTAGTGGTCCATTATTTTGGGACTTGGAACTGGTTTTTGCACGTTAAATGAAGTTTTGCGTTTTTGCCTGCATGACGGTCGTCATGGTGTGTGACGGTCGTCACAGCAGCAAAATACGCATCTGCTGTTTTTCATGTTGTTTTCATCTGGTTTTCGTCCATATTTCATTTGTAATTGATTCTTTTCTTCATATTGCTTTGTTTGGACATGATATTCAAATACCTGCAAAATATCAGACAAATAACATGGAAAAATCCGAAATCGGATTGAAACCAGTCAAATATTAGTTGAATTATACGTCAATATATATATACGATTTCGCGTTATCAAACTCCCCTAAGCTTGAATCTTTGCTTGTCCTCAAGTAAAAGCAGGAAGAATAAAAGTCGGCAAGCACGAGGCCGCTTCCTCGTTCAGAAAGTTGGGAAAAACCAGGATTCTAAATAGGAACAAAACGAGTACGGTGACGACACTGGACTATAAGTCTTCGGAGGTCTCCTTTTTATGCAAATCGGTCCCAATCATGCTACTGCAGCTCGGTATCAAGGTTCTCGCGTTAAGTTTACCCTGTTTGTTCTAGCGCAATCACATTAAGCCCGTTGTCCACACACTTTCATGGCAAGTCAACCTGTTAGTGAATATGATCTCATTGCTGTTTTGATCTTTTCATTGCTCATAAGCTTATACTATTGCTTTTTCAATGAGTTTTCGTACCGTTGGGCTAAATGCTCGGGTGAGGAGCACCTAACTTAGAGGGAACATGTCTCTATACTCGGGCTATATGGCTTTCTTTTCATGATTTTTCATCTTTTTAGAGATCATACACTTATTTGCATTGGTCGCTCGCTTAGAAGTGTTTAGGATGGTGCTGACTGCTTGTATAAACTACTTGGGGCTGAGTTTGCATAGAAACTTGAAACTTTGGTACAATTAGGTAGTGAAACCGACTCGCATAAACCGGAGGTCTAAGGTGTCAGGACGATACTGGTTTTGTTAGAATTTTCGTCTCGGAGTTTCAAAACTTGGTTTGAACTTTGGCGCATTCTCGCGATGCTTTTGAGGAACAACTGAAAAAATTTTGTTTATGTCGAATAAAGTGGGGAGATTTGCCTAACGGAAGAAGACATATAAAAGAGCTTTTATTTGCTAAAGTGGGAAAATGTTTGAATTGAAATTACTGAATTGAAAGTACAAGGGAACGGGAAATAAACGCTCCGCTCCCACACTATCTCAATCAGTGTCCCCACTGATTTTGAAAGAATGCGAGAGGGAAACACAAGGGAAATGAAAATACAGGAAACGGAAAATACAGGAAACAAATAAAGAAAGAAAAAACTAGTCACGGCCTCTGCCTCGGTCACGTCCTCTGTCTCATCCTCTACCTCTGGCTTGGTCGACTCGGACCTCAAAGTTCAGAGCTCTAGTGTGATAGACATAATCTCGGAGTCCTTCGAATTGCAAGGTAAGATTTTCCAAGTTCTCAGTGATGGTTTCCTGGCCAGTTTGGAGCTATTGCATCGTGGTCCTATGCCAAGCTTCGTATTGCTCTGCCCGCTGATTTTGTTGCTGCATCATGGCGAGTATCTGTGCTTGTTGGTCGAGGGATCGACGGAGGTCTTCTTCAGAGAAGTCGGGCTCTGGACGGTGGCGGCGGCGACGGTAGGATGTGCCTTTAGAAGGAAGTGGTTGTGATTCCTCAGGTTGCTCAGTTCTGTCCAACTCATCTTGCATTTCGTCAATAGAACCTAGGGTGTTGGTTTGAGTTGGGGCAGCGGTAGCAGCAGGGGCATTGAGGTCAAAAAGCCAGTTGGCACGATCCTGTGGGTGCATCCGGGTACGTGACGGCATGATGATGCTTCTGATGGTTTTGCCACGCACGACCGGATGGTACTTTCCATCGGACCTGGAGCGGATGAGGTGAGAGGCTCTGCAATGGTCGGTGTCGAGAAATACCGAAGGAATGGTATGGAGATTCTGGAGTTGTTTGCCGAGGTTCAGGCCTAGTGCAATGGAGGTAACAATCCCGCCAAAGTAAAATGGCTTAGAGCCACGGTTGCAGTTGGCCTGAATGTGAGCCAGGAGGAACGGAGCGACGTTGATGGGCTCAGAATTGAACACGCAGTGGAGAAAGAAAAGTTATTTGGAGTTCACCTTGTGGTTTCTATCCCTTGCGAAGATGGTATTGCTTAGCGCTCGGTGGAAATACCGGATGGTCGGGTTGTGGATGTGTGTTGCATGCAGAGAATCCCAGCCGTCGGCATTGATTCCGGTCAATTGGTACCAAGGCACAAAGGCTTCATGTTGAAATTGTTCGGTAATGCGGAGGTGAGCATCTTTGCCGCGAGGGAAATGTAGGATGTCGGCAATCTGATTTTGATTCAATTGGTAGTTCGTGCCGAACATACGGAAGCAGGCGGCGCCGGAATGTTGGCTGAGGTCGCCGCTGAAGGTGAAGTAACTGAACAAACTGAGGAACTCAAGAGTGAGTTGTTCGTAAGTGGGCTGCGGATTTGTGCACAGATGCCAAATGCCGGCTCTCTGGAGCATCCAAGTGACGCCGTCAAGGAGGCCGAGTTCCGCGAGAGATGGTATGTGCGGATAGTGGGTCGGTTGTAGCGACCGTTGATGGAAGGCGACGTAGTTTGCTCTCTGTTTCTCACCAGAGTCGCCGTCGCTGAAAATGATATTGCTAAGGTCAGGGGTTTCATTGTTTCTTGCCATGGTTGGATGATGCTGATGAAATGGGGATTAAGTGGTTTCTGTGGAATGAGAAATGTCACAAAAGTGGATTATGGAGATGAAATGGGAGTTGGGATTATATGTAGTAAGGAGGGAAAATGAAATTTTGAAGTGGGGTTTGAATGTGTGGTGATTGGAAGTTGATAAGATGGGAGTGGGGGAAGAAATGTAACCTCTGTTATAGCAGATATCAGGTTTTGAACTCGTGACGGTCGTCACACATCTGTGACGGTCGTCACCCGTGTGATGGTCGTCACACCAGCAAATTCTGCAGAACGCAGAATTTTGCTACAGGGGTGCTTTTGACATTGTTTTAAGGCTTGTAAATGATATCTCAATGTAATAAATCAACCAAGAAGCATATGATAACATAAAAACAGAATAAAGGAATAATGAATAAAATTGAAATAACATTTAATTAAAATGATTGTTTTTAATGTAATACATAAGTGAAATGAAACAATGCGAAAATCAAATAATTGAAAACGTACGGAAAAACAGGAAAAATAAACTAAACTAAAGCTAAAATCTCAGTCCTTTTGTGCCTTCAATTCGTCAAACTTCTGGGCGTAGTAATCGAGCTGGTCGCAAACTAAGTCCATGAAAACTGCTAATTCGCTGTGTATGCTGGTTATTTCTTCTCTTACAGTGGTCAGAGCTGCGTCGACGTTGTCTAATCGGTGCAGAACAATATTCATTTTGTCAGTGGTTTCTTCAGAAATGGGCTCAGGATAGGTGTTGTAATGTGGAGGGGTCTCAGGGTCTACCTCAGCTTCTGATACAGCATCCTCATAGTACATATAATCATGTGCTTCAGAGATGTGATCACTGTTGTACATGTAATTCTGTGGTGTTGATTGAGGTGAAGGAGGTCCCATAGGCTCATCCAATTCATAAACCCAATTGTCTGTGTTATAGATACTCGTCATCTGATGATTTGGCAATGTGAATAGCTGGACAGGTTTGTCATTGATAAGGTACTCGTAAGGTCCAGGTCCCATGGTTCTTAAAATGCGCCTGTTAAAGCAAAATTGGATATTCATGGGTCGGACGGTGCCAAAACTAGTGCTTGCATTTAGGTGGAATCTAAGGCCAAGCTCGTGGGAAATCATTGTCACGAGGCCTCCTATTAGAATAGGTGATTGTGGTTCCTGAGTGAGGCGTAGGAAGGATCTCATCATAAAAGGCATGGCATTCACTGGACGGCCCTGAGAAGCACATAACAAGATAAATAACTCTTCTTTAGATACTGTAGTAATGTTTTCTTCTTTTCCGAAAAGGGTGTGAGCTAGGATCTTATGGAAGTATCTGAAAGCAGGGTTATGAATCTCATCGTTATACATGCCATTTGGGTCAGGGTGATAGTCGCCTGTGATTTTACCCCAGAACTGGTTTAGTTCAAAATCAAGATCGTCATCTTCGGCACTGATGAACACATGTGGTCCGCTAGGAAATCCTAGGAGGTTAGCTAATGACATACGGCTATGGGTTTGGTCCATTCCAAACATCCTAAACGTGATCAGCTCTGTGTTTAATCCAAAACCATAGTTGGGTAAGTACCTGAAGGAACTAAGGAATTCGTAGGTGAGGTCCTTATAGGTAGCAAAACGGGTTTTCAAGGAGGTGTTCTCCCAGCCTAATTGATTAAACAGGAATTGAATGCTATCAGTAATTCCTAGCTTCTCCATGGTAGACTTATCATAATACAATGTTAAGGCTATGTCTCTCTCAGTTAATGCTTCAAATCTTGCCTTTTGAGCTAATCCTCGAAAATGAACCTTTGTGAAGTCGTACGCGGCCATACTCGCAGGTTAGTCGGAGAAAAACAGGAGGAAGGTTTGAAGGCTTTTAAAATCCTGAAAAGTTTAAAACAGAAATTTTAAGTCAGAATTTTTTTGAAACAAAAGGTGGTAGAAATAAAAACAAAGTTTAAAAGAGAAAATAATGAAACAAAAATAAAAATAGTAGCAAGTTAAGTGTAAAATTTTTGTTAAAATTTCAAAACAAGATTTCAAATAAAAATGAGAATGAAATACAGTAAAGAGGGAAATACGGGAAAATTGGGTTGCCTCCCATTAAGCGCTGTTTTTAACGTCAAAAGCCTGACGATAGCTTGGTGACAAGCTATTCGGGTGTTTGAGCAGGAAGCTCGAGCAATGTTATACTGCTGACTTGAGGGCTGTTTTCGTTCTTATTATAATGTTTTAAACGTTGCCCGTTTACGATAAACGGTGCATTCGTCTTATCAGTAATTTCAACAGCTCCACTTTGAAGTACTTTAGTCACTTCAAAAGGTCCAGACCACCTAGATTTTAGTTTACCTGGGAAAAGTTTCAATCTTGAATTAAATAGAAGTACGATGTCTCCCACACTGAATTGTTTCCGGACTGAACGTTTATCATGCCATCTCTTAGTTCGTTCTTTGTAGATACGGGCATTTTCGTAAGCGTCCAATCTAAGTTCTTCTAATTCGTGTAAGTTCAAGATTCGTTTCTCTCTTGCCTCAGTGTAGTTGAAGTTAAGTGCCTTAATGGCCCAGAAGGCTTTATGCTCTAATTCTACAGGGAGATGACAGGATTTACCATAAACTAATTTGAAGGGTGTAGTACCTATTGGTGTCTTAAAAGCGGTCCTATAAGCCCATAGAGCTTCATTTAGCTTTGATGACCAATCTTTCCTTGAGGTAGCGATAGTCTTTTCCAATATTTGTTTTATTTCCCTGTTCGAGACCTCTACTTGTCCGCTAGTTTGCGGATGATAAGGTGTAGCTACTCGGTGTCGGACTCCATATTTAGAAAGAAGTTTGTCAAAAATTCGCGATATGAAATGTGATCCGCCGTCACTAATGACGAGTCTGGGTACACCGAATCTAGGAAAGATTGTGTTTTTGAAGAGTTTGATTACTACTCGTGCGTCATTTGTTGGAGAGGCAATGGCTTCTATCCATTTAGACACATAGTCTACAGCGACGAGTATGTAGTTATTACCAAAAGAAGACGGGAAGGGTCCCATGAAATCTATTCCCCATACGTCAAAGATTTCTACCTCTAAGATTCCTTTCTAGGGCATTTCATCGCGTCGTGAGATGTTGCCAGTTCGTTGGCATCGATCACATTTTAGCACAGCGACGTGAACATATTTCCAAAGGTTAGGCCAGAATAGGCCGACTTGGAGAATCTTAGCGCACGTCTTGGATGTACTGGCACGACCACCATATGGTGCTAAATGGCATTGGGAAATAATGTTTTCTATTTCTTCCTCTGGGACACATCGACGGTATATGTTTTCGGCCCCTCTCTTGAAGAGTAGAGGTTCGTCCCAATAATAGTGTTTCAGATCGTGGAAGAATTTCTTCTTTTGCTGATAAGTGAGATCCGGTGGAAGCACGCCTGCAGCTAGGTAATTAACGATGTCGGCATACCAAGGTAATGTAACTTGGGCATAGACGGCTTCTACGGATTTTTCAAGTTCGGGATCTTCCGAGATTAAGTTAGGCATGTCACTTTCAAATTTTGCTATCAGATGTTCGTATGGAAAATCGTCATTTATCGGTACTGGTTCATGTTTGATGCCTTCTATTCGGGATAAGTGATCTGCAACTACGTTCTCGATTCCTTTCTTATCTTTAATTTCTAAGTCAAACTCTTGTAATAATAGGATCCATCTCAATAGTCTTGGTTTGGCATCCTTTTTGCTTATTAGGTACCTAATGGCAGCGTGGTTTGTGTATATGATAATTTTTGCTCCTACTAAGTAAGAACGGAATTTGTCAAGCGCAAATATAACTGCTAGAAGTTCCTTTTCTGTTGTGGCGTAGTTCATTTGGGCAGGATCTAAGGTTCTACTGGCGTAGTAGATGGCATGAAGCTTCTTGTCCTTCCTTTGTCCTAGAACTGCGCCTACAGCATAATCACTCGCATCGCACATGATTTCGAACGGTAGTTGCCAATCGGGTGGTTGCATAATTGGTGCAGTGATAAGGGCTGGTTTTAATGTTTCGAATGCTTTTAGACAGTCGTCGTCAAAGACGAACTCAGCATCTTTCATCAACAGGCCGGTCAGAGGTTTTGTGATTTTTCAAAAATCTTTTATAAATCTGCGGTAGAAACCGGCATGTCCTAGAAAACTCCGTATTTCGCGTACGGATTTTGGAGGTTGGAGGTCTTTTATAATTTCTATTTTATCTTTGTCGACCTCAATCCCTTTATTTGATATGACATGTCCTAGAACTATTCCTTGTCGGACCATAAAATGGCATTTTTCCCAATTTAGGACGAGGTTCACTTTTACACAATGTTCTAATACCATTTCTAAGTTTTGTAGGCATCCTTCGAAACTTTGTCCACATACTGAGAAATCGTCCATAAATACTTCCATGATGTCGTCTATGAAATCTGCAAAGATTGCCATCATGCATCTTTGGAAGGTTGCTGGAGCATTACAAAGTCCGAACGACATTCAGCGGTAAGCAAAAGTACCATAAGGACATGTGAATGTAGTCTTTTCTTGGTCATCAGGATGAATGGGAATTTGGAAAAATCCTGAATAACCATCTAGATAGCAGAAATATGAATGTTTGGCTAATCTTTCTAACATTTGGTCTATGAAGGGTAAGGGGAAGTGATCTTTTCGTGTGGCTTTGTTAAGCTTTCTATAATCAATGCACATTCTGCTTCCAGTCACGACTCTTTTTGTTATTGATTCGCCTTTTACATTCTTAACTACTGTGACTCCTCCTTTCTTAGGTACGACATGAACTGGGCTGACCCATTCACTATCGGAGATTGGATAGATGATTCCTGCATCTAGCAATTTCTTTACTTCGTCTCTGACTACAGTGCTAAGGATGGGGTTCAGTCTCCTCTGATGCTCTCTAGAGGTTTTACAGTCTTCCTCTATTGTAATTCGATGCATACAGATCGAAGGGCTTATACATTTTAGATCGCTTATGTTATAGCCTAACGCGGTGGGGTACTTCTTTAGGACTTCTAATAGCTTTACGGTTTCTAATTGTCCTAAGTCGGCGTTGACTATCACTGGTCTTTTTAATTCATCGTCTAGGAATTCATATCTAAGGTTTTTGGGTAGTGTTTTAAGTTCTAAAGATGGGTTCTTCGGACCTGGCATATGGATTGGGGTTAGTGCTAAGCTTTCGCTTAGACTGTCGTCTTTATACGGTTTACGCCAATCATCATCTTCAGAAATATCGAGTATTTGAATCTTTATTATTTCTGAATACGTGGTCTCTTCATTTTCAAGTTCTCCTTATGCATTTGTCAATTACATCTACTAAATAGCAGGTATCGTCTATGGCTGGTGCTTGTAAGAACTTGGTGAGAATGAACTCTATCTTTTCTTCTCCGACTTCAAATGTTAGCCTTCCTTTCTTTACGTCTATAATAGCTCCGGCTGTAGCTAGGAACGGTCTTCCTAGGATAATTGGGGTAACAGAGTCCTCTTTGATGTCAATGATTATGAAGTCGGTTGGGATGTAGAATTGTCCTATGCGTACTGGAACGTTTTCCAGTATTCCGACGGGGTATTTGACTGATCGGTCAGCTAATTGAACGGACATTTTGGTTGGTCTTAGTTCTCCCATATTCAGCTTTTTGCATATGGATAGGGGCATAACACTGATACTGGCTCCTAAATCGCATAGAGCTTTGTCTATTACGAACTTTCCAATGAAACAGGGTATGGAGAAACTACCCGGGTCTTTTAATTTAGGAGGCATGTGGTTTTGAATAATAGCGCTACACTCTGCAGTAAGTGTAACTGTTTCGTTATCCTCGATCTTTCTCTTATTTGATAGGATTTCTTTGAGAAATTTAGCATACGAGGGCATTTGAGTGATAGCTTCTGTAAAAGGAAGAGTGATATTCAACTATTTAAGGAGCTCTACGAATTTCTTAAACTGCCCTGAAGTTTTGGAGTTTATTAATCTTTGAGGACAAGGAATCGGTGGTTTATATGGCGCTGGAGGTGCTTGAGTTTTTTCACTTGCGGTGTCCTCCTTCTCGTTGTCTTCCTTCTTCTCTAACTCGGATTCCTTTTCTGCTTGTTTAGTTGGTTTTTGTTGCATGGCTGAGTTTTCGGTTCTCGGATCGATCGGTTCGTCCAATTCTTTTCCGCTTCTTAATATTACAGCATTTGCTTGCCCTTTTGGATTCTGTTCGGGTTGTCCAGGAAATGTTCCAGCGGGTGCGGCAGCAGAGGCTTGTTGTTGAGCCACTTGTGATATCTGTGTTTCTAGCATTTTGTTGTGGGTGGCTAAAGCGTCTACTTTTCCGTTCAGCTGTTTAATTTGCTCGCTAGTGTGTATGTTTTGATTCAGGAATTCTTTGTTTGTTTGAGCTTGAGTAGCTATGAATTTTTCCATCATCAACTCGAGGTTTGATTTCCTAGGTGCAGTCTGGGCAGCAGCTGGTTTCTGATATCCTGGCGGAGCAGCAGGCATCTGCAATGCATTATCGCTTTTGTAAGAAAAGTTTGGATGGTTTCGCCAACCTGGGTTGTAAGTATTTGCGTAAGGGTTTCCTTGAGCGTAACTTACTTGGTCTGGTGGGATTCCGGCCAACAATGGGCACTCGGGCGCATTATGAGTGGCGATTCCACATAACTCGCAGTTTGGAGTTACGGCAGCGACGGTTGCAGTGGGGTTAACGGTCAGACTGTCGATCTTCTGTGCTAGAGCATCTACTTTAGCGTTGAACTTTTCAAGGCTGCTGATCTCGTACATCCCACCTTTCGCTGCGGGTTTCTCTGTTGGAATGCGTTCACCTCCCCATTGGTAGTGGTTCTGAGACATGTTTTCGATTAGTTGATAGGCTTCGTCGTATGGCTTATCCATAAGTGCACCGCCCGCAGCGGCGTCTACCGTTAATCTGGTGTTGTATAAAAGCCCATTATAGAAAGTATGGATCGTCACCCAGTCTTCTAGACCGTGGTGAGGACATGTTCTCATCATATCTTTGAATCGTTCCCATGCTTCGTAAAGAGATTCAGTATCTTTTTGTCGAAATCCGTTGATTTGAGCTCTAAGCATAGCAGTTTTGCTTGGCGGAAAATATCTCGCTAAGAAGACGTTCTTAAAATGGGCTTTAGGGACATTATTGACAATTTGGTGTTAACCCTAATTTGTTCCCTATATATACATGTGTTGCCTTGTTGAAAAAGAGGTCAGAAGGTTTTCATCAGAAAAGAGGAGAAACAAAGGAGATCCCCAGAGAAGAAAGACGGTCGTTCCCACAACTCGTCAGAAGGATTGGAGCTCTCCAGTGTTCCCTTATTCAAACCTTTTTCACATTTACCGAAGCAAACCTCCGCTTCGTAGGTTAAATTACTAAACCTTTTGCCTTTTCATGTTTATGTGCATATTTTGCCATGTTAATGTGTTTAGGTCCGTTAAATTACTAAACCTTTTGCTTTTTCATATTTATGTGCATATTTTGCCATGTTAATCTCCATGTGTATTTAGGTCCGTAGATTTTAATATCAAAACCCTTTTTTAACAAAACCTTTTTTTAAAATCAAAACCATTTTTTTTATTTATTATTAAAACCTTTTTTTTAGTAAGACCTTTTTTAAAAACTGAAAAGCCTTTTTGTTCCGAAGAAAAAAAAACCTTTTTGTTCCCAAAAAGCCTTTTTCCAAAAAAACTGAAAAGCCTTTTTTGTTCTAAAAAAAAACTGAAAAGACTTTTCCCCCAAAAACTTTTTTTTTATAATTTAAACTTAATTTTTTTTATAATTTTAACTTAAATATTATTTTATTAAAAAATTAAAACCTTTTTTTTATAATTAAAATATTAAAAAATTAAAACCTTTTCGTAAGGAACTCCTGATGTTTGATGTTTGTCGTGTCATTTTATGTACCCTTTTATTACTTTTCTTTCTTTTGGCATTTCATGTGCATGCTCGAGGTTGAGATGTGCTTGTGGTGGCCACAGCCCCACACTATTTTCCTCCCTCACTTCATTCTAAGTGTCATTACATATTTTCATATTCTTCATGTTTTCAGAAATGTTTCTTTGTTTCTTTATACCCTCTGCCTTTATTACTTTTCTTATTTCTGTACCTTAATTATTCCTCCATATAATGATTTGTCATATTTTCACATTTTTTTTTACAGTTTTATCCTTCCGAAGGATTAGGTCCAGCCTTTTGGCCGCCGAGTCAATAGCCTTACCCCTTTAATGGATCAAACCCTGTTTAGCCTAGGTGTCCCGCCGTGGGCAAAATTGCTTTTATCCTAGTGTTAGGCCAGAAGAGTCGCCGTACTCTGTTTTAAGGTTTTCCGCCGTGGAATCCCTAATTTAACCCTATTTTAATTTTAATTAACATTTTTTTTAACATAGAGATTGGAGTCTCTGAACAAACCTTGGCCACAGTCAAGACGTTTCTAACTTCCCTTTTGAGGGGAACTACAGTTACTCTGATTCCATTCCCGTAAGGATATGTAGGCACAAGATGCGATGTCTTGCCGAGTAAACTTAGAATTAACCCCTAGGTCTTTTTTAATTTTCAATCCTTTGTATATACCCTTAAGCAAAATAATTAATGAAATAAATAAAAAAAAATAAACAAAAGGTTCCCGTAGAGTACTACGGAAGTTTAGGGTGCTAATACCTTCCCTAAATTTAACCAACCCCGAACCTTAAATCTCTCCCTTTTAGGTTTTTCCTTTCTTTAACCTTTCCTTCGGATAAATCAAAGACCGGTTGTAAATGAATTAAGATTCAAGTTAATCAATAGCTTGACATCCAAATTTCACCGCAACAGAAAATGGCGACTTCACTGGGGACTCTCCTAACTTTCGAGGGTTATCCCTATTTTATTTATTTTTGATATTTGTTTCATTATATATTTTTGCTCACCTGTATATATATAATTGGGGTACCTTGCTTGGGGGATACTTTGTTGTGAGATAAGTCCTACACCCGGACTTGAGTGACATTATTATAGGATGGCGATATATTCGACGAGGCTTATAGGGAGTGAGTTCCGACTAAGCTAAATCGAGAATCACCGCTCAGTTGAGACACTTTGAAAATGGTTCGGTTGATCGAGTGTAGTCGTGAAAACTTTTACCGTTATCGATTGGAGTCTGTGATACTGGGAACCGTAGTACCTTTACACCATCTTGACCTTATATAGGACGTAGTGCGGGAACTATATGGGAGTAGTCCTACAATGGTTGCTACGCGATGCTACACTTAAAAGAGGTTCTCTTGAGAATATTATTGACCCTCGAGTCAGTCGGGAAGTCGATAATATCCGAAAGATGGACTGATGACTTTGGGCACTGATTTAGAACCCTTGTTCTGCAGGTACAATTAACCTATAGTACACACCACTTTGGGAAGGGTAGACCTTGACTCCATTCATTGTTCCTCTAACTTAGGACCATTTGTTTGCTTATGTGTATTTGTGCTTCGCATCCATAAAGCATCATATCATTTCTAGTTTCAAGGAATTCAGCAGTCCTTTGCAAATTCGAAAAGCCTTACATTTTAAAGTCTAAAATTTTTTCTAACTTTCTTAAAAAGCAATATTCGCAATCGACCGTTGAAATTATTGAAACCATTGCATGGCATCAGCATCACATTTTTGCATTGCATTTGTCTCCCGGTTTCTCATTCTCGGTTCTCTCGTCTTCCAGTGTACCTTTGAGTCGTCAAGCTGATTCCTCGACACAGATATCAGACCAGGGCTAATTATAGACGTAAGATGTCAGAGCAAGAGGCATATAATGTAGAGATCCGAATGGAGATCGATGAGTTGAAATCAGGCATGACCAAACTCACCGAGATGCTCCAAGTACTGATTTCCAGAGGAGAGTCACCTCAAAGGACCGTCATTCAGGAAGTTTCGGATGTTGATCCACCTCTTGTTCCAGTGCCACCATCTACTTGGCCCGAGTTTGGTTTACCTCCTAACTACTCTCCGCCTATTGCATCGTCTGCTACAATTGGTCAGACTGTCAGACCTGTGTTTCAAGCTCCCGTCCTTACCGAGACTAGACCTGTGGTCCACACGGTTAACCAAACTATCCGAGCTCCCTTTGAGAATCCTCTATATGAGCACAATGTTGCCAGTGTTCAAGGGGAAGACCATGAAGATTTTGTTGAGCCTGAGATTACCCGTGAACAGTATCAAATCATCAATAAGAGACTCCAAGCTGTTGAGGGTACTGATTTCTTCAATATAGATGCCGACAATATGTGCCTAGTCTCCGGTCTCGTTATGCCTGCCAAATTCAAGACTCCTGAGTTTGTGAAGTATAAAGGTCACTCATGTCCAAGAGCTCATCTGGTCATGTACTTTCGAAAGATGGCGGCCTACACCAACAATCAGAAATTGCTCATCCATTGCTTTCAAGACAGTTTGAGTGGTGCTTCTCTCAAATGGTATATGAACTTAGAGCATAACAGTGTCCGTTGCTTTCAAGATCTCGCTAACGCTTTCATGAAACAATACAAATACAACCTGGATATGACTCCCAATCGCCGTCAATTACAAAATATGTCTCAAAATGAAAAAGAGTCATTCAAGGAATATGCTCAGCGTTGGAGAGAGTTAGCTTCTCAAGTTGAACCCCCTATAGCAGAAAAGGAATTAACTGGATTGTTCATGGATACTTTGTCCCCTTTCTATTGGGAAAAGATGATCGGGAATGTCTCTTCAAGTTTTACAGATTTGGTGACTATTGGTCATAGGTTAGAAGAAGGTTTGAAAAATGGTAAAGTATCCAAAGCTGTTGAATCTTATAATGGTGCAAAGAAACCCTACGGGAATTTCCATAAGAAGAAGGATGAACAGGCCAATACTGTCATAACTGAATCAAGGAAGCCTCACCAGGGATCTCAACCTGTTAGTGCTCCACAGCCAGCTCAGACTCCTCAACGCCCAGTTATCAGACAAGACCAGAATCGGAACAAGGATCACTTTGATCCTATTCCCATGACTTACATAGAGCTGTATCCTGACTTAGTTCGACAAGGGCTGATCACTACAAAGGCTTTACCACCTCCTCTTAATCCTCCAGTTGGATTTAGGGCTGATCTAAAGTGTGCTTTTCATGAGGGTGCCTTAGGCCACGACTTGGAGCATTGTTTTGCATTGAAAGCTAGGGTGCGTGAACTGATTAGAGCCGGAATACTTGATTTTACGGATAGTCGTCCGAGCGTCCAGACAGATCCCTTGCCAACACATCAGAATTGAAGCTTTGTCATTGGGCCTTTTTTTTCTCGTTGTTTGCATTTTCCTTATTTTGTTTAAGTTGTTTGCTTTCAATTATGTTTGTACTTTCATTAATGAAATAAGCATTGCGACTTTTGATTCAATTCATTTCCGTCAATTTATTTGCATCTTTATGCTTTATTTTTCAAATGTTTACTTCTTGTCCAAAATTTTGATATGCTAAGATCGGAGGGAGGATGACGAAAATGTTATACCCATAATTGCTATCAGTATGCTTTCAATCAAACCTTGTTGACGATGTAAGGCATTGTTTCAATTCCCAAACACTGGAGAAATAAGGAAGTTAATCCCTCGTCACCCCCTTCGAGCCTAGAAGTTGGAGTTTCTTTCGTTACAAAAAACCCACAATCTTAACCTTGGGATGGGTAGTTCTCAGTTAACTTGGTTGTGTGTTCATACGATACACCTTTGATTAACAAATTTTCCTTCGCACACGTCAAACAAGTGTCGAAGATGTTTTCTAATCAAAAGGTCGATGATGGTTCACCGTAATCATTAAAATCAAACAATCACTTTCCTTCACACAAAAAAATAATATAAAAAAAGCAAAAGAAGCCCGCTAAGTCAAAACCTATGAAGGAGACTTAGGAAAAACTGGGGCATCCCGCTGACTGTAAACTCTAAAATAAACAGTTCAGGCAAAATTTAGGGATAATACAAAGAGATTTTTAAATCCTTATCTTGAAAATCCTCAATGTCAAAACAATCAAATGTTATAGGTGAGTAGTGGCTGCCTTTTCATAGGTCCCTTTGACTTCTGAATCATCACTGCTACGATCAATGAAATCCCTAACTTATGGGAACCTGAATGCATAGTATGAGTTAACTGAGCATAGGACTGAAGATCATCACGTAGATTGGGTGGGTACAAATAAATTTTGAGCCTTTATCTTTTGTTTCATAAACCGTGAACCAGGCCACATTACAACCCTCAAAAGACCTAATTGAAGCAAAGTTATTTTGAAAGTATACTACAGCAAGGTTGCGTAACCTGACTCCTAAAGATCTTTGTGAATCATTTATTTTGGCAGTACACCTTTGTTTTAAACTTTGAGCGTCTTGAACCGTTGTGTTCTGACTAACGACTCATGTATTTTCCATCTTTCAAAAATAATTTTGATTTCAAAAAGTCGCATGAACTTTGCATTACCATGTTTGTATGAATATTTTTGTTTGCAAACTGGCTTTCCTCTAAGGAATTTTCAAACAATGAGAAACTTGGTCAAGTGATCTTATCAGGGGCAAGTTCCTTTTACATCCTGTCAAAGAATTAGTTCAAGATTTGTTCAAGGCAATATCTTCTCAGATTTGGTTTATCCAGAGAATTGTTCAAGACCCAGACTGGGGCAAGCCCTCCGAGGATACAACAAAACAGTCGATTCCATGAATTAGACAGCTGAAGCAGTTATCAGTTCATTTGACCTGGGGCAGTTTACTTGTATAATCCCTAAGCAGTTATTCATCATTCCTACAGTGACTATCAACTTGATACAGTTTAACAGAATGACAGTGATCTCCGTGTTGAGGAATCAGTCCTCCAGTTTTGTCATCTCACCGAAAGAGTCGAGCCTTGTCGTCGATGTCTGCATTTGCATTTGATCATATCTCATAGCATAATTCCTATACATGTGCATATCTTAGGTGCTTTATTCCCCATTTACATTTCTATCTTGGGTGCTTTACTCCCCATTTACATTTCTAGCTTGGGTGCTTTACTCCCCATTTACATTTCTATCTTGGGTGCTTTACTCCCCATTTACATTTTTATCTTGGGTGCTTTACTCCCCATTTACATTTTTATCTTGGGTGCTTTACTCCCCATTTACATTTTTATCTTGGGTGCTTTACTCCCCATTTACATTTTTATCTTGGGTGCTTTACTCCCCATTTACATTTTTATCTTGGGTGCTTTACTCCCCATTTACATTTTTATCTTGGGTGCTTTACTCCCCATTTACATTTCTATCCTGGGTGCTTTACTCCCCATTTACATGTCTATCTTGGGTGCTTTACTCCCCATTTACCTTCTATCCTTGGGTGTTTTATCCCCCATGTATCTTTATCCCGGGTGTTTTATTCCCTAATTACCAGATATTCCTGGGTTTACCTAACATCATGGTGTTTTACCCCCATTTACTTTTTTTTTCCTGAGGTCGTGTTTTACTCGCGTCTTACCTTGTGGGCAAAATTTATTTACTTGGCATCATGGGTGTTTTATCCCCATTTGCGTTTTTCTCCTGAGCTCGTGTTTTACCCGCGTCTTACCTTGCGGACAATTTCTAATTTACTTGGCACCTATCAACAATTTTGTGTCGTGTCTACTCGACGTTCTTCCAGATATGACATGTCTTCTTCCCTAGTGAAATTCCTCGGTGGGTCGTCCCCTGTGACGTTGTTTCGTCTGTATCCGTGCATTTGTCATTTTCATCATACGCATCATATCAGATTCATATCATATTTAGCATTATAGTTCGTTTTGTTTTGTCCATATCATTGCATAGCACTGCGTCTAAAGGCAAAATTTTCGGTTATCTGTATTTAAACCCCTCCACCATGATTTCTCGAGTCTCCGTTGCTCAAATCACCCAGTGAAGTTATTTAAATAGGGGCAACTGTAATACCCCAAATTTTGCCCTAAGATTTGTCGTCGCATTTTATTGCATTTAATCAATTACTAACAAATTTGTGTAGTCGTTTGACTTTTTGCAGGTAAATATCATATGGCATGCATTTTTTTTCTAAAAAAGTAAAAATGGCACAATTGGCAAGAGGACATGTGTAAGGAGTTGTGAGTGTGAGAGGTTGAGAGTTCAAATCTCACCTTAGTCACTTTTTGTTTTTTATTATTTTTACTCTAAATGTTTCTATCTCTCATTAAAAAATAACAAAAATAGTTTTTTATTATTATTTAATTATTATTTTCGTATTTTAATTAAATCATTTTTTAAAATATTATTTTTTTTTCACTTTTTTCTAAATTATTCATAAAAATATCCAAAAAATCATAAAATAAAAAATATTAGAAAAATTTTGTTCTTTTTATAATATTTTTGATTTTAGGAATCAATAGGATTATTAGTTTTTATTTTAAGTTTATTTTAATTATTTTAAATTATTTAGCCATGTTAATGTGTTTAGGTCCGTTAAATTACTAAACCTTTTGTTTTTTCATATTTATGTGCATATTTTGCCATGTTAATCTCCATGTGTATTTAGGTCCGTAGATTTTAATATCAAAACCCTTTTTTAACAAAACCTTTTTTTAAAATCAAAACCCTTTTTTTTATTTATTATTAAAACCTTTTTTTTAGTAAGACCTTTTTTAAAAACTGAAAAGCCTTTTTGTTCCGAAGAAAAAAAAACCTTTTTGTTCCCAAAAACTTTTTCCCAAAAAACTGAAAAGCCTTTTCCTAAAAAAACTGAAAAGCCTTTTTTTGGGATGAAAAGCCTTTTTTGTTCTAAAAAAAAACTGAAAAGACTTTTCCCCCCAAAACTTTTTTTTTATAATTTAAACTTAATTTTTTTTATAATTTTAACTTAAATATTATTTTATTAAAAAATTAAAACCTTTTTTTTATAATTAAAATATTAAAAAATTAAAACCTTTTCGTAAGGAACTCCTGATGTTTGATGTTTGTCGTGTCATTTTATGTACCCTTTTATTACTTTTCTTTCTTTTGGCATTTCATGTGCATACTCGAGGTTGAGATGTGCTTGTGGTGGCCACAGCCCCACACTATTTTCCTCCCTCACTTCATTCTAAGTGTCATTACATATTTTCATATTCTTCATGTTTTCAGAAATGTTTCTTTGTTTCTTTATACCCTCTGCCTTTATTACTTTTCTTATTTCTGTACCTTAATTATTCCTCCATATAATGATTTGTCATATTTTCACATTTTTTTACAGTTTTATCCTTCCGAAGGATTAGGTCCAGCCTTTTGGCCGCCGAGTCAATAGCCTTACCCCTTTAATGGATCAAACCCTGTTTAGCCTAGGTGTCCCGCCGTGGGCAAAATTGCTTTTATCCTAGTGTTAGGCCAAAAGAGTCGCCGTACTCTGTTTTAAGGTTTTCCGCCGTGGAATCCCTAATTTAACCCTATTTTAATTTTAATTAACATTTTTTTTAACATAGAGATTGGAGTCTTTGAACAAACCTTGGCCACAGTCAAGACGTTTCTAACCTCCCTTTTGAGGGGAACTACAGTTACTCTGATTCCATTTCCGTAAGGATATGTAGGCACAAGATGCGATGTCTTGCCGAGTAAACTTAGAATTAACCCCTAGGTCTTTTTTAATTTTCAATCCTTTGTATATACCCTTAAGCAAAATAATTAATGAAATAAATAAAAAAAATAAACAAAAGGTTCCCGTAGAGTACTACGGAAGTTTAGGGTGCTAATACCTTCCCTAAATTTAACCAACCCCCGAACCTTATATCTCTCCCTTTTAGGTTTTTCCTTTCTTTAACCTTTCCTTCGGATAAATCAAAGACCGGTTGTAAATGAATTAAGATTCAAGTTAATCAATAGCTTGACATCCAAATTTCACCGCAACAGTAACCATGTCCACACTCTATCTCTAAGAGAGAAAGGGAAAAGACGAAGTCTTATTGCGTCTAGAGTTACTCCATTTGCTTTCACTGTGTCTGCGTATTGTACAAACTTCATTAAATGTTCGTTCGGATCATCAGTTGCATTTCCTGAGAATTGATTTTGTTGTACAGTTGACAACAATGAGGGTTTTAGCTCAAAATCATTTCGAGTTATAGCTGGGGCAGCTATGCTACTTCTAGGCTCCATTTGAGATGGTGTAGCGTATGCCTTCAGCGGTTTGTTTTGAGGTCCTTCAGCCATCTTTGGTTCTTCTTCAGATTTGGGAATGTGAGTGAGAGGATCGGGAATGTTATGTTTTTGTTGGTACTCAATGATGCGACTTCTTAAATGTAAGAAGCGCTCTAGTTCTGCGACTGAAGGTTTTAAGATATTGCCTTGTGGGCAATTACTTGGCATACAATCGAAAGAACCAGTAAAGGGAAAATAAAAATAGTTAACCTAGTCTATACGGTGTAACAGAAGGTTACACTATTGACTAAACGGGTCCCCAGCAACGGCGCCAAAAACTTGATCGTGACTTTCTATGTCTAATACAACTTAACTGCAAGTGCACAGTCTATCGCGTAGTAATAAAAGATATCGATCCCACAAGGACTCGTAATCAAACTAGTGTTCTCGGGAGTTACTATGTTTAGCTAGGTATATAATGTTTAAGGGAATAATTGCTATTACTAAAGGGAACTAAAGACGTTACTTAAATTATAATTACGCGAATCGATATGCAATAACTATGTTCTTCGGGGATTTGACAAGTTACTGGTATATAAAATATTTTCAGAATTTATTTAAGAAGAAAATAGTGATCTAAAGACCTTCGTCTCACGATGGTTGTTGACGCTAGTCACAACTTTAAGGCGGAACGTATGTTGTCGCTATCCCGTTCGGGGTTAAAATTGCTTTTTGGAAATCTCTAAGTTCTAATCTATTTTAAAGTGCTTTCGCTGTTATTAAAACAAATGCCTAGTGTTTACTATCTGGTCCTAGCCACAGCTGTCGCTTGTTGGTTCGTACCTTAATTAATTTCCCACTGTCGTGGCAAAACTACTTTTAAATAAGTTCTCGCTGTCGCGACGAACGTTTATTCAGGAAATAAGTTTAAACACTCAGGCCATAAACAACTTTTGAAAAAGAAAGGTTTTAACCGGTTATTATCAAATCCCGTCTGAATTATTATTACATACCGATTGTTGCACCCTGAAATCTGCTCAACCTAATTCACTTGGTTTATGTTTCAATATCATTAGCATTTGCATACAGAGTCATGTACATAGTCTAATCATCTGCATAGCATAGCATAGCAAATCATCCAACAAGGGACCAAGCCTTATTCTCATCTCTATGAGCCTATCAAGAGGTTATTATTCTATTTCAATCTCATTCAAGTCATCAGAAAGAATTGGAAAGCTAAAGAAGTCAATGGGTCAAACAGCAATCTATCTCCTATCTGAGGGTATCTGGGGATCATCAAAGAAATTGTGAGCTGTGGGCTAAGCATGGAGAGTATCTAGACATCATGGGAGACTTAGAAAGTCATTTGGAGAAGGATACAAGTCATTGGTGTGATCACAAGAGTTGCAGTTGAAGACAGTCAACTAGGGTTTCATCTGGGGTCAACTCTAGGTCAACTCTAGGTCAATTGACTGATTGAAAGGCATTAAGGGCTATTGGAGAGATGTGGGGTTCATCATTTTACATGTAGAGAAATATATGGTGATATGTTAAGAATAAATCAAGAGAAATCAAGGAGAAGAGGAGTTTCTAAATTAGGGTTTCTGTGTAAAATACCCTAATTTAGGTCAAATTTCCAAGCAAGATAAGTCAAAATGCAAGCTTCAAATGGATCCTTGGCCCACATGAAACTTGTATAGGATCTCAAGACCTTTAATTTGAGTGGTGGAAGACATCAAGGAGATTTATAGAACTCAAGTTATGGTCCTTGCAAGTTACAGGTCATCTGGGGTATCTGAAATTTTGTCTGTGAAAGTTACTTGTCTTGCAAGCAATATTTACCCCTCAAGGAGATTTCAAATGAATTTCTGGTCAACATAAGAGTTGTTCCTCATTGTCTTAGATTTCCAGAATGGTATGGCATGCCTTCATATGATTTGTGGAACTCTACTTATGGTCTTGGCAAGCAAAGGGTATTTTGGTCATCTGAGAATTACAGGTCATTCCAAGCCTATGCCCAAAACTCATACAAGGAAGCTTCAAATGGAAAACTTCACAACATCAAACTTGCTCCAAATGACATTTTGAGTCTAGAAAAGTGACCATGAGAGATTGGAAAGACTCATAGCTCAAGGTTTCAAAATTGGTGAATTTAATGAATAAAAAATGACCTAAATTTGAGATTATTCATGTTTTGGCCAAATGGGATGAAATTATAGGTCATTTTGAATGGAAAAAATGTTTTAAGAACATTGGAAAAAGTAGAATTTTGAGTTTGGTTCAAGAATTGAAAGATATGCATGGTTACTTACAATGAAAGTTACATAATCCAAAATGCAAGGAAAGAGTGCATGGGAAGTTTCTCCAAGGTTCTAGGACTTTCCAATGATATCTATATATTGAATTGAAGAGCTTCATGCCATGGTTGGTGAATCACTTTGCTCATAACACCAAGTTTCATACAATTCTTCCATCTTTGCAAAACCTCTCAAACTTCATCAAATCTTCACCAATTTCCATTTTTCTTGATTTGATCATCATCAATATCACTCATAGATCAGAATTCACACAAGAATTGGGTAGAATTGGAGAGGGATCGTGCTGTTCAAGTTAACCATCCAAGAAGCAAGAACTTTTCAATCACAAGATCCAAGATGCTTAGACAAGATTCATTGCATACAGAACTCAAGAGCAAGTTCACTGATCAGTTTCCCATCATTGCAAGCATTGGATCAAGAGGATTCCATAGCTGTTTTCATCATCACACCAGGTTGGTATCTTCCTTCGAATTGCATGATTTAGTTAGAATTATGGGGAATTGTTAGTATAGATCTGTTAGGATAAGTTAGATGATGAATTTCACAAAGTTTGGAGAAGTTTCATGGAGTTTATAAAAGGTGTACCAAAACTGTTGGAGCTTGTAACTCATAGAATATTGCAAGATAATCTTTGGTTAATAGCTTGGAATGATCAGTGTGAGATGTAGATTATGTTAGGATAGAATTGAGCAAGAATGGAAGTGATTGATCTCAGGTGAACATGGTGGAACCAGGCTGCTATGCCTATCGGGTTTATCTCTTGAGTGAGTTTTAGAGGAAGATAAGGGTATGGCTGTGTAGAGGGGAAGAAGTAGATTACTTTTGGTCTTGGAAGCGTGTGATTTCATGGAAGAACGAAGGAGAACAGAATGGTGGAAGTTTCGTTCATGGTGAAGGGATTTTCAGAAACCCTAGGGTTTCTAAGGTTGAAGATAACCCCTGGACCACACGATCATATTTTGACCTTGACTGGATCCTTAATCTGATGGTCACGTTTTAAAGGAAATTTGGAGGGAGAGACTCAACCAATGCGCACCGTTTCACTAATAGCTTCTGACTGGGCTTTGGATTCATCGCTAATGACACCTCCCAAATGCAGGCCCAATGTGATTTTAACTAGAAATCTCGCTATTTGCACCGTTTATGTTTTTTTCCTTTTTTCTTTTTTTCTGAGTAGGTGCTGGGCCCAGACGCGCCTGTTATGCGCGCCCCCCAGTCTGGGCCCATTCCATTATTTCAACTGATTTGTATTAATTTCTGCACCCCTCATTCCAAATTAGTTCCATTTTAATTTTTTTAATTCATTTCAATTCTTTCAAAAATCATAAAAAATTGGAAAATGCATGATTTTAATTGGTTCTTTTTGCATATTGTTCGCAATTTTGTCAAGAAAAATATCACATAAAAAATTAATATTTCATTTTATTTTCATATTTTTGGCATATTTTTCTTTTAAATAGGTGTAAATAACATTTAGTTTAATACATGAATTTGTTAATTTTGGTTTGGTTAGATGCTTTACCATTTTTAATCCATTCTTTTTAGGTTGGTTAGTCTAGACATTTATCTTGTATATAAAATTTAGTTCATATTTTTAGAACTTAATTTTAGGTGATTTGTGTAGGTGTGAATAACATGATCAAAACTAGGGTTTATGAGATAACATAGGTGAGTTAAATCATTTCCCTTAGAAGTTGTAGATTGAATTTTTTGGGGGTATGGGACTATAGGGGTTATGGGTATAAGATAGATCCCTTATAAAATACTAGGATTCCCCTACTGCTATTAGTACTGTCTATATTTGCTTGACTGGTGTGGTGTGCCCTCTCTGGGGATATTATTTGTCTGAGTGGGGTATTGGGATTGCTTGGGGATTGGGAGAGCTGAAGACCTGAGAAGATGAAGCCCATTTGAAGATCAGGGGATTGAAGGCCAACTTCCAGAGTCGATGAGGAGATTCCTTTGCTGGCAGCTGTTGAGGAGTATAGGATTTAGGAGCTAGGCAGAGCTCTAGAGTAGAAAGCTGGATTCACAAACATGGAAGGTCTTGTCTGCCTCCATCCTTTCTCTATGATTCAAAGTCTCTTTCAAATATCCACCTCCTTCCTTTGGAAGGATCAGTGAATGTATTTGAAAGATAGAACTTTTGAGAGAAACCTATCTGCATAATGTTAACAGTTAATGAGCCACCCTTGGTAGGCAATTTACTGTTTAACATTCATTCATTTCATCTTGTTGACTGATGTTCATCCTGAAGATTGAGACTTGAAGAAAAGCCATTGATGATGGAAGACTGATAATCAAAGCCCTTGCTTGAAGGCTGTGGAGATAGAGATTGATGCTTGTTGAAACTTGTAGCTGTTTGGAGATGACTTGAAGACAGATGTTGATGCAGAGCTGATGTGGCTGTTTTTTTTTGTTTTTGATATTTGATGTATTGATTGGTTTTCCCTGGCTGTATTGTTTGCTGTTTAACCTGCTGGGTTAGAAGTGAATGCTGTTCACTTTTGCCTATTGTTTTCTAGGTTCGAGGTTGAGTGGGACTCCCTTGCCTCGCTTGTATTGTTGCATCCATGCATTTTACTGCTTTACTGTATATATATGCTATCGTTTCTGTTTCCGTCTATTCCCTTAGGATCTCTGTTTCTCTCTGTGCAAGAGAGGAGCATGATAGACATTAGGTCTTAACCCATGCATGATAACATTAGATTAGTTTGATTCCCTTTGCAACCATAGGTTAGAGTTCTGTCTCTTCTTTCTCAAAACAAACAGAAAAACACAATAAATATTTCAAACACAATAAAAGAGACTTCTTCCGTAAAAGAATGTGAACTCATCAAAACGTCATTTTTGTCCGCTTGGACCATTAATCAGAAAAACCCTTTTTCAGAAGGAGATAAAAGCAATCAAGACAGACTTGTGTCATACGTGGCCCGAACTACGTTTGCTCTGATCTTTCATGCTGTATGAAAGTACGTAGGCATAGGATGCGATATCCTAGCGAGCAACCTTCCCCTCCTTTCCCGTAGGTAGGCGAACTACGTTGACTCTGATTTCTCGTTTCAGACGAGAATACGTAGGCATAAAGTGCGATACTTTGCCGAGTCATTTTCTTTATTTTTTTAACCCTTAACCTGTAGTTTAGATAGAATAACAATCCATACCCGAAAGCAAGCGTGGATCCCATCGAGTACGATGGACGTGAGGGGTGCTAATACCTTCCCCTTACGTAACCGACTCCCGAATCCAGGTTTTGGTTGCGATGACCATACCTTTCCCCATTTTTTGCGAGGTTTACTTCGAGCGTTTCCTTTCCCTCCGTGGGGATAAATAACGTACGGTGGAGACTCTTCTGTTCAGCCGGCGCCGATTTTCGCAGTAGCGACACCGATTACTCTGGTTTAGCTAGACATGGATTTGGAATAGGTAAAGCGTAAATAAAAGCAGAAATTTAGAACATACATACTGCTGGGAATTAAAGTTACAATTAACGAAATAATAAAAACCTGTAACGTATCCAATTGGCTTTTGGCCAAATCCCAACGATGTCGGCAGGATTGTGTCTTCAAACCAATAGAGCGCACAAATGAATATTGCAGAAATGGAATACAGGAAAAAGGAAAAGAAAACAAAAGAACAAGACTGAAACTAAATTTGCTCTGGAAAATATTTGGGCAGCACTTCGTTATCTGAATGCGGCCCTCTTTCTCAGCTCCCCTCCTTCCCCTTTTATAGAGGTGAAATGCTAACGGTTATAATTTGCAGAAGGTGGACTTGGAGTCAGAAAAATTAGGGAGTAGTGGTCCATTATTTTGGGACTTGGAACTGGTTTTTGCACGTTAAATGAAGTTTTGCGTTTTTGCCTGCATGACGGTCGTCATGGTGTATGACGGTCGTCACCCGTGTGACGGTCGTCATGGATGTGTGACGGTCGTCACAACAGTAAAATACGCATCTGCTGTTTTTCATGTTGTTTTCATCTGGTTTTCGTCCATATTTCATCTGTAATTGATTCTTTTCTTCATATTGCTTTGTTTGGACATGATCTTCAAATACCTGCAAAATATCAGACAAATAACATGGAAAAACCCGAAATCAGATTGAACCTAGTCAAATATTAGTTGAATTATACGTCAATATATATATATATATACGATTTCGCGTTATCAAATACATAATTAAATGTGTTCTGGGACAAGTAGCACCAGAGTACTGATCAAAATTAGGAGTTTTGAGTTTTGAGGGAATCACCAACCCAGACACTAAACATATATCCCAAACATCAGTACCAAAGATATTATTTCTTTCCATCGCCTTGACTTTCCTTCTTATCGTTTCCAAACTTTCCTTCAATTTTTCGTGACGTTCAGTTCCTTCTTTAGAACCATCAGGAACTTCATATACTTGTTGTTGGTTATGAAAAATAAGACGCACTTGAGTTTGCACAAAGGCTGAAGTGTAGGTCGGAACAGCTTGGAGGATCTCTGCCCCCAAGGGAATTGATTGTTGATTAACTGACACTGAAAGAGGCGGAGGTACAAACCCATGAGATAGCCTATACGGTGGTACACTTACAGCAGTGACTACTGTCAGAGTTGGCTCCATAGCTATGTTGGTAACTTCAGAAACCACAGTAGCTTGAGTGTCCATTTTTTTATTGATGATGCAAAACCTCCATAATCTGCCCTACGCTTCCACGCAGATCTTTGAGTTCATTATTGACCCTGTCCAATTCCAAATTATGTCCAACCATCCTTTGACGAGCTTGGGCTCGTGTGTTGTACTGGTGTCGGGAACTCAGTGTGATCGGCTGAAGATAAGACAACGAGATGAGCTACAGAATAGAAAATGCATGCAATGCTTCATGAGTGCAAATGGAAATGAAAACCAAACATTCAAGGAATCCAAAGAAAATGTTTACGAACATTATAATAATGGAGATTAGAAAAATAGCATAACATCTTCATAAGTTACATAACTATGAGTTTTACAAAAATAAAATACACATTCAAATCCAAAGTACAAATACAAATTAAATAGTGAAAAAATGGAAACTAAGGTCTTAATTCCTCTGACGTGAGGACCTCCCTGGCCAACCCCCTCCCTTATCTTGATGGAGCCATTTCCGAAGTTCTTTATTTTCTTGCACAACTATGAAGTATTTATCTTTCCAAGCTTTCGTTCCCCTTTCAGCTTTAGCCAATGCACACATAAGTAGGATCTTCTGGGGTTACAGAGGTTGACTCAAAGCGGGTGTAGAACATCTTCAAAGCTCTCTCCTTAACCC
This sequence comes from Lathyrus sativus, assembly GCA_963859935.3. Lineage (NCBI taxonomy): Eukaryota > Viridiplantae > Streptophyta > Magnoliopsida > Fabales > Fabaceae > Lathyrus > Lathyrus sativus. Next base: position 927,685,061 of record OZ012735.1, read on the forward strand.
ATAGTAGGTAATATTCTGAGACAGAACAATTAGGGTATCCCAACGTGGTTACCCCCTTTATGTAAATATGATGCCATGCATACATAATTTGAGCTTTGAGAACTCGACTCTTTCCTTCTTCAAAGAACAAACTCTTCAAAAAGTTTGGGTCAGGCTCATCCTTCCTCGGGTATCCAAGCTGGTGACGAGCTAAAATAAGATTGTAGCTTATACATCCCTTGGTGCCAAGAAGAGGCACATTAGGGAAATCTCTACAGCTATGGATCATGGCAATTCCTTCATACATAGGATCATACCACTTGATGTCCGAGTGCTTGAGTGATAAAATTCTTTCTGTCTGTGAGATTCCGCTCTACATATCCCAAAGAAATGGTGACCTCGGCAAGTGCGAAATAAACCGCTTGTATAAGAGAGTGGTGCAACATACAGTCTGTCCTTCTCCATGATAATTCTTCAAATGAATGGAAAAATACACGTTGGCAAACATAGTGGGTACAAGATTCTTGATCAAGAAAAGGTTGATTGCACTCTCATCAACAAGATCAAAAGCAATTGGAAACAAAAAGAGTCCATAAATTAACAATGCTAAGATGGCCTCGAATGCTTCAGAATTCTTTGACTTAACATAGTACTGAGCTTTTTCAAATAGTAACATAATTGGTAATCCATAGAAACCTCCTTCGACAGTCATGTGAGACTGCACTTCAGTTGGCTCCAAATGCGTAGCCTCTGCAATTACCCCTTCACTAGGAGTCTTTTCTCTTCTAGAAAATGGTTTAGGAGTGACACCTAGTCCCATCAGCGCAAAATATTCCTTCAACGTTCGCAGTAATTGGTAATATGGAAATGTAAAACAGTGATAGATTGGATCATAGAACAACACAAGCGCTAAAAACATCTCTTCATCCACCTGGAGCCTTAACAACGACGACATACTTCCATACTTGTCTTTGAATGCCAACAGATCTTCTACTAAACCTCCCAGCTTCCTCAAAACTTCCAATTTTGGACTTTGGAATGTATATTTTGAAGTTACTCTCTTTTTAGGATCCATTTTATAATGTCTGCAAAAAAAATTTAATTCCTTGAATGGTTAGCGAAACATGAATGCAATGCGAATGCAAATGGTTTTAAGGAACCCAAGATGTAAATTGCATGAGAAACACTTTTAAACGAAACTTCAGTTCATTAATAATGGGAAAGATTATAACTTTGAAGTTCAAATAAGAAACTCAAAATACAAAAGAAATCCAAAAATCCCAAAAAGTAACAAAAGATTCTATCTAAGAGGGTCATATCCCATGCATCATCTTCTACTTCTTCAGCTCGATGTTCTCAAACACAAGTTTGTCAATAATCCCTTTCCACGCACCGGACGTAGGAGGAACATCTGAATATTCATGAGTAATAGGAACTGGCTGTGTGCTAGAGAAAAATAAATTCTCCTGTACAACATGTCTCTCTATAACACGCCTCTCGAGTAACTCGATCAAATTATCCTTTTCCTTCAACTGCTTCTTCATCTCCATTTGCTTAGCATAAATAGCATGGTACTTTCCTTCCCATGTGTCTCGTTCTAGCTTCATCCTTGCCAATGTTTCTCGGCATTCCTCCATACGTTCAATAGGAATAGTTGATGACGATGCAACAACGGGTTGTGAAGGCTTCTCGAGGATATATGACATCTTTAGGTCTCGAGCTCGAGATCGAACCCACTGGATAAAAGGATCAAGAGCTATGTAATTCTTCTTCCCTAAATCATTCTTGGTCCTCTTATGAATTGTCTTCCAAGAACGTAAAACTTGATCCTTAGTTTCTACCTTAGCCTCCTCATTAAGATAGAAGAAACCAGACAATGGGATACTGCTAGGTTTTCCTTCATCGGAAACCCAAATTGACGCCTTTCCAGAATAAGGTTGTAGTTAATTCCCCTCTGATACTAAGAAAAGGTACGTTAGGAAAATAACCACAATTATCAATGATAACTCCTTTGTCGTAAGCTGGATCATACCAGTGTATATCAGTGTGAGTGAGAGACATGAGCCTTTGAGACCATCGAAGCTTGTTTGGATTTTCTTTGAAAATCTCAGTCCGAGGTAAGTGCGAAATAAACCACTTATAAATTAGAGGAGTGCAACACAGAATGGTTCCACATCCCTTAAGGGTCCTATGATGAATAGAGTGACAAGTGTCACCAAGCAATGTAGGCACAGGGTTTTCACTTAGAAAAATCCGAATAGCATTGACGTTCACAAACTCTTCAACATTAGGGAACAGAACCAACCCATAGATAAGTAGTGCAATGGTATCTTCAAAGGCATTCAAATTGTTCATCTTACCCAAGAAGAAAACTTTCTCTATCAGGAATTTAGAGGGCAAGCCTTTGATCCCTTCCTTGGCAGTAAGGTTATCTTTGACCTCAGACATCTCCAAGTGAATGGCATCTCAAATATCCTTAGGTGATGGAATCTTCTCTAAACCACTGAAAGGCTCCTTATCCAATATCGGTAGGCCAACCCAATAAGAATACTCCTCCAAAGTTGGGACTAACTGATAGTCAGGGAAAGTAAGGCAATGATAGAGGGGGTCATAAAATTGCACAAGAGTATCAAGAATTCCCTCTTCTATCCTGGTCTTAACAATGCTCAACAGTCTTCCATGGCGTTTTCTAAAATCATCAGGAGATGTCACCAAGGCTCCTAACTTTCTCAATTCAGTCAACTCGAGTTTCTTGAAATTGAACTTCTTAGTGTTTCTCTTCCCAATATCCATGATACCTAAGATTTTTGCAAAGGAAACGCGACTGAGTTCCTCGAAACCAAAATGATGACGATGTATGCGAGGATAGAATGCAATGCACAAACACACGTATATACAGATTCACATATTTACACATATGTACAAGCAAACAAACAAGAGCCTAGGTCTGAAGATCACGAGTACGGAGTCATGGTCTAACCTTCCCAATAGGTGTGTAATATGGGTATGTTTCTGCATGACGGGTTCTAACAAGTTCCCAGAGTCATCAATAAATCTTTCAGATATTATCAGCTTACATGACTACTCGTGGGCCAATAATATTCTCAAGATAAACTCGTCTGAGTGTAGTATCACATGAAAACCATCACAAGTCTACACCTGGATAACTACTGCACTACGTCCTAAAAGTAAAAGAGGGGTGAAGGGTAACTAAAGGTCCTCAATTTCACGGAATCCTAGGTCGGAAAAAGTAATGCCAATACGACTACTTGTATCAAACATCAGTAATCCCAAAGGGGCCTCCACTGAGCATGGTTATCATATGCTAGACATGTTAGGACTACTCCCAACAACTAACTATTGATTATACCACTATCCTATCATATGTGAACTCTCAAGTCTGGGTTAAGACTTATCTCACCACTCAAGATAACAACCCTGCATACAGAAAACCCAAACACAAACAGATATATATACAGATATTCACAAATATACATATATATATAAGCAAACAAACATATAACAAACATAAACAAACAAGGTGGGATTAACCCTCTTAGGGGAGTTTCCTTGGTGAAGTCTCCATTTCTATTGCAGTGAGAATTAGACATTAAGCTATTAATTAACTTGAATCACAAATCATGAAGTTCACCACCGAGCTTTGATTTATCCAAAGGAAAGGGTAAAGATCGAAAGAAAACCCTAAGTGGCTAGGTAACAACACAGCTAGAGATCTAAGGTCCGGGGGTTGGTTATACCTAGGGAAGGTGTTAGCATCCTAAGTATCTGTAGTACTCTACAAGAACATCTTGTTAGTATTTGTGTTATGCTAAAGTTTGCTTGCTAAGGAAAAAGGTGCTAAGGTAAATACCTAAGGGTATATACACTAAGTATGCTCACCAAGACATCGCATCTCGTGCCTACGTATCTTGACTAGGATGGAATCAGAGCAACCGTAGTTCTCCTAACTAGGGATGAGGAACTCTTTATAACGATCAAGGTTCTATAGGGGAACTAAGTATTCATAACCATGATACTTACACAGAGTTAAGCAACTCTCTAAATCTAAGTTGAAAATCCTAACTAGGGTTGACTTTAACCAAAGTCAAAGGGGAAAGTGAGTACTCATAATCATGATACGCACTTAGAGTTTACCAACTCTAAACCTAATTCTAATTTTCAAGACAAAATGGCTCTAACAAGGCCAAAAAAGGAAAATAAGTACTTATAACAATAGTACTTACACAGGGCTAATAAATCCTTACCTAAGGTTAGGTCTAAGAGGGACAATGGCTCTAACAAGGCCAATGGAAGATAATCCTAACAAAGTCAAAGGGGGCAAGGAGGGGTCTAAAACTATCCTAAAAAATGACATAAAATTCAACATAGGAACTTTCCTTTGGAATAAGGGACATACAACTTGTAACAAGAAGTGTGAAAAAATGAGCCTCAAAACAAGGATAATAGCAAATCAGAGTATCAAAGTTGAAGAGCTTAAATGAGATGACAATCCAATAAGGGAAGTAGCTACACATCTAAATAAAAATCATATTCAATATTATGATGTCAATAGGAGCACAAATATCAACTTCAACAAGGCATGAACAAAAGTTATATGCAAGAAGCAAGCCAAAACGTCATGAGAAATTTCAAACAAACAAGGCATGTATGGAAACTCAAATGGGCAAGCAAGTACACTTTGAACTCAAGAAGTCAGAAGCTAAAATAAGCTTCTTAAACCACAGATAAACATATGATTATCAATACAAACACTCAAAGAAGGATGCCTAAAAACAAGGTCAAAACCAACACCAAAACATGCCAAAAATTAACCCTAAGTTGATGTACCAATCAAAAATAGAAAAATGGTCAAATAAAATTCAATTCGAAGCTTTGAGTCATCTTCAAACATTCAAGAATACATGTGCAAAAATTTACAACAAGATTGGTGCAAAAACCTTATCAAAACCCCTTGTCACGGTGAGAATTAGATGTCAAATTATTAATTAATTTGAACCTTAATTCATTGGTTCACCACCGGTCTTTTAATTGTCCAAAGGAAGGGAAAAAGATCGAATTAACCACAATGCAATGCAAATGCAAAAGCTAGAGAGTTTAGGTTCGGGGGTTGGTTAAACTTAGGGAAGGTGCTAGCATCCTAAGTTTCTGTAGTACTCTACATGAACTTCTTGTTTTAATGTGTTTATTGCTAAGGGTTATCTGCTTAAGGATGAAAGACCTAGGGGTTTATTTCTAAGTGTACTCGCCAAGACGTCGCATCTTGTGCCTACATATCCTGACGGGAATAGAATCAGAGTATTTGTAGTTCCCCTAAAGGGTTTGAGGAATCATTGATTGTTGGTCAAAGTTCCAAAGGGATAAGGTTTGTTGATTGATTGATTTTAGGAGAAATGGCGAGTCGTCATCTTAAGGGAGAAAACTCGACTTAACCACCACAACTTGTAGGAGACGGTCTTTGCATCGTCTTGAGAGAAGGGCTCAAACACTCGTAATTATCGACGAGTATGCCATTATCTCTCTCAAGCAGAAAATATCTATATCACTCGAGTGCGTTATGGGGCAGGAGACTTACTTCTTGACGGTCAAGATGACTCACGTCTAATTCTTTTGTATGGAGAATAGTTTGATTAAGTTGAATGGTTTTTTTCTATGTTGTAAAAGAAAAAAAAGGTCCTCCTTATGGGGTAGGATCTAAACTTAAACTAATCAACTTGAAAAGGATCAAGGATCAAGCAGGGATTAATGATGCATATGAGGTACAATACGCACGACTTATAAAGTCATCCGCAAGCTCTTTGTTTGGACATGCACATGCGATAAAATAAATAACGGTAAAAGATAAACGATAAAATAACTTCAGACAGCAGATGGAAATGTTGAAAATAAGACAAGTGCGGGGTCGTGGATATTCGAGATAAAATCGGAGTTCAGAGGGTAGGAAAGAGAGCGTCGCGTTGATTTTAATGTGAAATTGATTTTAAGCAAAAGTTATATTAAATTTTAAAAAAAAGGAATAGGTTTTGCTATATTATTATAAAAGTTATTAAATTGGTGAGATAAATTAAATAAAGAAAAGTGAATAAAGTAAATAGAATTATTAAATAAAAGTGAAATAAGTTAATTAAAAAGGTTGATTAAATTAATAAAGGCTAATTAGAGAAAAAATTTAATTTAAATAAAAAGGTTATTATTATTAGTAAATAAAAAGATACAAATATTTAGATTATTATGAGATAGGTTTTTAGAATTAAACTAAATTAAGTTTTAATGGGAGGTTATTAAAATTTTTGGAATAAATTAAAATAAATAAGATAAGTTGGTTTATTAAAAGTAAATTACATAAATTAGAAAAGAAAAGGGTATTTAAATCATTTCTAATTAGTTAGAAATATAATTAATTAAAATAGAAGAGGTTGTTTTGTTTTAATAATAAAAGGCTGATTAATAAAATGATTAATTATTAGTTAATTAAGTAAAATAAAAAAGGTTAATGATACAGATTAGAGAATTAATGGTGGTTAATGAAAGGTTAAGTGGGGTGTTGGATCATGTGTGGTATGCTGTGTGGGGGATGCACCGTGTGGTGCAAGGTGGATCGAGGGATTTGGGTTAAGTGGCGATGAGTGATGATGATCGCGTGGGTGCATGGTAACTGTAGTGGATGAGCGGGTGTCGCTATGCGAAAAATGACACAAAGTTGCCACCGAATTTTATTTATCCCAAGGAGGGAAAGGGAAATAGCGATAAAACCTTTAGGAAAAGATCATGGTCATCGCAACCAAGTCTTAGGGTTCGGGAGTCGGTTATGCGAGGGGAAGGTATTAGCACCCCCTCGCATCCATCGTACTCGATGGGAACCTTCTAGGTTGTTTATCGTGAATGGATGTTTTTATTATTAAAAGTGTGCTTGCTTAAAAGAAAAGAGGGGTTGGCTTTTTTATTTTAATGCTCGCCAAGGATTGTGGCTCTTGTGCCTACGTATCCTCACTTAAAAGAAGTGAAGAATCAGAGCATTGTAGTTCGGAGGCTTGTGAAATGGTTGTTTGTTGGTTGATTTTATACCTTGAAAAAGGGTTTACAGATTGATGCCCTAAGCCGAAAAGAAGTTTGATGAGTTGATGTTATTTTTAGGTTTTTGAAGAGAAATTGTTCTTGATTAGGATTAAACAAAAGACTTTGGATATAAATGAATGTTTCGAATAACCAAGTCGAGCGCCTTGTATTCAAAACATTCGAAACGAGTGTAGGAGGGTTCCATTCTCATTCCTTCTCCACCAGTTTAAAGTTTATGGCGTATAACCCTAATCGTATATTTATTGTGTTATAGATTTTTTATGGGAAAAATACCACTTGATGTTGGGTCAAGAGTTTTATTGTTTGTGAAAATGTTTGAAGTGATGCGAATAAGGTCGATGGCGAACGCACAAGGCGGTCGACTTACAAGGTCGAAAATGGATCGATGAGAATCGAGAGTTGGTTTTCTTAAAAAGGGTTTTTTGGAACCAAAGGTCAAAAATGACCAACAATAAAATATCCATACACAAAGACCATGCAAACACAACGGGTTAGTCGGCTTGAATCAAAACACACAAAAAACAAGGTAAAATAGCAAAAACGTGAAAAAAAAACAGGGGCCTGACACGGCTGGTCGTGTTAGCTGACACGGCCCGTGTTAGGAAGTGCCTACAACATGGGTTTTTGAGGCAAACAGAGGGATGACACGGCCGCCCATGTCAGCTGACACGACCCGTGAGAGGTAGGCGCAAAGAAAACTTTTAAACAGCGGGCTGACACGCCCGTGTCCTCTGTTCTCTTTCTTTCTTGTGGTTCTTACAATGGTTTCTTGGTCCCTCTTGGGACCTTTACACAAGGTACACAACACAAAAACACTTAAGAGAGATAATAAATGACAAAAATGCAAAATATAAAGAGAGAAAAGTTTGAAGAAATGGATACCCAAGAGTTGCTACCCTTCTTGCAAAACCTCCACTGATTTTGGTTGAGTGTTCTTTTCACTCTTCACTATATACTTCGATGGTTCTGCTTCTCAATGGTTCTCTTGTGTTTCTATGTGACTCTCTTGATTTTTGATGGTTTTCTTTCTCTCTATTTTTCTGGTTTTATAGGGTTTCTTGCTCTCTCTATTTCTCTATCTCAATGTGTGTTTAATGCTCAATCCTCTCAATGTTTCTCCCTGTTTCTTTTTCTCTCCATCTGTAGTGTATAGTGAATGTTGAATGTGTACACCCCCTCTCCTTCTTATCTCAGCCCACTAGGGTTTTCCCTTCTCCCAAAACATCAGATTTTATCATGGGGAATGTCTCTTGCCACTTTCCTCATGTCACTCTCTTTTTTTCCATTTCCATGTATGTTGCTATGCTGCACTTTTCTGCACTACTTGCCCATGCTGTCTTTTTTCTGCCGCACTTTGTATCTTGCACCCATTTTGTTGGCTTGTGTTTGGATAGCCCCTTTTGGTCAATGCTAACCTTTGGACAAAATTTTGAAATTCTGATTTTTAGATGCATTATCATGTGTTATTCCCTTGGTCTTGTGACATGCAATTGATTTTGTGACATGAGGCAATTTGTCACCTCTTGTATAGGGCTGTTTTGGATCACATTCAAATTGCCCATGGTTAAACATGCATAGTCTTGATCTTGAAACATTCCAATGTTGAATTAACACTTAAATATTTTCCTTGAATTTTTGTGGGCATAATGTGGAACATGAAAACTTGATGGGGCATGAAGGGTATCATAGCATGGATTTGATTAGAGACTTGAATGAGGATTAGAAATAGATTAATTTCTAAACATTACTTAGAATTGGAGATTTTATAACAAATGGCATTCTTGTAATGTCATGAAATTTCTCTTTGTAATATTCTAGTATTGAATTCATGAATCTTGAACTTTGAATGATGGATTTCCATTATACCATTATTTGGAATGAATGAAGTCTTGAATTATGCACTTGTGATCTTGACTCATGCTTTGCAAATTTGAACTCTACTTGATCAAGAATTTGAAACAAAGTTGGATGAAGATATCTTGAATTAGGCCTTGCATTTCATGTTCATTAGGAATATTGATCTTGAATATCCTAATATTTTCCAAGTAACTTCTCCTTGAAGGAATCTACATGAATAAACTATCCAACTTGAACCAAACCCAAGATGATGAACTTCTCTTCAATGTAACCCATGATAGGCAATTTCTCTTGTTTGAAATGGAAAGTAACAAACCGACCCAATCCTTACCTTGTAAATCCACATGCTCGATATGCACTAGAACGATGTATGATATGACGAATGTAGGGTATGAAAGGCTAAAGGTGAAAATGAGGGTGTGACAGCGGGCATAGGATTACACAATATAAAAATGGAAAAAACCAGAAACCCTAGATTACTCTCTTCCCCTCTTGGTCCGCCGTTTTGAGCTTCTCCTCCCTCCTCTCTCAATTTTCTCTCTCTGTTTCCTCTTTCTCTCTCACTCCCGCTCCGTGTCCTCTTCTTCTTCTAACTATTTTCTTTCTCCTCTACTCTCCCTTCAATTTCTTATTTCCTCTCCTCCTACCTTGCCTTCATTTTCTTCTTCCGCTTCTTCGATTTCCTGTGTCAACAACAACAACAAATACTGTTAGTAAAAATAAACTCACGTTTTTTAAAAATGGATTTGCAGGTTCGAAGGTGGTGGATGATGAGGGATGGTTATGGCAATTCCGACGAATTGGTTTCTGGCGGGATTTTTCGGCGATGCTTTGTTGAAGGGATTCTCGGCGGAGTTTGAGGGTTTCAACGATGGTGGTTGCGGTTCGCGATGGCGCTTAAAAGATGAGTTATTTTACGGTTTTATGTTTTTTTAATGGGTTTGTGTTAGGGTTATGAATCTGGACGTCATTTTCTTCCTGTTTTTCTCTCCGTTCCCTGATTCTGATGTGGATTCCCTTTATAAGGCTCAAATTGGAATTCGAATTGATGGGGTAATAAACAAGCTTTCCATTTTTGTTGAACATGTCCTCGACATGTTGGGATACGGTTTTGGGTAGGGTTAAATCGGTTTTGATGATTGAGGTTTGACGGTTGATTGTGTTTAATTGTTGCTGCTGAAGGTGAGAAAATACTTAGAAGGGGGGGTTGAATAAGTATGAAGATTAAAACTTAGAAATAAAACTCAAGTATTTTTATCCTGGTTCGTTGAACTCAACTACTCCAGTCCACCCTTCCTAGAGTGATTTGCCTTTCTCAATCAAGGACTTAATCCACTATTTAATCAACTGATTACAATAGTTAACACTTAGAACAACTGTTCAAAGTCTTCTCAAGAACTACTGATCCTAACTGGATCTTCTTAAGGTTTACAATCAAATGTAATACAAATACAAGTGTTTAAATTGCTTCTGAAAAGCTTTATCACAACTGTGATTTTTCACTTAAATATTAAGAACAAAGAAATTAATTCTTAGAAAGAATATGAATAGTATGAGAGCTTTGAATGTTGATTTCTTTCAGATCAAAAAAACGTCTCTTGAAGAAGATGGGTGAAGGCTTGCTTTTATAGGCAGCTGATCCAAGAGAGCTTTCACGTTGAGAAGAGTGTCCAAAAGGTCTGAGCCTTTTTGTCTTCACATCAAGTGACCTTTCCTAGAAGAAGAAAGCACAGAGAAATCCTTTTTGTCTGTGTTCTTGTGTCTAGCATAAATAAGGAAAGAGTCGTTTGAATTATTCCAACGGACATAATCTTTGAATTCTTCTTCTTCAAATTTCAGCAAGATTCATCAAAGTCTACTTTGATCAGAGCCTTCTGATGTTGATCAGAGTTTTGCTGAATCAGAGTCTTCTGCAGCAGGTGTGCTTTTAGCGTGTTCAAGTTCAGAGCATATTTGAGTCAGATCCTCAGTACTGGCAGCTTTAGTACTTTCAGAATCTTCTGTAGTAACTATGCTTTGAAAACTCTTTATACAGAATTCTTCTTTGGTTCAGATGCTTCTGATTTGCTTCAGATTCTTCTGGAGCTTCTGCTTCAGATCCTTCTGGAGGCTACGCTCAGGATCTTCTGTTGGCAGCATTCAGAATCTTCTAATGGATGCATCTGGCGCTTCAGAGTCTAGCAAATTTCTTATGTTCAATTCTGATTTGCTTCTGGAGTGTTAATTCCTTTACTATCTGCAGTAAAAACTCTCAAGCAAATTTTAGAGTATATAATTCTTAATTACAAAATTTCATAATAGTTATCATCAAAACATAGAGATATTATTAAGAACCAATCTGTGTTCTAACAATCTCCCCCTTTTTGATGATGACAAAAACATCAGAAATTTTGTTTAATTGAAAATATAATAATTATAACTCCCCCTGAGATGATGAATCTCCCCTTGAATTAAATACAAATAAGGAATAGAAACTTCCCTTTTGTCTTGAGTAATTTTCAGAGTTAGAGCTTGATTGTTCTTTAACATTTGAGAGTCAGAGTGTCTTGCAAATTTCAGAGTCAGAGTTTGATAATTGTCAAATGATCTGAGAGTCTCAGAGTTTCTTTTACAGAGTGTACTTATCAAATGTTCTGAAATACTCAGATTTAATGTTAGATAAAATAGATATGTCTGAAGTTTCATTTTGGTGAAGTTTAATTAAACAGTTCAGATTTATATTTTCTCCCCCTTTTTTGTCATAAGCAAAAAGTAATACCTTTGAAAAGACAAATAAAAAGAAACAGTAAAAGAGATAGATCAAGTGGAGAAAACTTTGAAACATTCATTCAATTCAGAGCAAGAGTACACACATCAGAAGATATTCAAAATACATACGCAAACATCAGATGCAAACATCAGAATGAAAAAACTGAGAAATTAAGAGTGTTTTGACAAAAGCATCTTCAACAGATCCGTGATCTCAGAAGAGGACTGTTTTTGCTTTGACATCCACTTAGCCATTGTTTCATTTTTCTGATCCTGTTGAGACATCCACTGAGTCATGTCTTCAGACTTCTTATCCTGTTTAGCCATCCATGACTTGATTTCTGATTGACCAGCTTCCGGAACAACAATCTTATCCTCAAGATCTGGATGTTCTTTCTTAATCTCAGATGAAGAAGGTTGAACAGTCTCTGAAGCTTGAACAAAATCAATTTCCATAGGGGCTTTAGAGCTTGGAGCAGTAGAGCCAGAAGGATGTTCTATCAGAGTCATGGCCAGAGGGTTGTCTTCAGATCTAGATTCAGTAGCTTCTTCTGATGATGGAGGAGCATTTGTAAGAAGTAATGGTCCATATCTCTTGACAGTCCAGAACAGACTTCTTGCAGCTTCAGCAAATCTGAGCTTCCCATCATCAGAACATATGTTCTTCAGATTTGATGCTACAGTGTTGAACCTGTTGATGAAGCCATTCCAGATGACATCAGATTCTGTTGCATCCATTGTTGCTGAACACTTCCTCTGTACAGTACCTAAATACATATGTATTTCTTGCAAAAAAACATGTAAATAAATGATCAACATTTAGTCTGGGTCTGGGGTGTAATAGAGTCTCCAAGGTTATTGGTTTGGGTTGGGGAGTAGGTGGAAATATGGATTTATGGATGGAGATCAGGGGAGGAGGGTAGTAGGGTATGAAAGGAATTTCAGGGGATTTGTCAGGTTTTGATCTGTTTAAAGCATTCAACAGATTTGGTTTTGCTTTGGTGTGATAGGAAACCACATCAAAGGGTTTATTAGATTAAGGTTAGAAAGCAGATTTTGCAGGTTTATCAGAAGCAGCAGGTTTATCAGATGAAACAGGTTTAGCAGAAGTAACAACTTTTGCAGATTTAGCAGAGTATGATATTGTATCTAATGAACCTACTTCTGACATTGATTTAATATAAGTTAGAAGCACAGATGGTAGAATGATTGTAAGTTTGGGTTTGAAGGGAGTGATAGGGTCAGATGGTTCAACTCTGTCATAGAAATCTTTGAGTTTGAAACCATAGGAAAGGTTGTGAAGATAAGATGAGAATTGTTCGCATGAGGCAGAAGTTACAGATGTTCTTGGTGTAGATGTTGGGATAGGATTTGGAATGAGGATTTCAGATGATGGTTTGGATGTGGGAGTAGGATCTGGAATAAGAACTTTAGAAGATACAAGGGGTTCTGTTTGGTTTACCTCAGAATCTCTGTGAGAGGGGGATATCAGAAAATCTGGGTGTATATCAGATTCTGAGGAATTGGATGATGTGGTTGGTGTGCAAGAGGTAGAAGACACTTGAAACACAGTTTTGAGTGGTGTAACATCAAGAACTTCTGTCTCAGGGATGTTGGTTCTAGATGGGTTGGTTGATTCTGAAGGATTTTTAGGGGGATTTGATGGGGGTTCAGATGTAGGTGGTTCTGATGTGGGTGGATCAAATGTTACTTTTATAGGTTCATAAGTAACTGGTACAAATGCAGTGGGTTCATATGTGTTGGATGGTGGATTTTCTGATTGTGGTTGTTTCTCTTGTTGTTGTGTTTGAGGTTCAGATGATTTTTGTTGTTGATGTTCAGAGTCTTTTTCTTGTAGAGGTTCATATTGTTTTTCTGGTTGTTTTTCTTGTGGTTGTTGTTGTTGTTCAGATGGCTTTTCTTTGAGTTGTTTAGATGGTTTTTCTGGTTGTTGTTCTGATTGTGGTTTTTGTGGTGCAGATGGTTTTGTTGGTATTTGTGGAGTCTGAATTTGTGATTTTGTTGTTGTTGGTTTTGGTACAGATGATTGTTTTACAAGTGAGATTGAAATAGGATTAGATTATTTTTATGGGGATGGAACAGAAACATGAGGTGGAGCAGTAACAAATTGTTTTTGTGTAGAAGGTGGTTTTGGAATAGACTTAAAAGTTGAATCATTTATAACAATAGTATTTGCAGAAGATACAGAAGATTTGGTACCTTTAATATTGATGTGTTTAGCAGGAACAGAAGGAGTGTCTCCAGATTCTTTCCTCTTTAGCAGCTTCTGTGGCTTCTCAGAAACCTTGGGCTTCTTCTGAACAGGTGCAGCTTCTGCTTCTGATTGACTTCTCTTTCTTGGTGTCTCTTCTACTACAACAGGCAATGGTTCCCTTTCTCTCTTTATAATATCTGCAGGAATAGGCTTTCCTTCTGCCTTGCAATCATCAATATATCTTACTACAATTTCCCTTGGTTCTTCAGCATAGAACAGAGGGTAGTCATCTACTGGGATTCTCTTCTGAATGAGTTCAGTAATGTTCAGCTTCTTGGGTGCTGTTGTGAGTTTTTCTACTATTTTTAGTCTCTGAAGACTTTTGGCATTCAGAGGCTTTCCAAGAATGAATTCCAGTTCATCTATGACTCCAGCAGCATACAGAGCAGTTACAAGTCCATTTTCTGTTAGAAGATCTGAGATTAACCTTCCAAAAGGAATCCAAGTTCTGATCTTTTGACCTTTTTCTTTCACATATTCTCTAGAGGCATTTATATGATTCCATAGGTGCATAAACAAAATATATGGAAGATCTACCTTGGTGCTCTGACTTAAGCAATGCATAAAGTAGAGTTGTTCATTATTGACATAGTCTAGAGAGTTTGTAGACTTTCTGTGATGAATGCATCCCATGAAAATCTTAGCCCAAATCTTGTAGTCAGGCTTCAGATCTTTGAACTTATTAGAAGCTTGTCCAGCAGTCATCACTTCCTCATATACTTCATCCATATCTACACGCCCAGCTGGCAAGTGTGATACTCCATCTGTTTCCTCATATCCAATGAGTTTCCTGATCAGATCTTCTGTGATGATTATCTCTTTGCCCAGAACAGAAGATAAAATGAACTTAGGGTATACAGAAGCATGTATCCAGAATTCTTTTACCAGAAGGGGGTAGACTAGTCCAAAAAGTCTGTCAAAATACTTCACCCATCCTTGAGCATCTATAATGGAGCGAAACTCAAACCCATTCTCAGCCAGTGAATCAAATTCCACCATTGATTCACAGAGAACCTCTAGTTTTTCAACAGGTGTTAGCAATGTTCTCTTTGGTGGTGTATAAGGAGTTACACCCATATTAGCAGAAGTAACTGCAGCCATGGTTGATTGAAATTGTGCAGCAGTTGATGATGAAGTTGCCATTGAAGATGAGTTTGTCAAACGCTTAGGGTTTTTGTGAAGAGAGAAGAGAAGACAGAAATGCATAAAAGGTTTGAGATGTGAAAAGTGTGAAAATGGTGAGAAATGATGTATTTATACTAAACACTTAGGCATACAAACAGTCAGATAAAGCACGTTCACACAAAGCATTTAATGAAAAGAATAAAAATCATTTCAAGCATTTATTGATTCTGACAATTTGGGGGGAAAATCAAGATTTTCACTATTTAAACTTCACCTCAAATGTTTCTTCAGTAGTGTACACGCCACCTTTGCAGATTTGGAGTGACACGTGTTTGCTTGCATGTGCTTCTGAATTCTCTTGAGAAATGAAACGTTAACCAATGTTCAGATCCTTTGAGGATTGTTAGTTTAGAGTTTCACAAGAAAATAATTAAAGAAAGTAAATAAGTAATCAGAAGAAATACTTCAGAGCATTAAGCATTATTGCATCTGTAAAATTTGCTTTTGACAAATATTATTCTGGACAAAAATCCATACCAATATTTTTTAGAATAAATTTGAATCTATCTTCAACAAGGGGTTTTGTGAAAATATCTGCCCATTGATGATCTGTATCAACAAAGGCTAAATTTATGATTCCCTTCTGAACATAGTCTCTGATGAAATGATGCTTGATTTCTATATGTTTTGCCTTAGAGTGTAAAATGGGGTTTTTAGACAAACATATAGCAGAAGTATTATCACAGAAGATAGAAATGTTACTTTCAAATATCTGATAATCTTCTAGCTGACTTTTCATCCAGAGCATCTGCGTGCTACATCTAGCAGCAGCAATATATTCTGCCTCTGTGGTTGAAAGTGCAATTGTGGGTTGCTTCTTGATGTACCAAGAGATTAGATTTCTTCCTAGAAATTGACAACTTACAGAAGTACTTTTCCTTTCCACTCTGTCTCCAGCGTAGTCAGCATCACAGAATCCAACTAATTTGAAATCATCAGATTTTCTGTAGCATAAACCCACATTAGAAGTACCTTTCAGATACCTTAGAATCCTCTTGACAGCTGTCAAGTGTGATTCTCTAGGATCTGATTGGAATCTAGCACACATGCATACACCAAACAATATGTCAGGTCTAGAAGCAGTTAAGTAAAGAAGAGATCCTATCATACCTCTGTAGAGTTTCTGATCTACTTTCTTACTTACCTCTTCCTTGCCAAGTGAGCTAGTTGGATGCATGGGAGTCTTTGCCAGCTTACTATCAGTCATGTTAAATTTCTTCAGAAGTTCTTTAACATATTTGGTCTGATGTATGTATGTGCACTCTGGAGTTTGATTGACTTGAATTCCTAGAAAGAATCTCAGTTCTCCCATCATGCTCATTTCAAATTCTGCCTGCATACATTGAGCAAACTCTTTTCCCAGCATAGTATTGGTAGATCCAAATATTATATCATCCACATAAATCTGACAAATTAGAAGATATTTCTTAAATGATTTACAAAAGAGTGTTGTGTCCACTTTGCCTCTGATGAAATTTTTCTCCAGAAGAAAATTTCTCAATCTCTCATACCAAGCTCTGGAAGCTTGTTTTAAACCATACAGAGATTTCTTTAGTTTGAAAACATGATCTGGAAATTTTTCACTCTCAAAACCAGGAGGCTGGTGGACATAAACTTCTTCTTCTATAATACCATTTAGAAAGGCACTTTTAACATCCATCTGATACAGAGTGATGTTATTTTGTGCAGCAAATGAAATAAGAAGGCGTATAGATTCTAACCTTGCCACTGGAGCATAAGTTTCAGTGTAATCAATACCTTCTTGTTGACTGTACCCTTGAGCAACAAGCCTTGCCTTATTTCTTTCAACTTCTCCTTTCTCATTTAGCTTATTTCTGAAGACCCATTTAGTTCCAATTATATTAAATCCTTTTGGTCTTTGAACTAAATCCCACACATCATTTCTGGTGAATTGATTTAACTCTTCTTGCATGGCAATAATACAATCATTGTCTTGCAGAGCTTCATCTACAGAAGTTGGTTCAATTACTGACACCAGTCCAAATAATGATGCTTCAGATGATCTTAGAAAGGATCTTGTTCTGATAGGATCATCCTTCTTTCCAATAATAACATTCTCTAGATGAGAAGCTTTAATTCTGGATGATGATCCTCTAAAAGTTGATTCTTCAGAAATGTTTAAATTGTTCATCTGAGAAGTTAAAGGAATAGCATCTGACGTTGCTTCTGGTTCCTTCACTTGAGCTTTGTCTGCCTCTGGGCCTTCAGAGTCTGTGAAGACTACTTCTCTATCTACAGAGTTTTCAGACTGCTTTGGCTTTTTACTGCCAAGCTTATCATCAAATCTAACATGAATAGATTCTTCCACAATCTGTGTCTCAGTGTTGTATACTCTGTAGCCTTTAGAGCGTTCAGAATATCCAAGCATGAAACACTTCTGTGCTTTGGAATCAAACTTGTTCAGATTTTCTTTAGTATTTAACATATAACAAATACATCCAAAAGGATGAAAATATGAAATGTTGGGCTTTCTGTTCTTCCACAGTTCATATGGAGTCTTCTCTAGAAGAGGTCTTACAGACACTCTGTTCTGAATGTAACAGGCTGTGTTGATTGCTTCTGCCCAAAAGTGTTTTGCCAGATTAGTCTCATTGATCACGGTTCTGGCCATTTCTTGCAGAGTTCTGTTTTTCCTCTCTACAACCCCATTTTGTTGTGGAGTTCTAGGAGAGGAAAAATCATGAGCAATTCCATTTTCATTAAAATATTTTTCAAAATATTTATTTTCAAATTCACCACCATGATCACTTCTGACTTTTATAATTTTGAAATCTTTTTCATTCTGGACTTGTTTGCAGAAGTCAAAGAACACAGAATGTGACTCATCCTTGTGTTTTAAGAACTTTACCCATGTCCATCTACTATAGTCATTAACAATGACTAATCCATAATTCTTACCTCTGATGGATGCAGTTTTCACTGGTCCAAACAGATCAATATGAAGTAATTCTAGTGGTCTGGAAGTAGAAACAACATTTTTTGATTTAAAAGATGATTTTGAAAACTTCCCTTTTTGGCATGCTTCACAAAGAGCATCTGAGGTGAACTTCAGATTAGGAAGTCCTCTGACAAGATTAAGTTTATAAATCTGAGATATACGTCTCATATTAATATGCCCCAATCTTCTGTGCCAGACCCATTGCTCTTCATTAACAGACAAGAGGCATTTAACATTCTGAACCTTAAGTTCTGAAAGATTTATTTTATAAATATTGTTTTTCCTCTTACCACTAAATAGGATAGAGCCATCCTTTTGACTAATAGCTTTACAACATTTTTGATTAAAGGTAATATCATAACCATTGCCACTTAATTGACTTATGGACAATAAGTTATGCTTTAACCCTTCAACAAGTAAAACATTAGTAATAGAGGGAAGTTTACCATTTCCAATGGTGCCAGATCCAATGATCTTGCCCTTCTGATTCCCTCCAAATTTCACATCACCTCCAGATCTAAGCTCCAGACTTTGGAACATAGACCTTTCTCCTGTCATGTGTCGCGAGCATCCAGAGTCCAGGTACCATGATTGGTGTCCTGACCTTGCTGCTAAGAACATCTGCAACAGGAATTATTTTACTTTTAGGTACCCAGATCTTCTTGGGTCCTTTAGGGTTAGTTGTTTTGAAGGTTTGTCTAAACTTCTGTTTTTCAACATAAGGTTTATTCTGACTAGCCTTAGATTTAAACACATGAATGTTCTTTTCAGAGCGTGTTTGTTCAATATCATTCAAGTGACCAAATTTAAAGTGTGAATATAAAGGAGTTTTCTTGATGATAATTTTATCAACAGGTTTTGGATTTAAATCCTTTCCAGAGGAGGATTCATATCCAATTCCTTTTTTGTTATTTCTGCTAAATCCATAGATCATAGAAGCCATTTTCCTTCTGTCTATGCTTTTAGCAAGAAACTTCTGAAAGCTATAATCATATTTTTCCAAAATATTTTTGCATTCAGATTCAGTTTCAGAGTCAGAGTTTTGTTGAGCTAATTCAGAATCATTTTTCAATTTTAAGTTCTTTTCATTTAGCTCAGCTACTTCTGATTTGAGAATATTATTCTCAGATACAAGATTGCTTTGACGCTTGTATTTGAGCTTAATATTGTTATAGCTTTTCAGAACTTCTGATAACACTTTGATAAGTTCTTCTTTAGTGAGTTTAGCCATTACCTCTTCAGCGTCAGAGTCAGATTCAGAGTCAGATTCAGATCCTGAAGTTCCTTCCTCCTGATCTTCTATGTCTGCCATCAAAGCTACATTGGCACATTCCTCTTCTGACTCAGATTCAGATTCAGATGTATCTGAATCATCCCAGGTGGCCATTAGAACCTTTTTCTTCTTATCAAATTTTCTTTTAGGCTTTTCTTTCAGCACCTTTGGACATTCATTTTTGTAATGTCCAGGTTCTTTACATTCATAACAGACAACCTCATTTTTGCCAGATCTTTCGTGTCCAGAAGATTCTTTTCTTTGGTCAGGCTTCCTGAAGTTTATGAACTTCTTTCCTTTATGCTTCCAGAGTTTGTTTATTCTTCTGGACATCATGGATAGTTCATCTTCATCTTCAGATGAGGATTCTTCAGAGCTTTCCTCTATTACCTGCAATGCTTTAGCAGATTTATTAGATTTTAAAGCAATAGATTTACCTTTCTTTTGAGGTTCATCTTCCTCAAGTTCAATTTCATGACTTCTAAGTGAACTGATCAGTTCCTCCAAGGAGATCTTGTTCATATCTTTATCCATTTTCAGCGCTGTCACCATAGGTCTCCATTTGGTAGGTAAGCTTTTGATGATCTTTTTCACATGATCAGCAGTAGACTATCCTTTATCTAGAACCTTTAGTCCAGCTGTAAGTATTTGAAATCTGGAGAACATAGCTTCAACAGATTCAGATTCTTCCATCTTGAAGGCTTCATACTTCTGGATCAGAGCCAGAGCCTTTGTTTCCTTGACTTGAGAGTTTCCCTCATGAGTCATCTTTAAGGATTCAAACATGTCAAATGCAGTTTCCCTATTTGTAATTTTTTCATACTCAGTGTGAGATATTGCATTCAACAATATTGTTCTGGCCTTGTGGTGATTTCTAAATTCCTTCTTCTGAGCATCTGTCATAGATTTTCTATCTATTTTCTTGCCATTCCCATCAGTGGGATGAACATATTCATCTATGACCAGATCCCATAAATCAGCATCATATCCAAGGAAAAAACTTTCAATCCTGTCTTTCCAATAATCAAATTTCTCCCCATCAAACATAGGGGGTTTGGTGCTAATTCTGTCCCTTTCTTCATATTTGTTGTTAGTGTTAGACATTGTATTATCAGCCATAGTAACAACCAAATATATATCAAAGTTTTTCTCACTGGATCTTTACTGTCACTGTGAAGTGGTAGCACACACAGAACCGGAGCTCTGATGCCAACTGAAGGTGAGAAAATACTTAGAAGGGGGGTTGAATAAGTATGAAGATTAAAACTTAGAAATAAAACTCAAGTATTTTTATCCTGGTTCATTGAACTCAACTACTCCAGTCCACCCTTCCTAGAGTGATTTGCCTTTCTCAATCAAGGACTTAATCCACTATTTAATCAACTGATTACAATAGTAAACACTTAGAACAACTGTTCAAAGTCTTCTCAAGAACTACTGATCCTAACTGGATCTTCTTAAGGTTTACAATCAAATGTAATACAAATACAAGTGTTTAAATTGCTTCTAAAAAGCTTTATCACAACTGTGATTTTTCACTTAAATATTAAGAACAAAGAAATTAATTCTTAGAAAGAATATGAATAGTATGAGAGCTTTGAATGTTGATTTCTTTCAGATCAAAAAAACGTCTCTTGAAGAAGATGGGTGAAGGCTTGCTTTTATAGGCAGCTGATCCAAGAGAGCTTTCACGTTGAGAAGAGTGTCCAAATGGTCTGGGCCTTTTTGTCTTCACATCAAGTGACCTTTCCTAGAAGAAGAAAGCATAGAGAAATCCTTTTTGTCTGTGTTCTTGTGTCTAGCATAAATAAGGAAAGAGTCGTTTGAATTATTCCAACGGACATAATCTTTGAATTCTTCTTCTTCAAATTTCAGCAAGATTCATCAGAGTCTACTTTGATCAGAGCCTTCTGATGTTGATCAGAGTTTTGCTGAATCAGAGTCTTCTGCAGCAGGTGTGCTTTTAGCGTGTTCAAGTTCAGAGCATATTTGAGTCAGAACCTCAGTACTGGCAACTTTAGTACTTTCAGAATCTTCTGTAGTAACTATGCTTTGAAAACTCTTCATACAAAATTCTTCTTTGGTTCAGATGCTTCTGATTTGCTTCAGATTCTTCTGGAGCTTCTGCTTCAGATCCTTCTGGAGCTTCTGCTTCAGATCCTTCTGGAGGCTATGCTCAGGATCTTCTGTTGGCAACATTCAGAATCTTCTAATGGATGCATCTGGCGCTTCAAAGTCTAGCAAATTTCTTATGTTCAATTCTGATTTGCTTCTGGAGTGTTAATTCCTTTACTATCTGCAGTAAAAACTCTCAAGCAAATTTTAGAGTATATAATTCTTAATTACAAAATTTCATAATAGTTATCATCAAAACATAGAGATATTATTAAGAACCAATATGTGTTCTAACAGCTGCAAGCTGTGGAAACTTTCCATGTTTAGTATTGCAATGAATTCTTTCTCTTTTCGTCTGACACGTTTGAAGAGGATTTTGGAAAGAAATGAGAACTTGTCACTATTTGATATTTTGTTTAATTGCTTTTGGACCATTCGGGACCTCTTTGATGAACTTCCATGTTGGTTTACTATGTTGCTCGTTGTTTGAAGAATGGTTTAAAACGGAAACCAAAGTTATTTTTTTCGGATCTTGTTCTTGAATCGTATTAAGATTTCTTCTTCTTCTTTTAAGACGTTGTACTTTCAGATACTGTCTGTCTCATGCTGTCGAGAAAGGGTTTTGATACTTGGTGATGATGACGTAATAGTCTGAACCACAAGGGCTTGAAATTATTGTTGTTGCTTTTGATTTGTTTGGTGTCTTATGATGCTTCTGAGTTATGTTGAAGGTTGTCCGAAAATTGGTTTGTCCGAAATTGTTGTTGTCTTAGAATTGGAAGATGGTAGCGAGTTCTGTTGCCCTACCTTGCCCAATGATGATTCTGAAATCTGAGGGCCGTAAATTTATTTCATCTCTTCTTGGTTTCTAGAATTCATTTTATTTCTTTAATGACATTTTGCAAGTGGCAGGACTGTCGTTGACGGTTTCATCACTTGACGAAGCTCGGAACAAATAGATCCAAGGCTTATCATTAGGAGCTCTTTGAAATTGGAAGCCTTAATTTGTATTTATTTTATGAAATTGATTTATAAACCATATTTGAATGCTCTTGGATTTGTACCAATGAATCTTTACATCATTTTCACCTTTTCTTTGTTGTAAATTGAATCACCACTAATTGAAATCTTCACTTAATTTTCTTTCTCGTCATAAAATAAAGAATGGACTTGACATAGAAAACTTGGAGCTGAACCTCTTTATATTTTACCAAGATATGAAACTTATGAAAATCCTTGAGTTTGGAAGGTAGGAAGGTCTCAAGCCCTTGTGCTTAGACTTGTAAGTTATTTTGGGTTTGTACTTCACGTGATGAGTGAAACTTACAATTTAGAAATTTGAAACAAATCACATCTTGAACTTGGATGGATGAAAAAATGGTATTCCACTTGGATTTTTGTTTCGAAACAAAGATGAAGCTCAACTTGGAAAATAGATCAACCTTGAATTTTAAATGGTGTTGAACAAAAATGATCTAGCTTATGACTTTTCCATGGATACTTTGGACTTAACGAATCACCATGCAGTCGTGCCTTTGTTTTGTAATGGTTAGAATAGCCTTTGTCCAAAAACCAATACATAGAAATGGTAACGAGAATTAACAAAGTAGAAATAGTTGGTATTCAAAAATGGAATTAACTTGGCCTTTCAAATTGATGAATTCTGGAGTATCTGTAATGGCATAAAACTCAAGGACTTTGTAGCTTAGTCACAAAACTCTTGAGTTTAGTGAATCTCAAAGGCTTGAGTCTTGCCTCTTTAAACCCTTTAATTGAACTTGAACTTCGAAATAAGGTAATTAAATTGTGTAAGCCAGCCTTAAAACTAGTAATGGATATAGTAACGTCCTTATTTTGCAATCTCTTGACAACATTTGAATAAGCCGCCAACACACTTCAATGCGAATACCCAACACTATCTAGAATATGTGAAAGTCAAACGCGAGTAGAACAATGGTCAAGGGAAAGTAGAGTTACTGATATAGTTGAATCCGTTTTGTAGTTATAACACGATCCATTGCAAATTGAGTCTTGAAAATTATTGATACTCTTTGAATTGAATCTGATAGACTTATTCATATGCAAAAATCTTCTTAAATTAAGCTTGAATTCCTGAACGGTGAATCTTTAAACCCAAATGTACTAATCACGTCTTTGTGATGCTTGATTGTGAGAATGAGTATCATCCACACTTGAAAGTATTGTACCTGCACAAGTTGGTTAGTCATGATAAACACGCATAAAAGTATAAAGATAAAATACAAGGAAAAAACAAGGAGGTGGAATCTTAAAGTCAAAAATTAGGGTGCTACAGATGTCCCTATTTAAGTTTCTTCTATCCGGAGATGTGGAGATTGAAATATTCGTCTCGACGAGATAGGAGGAACTTAAATACAAACATTGCACGAATTTTTAGCCCTAAGAAGCCACTGAATGCATATGACATGCAATGATACGAAAATGCAAGACAAAGGGTCCTGCGGAGACATGATGCCACAGGGGAAAAACCAGACACGACACGTGAAGAACATGCTCACTGAAGCGAGACTCTACGAGGAAAGACCGATAATCACACGGTATCTATAAAAATGATGTGAAGAACTTTGAGAAAATCCACTTGAAGAACCTACTGTATAGGTCAAATGTAATGATTTTAAGATATCAGCTGGAGAAGTCTACTGCCAAAACTTATAATCTCATTTGGAGAATATTTTTGCCAAAGTGTTTATTGTCAAAACTTCAAGGGAATCTGCTGCCGAGATTCTATGTCAAAGTCTGTTGGAGATATACTTCTGTTGAAGTCTTCTGCAAATCTACTGCCGAGATTAGCCAGGGAATAAAAGAAAATACCTAACGCCGAGGTCTTCTGGAAATCTACTGTCGAGACTTGCCAGGAAAACATATATATTTGAATAAGTGTTCAAAAGGATAATAAACCTCCCCATGCTTCAAGGTTTGTATGCCATGAACGGGTCTCAGTTTCTTCTTTAATCGAGTATTCCACTTGAAAAGGGTAAGAATATAAACCTCCCAATGCTTCAACGTTGTATGCCATGAACGAGTCTCAGTTTCCTCTTTAATTAAGTATTCCATTTGAAAAGGGTAAGAATATAAACCTCCTCATGCTTCAAGGTTGTATGCCATGAACGGGTCTCAGTTTCTTCCTGGAACGATAAATACTCAAGAGCATCTTCATAGGGAATTGAAATCTTCACTAGAGATTGAGGACTTCAGCAGTAACCCATAATGTACTGGATATTGTAAGACTTCACCGGGGATCTTCAGAAGAGATCTAAGCCAGTTGATTCGCAAACATGTCCTCTCAAATAAAGAGAGATCAATTGTAAAAATATTCACCAAAATTCTCGGGAGAGATGCCATTTGATGGAATCAGACTTGTGTAACAGACTCAATGGGGAAAAACATTCCTGAGGAGTATTCCTTGTTGTAGCTGTAAAATGTATAAAACTCTTGAAGTGCGAATTCTCAGATAAAGATGAATATTTGTAAAGTCTTTGACAAACTTCTCTGAAGGATTTCCAAAGTGATGCCATTTTATGGAAGGAAATTGATACATTGATAATTTTTGGGAATAGACAAACTGTCTTGGGGAAACTGCCATTTGTCATCCAAATAGAAAACCTGAGAACGAAACAAGCTGCTCAAATAAAGAGCTGCCACTTGTTGTTTGGGTATAAATTGTTGAGAAAATCTTGCGATATTATTGGAGAAATATCTATCTTCAATGGTGACCTTCATAGAGATTCTCTTGGGGAGTGAAGTGCAAAATTAATGCACGCTTAATCCAAAAATCCTGGAGATACCCAAAATGTGATTGTCGGGGACCGAATTTCAATTCGGAAAATAACCGAAGAGAAACTGTCAAGCAAGACTCGACCGTTGAGGTATGAACTCAAATAGGATTCAACTAAAACAACCATCTTCCACGAGGATCAAAATCCATGGGGAAATAGAAATATTGGGCTCTTTCTGCCTAGGACCGACAACTCTACTTGGAAGGAGAAGACACACTCAGTCACATGGGGATAGACATGGCCAAAGTGACAGAACAAACACAAAGATGCAAAAATGCACATGCCATGCCATCTATCTGTTATGTGTATGCCTATCCTGATAAAACAAACAACAAGAAAACAACTGGAGATGAAATAAACATCTCGAAACAAACATGCGACCAATCTTCAAAGATAGAAGTATCACTGGGGATGGGTGGAGAAACAAGTATGAGATCACAATCCTGCTTCAGGGTTTCAAAATTCCTCTGGGGATAAAGAACAATCCACTTGGGGATATAACATCTTGATAAATCTGAAGGGTTGTCCTGTTGGAAAGGAGAGTAAAGATCTACTGAGTGCGGATCAAACTCATAATCTGGAGGAACTTCATGGATAAAATAAATATCCATTTCACTGGAGAAATCTGGGTTAACATAGCCGTTGAATATGTCAGATTCGAAACTTCATGGGGATGAAATAAACATCCGCTCCGCTGGGGAAGCTCGCCGTGGTAAAAGATCCACTGAGGAGTGAAATACGTCCACTTCACTAGGAATGTGAAGCTTGAGAAGATTCGATGAGGATTAAAATATCATCCACTTCATTGGGGAAGTGAAGTTGAGTGAATCACTGGGAATTTCTCGGGTCACCAAATGGAGATCTCTTGTGTCGAAAAGATTCATCGGAGAATCATCATGAAGTAAAATTTACCGGGGACATGAATGAAGAATTGTTGTAAGAACAAAATAATAATCTTGAATGCCCCAAGTCATATGCTTTATGAGAAAAAACGTGGCTCTTTAGGTGTTCCAAGAGGATTTTACAGAGAATATGGAGTTCAAATGCCCCACTGCTTTCAAACTCTCTGGAGAGATTCGCCGAATCTCGACGTAACTGCCCCTAATTGACTGTATTATGACCGAGTCTTCAAAAAATAGCTCTTTAGGCGAAGTCGAACTTGTACAAACCACTTGGAAATAACTTGCCCTGTCCGGCAGAATCTTCAATTTTCAAATAGAACAAACTTAACGCTGATGTTTATATGTAAATTTCCTATGATATCGGGAAAAATTAACACGTGTGAAATGTTAAGTCTAAAACCATTAATGCAAAACACATGTTTGTCTTGATGTTTTAAAAAGAGATATCACGACAACTAGTGACAAAATCACTAGTTAGGATATAAATTTATTTTATAAAGCCAACATAAATTTGAGCATAGCTCATAGGAGTCAGGAAGCGTTATCTCATCGAGTATGCTTTCGAAATAAGACTCGGCTTCAATTAGTCCTTTGAAGGGTTATATCGAGGCTTAGTTTACGACTTGTAAAACAAAGGAATAAGGGTCAAAGTTTATTTGTACCCACCTATTTTTTGAAAGATGTTCATTCTATTTTTGAACGTTTTAAGTGTTCAACCAAGCTGATTGAAAATTATCCTATCCCGGGTTAAAAATGAGGTTGAAAAGGGTTAAAGAGGAATTAACCGCTTTATCTTTGGTGTTTGGGAGGCTTGAAATAATGCCTTACATCATCAGTAGGGTTTTTATTCAAAAGCATACAACAAGAGATGTTGCGTTTTATGTCGTAATCCTCCTTTCAATTCTTTATCAAAGTGAGAAAAAATTGGATACAGTTGGCATTATAAATTATGAAAAATAATTTTACAAGTGAATACGAATGGATTTATTCAAGACAAACACTTTATTGCGTTAATGTTCAAAATAACAAGTGCTTACATGCAAATTATGCTTTTAATCAAAGAAATAAAAGTACATATAAGCAAACAGAATAAATAGTCTGGTGAGCCCTTCTCTTGATTTCAACGGCTTGAAAATGATTTTCTGGAGTTTTCACATACATTAGCATAATGGTGTTCCATTCAAGACTGGACTTCCTCCTTTGAAGGTTAG
Source organism: Lathyrus sativus (assembly GCA_963859935.3). NCBI lineage: Eukaryota > Viridiplantae > Streptophyta > Magnoliopsida > Fabales > Fabaceae > Lathyrus > Lathyrus sativus. The sequence continues at coordinate 927,712,475 of OZ012735.1, forward strand.
CACTTCATCATCTATCATTTCTTGAACTTTTTCTTGGAAAAATTTGCATTCTTCAATCGAATGTCCCACTATACCATCATAAAATTCACAGCTGGTGTTCGAGTTGAACCAAGGTGGGCGAGAATTCGTGGTTCTAGTCCTTCTGGGTGCCATTACCGAGTGTCTAGCAAAATAAGACCATAGCCGATCGTATTTCAATGGGATAGGGTCACACTAGTGAGTCTCTTCTTTCGGAATACTCAAAGGTATCTTCTGATTTTGAAACCGTCTTCGGACCCGTCGATTCTGATGTCGATCTGGAGAAGTCAACCTTCATCTATGAGGTAGTCGCTGTTTATGCTGAACAGACACTACATACTGATGTTGAGGATAAGGTACTGGAACTGGATCTGATGGGATTTGAGAGGAATCTCAAATTGCATTGATATCAACACTCTCTTCCTCTTGGGAATCATCAACTGAAATTTATTCATTAGCTGGGCTATTCAAGTCATCTTGAATTCTTCCACTTTTGAGTGCACTCTCAATGTTTACTCCGACTTCTACAATTTTGGAGAATTCTAATGGCACAACGCATACCATCCTATCATAATAAGCGTCTGACAACATTTTTAGAAACATCTTGCTTAATTATTTCTCTTGAAGTGGAGGATGAACTTGGGCTACCAACTCTTTCCACCGTTGGGCGTACTCCCTGAAATATTTGTTGTCATTCTTACTCATGCTCATTAGTTGATCACTGTCTGGAGCCATATCCAAATTGTAATTGTACTGTTTCACGAAAGCATCAGCTAAATCTTCCCAAGACTGAACATGATTCCTTTGTAGCTTCATATACCATATCAAGGATGCCCTACATAAACTTTCTTGAAAGCAGTGGACCATCAGTTTGTCGTTGTCAATATAAGCAGTCATCTTTCGATAAAACATCGTCAAATGATACCTTGGACAACTAATACCCTTGTATACTTCGAAGACAGGCATCTTGAACTTTGGAGGAATAATTACGCCTGGAACTAAACATAGGTTACGAGCATTAAGACCAGATGCATTAGCTTCTTTCATCACCTTCAATTGTTCTTCAAGATCACGAAATCCTTTCTCAATTGCTAAAATTCTAGGATCGTCCACCTTCATCTTAGTATGAAAATTACGAGGATTTGGTATACATTGCGGAAACTGAGCATCTCTTCTATCAACTTGACCAACCAGGTTATCTTGCACAGGCTAAGGTTGTGTAGGAACATCCACTTGTTGAACATTATCATCAGAGGGAAGATCAAATAACGGATTGGTCACAACTCTGAAACTGGTTATGGGATCCATATCCTCTGTTCTCTTTACTATCCTTCAGTAATTACTTCGAGCTTGGTCAGACGGTTGAAATGTCAGCTAACGAGACAAAGACAGAAAGCCGGATGAGGACAGTAGGGAAAAGACACATGCATATTCATATGCTAAATGAGAGATTCTATGCAAAATGCAAAATGCAGAATGCAGATGAAAGGTTTCATGGAACTCAAGTATTTATAAATATTACAGAATACCAAAGAAACTCATTTGATATCGGATTACAGATAAATATTCTTAAAAGAGTCCTGACATAATAGCTAAATAAAAGCTAATAAAGTCCTAACGAAGTCTTGTATCATGCTTCTTATCTGCTCTTCTAGCTGGATCTTCTTGAATATAAGCTCGTCCATGATCATCTTCCAAGGATTAGTCTGATAGAGGAAAATAAATCCTCCATCTCTTTTCTTTTCTTGCTGGAAAGTAAGGAAGAAATTCACCGTTCACTTGGATCTTCAACCATGTGGAAAGTCTCTTGTCTTTGAACTTCTTTTAATCTTTGATCTGAGCTCCTAACTTCCTTAGGTCATCCAAGTTAAGACTCTTAAAAGAATATTTCAAAATATTTTCTTTCGCAATCCATATTGGTTTCTGTAATGTTTATAAATAAACTCGGGATTCCATCAAACCTATGCAATATGATGCTTTATGGATGCACAAACACAGGCAAGCACACAAAGACACAAAGATAAACAAACAGGAAAACCTAGGTTTGTAAAGAGCATGGAGCAAAGGGTATACCCATTCCCAAAGGGTGTGGACTAAAGGTTGATTGTACCTGTAGAACAAGGTTCTAAAAAGGTGCCTAAAATCATTAGTCCATCTTTTGGATATTATCAATTTCTCGAATACTCGGTGGTTAATAATATTCTCAAGATAACCTCTTTTGATTGTAGCATCGTGTAGCAACTATTTTGGGACTACTCCCTCATAGTCATCGCATTACGTCTTAATAAAGGCCAAAGTGGGGTTAAAGGTAACTACGGTCCCCAATATCACAGGCTCCAAGGTCGAAAATAGTGAATGTTTTCACGACTACTCGTTCAACAGTACCATTTTCGAGAGGGCCTCAATTGAGCAGTGATTCTCAAGTCAGCTTGGTCAGGACTCACTTCCTGTAAGTCTCGTCGAATATATCACCTTCCTATAATAAGTTCACTCAAGTCCGAGTGTAGGACTTATCTCACCACACAAAGATACCAACCTAGAGCATAAACAAGAGCAATTATACAAATAAGTAGATACATACATAAAACAATAAACAAGCAAAATAAAACAAGTTAGGGAAACCCACAATAATAAAATACAATTCTCCCCAGTGAAGTCGCCATTTCTAGCGCGGCGAGAATTGGATGTCAAATTATTAATTAATTTGAATCTTAATTCATTGGTTCACCACCAGTATTTTATTTGTCCAAAGGAAGGGGAAAATATCGAATTACCCACAATGCAATGCAAATGCAAAAGCTAGAGAGTTTAGGTTCGGGGGTTGGTTAAACATAGGGAAGGTGCTAGAATCCTAAGATTCTGTAGTACTCTACATGAACCTCTTTTTTTAATCTGTTTATTGCTAAGGGTTATCTGCTTAAGGATGAAAGACCTAGGGGTTCATTTCTAAGTATACTCGCCTAGATGTTGCATCTTGTGCCTACATATCCTGACGGGAATGGAATTAGAGTATTTGTAGTTCCCCTAAAGGGTTTGAGGAATCATTGACTGTTGGTCAAATTTCCAAAGGGATAAGGTTTGTTGATTGATTGATTCTAGGAGAAAAGACGAGTCGTCATCTTAAGGGAGAACACTCGACTGAACCACCACAACTTGTAGGAGATGGTCTTTGCATCGTCTTGAGAGAAGGGCTCAAACACTCAGAATTATCGACAAGTATGCCACTATCTCTCTCAAGCGAAAAAGATCTACATCACTCGATTGTGTTATGGGACATGAGACTTACTTCTCGACGGTCAAGATGACTCACGTCTAATTCTCTTGTATGGAGAATAGTTTGATTAAGTTGAATGGTTTTTTTCTATGTTGTAAAAGAAAAAAAAAGGTCCTCCTTATGGGGTACGATCTAAACTTAAACTGATCAACTTGAAAAGGATCAAGGATCAAGCAGGGATTAATGATGCATATGAGGTACAATACGCACGACTTATAAAGTCATGCACAAGTTCTTCCTTCGGACATGCACATGCGATAAAATAAATAACGGTAAAAGATAAACGATAAAATAACTTCAGACAGCATATGGAAAAGTTGAAAATAAGACAAGCGCGGGGTCATGGATATTCGAGATAAAATTGGAGTTCATAGGGTAGGAAAGATAGCGTCGGTTGATTTTTAATGTGAAATTGATTTTAAGCAAAAGTTATATTAAATTAAAAAAAAAGGAATAGGTTTTGCTATATTATTATAAAATATTAAATTGGTGAGATAAATTAAATAAAGAAAAGAGCATAAAATAAATAGAATTATTAAATAAAAGTGAAATAAGTTAATTAAAAAGGTTGATTAAATTAATAAAGGCTAATTAGAGAAAAAAAGTTAATTTAAATAAAAAGGTTATTATTATTAGTAAATAAAAAGATACAAATATTTAGATTATTATGAGATAGGTTTTTAGAAATAAAATAAATTAAGTTTTAATGGGAGGTTATTAAAGTTGGTGGAATAAATTAAAATAAATAAGATAAGTTGATTTATTAAAAGTAAATTACTTAAATTAGAAAAGAAAATGGGTATTTAAATAATTGCTAATTAGTTAGAAATATAATTAATTAAAATAGAAGAGGTTGTTTTGTTTTAATAATAAAAGGCTGATTAAAAAAATGATTAATTATTAGTTAATTAATTAAAATAAAAAGGTTAATGATGCAGATTAGAGAATTAATGGTGGTTAATGAAAGGTTAAGTGGGACGCCGGATCATGTGTGGTATGCTGTGTGGGGGGTGCACTGTGTGGTGCAAGGTGGATCGAGGGATTTGGGTTAAGTGGTGATGAGTGGTGATGATTGTGTGGGTGCATGGTAACTGTAGTGGATGAGCGGGCACAGGATTACACAATATAAAAATGGAAAAAACTAGAAACCCTAGATTACTCTCTTCCCGTCTTGGTCCGGCGTTTTGAGCTTCTCCTCCCTCCTCTCTCAATTTGCTCTCTCTGTTTCCTCTTTCTCTCTCACTCCTACCTCCGTATCCTCTTCTTCTTCTAACTCTTTTCTTTCTCCTCTACTCTCCCTTCAATTTCTTCTTTCCTCTCCTCATACCTCGCCTTCAATTTCTTCTTCCGCTTCTTCGATTTCCTGTGTCAACAACAACAAATGCTGTTAGTAAAAACAAACTCACGTTTTTTATAAATGGATTTGCATGTTCAAAGGTGGTGGATGATGAGGGGTGGTTATGGCGATTCCGGCGAAGTGGTTTCCGGCGGGATTTTTCGGCGATGCTTTGTTGAAGGGATTCGCGGCGGAGTTTGAGGGTTTCGACAATGGTGGTTGAGGTTCGCGACGACACTTAAAAGAGGAGTTCTTTTACGATTTTAGGTTTTTTTTAATGGGTTTGTGTTAGGGTTGTGAATCTGGCCGTCGTTTTCTTGTTGTTTTTCTCTCCGTTCCCTGATTCTGATGTGGATTCCCTTTATAAGGCTTAAATTGGAATTCGAATTGATGGGGTAATAAACAAGCTTTCCATTTTCGTTGAACATGTCCGTGACATGTTGGGATACGGTTTTGGGAAGGGTTGAATCGGTTTTGAGGATTGAGGTTTAATGGTTGATTGTGTTTAATTGTTGTCGCAAGCTGTGGAAACTATCCATGTTTAGTATTGCAATGAATTCTTTCTCTTTTCATCTGACAAGTTTGAAGAGGATTTTGGAAAGAAATGAGAACTTGTCACTATTTGATATTTTGTTTAATTGCTTTTGGACCATTCGGGACCTCTTTGATGAACTTCGATATTGGTTTACTCTGTTGCTCGCTGTTTGAAGAATGGTTTAGAATAGAAACCAAAGTTATTTTTTATGGATCTTGGTCTTGAGTTGTATTAACATTTCTTCTTCTTCTTTCAGGATGTTGTAGTTTCAGATACTACCTGTCTCATGCTGTTGAGAAAGGGTTTTGATACTTGATGATGATGATGTAATAGTCTGAACCACGAGGGCTTCAAATTGTTGTTTTTGCTTTTGATTTGTTTGGTGTCTTATGATGCTTCTGAGTTATGTTAAAGGTTGTCCGAAAATTTTTTTGTCTGAAATTGTTATTGTCTTAGAATTGGAAGATGGTAGCGAGTTCGTTGCCCTTCCTTGCCCAATGATGATTCTGAAATCCGAGGGCCATAAATTTATTTAATTTATTCTTGGTTTCTAGACTTCATTTTATTTCTTTAATGGAATTTTGGAGGTGGCAGGATTGCTGTTGATGGTTTCATCACTTGACAAAACTTGGAACAAGTAGATCCAAGGCTTAGCATTAGGAGCTCTTTGAAATTGGAAGCCTTAATTTGTAGTTATTTTATGAAATTGGCTTATAAACCATATTTGGATGCTCTTGGATTTGTACCAATGAATCTTTACTTCATTTGCACCTTTGTCTTTGTTGTAAATTAAATCACCACTAATTGAAATCTTCACTTAATTTTCTTTCTCGTCATAAAACGGAGAATGGACTTGACGTAGAAAACCTGGAGCTGAACCTCTTTATATTTTACCAAGATATGAAACTAATGAAAATCCTTGAGTTTGGAAGGTAGGAAGGTCTCAAGCCCTTGTGCTTAGACTTGTAAATCATTTTGGGTTTGTACTTCACGTGATGAGTGAAACTTATAATTTAGATATTTGAAACAAATCACATCTTGAACTTGGATGGATGAAAAAATGGTATTCAACTTGGATTTTTGTTTCGAAACAAAGATGAAGCTCAACTTGGCAAATAAATTAACCTTGAATTTTAAATGGTGTTGAACAAAAATGATCTAGCTTACAACTTTGCCATGGATACTTTAGACTTAACGAATCACCATGTAGTTGGGCCTTTGTTTTCTAATGGTTAGAATAACCTTTGTCCAAACAACAATACATACAAATGGTAACGAGAATTAACAAAGTAGAAATAGTTGGTATTCAAAAATGGAATTAACTTGGCCTTTCAAATTGATGGATTCTGGAATATCTGTAATGGCATAAAACTCAAGGACCTTGTAGCTTGATCATAAGACTCCTGAATCTAGTAAATCTCAAAGGCTTGAGTCTTGCCTCTTTAAACCCTTTAATTGAACTTGAACTTCGAAATAAGGTAATTAAATTGTGTAAGCCAGCCTTAAAACTAGTAATGGATATAGTAACGTCCTTATTTTGCAATCTCTTGACAACATTTGAATAAGCCGCCAACAAATTTCAATGTGAATGCCCAACACTATCCAGAATATGTGAAAGTCAAACGCGAGTAGAACAATGGTCAAGGGAAAGTAGAGTTACTGATACAATTGAAGCCGGTTTGTAGTTATAACACGATCCATTGCAAATTGAGTCTTGAAAAATGATTGGTACTCTTTGAATTGAATCTAGTAGACTTATTCATATGCAAAAATCTTCTTAAATTAAGCTTAAATTCCTGAATGATGAATCTTTAAACCCAAATGTACTAATCACTTCTTTGTGATGCTTGATTGTGAGAACGAGTATCATCCACGCTTGAAAATATTGTACCTGCACAAGTTGGTTAGTCATGATAAACACGCATAAAAGTATAAAGATAAAATACAAGGAAAAAAACAAGGAGGTGGAATCTTAAGGTCAAAAATTAGGGTGCTACACCCCTTTTAAAACTCATAGTGTCAAAATAAGTCGAGGATTCAAAACCAAACCAAACGTATAACCAAACAACAACATATATGGACACAAAATATACTCAATATTCTCTTATATATATGTAACAACATGTCGAAAAATCAAGTCAAGAGAACTTGTGGAAGGCACTCAAATGAAAAACCCTAATCCAAGAGTGTTTTGGTAAACCCACTATAACAAATGATTTAAATAAAATATGAAAATATTTAATAAAAATAAATAAAAATCAAGAAAAAAGAATTAAGACATTAAAATGTTTAAAAATGATTTTTTTTTGGAGTTTTTAGGTGTTTGGAAGAACATTAACTAAAATAAAAGTTGGAAATGAACAAAATAAAAAGAAGCAAGGCAGGGGGTGTGTTCAGTAACCCAGACTCAAAAGAGAGTCTTTTTCAACGCGTTTGGGCCTAACCAAGAGTTGTGTGATTAGAATTAACTCACTTAGCCTAGACCACACAACAACAAGAAATCAGAAATGAAACAAGAAATGCCACACGGGTTGCCACACGAGATGGTTTTTAATGACCTGGCGATGACATGGATGTGAGGTGGCAAGTCAAAAGGGGTCAGACCGAGAACACATAGAGCGCCGGAGCCCTAGCTCCGGTCGTCATCTCCGGCGGGTCAAATTTAACAACTTTGTAACCCTAATTTCAAAGACTCATAACATGAGTCCTAGACATGCTTTTGAGGAGTTCTTGATATAAAAAGAAAGCTAAAAGATTATCTGCAACTTTCATGTTGATGGAAAAGTCAAAATCATCTTGGAACCCTTTTGAAATTGGCCATGAAAATCAACCCAACAAGCTAAAATCTATAACTTAGAAAAAATTCTAAGTATTGAATTTTCCAAATCAAGTTTTTCTAATCTTTGAACTATCATAACTCCAAATCCATTCCTCTTTTGGACATGATTTATTCTAAAAAAAATTAGCTTAGGATAACCTCTTTAATAAGATCATTGATTTGCTCCAATTGGCTCATGGATGAGAGAGATATGACTCTTGCAAGATGACTACAATTCTTGGTTTCCACACTTAGAATTTTTCAATAAAAAATCCTAATTTCGCCAAACACTTGATTTTATGACTCTAACTTGATTCTTCTTGATTCATTCATATGAGACCGTGGAATAAAACTTGTGAAGTTAATGGTTGATAACAAAATTCAATGGTTGACTTTTATGAAGCCACAATTGACTTTTGAATCAGATGAAAACAAAACTTCTTCCATCCACTTAGGAGACTCTTGGTTTGGATTTCTTGGGACCAAATGAGCTCTTAGGGACCCTTGAGATGCATGGGGGCCTCCTTGGTTAATTTCTCATTCAACTCTTAATTAATTAGGACTTTCTCCTTTTCTCCACAAACCCTAATTCCAAAAAAAAAAAAGCAAACAAAGCCACAAAGCTAGATGAGTTGGTTAGTTATGCAAGGATTATTGACCTATGATGCTCATGCAAAAGATGATGACATCTAAGGGGTAAAATTTGAGGTATGACACTCCCCCTCGGATGATGCTCTCCCAAGAGAGTCTTGAAATTATCTGCAAAAAATTTTAGAAGAGCAAAAAAACATAGTATATACACATACAAACACATGAAATCTTCTCCTCCTTTGTCAACAACAAAAAGGATGGGAAGAGCGTTTCAACAAGAAACACAAGAAAAAAAAGGAAATACAAGAACATAGAGAAGAACACAACATGTCACAAATAAGAAACCAAAATGTAATGAATGAAACTGAACATAGTGTACGAGTTACAATACAAAAACATAAGACAAAAACTTAATCAAAATATAAAACATTGTTCAATCACTTTCATACATAACATCCTCATCTTCCTCACCTTCTTCTTCTTCTTCTTCTTCTTCTTCTTCTTCTTCTTTTCGGAGAGCTTGAAGTTGCTGCATAACTAGTTGTTTGAACATTTTGCGCATATAAGTCATGTCTTTCCTATGCTCCCTTGCATTAAGATCAATTTTTTTCTCAAGATCTACTATATTTTTTTAGATAGCATCATTAGTGTAGCCTTCTTTAGGAACAGAAGCAGCAGTAGAAAAAGATGAAGCATCTTTGTAAACATACAGTTTTTCATCATTTTGTACAATTCTAGTATTCTTGGTTGTTGTGGTAACATTGATTTCATTTTCCCTTGTTGTCATCATGGTCTGATGTTCCCGTTGAATACGAATGAAGCTTGCCTCTAGAATGATAGAAATGATTTGCCCATAAGGAAGTCCTTCAGCAAGAGATTTTGTATGGCGCATATGATGCATGAACACATATGCCCAATTCGCTTGCAAATTCTTCTTGATCGAAAATAGGAGCTGAACCTCCATATCACTCACTTGAGAATGATTGAAGTGCTTTAGAACCAGAATGTAGGCCAGGACAAAGTGAAGCATTCAGTCACTCACAATAAGGTTTTTAGCCAGCTTGAATACCCTAGTGTTGCGGTGGGAATCGTGATATCAAGCTATTGATTTAACTTGAATCTTAATTTTTAGAATTCACAACCGGACTTTGATTTATCCAAAGGAAAGGTTAAAGAAAGAAAAACCCTTTTTGCGCAATGTAACAACAACGCTAAGAGATCGGGGATCGGGGGTTGGTTATGCCTAGGGTAGGTATTTCACATCCTAAACATTTGTAGTACTCTACAGGAACCTTTTGTATGTTTGTATTCTATGCTTGATAAATGTTTTATATGGCTTGGGATTGGGTATAAGGTGTAGGTAAAGACCTAAGGATAGTTTCTAAGTTTGCTCGCAAAGATACCGCATCCTATGCCTACGTATCCTAACTATGATAGAATCAGAGCAATCGTAGTTCACCTTACTAGGGATAAAGAACTCTTGATTATGATTAAGGTTCAAAGGGGAACAAACATAACAATGCTTGTATAGAGTTTATCCAAACTCTCTAGATCTACATTGAGCACTCAAGAAAGGGGAGTAAGTAATCATCTCCATGATTCTTACATAGAGTTAACAAAACTCTACCTAACTCTACGTTGCAAGACCAATTGGTTATATCCAGAACAAAAGGTGGGAGAAGGCTCTAGCTAGGCCTAACGATCAAGGATTAAGAACTCTAAACCTAAGTTCTACATGGTAAATCTAATTGGTTCTATCCAGACCAAAAGGAGGGGAAGGTTGCTCGTCAAGATATCACATCTTGTGCCTACGTATTCTCATTATCCAATGAGAAATCAGAGCGTCCGTATTTCGAACGACTAAAGAACGGGGACCAATGGGTTCTATCCAGACCAAAAGGAGGAAGAGGGATCTATCCAGGCCTACAAGGATTAAGAACTCTAAACCTAAGTTCTACAAGGTAAATCCAATTGGTTCTATCCAGACCAAAGGGAGGGGAATGTTGCTCGTCAAGATATCGCATCTCGTGCCTACGTGTTCTCATTATCCAATGAGAAATCAGAGCGTCCGTAGTTCGGGCACGACTACAGAACGGGGACCAATTGGTTCTATCCAGACCAAAAGGAGGAAGAAGGCTCTATCCAGGCCTACAAGGATTAAGAACTCTAAACCTAATTTCTACAAGGTAAATCCAATTGGTTCTATCCAGACCAAAAGGAGGGGAAGGTTGCTCGTCAAGATATCGCATTTTGTGCCTACGTATTCTCATTGTCCAATGAGAAATCAGAGCGTCCTTAGTTCGGGCATGACTACAGAACAGGGACCAATTGGTTCTATCCAGACCAAAAGGATTGAAGAACTCTAAACCTAAGTTCAAAAGGGTAAGACCTATTGGTTCTGTCCAGACCAAAAGGGGGAGAAGGCTCTACCCAGGCCTATGAGGGTAATGAGATATCTATGACCCAAGGGTCAATAGAGAGACTTTCCTTTGGAAGGGAAAAGATGATGCAACTTGGATGAGAACTAAAGAGTTCCATCACTTGGGGGAATAACTTAACCAAGCATAAACGTTCACACATGATGAATATAAGAGGTATGGTTACAACCAAGAACATGCAAGCATATGTCAATATCAAGAAAAAAATTTCAATCAAGGTAAATGGTTACAACCAAATAAGGCACAAAGATATTAAAATATCATGAAGTGGTTCTTACAAGACTTAAGCACAAGAAGTTACAACCAATAACATATCCTAACAAAGATAAGGGTATATCTTAACAAAGATGATGGTATATCTTAACAAAGATGAAGACGGTTGAGTTCTCAAAACTGTGAGGGTTAGTTAGTTTAGGGAATTGATGTAATGATGAGGGTAAAATGGAGGGTTAACAATATAATTCGGTTAGGGTGGTTTTGAGCTCCAAAATTCTATTATTCAAGTTAACAATATAATTCGGTTAGGGTGGTTTTGAGCTCCAAAATTCTGTTATTCAATGCTTTTTTCTTTGTTATATGAAGTTTATTAATTATTTGGGAATGCTATTATTCTATTTTACTTGAGCTGTTAGCCGAATTTTGTTATGAAATCAGCTGAAGGTTTTTTTATTATTTTATATTCAGTTATTTAACAGTTGGAATAAGGAAATTAGTAGTTAATAAATTTTGGGAATGATCACAATTTGGGAATGGAATGGAGATTGAATATTGATATATTGATTTTGTGCAGGGCTTTTAGGCAAAAGTTTTTTGATGCTAGGATGCAACTTTTTTCTTTTGTATATGTTGTAGCAAGGTATTTTTCTTTCTTGTTTGATGTTTAGGCATGGCTCGAAACCAACATGATTTGGCGAGAAGATCATGGCAGGATGGAGTATTGAAGTGGCATTTGGAAGCATGGCCTGACACAAGTTGAAGTATGAAATGGATTGAACTTGAGACATGAAGAAGTTCATGGAGCATGGTTTGACATGGTTTGAAGAATAGTTAGAAGCATGCCAAGGGAAGATGATCATCATACTTACTTATAATCCTTCCACAAAAATTTCTGCCAAAATTCCAACAAAAAATTCATAATAATAAATAAATAAAATTAAAAAGAGCTAAAAATACTTACTTCCACGTTAATAATTAATTAATTAAAAAAATAAAAAATAATTATTAATAAATTAAATTATCAATTAATTAATAATTCTAATTCTCTCTTTTCATTCTCACGCTTCATCATCATTTACTCCTCACTCATCCCATTAATTTCCCACACCCCTTTATTTTCTCATTACCAATTAATTAATCAAAAATAAAATAAATAAAAATAATTTAAATTAAATAATCAAGTAATCAATCATCTCATTTCCAAAATTTCATCCACTTAGCTTTCAATAATCAATAATTTAATTCCTACAATTTCATCCACTTAATTTTTTATAACCCCTTAAAAATAGTATAACCTCATATATTCTCTTAATCAAGATAAATAAATAAATAAATATTAATTAATAAAATGGCCATATATTTAATATCATTCCTTCTTCTCATTTACACGATTCCACGTCATCATTAACTCCTCACTCATTCCATTAACTTTTAATGTATCTCATTAACTCTTTTATTTACGAGAATTTCTTATGGCATCCATTGGATTTATTAGACACCGTGCAAATTTCCAACAATGTTCTCAGGTTCCAGAGATGTATCTCCGGACACACCACACTTTCACTGAAATCAGAATTTTTCGGAGATATATCTTCTAAATAAATTGAAACTGAGATACGTTGGAGAAAAGTTAAAAATAATTCTTTGAGAGGAAGTTCTGTAGTTATTTCTCCGAATATTTCTGCCACCTTTACATGTCAGATTGCTCCGGAGATATATCTCCGAAAGTTTCTGATATATTTCAAACCTACATGATCACCCCCCATTGCAACCATACTTCTTCACCACTCTTACCTTCTCCCCTAAATACCCTACATTCTCAATCCCATTTTTCACTTCAAAACTCAAACTTTTTGGTTCAACATCCCAAAGGAAGCAAAAGAAGATCGAATTTCAGGTAAAGATTTCTCATTTCCATCAACACTGTTCACATTAATCATAAAAAAATATTGCAAAAAAGTCACGTAGCTTTCAGAGATGTAACTCCGGAATGTGTTGAAGATGAACACTTTCGGATATACATCTCTGGAACATGTCTGTGTTCATTTTCCCAGCAGTATGTTATTTTTTTGTTATTATTTGTATTGTTCCCAAATAGATATGGTGCACCTCGATAATATCTCAAAAGAATTATTTTCTACGAACGATGTTTCTCTTAATGTTCAAGGGGTTAGTGTAAAATCGGTAGATATTGTCGTTGACTTCAATAACAAGCAAGAGTTTTAAAATCGCGATATGTTGCTCGAATGGATTCGTATGACGACATCTAGATTTGGTTTTGGCGTGGTTATAGATAGGTTAGATAACAGTTCAGATAGAAGAGACACATTTTTTACTATGTTGTATGAAAGAAACAGAAAGTACCGAACTCCTCTACAGAATTTTAAAAGAGACGACACTGGTAGCAGAAAATGTGAGTGTCCGTTTAAGATTTGTGGTTAAATGTTGAGTAGTAGCAAAAACTTGAGATTTAATGTGATTTTTGGTTTGCATAACCATGAATTATGCTTAAAATTAGCTGGTCATCCCAGTGTATGTCGGCTTAAGTCGGAAGAGAAGACATGTATCAGTGACATGACTTTGAATCTTGTCCAGCCGAAAAATATACTTGCAACACTGAAACGGAAGGTACCCGACAATATATCAAATATCAGACAAGTTTATAACATTCAGTGTCGTACTAACAAGGCCATTAGGGGATATATAATTGAGATGCAACAATTGTTGAAATTGTTGGATGATAACAGTTACATGTCCCGATACCAAACTTGCGACGATGGAGTTACGATAAGAGATATTTTTTAGACTCATTCGGATTCGATAAAATTGTTCAACATGTTTCTGGCAATGCTCATTCTTGATTCTACCTACAAGACTAATAAGTATAGACTTCCATTATTTGAGATGGTTGATGTTACATCAACCGAGAAGACATACTCCGTTGGTTTTGCATTTTTAGAGTGTGAAAAGGAGGACAATTTTATATAAGCATTAGAGATGTGTCGGTCACTTTCGAAGGATCAAGGTGAGATGCCTAAAGCTATTGTTACGGACCGCGACACCGCATTAATGAACGCGATTGCAAAGGAATTTCCTTCTTCTTATGCATTACTTTGTAGGTATCACATAACAAAGAATGTGAGAAGTCTGGTTAAACCCGCGGTAGGGACGAAACAAGTAAAGTCGGGTGTGACTGTTGAAAAGATAATGGATGCATGACATTGTATAATAAATTCTTCCACAAAATAATTATATGCAAATTCCGTCATTTATTTTTGGAAAGTGTGTGACATTCTTGATTAGGTGAAGGAGAAGATAGTTTGTGTGTGGACTGATAATGTTTGACACCTTGGAAATACAAATACCAATAGAGTTGATTCGACACATGCTTCTTTGAAAAATTGGTTGAAAAATAGTAAGGGGGATTTGTGTTGATACTAGGACCCCGTGAACCACATAATTCAAAACCAACATAATGAGATACAAACAACATTTGGTCGAAGCATTGCGGTTTTGGAACATCAATTTAAAGACAACATTCTTTATTCTCAATTGGTTGGCAATATTTCTCGTGCGGGGTTGAACTATATCTTTCACGAGGCTAAACGAGATGAAAATGTAGGCTTCGATAGCGCAAAGTGTGGTTGCACTATTGTGAAAATATATGGTCTCCCATGTGCTTGTGTTTTTTCTAAAAAGTTAAAAATAGGTGAGCCAATAAGAATGGACGAAGTTTTCCCTTATTGGAAAAGACTTAGGTTTGATGATGACGGTTGCATGGAAGGAGGTAAAACAAATATCTCTATTTTAACCAAATGGGAAGTGATACAAGAGATATTTTTGAAGGCCGATGACAACATGAAACTCTAAATCAAAGAACAATTGAGGAAGATTTCCTATCCCGAAACAACCGACATGAAACCGCCTTCTCAACCGGTAAAAACAAAAGGGATGACAGTTGCATGGAAAGAGGTAAAACAAATATCTCTATTTTGACCGAATGGAAAGCGATACAAGAGAAATTTTCGAAGGTCGATGACACAATGAAACTCCACATCAAAGAACAATTGAGGAATATTTCCTATCCCGAAACAACCTACATGAAACCTCTTTCTGAACCGGTAAAAACAAAAGGTTCTCCTAATAAAATGAAGCCTACACCGAATGACAACTCTACTACACAGTCTCCTTCATATTCTGAGCATGTTGACAAACTCTTTCCTGATTCACCGACTCCTAAATCTCAAAAACGTTTTATGAAAGGGGCCCTTATTAGAAAACCACCTCTGACGCCAATTCTATTGAAAATACCATTCATCAACGAGATGTTGGTTTTTATGCACAAATACATTGACCATACGTCAATGTCGATGGGGATAGTAATTGTGTTACCGAGTCGTTCAGCTTTGCTTGGTAGAGGAGAGAATAGTCATGCACTTGTCCCTCATCAACTTATCCAAGATTTGAAAATGCATAGAGAATCGTACACGTGGTTGTACAGAAAGAAAGAAAAATTCAAAGCGGTTTATAAGTCTCTTGTTCCTTGCTTGAGCGGTCCGACACCGCAATCAAAATGGGTGACCTTCCCTGAAATAGGTCATCTAATTGCATGCGCATATGATAGGGTGTGCATTGATTTGACACGCTACGAATTTTCGAAAACCTTTTTTCCACTGTGCACCTCACCACCCCAAAATCCAAATGAACGTATCATGTGTATTAGATGGCTTTCTAAATCAAGTCATTGTGTTCAAGTATACTTGAAACCAGGATGCCCCATACCACCTACATCACCGGAATGAATGACTCATTCAATCGTAAATTTCGAGACGTGGTTGGATCATTTTATGGAAAGGATGCTTGAATTTGAGAGATTGAACAACATTCAGAAAGAAATAAATGTGCAAAAGTCCAAGGGGGTGACACTATAGATTTAGCTGGCAACACATGTTTTGATGTGTTTTAATTTTTCTTGTATAATCAGACAACTAATTGTATTTTTTTAAAGTGCAATGTAATAGTAATTTTTTATTCATATTTGCTATTTAAGAACATTTACTTTGTATATTCACTCCTATGTACTGTCTGTTGTAGCCCCCCAAAATTTTCCCTTCTGTTTTAACATGGACAAGCTTTTGTTTCACTGGATTTCGCATTTCTACATAGCATAGCATCTGTTCTTGAGATATGGGATCAGGGTTTTTCTGCGGCTCGGGTTTCTTTTTAATACAAGAAACTGAACAACAAGCATCAGAGGCTCTGACATTTATTTTGCCTGACGATCAAGCAATTGATTTTATTTCTTTTTGCAGGTTATTTTCAGCTCAGGGAGTAGCACTCAAGTTATCTCAAGCATTCTCATGGTTGTAGTATTCAAGAGAAAGTTTCAGAGGCTTAACAGGGCTCATAACGGTTGAAAACGGGCAAATGTGCAGATTTCCCTCCAAAAGGCACCAAAATTCAAATTTTGAAGGTGTTAATCGATTAACCAAATGGTTAACTGATTAACCAAGTCAAAATCAGGTCAATTTTGAATTTTTGAAGGTTTTAATTGATTAACCCATATGGTTAACCGATTAACCAAGGCAAAAATCAGCTTTGCACGTGAATTTTCAAGAGGCGGCCACTTTGGGGTCCATTTTGATCACTTGTGAATTTGATTTTACACCAGAAGAAGGATCTAGAACCACTTTGAATTTTGATTAATTTTCAAATTAATTTCATTCCCCTCCAAATTCCCATTCCTAATTCCAAACCAATTTTCATAACCACACTCCAAACCACCTCATTTGGATCCAAACCTAAGGGGTATTTAAATGATTTGCTCCAAACCTCACATATACAATCCTCATAATTTCATTTCATTTTCAGAATTCACTCCAATTCTCTCAATTTTCTCTCAAATTTTCCATCTCCAAACTCCATTAGAGCTCTCACCTTGAATTCTTTAATTCTCCATTAGAATCATTGAATTCTAGAGCTAAAGCCTTCATCCTTCATCCATATCATCTCCATTTCTCCATTCAATTTTTGTGTGAATTTGGATCTGAATTTTGAAGTTGATCTAGAGGAGCTTATTTGGATAATTCTTGCTTAATTTCGGTGGATCTTCACTTCTACAACAAGAAATCACTTGGATCTTGAAGAATCTCTGGGTTTCTTGCTTGGATCTGCTTAATTGAAGTTGAATCAAAATTTACCAAAGAAAATCTCCGCTTTGTAGGTTGGAAATTCTAGATCCGATTCTGTTTTGAGCTTATTTGCATAATCATCATGTTGATCTTCATTTTTGATTGATTTTTTTGATTTGATTTGTATGAATTGTGATCTTGATGTTTGAATGTGTTTATATGTTGATTGAATCACTATTTTTTGGTTTAATTTCGTGCATAATTGATTATACAATCATCTGGATTATTGGAGAAGTGATTAATTGCTGAAAAGTGCTTTTGAGTTGCTGTTTTCTGCTGCTGGTACAATGTTAATCGATTAACCAGTTCCAATGTAAACTAGTTAATCGATTAACCAGTGCAAATATTCAAATTTTCAAACATTTTTCAATGGTTAATCGATTAACCCCTGGTGTTAATTGATTAACATTGTACCAGTAGGCCTGTTTTGCTATTTTTCAAGGTTGTTTTGGTATCATTTCACTTTGAATCTTCATGGATCAGTATGGTGCATTTGAGTGAGATGGTTTGGATATTGTGTTACATTTCTTGATTATTTAATCATGACTTCGTCGACACGCGTGTTCGGTTTCCACTTGAATGCATGCTTATGGATGTGGTTCAAAGTGATGATCATTTGCATTGTTGCCTTTGCTTGCATTGCTTGGTTGAGATGTGCTTGTGGTGGCTGCTACCCCACACATTTTCCTCCCACTTTTCTTTTGTGTTTGCATTTCATGTTGTATTTTATCTTCCATTTCTTTCTACTTGTGATTGATTTATCTTGTGTTTTCTTGGTTCCTTTGCCATGATCCCTTAGGATTCCTAGTCCCTTTGGGAGTAGGAGAGACATAAGGTGTTCAATCCAAGCATGCTAACATTAGGGTAGATTTCCCCCTCTTAATCCCAACTTTAGGTCCACTTTGCATGACAACGTTAGGGCCGAGTTTCCCTTAGACCTTCTGTGCGTCTCTCTTCTCATCTCAAAACACATTCTAACTCATTTAATAAGCCCAATAACCAGGCTTGAGTATATACGCAGAATTAGTGTGGAGAGTAGCAGGAGCTTGTGTGGCGTTTGGCCACGCAATAACTCGTGCGAAATTCACGTCCAGACGAGGTTTTTCTTTGGAGATATTCTATTTTGTGCGTCTGGTGCAGTTGAGGGAGTATCGACTTAGATAGACTAACAACGCTGGAGATTATTCATTGGGAAGTCAGCTAAGTGAGGCTGCTTTGTTTGACTATGATGCCAAACCAGAAATGGTGAATGTATCATCGTTTCTCGAAAGTCTATGACGCTGATGACCTGCATAGGATGCCGTACCTTTCAAGACTAGAACCCACACGTGAGAGGGGATGGATTTTGCAGGAAAATTGACCTCCAACCAACCTGGTTTTCTCGTCAGTACGGGATTTTGATCCTGAGTACTCCAGTTTTCTATTATCTCAGTGTTCTGATTAGCTCGGAGCTATGGTTGTATTCAGTCAACGGCACAACAGCAAGTTTGAGCCTTGGATACCTTGATCCCATGTTTGCATCTGCATCATCATCCTGCATTTAACATTGCATGTCTGTGTGTTACAGGTTCTTGTCTCTCCTTTGATTCTGGTACTGATTTTCTGTATAGATGGAAGTTGGCAGAAAGAGGATTGTCGTATACAAGTTTCCTGCACCTGAGTTGGGACTTTTATTTGGTCTAATTTCCCTGGCTGGTCCTGGCGTCCTGGCAACCTTCAGGGAAGATTATGGGAGGATTTTGAATCTTTTCCGTAAGATCACGAGTTATGAGCATGGAGATATCCATACCCTATTACAGTTTTATGATCCACCACTGAGATGTTTCACGTTCTTGGACTATGTGTTGGTTCCGACTTTGGAGGAATTCGCTTTCATCTTAGGGGTTCCGATTCAAGATAGGGTGTCGTTCTTCAGTTCTGAAGAAAAACCTGATCTCGAGAAGTTATCCGCCGCTCTTTATTTGAGCACCTCTGAGTTGGTAGACCATGTTATCAGCAGAAACCGAGTTTTCAGCTTTGATTTATCTTTCTTAGTGGATAAAGCCCGAAAGTATGCTGAAGAGGGTTGTTGAGTGGTTTTCAGTGCTATCTTGGCTCTGTCTGTCTATGGCATTGTGTTGTTCCCTAATGTACCGGATTTTGTGGATCTTGATGCTTTTCATATCTTTGCCTCAGGGAATCCTATACCTACTCTTCTGGGAGATTTGTATCATTCAGTACATTATAAGAATGAGAAGAGAAGAGGGAAAATGGTTTCTTGTTGTGCACCACTTTTGCACAAGTGGTTTATTGATCATCTCCCTCGCTCTGGAGCTTTTATGGATTTAGCGAACTCTCTGAATGTTCAAGGAGGCTTATAGGTTTAACAGAAAAGGATATTGCCTGGTTCAACCGATACTTTCTTGGTCGCGAGCTCATCTTTAGCTGTGGTAGCTTTCCTAATATGCCTTTGATGGGGAGGAAAGGCGGCATCAACTATAATCCTTTTCTTGCTGTGAGACAGATTAGTTATGCTTTGGAAGGACCTCCGAAAGAAGAGGAAGTGCAGGAATCTCTGTACTTCACTGGTGTAGTGGATCCTTGTATTTTGGCAAAATTCGTGGATGCGTGGGGCAAAATTCACTAGAAGGGAAAGCTTTCTTTGGGCAAAGGAGATTGTAGAGCCTATGACCCCTACTTGGAGTGGGTTCAGAAGAGAGTTGGGAAGGTTCTATTGTCGTTTCCTGTTGAAGAACCATTGTATCCTTTAGTCATTGAGCAGCCCACTACGGTTGACATCCTGAGGTATAACGAGCTTTGGGCAGAGAAGGAAAAGCTGCGCAAAGAGAATGAAAAGTTGAGACAAGATATCGGTCAGCTGAAGCATGACAAAGATGAAGCTGTTTATTTGGCCAAGACAAAGTCAGAGTCATTGATCAAGTTGGAGAAAGAACTTGCTGATCAGGTACAAGTACGAGAGCAGGTCGGTCTTGATTTAAAAAACACCTGCAGCATTCTAAAACGCAAGAAGGAAGATTTAGATAGAGCATATATGAAGATATTCAAGTTCGAAGAGCAGTGGAATGCTACCTTGACCGCCAACAAGAGTAGAGAGGATCAACTTCGTACTCAAGTCGATAAGTTGAAGGCGCAACTCAAGGCTAAGGAGAAAGAGGTACTGATGGAATCGTTACACAGATGCACGATTGAGCAGAAATACCAAGAGACTTTATCAGCACTTGAAGAGCTCAAGATACGCGCAGAGGTAAAGAAACCCAGGCTTGAAGATGTCTTCGGTGAAGATGCTTGGGAGGATCATTGTTGTTATCTTTGGAAGGTGATATGCAAAAGGGATATCCTCATTAGGGAGTTGGTTGATAGACCAGATCATCCAGACACAAAGGAAATTCTTAGGGAAGCTCATGCCTGGGGCAAAGAGCATGACTACTAGGGAGGTTTATCTTTTTTAGTTTCTTTGTATTTTGTATCTTGATCATCACCAGATATGTTGGATTAGATCAATACCATTTGTATGCGGATATTCCTCATTTGGTTGTATTGGTTCAGCTTTACTTGATATGAGAAGAGTGTCGTCATGTTCTTATCCATCTTTGTTGTTCTTGTTTATTGAAACTAGAATCAAGGGGGAGACCTCCCTGTAAATACACAGACATGTCTGCATTTTGCATCTTGCATTTTCATTTGCATCGCAGGTGTTCTCGATGGCCTTCTGTTCCTAACTCTGCTTGGTTTTCTTCAGTAACAGGATTGAGGAGTTCAGTTTCCACAAATATTCAACTCGAGGGAATCAGCAAAGAGTAATGGATCAGGTTCAAGTTGAATTGCAGGAAGTCAGGGCTCGCGTGGCCTAATTCATGGAGTTGATACAGATTGTTGCTAGTGGGCAGGAACAGTTAAGAACTATGGTCCAGCCGTTGATAGCACGAGTTGACGAAGAGGGTGTTTTGCACGGAGGAGCTGGTGTCATTCCTCCACTGGGTGGTGGATCTATTCCACAGGGTATTCCTACTGTCGTCATACCTCTGGGCGGAGGTGCTGCGAATGAGAATGGTAATGTTGTTGGTAATGGAAGTGTGTGCGCTGTGCACGGGGCTGCTGGCCTTCATTGGGAAGATAACCAGGATGATGTCTTTTCCATGAGAGATATGGAGGGTGGTTTACCAACTGAAGCTGACCGAAGGTTTAAACTGATTGAGGAGAAATGAAGTCTTTTGAGAATCAGAACTCTTTGGGTCTTGATATGTCAGATCTTGGTCTCGTTCCTGGGGTCAGGATTCCTCCCAAATTCAAGGTACCAGATTTCGACAAATATAAAGGGACGACTTGTCTAAGAGTACACATTTGGGCGTATTTTAGGAAGATGTCTGCTTACTCAGATGATGAAAATATGCTAATGTATTTTTTCCAAGATAGTCTAGTAGGGGCGTCTTTGGAATGGTATATGGGACTTGAGAGAACTCATATCCGCAGCTGGAGAGAATTGGTCGAGGCTTTTGTGCGTCACTATCAGTATAATAGTGATCTAGCGCCGAACCGGGTACAATTGCAGAGTTTGTCGCAGAAAAGTAATGAGAGCTTCAAGGAATACGCCCAAAGATGGCAGGACCTAGCTGCAAGAGTGCAACCCCATATGGTAGAAAGGGAGTTGATCGACATGTTCATGGCTTCGCTGCCCGGTGTGTATTTTGAGAAGTTGATAGGATGTATGTCTGCAGGGTTTTCTAATTTAGTAATGGCTGGTGATAGATTCAAAAGTGGGATTAAGTCTGGAAAGATTCCAAATGGTGGTGGATCCTCTTCAGGAGGAACAAAGAAACCATATTCAGCAAACCCCAAGAGAAGGGAAGGGGATGCAAGTGCTATTTCTCACAAGGGTAAAGGTAGAGCTCAGTCGCGTTATAATCAATAGGTTACTACTGTAGATATCCCGGCCGCAACTCAACGGCGAGTCAATGTTCCTCGACCTTATAATGCTAGACGCGGAATGGCTGATAGACAGTTTGAGAATCCTCCAATGTCGTATTCTCAGTTTTTACAACATCTGCTGCAGTTACAACTAGTCCAGAAGAGGACTTTGGCTCCTCTCACTAGTACACCACCTCCTGGTTACGATGCAAATGCCAGGTGTGAGTTCCATTCTGGCGCCCTGGGCCATAATATTGACAATTGCAAAGCCTTCAACCACAAAGTTCAGGATTTGCTCGACTCCAAGGCTATCAACTTTACCAACGATGGGCCTAATGTGACTCAAAACCCAATGCCAAATCATGGGGCGGCAGGGGTTAATGTTGTTATTGAGGGAGAACAATTAAATCTGATAACTGATGTTGGGATTTGAAGACTCCGTTGAGCTTTGCGAAGGCTAGCTTGTTGAAGAAGGGGGTGTTTCCTGGTTGTTCTACTGACTGCTCAGAATGTGAGGTGCAGCCTGAGGGTTGTGATCTTTTGAGGAAGGGTATTCAGAGAATGATTGATGAGGGCCGTTTACAATTTGACAAAGTTGTAAAAGACGATGTTGAGGATAAGGTGAGTAATGATAGAAGTGAAGTTTCTATGATCTTTATTCCGTACCGGATAATCAATATTTCAACGCCTGTCAGGCCAACTCCGGTTATCATTACTGTACCTGGACCTGTGCCATACGGGAGCACTAAATCCATCCCATGGAACTATGGAGGAGAGGTGTTCTGTAATGGGTAGAGACAGGAATGGACAACGCCTACAGGTGGAAGTTCGTCGGTTGAGAATATAGTTGGTGTCGGAGGTATTACCAGATGTGGTAGGATCTTTTCTCCACCAGAGGTTAACATTGATAAGAATGACAAAGGTAAGGGTAAGGTCGTGATTGAGGGGAATGTCCAACAGCAGGTTGGTACTGATGTTTTTTTGAAGGACGCGGAGGAATTTATGAGGCTCGTTCGAAAAAGTGACTACAAGATTGTGGATCACTTAAATCAGACTCCTTCGAAGATTTCCATTCTCTCATTATTGTTGTGTTCGGAGGCACACTGCAACGCTTTATTGAGAATTTTGAATGCCGCATACGTACCTGTTGCACCCCAAAATTTGACCCCTTAGATCTTCATCATCATCTTAGTATCATATTCATTTGATTATCTAACCTTAACCCATTTCAAGTTTGTCTTTGTTAAGATACATGTGAATTAGGGTTTCGTACAACCGAGAATCGAGGTTTCGACGGTTTAATCAGTCAACGTATTGGTTTGGTTCTCCATAAAATAAGTCTCCACATCATCAAATATACTCCATTGGATCAAGTATGAATCCAATTTGAGGTTGTCACCAAAGGATCAAGAACAGTGCAGTTCAGGATACCCGATTAGGGTTTTCGATCAGGAAAAGTCAACCGTAGTTTGACATTTGATTTAAATGGTGCTCCAATGGTGGGATCATGGTCCATGAAGTTCATATGGCTTATTGAAGTCTACTCAAGAAGATTCAAGGCCTCAAAAGACCCGGAACATCAACAGTCGGCTCAGTAGTCATCGATCGATCGCTCGGTTGACCGAAAAATCAACTCTTCACTCATAAGGAATTTGACCTCAAAGTATGAAGAAAAAATTTTCCTAGTAACATATTAAACCTGTCCATGAAGTTTCATGACCATTGGATCAAGGATTGAGGAGTAATCGAAAAATCGGGAAATTAGGGTTTTGAAAGGGGCAAGACCATAACTCCCTAACCACACATCCAATTGAGTTGGTTCAAAGCTCATTGGAAAGCTCTTGACAAGTCCTACAAAAGTCCCACAGTGGTCCATGAGAATAAAATGCATAGATTTGGAGTTATGACCAAATTCATTACAAGAGGGAAAAGTAACTTAGAAAAATTCAAAGTTATTGGCCTTTTTAGGCATGTTTTTAGCCAACTTTGAGTGGATTTTTGACCTAGTTCCATTGGGAATCTGAAGCTCATGAAAGAATGAAAGTTGTAGAGCTACATTAAGGCTTTCCAAAATGTACTAGAACTCCTCCATAGCCCTTATGAGTTGAGAGTTATGGATCCAACAAGATGAGGTTTCAACACTTGAGTCCAACATTTTCACTTTTGTACAAACTCACCTTTTGATCACTTGAGCTATTCTTAGCCCTTAGATCATGCTTGTATCTGATATTTAGGGAGTATGATGAAGGAAAATGCAAAAGAAGTGAAGAATTTGAAAGGTATGGCAAGTTGGAAGGAAGGTTGCAATATTTTATTCAAAGAAAATCAATGAGGAAAGAGAAACTTTCCATGAAATTTGCAGCAGCTGCTTCCCTACCCTCTATGCTCTCTTCAATAACTCCATGTCCCTCATTTTACTTGAGTTTTTTTTACTGCATTAAACCAAGGGAATGATGTACTCAGCTGCCATACAATCTTGAATGAGATATCATTTTCAAAACTCCCACCAAAAGTGCCAAAGTACCAATCTGCCCCAAGCCTTTCCTTGCCTATAAATAGAGGTTTCCTCTATGTTGAAAGGTACACCAGAGCACTCTAAAATCCAAGAGAAAACCATTGCTCTCATCCTATCTTGCAGTTGCTTATAAGTGAAGAAAACCACTCCAAAATACTCAAAAATCTGCCTTGAGCAAAACAACTTCCAAAACCATTTTCACCCACTCAAAATCACCACAAACCATCCACACAATCCACAAATGATGTGTGGGAGGTGTTAAAACTCTTAAACCAGTCAAAACCCTTATTTTCCCAAAAGTCAACTTTCAACCAAGCAAAGTTTGACTCCACACTCAAAATCTGCCAAATCACATACCAGGCCTGTTTTGATCTTTGTAAACCTCCAAACACCTTAGGTTTATGATGTAACAACTATCCATAACCTAAAATATCATCATCATCACTTATTTCAAGTTCTGGTCCAAGATCCACTTGTTTAGTTCAAGTGCAAGAAAGGCTGCATTTTCACTAAGGCATTGGATTGGATTTTATTTGGAGGCTTCAAGGTTTTCCATACTGCACAAACTTGCTTGGAGGTCTATAAGAGGTTAGTAGTCACTATCCTCATCTTTAAATATCATGAGTATGTTTGAGGTGCATTAGTTGGTTTGAGATTAAAGGCAATGTACAATTCATGTTTGAATCTGCCATATGTTGTTTGTCAATGTGCATTGTTCTTATGATCTTCATACAATATGTTGTGTGGCTGTGTGTTGAATCTTGAAACTCTCTTAAGTGCTATTATATGTCATGTGTGAACATATGAGGGAATGTTGGCAACTGTTATGAAGAGTGAGCATTGTTTTGATTCTGTTTCTGTTTGTGAAAGGTAATGATTTGCTTCTGTTGCAGCAACCTTTATTTAAATCCTGATCTGTTTGCCAGAATTTTAAGTATAAGTCATTATATGCTTGATTCATGTGGTGTTTGACTTGGTATTGGTTGAAACCATATCATGTTTTGCTTTGCTGCCATTTCTGTTTTGAGCATTTTTCAACTCATGTGCATTTTTCAACTCACAGGGCATTTTCAATGCTAGTGCATTTTTGGATCATTTTTATGCTTGAACCTGGTCTTTAACATGTTTTGAGTATGCTTGTAAGTTATACAGTTCTGTTGGACTTGGTAAAGGTTATTGGGATGATTCATGGGACTGTTGAGGCTTGTTGATGACCAATACCTTGTTTTGCTGTCAAAATTTGTGTGAGGTTTGACTTGGCCATTACCATGTGCATTTGATGTTAGGCTATCATTAGGATAAGGTGTGTATGTTGTTACTTTTGTGAAAGTATGTTGTTAAATACATGGTCAGTTTGGGCTTGACATTGTTATGTGGATTTCACCAAAACTGTTTTGAGCTATCAACATGAGGGGGCCTAATTTCTTTTCAAACTTAACATTGGGTTGATTTAGTCTGCATTCTTTTTTCTGTTTGAATCTGTTTTTAAGATTGGCATGTCCAAATATTTGTTTGTTTGCATTGAGTGGATAACTGCCTTTAGATTTAGGGTTGTTGTATGCTTGAGGGTTATGTCCAATGTTGAGATGACTCATATGAAGTACTGATGATCAACATGGTCATGGTTGCATCTATGTTGTCTTAAATTGTTTGAGATTGCATATTTCTCATTTGGAAAGTGTTGTGTTGTGTTTTAGAACCTGTTAAGGGTAGTAGCTTGGTTTTGAAGCTACTTTGGTTTTGTCAAGAGTTGTTTGCTAAATCAAGTTGTCAACTCACTTGGCTTGTCACTAGGGCAATATAGTTATGTTGCTACTAGACTGTGGAGGTGTATAGTATTGATATTGTTGTAGTGAAATCATGATCTTTGCTACCAAAACTATTTTGAAAGGGAGTTTGTCAGTTTCTAATGCATTGCTGTTTTAAAACTAGTTTTCATACTAAAGGTTGCATTTGTCCCTGCTTGAACTTGCTCTTATGCTAAGGTTTGTTTAGGCTTGCTGTCATGAGGTTGTAACCATCATGTGAAGTATGTAATGAAGTGGTTGTTGGATGAATTAACATTGTCATGTTTAAAGCTTGCAACTGTCCTGTTGGAACTGTGTTTGATTTTGATTTATTTAACTTCTGATTGTTTACATTAGAGTGGTAACTTTCATTTAAAGCATGCTTTGGCTTGATGTTGGCATTTTATGTCAAAGAATTTGCTGCTGTTTCTGCTAAATGATTTGTTGTAAGAAAAACTGATTAATCATGTTTAGGAATACAAGTTGGTGGGACTGCTGTGTAGATCAATTTGAGTGTTGTGTGTGTGTTTTGTCTTTGTGAAGGCACTGTTGTTAGAACTCATTATGAATGTTGTTGAAACATGATACATTTATACTTACTTTCATGAGCTTGTAAGCTATCATATGCTTGAAGTTTTGGAGATAGTTGTTGATTTGGAGCACTGGCCTGTTTAAGTTCATAACTGTGCTATTATGAGATATGAGTTTATCAACTCACGTGCTGACAGATGTGTGACTGCCACTAGGGAAATGTGGATGTGATGCCACTTTTGTAAAAGTGACTGCTGTTGAGTGTATATGCATTATGATAAAGTGCATAGAGCACTTGATGAGTTCTCAATGAGTTAAGAATTGCTGTTAAGGTTTGCTGTTAGAGCACTTGATGAGTTTTTGCCATTGACATTGTTATGTTAAAAAACCACAAGGAAACTGTTTTTGGAATCTGTCTAACATTAACTGTTGCTGTTTCTGCTTTCAACCAATGCCTCTTTAACCTTGTTTTCATATCAAAAGACTTTTTATAAGTTGCTGTTAGAATTATAATTGGATGTGGATGAAAAACACCAAGAACATGCTGCTGTCAAACTGTCCAGCCTTCAAATCTCACTGCTTGCATTATGATTTGTGTTTATCAACACTGATTTCTTCATTAAGACTTCCATTGGATTTTTCAAAGTTCATATAGTCACACTCATAGCATATTGGTTAAGTCTTTGGTCTGATAAACATTACACATTTGGCTCTGTGCTTACTGTCATGATCTGAAGTTTGTTAACCTCTGATCCATGATTTTTTTTGTTTCATTATGTTACCATGTTCGTCTATTTTGTAGAATCCATTTGCATTAATACTGTCACTACATGAGATTTAGATTAGTTTGTTTGGTCTTGAACCTTGCCTTTGGATCTGTTCAGTTTTGCATTAGTACCACTAGTTATGACCATGTGTTTTAATGGATGATTGTCAAACTATTTACCAATGTATTGTGCATACCTCCACCATGTATGTTTTGAGAAACAATGTTTTGAAAACCTACCATTAGATTTGCTTATAGGCCATTTGAGTTGAAAGCATGTGTCAATGTGTCTTTTCATTTCTGTTTTGAATTACTTGCGTTCAATAGCTGCTTTTGTTGTCATTAACCTTGTAGCAAGTTGTGTAGCAATATTTTGCCAACTGTTTCCATACTTTGCTGTCATAAATCAAATGTTTTGGCATTGGTTAGACATTTTTCTTTTATAACACCATTACACTATCATTTCAACTTGATAGCCACTTCATGGTTCAATAAGGATTTGAGTTTGCCTCATTGAGCATAATCATGAATTGCACATTTTAAACTTGTGTATATTTGAAATGTAACCTGTTCATATCAGCTTTGATCAGTAAACTTCCAAATGCATCACAAACTTCATTTTTGCAGTTGCTATCATTTTTTTAGTTAGGGGCACAATTTGAGAAAACTAAATGCACCATCCTTTTCCTTGTCAAAAATCACGCAAGTTAGACTTTGAGTTTGTTAAATTTGATGATGTTTTGACCTATTTTGGAGATTTTTTCACCCAAATAACCAAGATTCTCCCCTATAATTTCCAATCTACCCAACTTTCCAATATATTATCCAATCTACCCTAGTTTTGTATCTTTTTTATTTTTTTTACAAGGGGGCGCCATGGGGGTTGGAGCCTCCCTTATAATTTGTATGGGGGCGCCATGGGGGTTGGAGCCACCCTACAAATTATAAACGGGGCGCCATACCCATTGGAGCCTCCCTTAAACGAAATTTAAAAATTATTTTTAATGTTTAATTAGTTTAAAAATATTTAATAAATAATTTTTAATAATTTAAAAAAAAAATTTAAAATAATAATTTCTGAATAATTTTTAACAACTTATATTTTAATATTTTTAATGTTTCATATTTTTAACAATTTATAAATAAATAATAATTAATATTTTCATTAAGAAATTCCAAACAACAAATAAAAATTAAATTGGATTAAATAAATTTAATCACATACAAATGGCTACATTTGAAAGATCTTGTACACTAATTTCTACGACTCGGTCGATTTAAATGTCCGCCCGTACCGCATCCTCGATTAGGTACGTTTCTTGGTGGTCTTTGTGGTGGAGTCGGGTTCATTGTGTCGTCATCAAGCATTTGCATCACTTCGGCCCATGAAGAGTCCATATCCGTAAAGTCATCCAAATTAAAAGGGTTGCCCATGCCTTCATAATTATTTTGGGGTGGTTGGCTGGATGAGGCAATGTCAGGATGATAACCTGCCTGATCGTAGGGTGAGATGGGTGTAAAGTTTTGGGTGGGTATGGGTTTATTGGGTGTTTGAAACTGGGAGTATGTGTGGTATTGTGGTGGATGTTGTTGGTATTCAGATTGTGAATGAGTTTGTGTGAATGGAGTGAATTGGTTAGGAGTATGTTCATATGGCTGTGATTGTGTGAGTGGGGGTTGGAAATAGGGTTGGGTTGGCGGTTGGAAATGGGGTTGGGTTGGCGGTTGGAAATAGTATTGGGTTGATGGTTGGCAATGAGGTTGGGTTGGCGGTTGGAAATAGGGCTGGGTTGGTTGTTGGGGCCTTGATGATGAATCTTGTTGGCGTGGGTCATTAAGATACCTTGGATGTGAAATGAAACCAATTGATACAGACTTATACCAAGTCATGTATTGTATAGATTGTTTCATCTCGTATGGAAACACATTGTCGGACAAAACATAGTTGTTGCGATGCCTCCATTCACGACACTCGTGTTTTGCATACTTGGTCCACGGATTATATTCCCATTGGTCGGAAACACATTGTCGGACAAAACATAGTTATTAAATATTTTTAAACTAATTAAACATTAAAAATAATTTTTAAATTTCGTTTAAGGGAGGCTCCAATGGGTATGGCGCCCCCTTTATAATTTGTAGGGTGGCTCCAACCCCCATGGCGCCCCCATACAAATTATAAGGGAGGCTCCAACCCCCATGGCGCCCCCTTGTAAAAAAAATAAAAAAAAAATACAAAACTAGGGTAGATTGGATAATATATTGGAAAGTTGGGTAGATTGGAAATTATAGGGGAGAATCTTGGTTATTTGGGTGAAAAAATCTATTTTGGATGTTCACTTTTTTTGCCATAGTTGTCTTAATGCATCTTGCGTGTGCCATCGTATTTTCCATTTTGAGTTTTATTTTGAAAAATGGTTGACACCATCCTCTTCCTTGTGAAATTTCAAGCATGTTTGACTTTTATTTCCTGAAAATTGGTTATGTCTCGAGGAAGTTTGGATTCAAATCGTTTTGGAATTTTCACTTGAGTTGCCTTAAAGGAATTGCCCAGAATTTGTTGCTTTGTTAAGTACATATTTAATTGGGGTGGCATAATACACGGATGTACCGCCACCTCAGTGGTTATGCCTGCGCCTCAATTTCCCCCACCCACCAAACGCATATCTTTTTTTAATCACTAAAATGCTTGTTTTCCTTTGAAAATTCAAAATAACATAACTTTGTCAATTTTTGTCATTTTCAAGTGATTCTTTTTGCAAGTGTCTCTTAATTTTTCCTATTTTTATGTGGTAATCAAAGAACTCAAGAACTTGCATTTTAGAAGTACTTTATACCACGAAAAATACTTGAATTGCTTAGGGTTTTCACCTTCTTACTTGTCATCTCTCTGTGCCAACTTTAATTTCATTCTCTTTTTGAGTTTTATTTTAAAGCTATGAACTTTGGGTTTGATTTAAGCTCCGTTGCTTCTGAGCATTTATGTTTGATCTTCTCTTAAAACTTATGAGTTTTCCCATTGAAGTTTGTGAACTTTTTGTGTACCATTTGTTGTAACATTATTTGTTTAGGCATGATGCCTTTAAGTATACATGTCATCTTGTAAGCCCTATTAAACCCCATCTTTGTTAAGATGCGTCTTTGTTAAGATCCCTTTCCATCTTTATTAAGATGTGCCCCGTTCTTCGTTAAGATATGCTTTGGTATTCACCTTTCATTTAGTCTTGTAAGAACTTTCCCCTTTCTTGATATTTTAATATCTTGATGTTATGCTTGCATGTTCTTGGTTGTGACCATCTATCTTGATTGAAATCATTAATATTGTAATATCTTAAAAGCTTGATTTGGTTGTAACCATCCATCCTGATTGAAATCCTTGCTTATTGTAATATGCTTGATTATTCTTGGTTGTAACCATATCCCTTATATTCATCATGTGTGAATGATTATGCTTTGTTAAGTTTATTTCCTCAAAGTGATGGAACTCTTTAGTTCTCATCCCAGTTGCCCCCTCTTTTCCCTTCCAAAGGAAAGTCTCTCTATTGACCCTTGGGTCATAGATAGCTCAATACCTCATAGGTCTGGATAGAACCTTCTCCCCTTTTGGGTCTGGATAGAACCAATAGGAATTAAACTCATAGGACTGGATAGAACCTTCTCCCCTTTTGGTCTGGATAGAACCAATAGGATTTAAATCATAGGTCTGGATAGAACCTTCTCCCCCTTTGGTCTGGAAAGAACCAATTGATCCTTATTTTGTAGTTCGTGCTCGAACTACGACCGGTCTGATTTCTCATTAGACAATGA
The DNA here is from genome assembly GCA_963859935.3 of Lathyrus sativus. Lineage (NCBI taxonomy): Eukaryota > Viridiplantae > Streptophyta > Magnoliopsida > Fabales > Fabaceae > Lathyrus > Lathyrus sativus. The sequence continues at coordinate 927,744,203 of OZ012735.1, forward strand.
GAATACGTAGGCACAAGATGTGATATCTTGACGAGCAACCTTCCCCCTTTTTCCTCCTTTTTGTCTAGATAGAACAAATTGGTCTTACAACATAGATATAGGTAGAGTTTGGTTAACTCTATGTAAGAATCATGGAAATGATTACTTACTCCCCTTCTTGAGTGTTCGACTTAGATCTAGAGAGTTTTTCTAAACTCTACACAAGCATTGTAATGTTTGTTCCCCTTGAACCTTGATCATAATCAAGTGTTCTTTAACCCTAGTGAGGTGAACTACGATTGCTCTGATTCTATTCTAGTTAGGATACATAGGCAGAGGACGTGATGTCTTTACGAGCAAACCTAGAAACTATCTTTAGGTTTTAACCTACACCTTTTACCCAATCCCAATCCCTAGCAAACATTTAGAAAACTTAGCATGCAAACAAACAAAAGGTTCCTGTAGAGTACTACAGATGTTTAGCATGTGAAATACCTACCCTAGGCATAACCAACCCCCGATCCCCGAATCTCTTAGCGTTGTTGTTACATCGTGCAAAAGGTTCTTTCTTTCTTTAAACCTTTCCTTTGGATAAATTAAAGTCCAGTTGTGAATTTAAGAATTTAAGATTCAAGTTAATCAATAGCTTGGTATCACGATTCTCACTGCAACAGTACCCCAGGAGATTTTTGTCAATCAGCTAGAGGGGGTAGCAACTCATATAAATGCTGGTAATGGTCTTGGTTTTACTGATCTGGATTTGACTCCTGCCCGGAGAAACCATAACCGTGCTTTGCACATATCCTTAGAATGTAGAGGGTCCCTGATGTCACATGTCCTGGTCGATACAGGATCATCCCTCAATGTCCTTCCAAAGAAGGCGTTGATGAAATTGGATACTCGAGGTTTAATATGCACGCCAAGTGATTTAGTTGTGAGGGATTTCGATGGGTCTAAGAGATCGGTGTTTGGAGAGATTACAATGCCTATTCAGGTAGGGCCAGAGACTTTTGATGCACCTTTTTACATCATGGATATCCAGCCAGCATACAGTTGTTTGCTTGGCCGACCTTGGATACATGCTGCGGGAGCAGTTACTTCAACTTTGCATCAGAAGCTGAAATAGATGATGGAAGGGAAAATTGTCATGGTATGCGGTGAAGAGGACATTATGGTCAGCCATTCGTCATCCTTCAAGTATGTGGAAGTGGACGGGGAGATCCACGAGACACTTTTCCAGGCATTTGAAACAGTTCAGATTCAAGAGAAGTCTCCTGTAGAAGCTAAGGGCCTGAAGATTTCAATGTCGTCGCTCAAGGAAGCTCGTGCTATCGTAGAATCTGGTTCGTCACAGAAATGGGGCCAAGTTCTTAATGTTCCCGTCAAGAAGGACAAGTTCATCTTGGGATACAAACCTTCCAGTTCTTCTCAAAGCATTCTGAGGTACAGGGGACCTGTGTAATTCACCAGCAGTGATGTGATATTTGACAGGATTAATGTCGTTGGAGATGACGAAGGTGACAGCGATTGCGATATGGATGCCTGGATTTGTCCATTTACTTCTGGCCAAAATCTACGCAATTGGACTACAACAGAAGTCATTCATGTTACTACTGCAGAGTAATGTTCATTATTTTGTTTATGTTTAGTCCTGCGTTCTGCCCAAGACGTAGTGACCCAATTTGTAGGGCCCTCTTGTTATTTGCACTTTATCATAAATAAAGGACGTTTTTCGCATATTGTGATCCCTGTTTTTCTTGTTTTTTCTTTTGCATTTATATTAAATAGAAAAAATGGCAATGTGTTTTGTTTGTTGCATCGCATAATAATCATAAACATCATCATGCAGGTCTTTTCTATCGGATGCCACCGATTCAAGTTCAGCTATGACTTCGTATGACTTTGATAATCCCATCTATTAAGCTGAAGAAGAGACTGACGAAGACTGTGAACCACCCGAAGAGTTAGCCAGACTTCTCAGGCAAGAGGAAAGGGTCATTGTGCCTCATCAGGAGGATATTAAAGTTATCAATCTGGGTACCAAAGATGACAGCAAAGAGGTAAAAGTGGGGGCTACATTGTAAGACAGTATCAAGAGAAGATTGGTTGAAATGCTTCGCGAGTATAAGGATATCTTCGCTTGGTCTTACCAAGACATGCCTGGGCTGGATACAAATATTATGGTACACTGGTTACCTCTCAGAGAATAATGTTCGCCAGTCAAGCAGAAGTTGAGACGGACAAGGCCCGACATGGCAGTCAAGATAAAAGAAGAAGTTCAGAAGCAGTTGAACGTTTGTTTTCTTACTGTCACGAATTACCTTCTGTGGGTCGCTAATATTGCTCCTGTGCATAAGAAAGATGAAAAGGTCAGGATGTGCATTGACTACAAAGATCTGAATAAAGCGAGCCCGAAAGACGATTTCCCATTTCCCCATATTGATGTATTGGTTGATAACACCGCTCAATATTCCGTGTTTTCCTTCATGGATGGCTTCTCTGGGTATAACCAAATCAAGATGGCCCCAGAGGACATGGAGAAAACTACTTTCATCACACCATGGGAAACGTTTTGCTACAAGGTGATGCCTTTTGGATTGAAAAATGCAGGGGCAACCTATCAGCGGGCAATGGTGACTCTCTTTCATGATATGATTCATCATGAGGTTGAAGTATATGTTGATGACATGATTGCAAAGTCACAAACGGAGGAAGGACATCTGGTCGATCTTTCGAAATTGTTTGAAAGGTTAAGGAAGTTCAAGCTGAGGCTGAATCCTAACAAGTGCACCTTCGGAGTTAGATCTAGAAAGTTACTGGGTTTCATTGTCAATGAGAAGGGTATTGAGGTAGATCCTGCCAAAATAAGAGCTATACAAGAAATGCCTGAGCCGAGAATGGAAAAAGAGGTTCATGGTTTCCTGGGAAGATTGAACTACATTGCAAGGTTCATATCTCATCTTACAGTCACTTGTGAACCAATTTTCAAATTGCTAAGAAAAGATCAAACTGTCCGGTGAAATGAAAATTGCCAGAAGGAATTTGAAAGAATAAAAGAATATTTACAGGAACCTCCAATACTCATGCCTCCAGTTGCAGGGAGACCTCTGATCATGTATCTCACGGTTCTTGAGAATTCAATGGGATGTGTGCTCGGTCAACAAGACGAGTCGGGTAGGAAAGAGCATGCCATCTACTACCTGAGTAAGAAATTCACTGATTGTGAGTCAAGATACTCAATGCTGGAAAAAACATGTTGTGCACTCGCTTGGGCTGCTAAGTGTTTGAGACAGTACATGTTAAACCATACAACCCTGTTGTTTTCTGAAATTCTAGTATGCAAATCTCATATGTCCCAAGAACATTGATCTCTGCTCAACAAGGAAGAGGACAGACCATGACCAATTTAAATTGTACCAATGTCATGGCGTCTGTTGTGACATCAGTAGACAGACAGACTATTTATCTAACCATTTAAATTGAGCAGAATTGCAAATGCTGAAAGATAAATAACACAATGAATTATTTACCCAGTTCGATGCAACCTCACCTACATCTGGGGGCTACCAAGCCAGGGAGGAAATTCACTATTAGTAGAATTAATTCAATGTCAAACAACCCGTTTGCAATCTTCACTTAAGACCTACCCAATGACACTTCAGCCTAGAGACCACTAGATCTGAGTATACCCACTCACTCCCCCTCAATCACCGTAGCGATATTAACCAATTCAAGTTTACAAAAGAATCATGAAGTCACCCTTTAAACAAATCTTGATTTTGCTAAACAACTTTAAATCAAGAGACACAACACTCTAGCTTAAAAGCTTTGAGTGACACAGACAGCTTAACAATACTAAACCAATGCAATCATACAGCAGATAATTGCTTAGTGTACAAGTATTCCTAAGACACAAATACATGTGAAGAACAGAACTCTTCACTCACAAATATACTCTTGCTTAAAAGCTTTGAGTGAACAGTTAGCATTGTACTAATAACAGCCTAAACATGTCTACCACAATGCATCCAAAGACACAAAGGGTGACTTACAAGGTCACACACAAAAGACTCTCAAATCCCTAAACCTTAATTCTACACTCAAGTTTTTCTTTTTGTGAGTGCTGTCGCTACTGCGAAAATCGGCGCCGGCTTGACAGGAGAGTCGCCACCGTGCGTTATTTATCCCTCAGAGCGGGAAAGGAAACGCTCGAAGTAAACCTTGCAAAAAACGGGGAGAAGGTATGGTCATCGCAACCATAGCCTGGGTTCGGGAGTCGGTTACGCAAGGGGAAGGTATTAGCACCCCTCACGTCCGTCGTACTCGACGGGATCCACGCTTGCTTGGTTGTCTACTGGGTGCAAAACAATCTATCTACGGCTGCTAAATCTAAACGGAAGGGAATTGACTCGATAGAGCGTCGCGCTCTATGCCTACGTATTCTCAAGAGAGAAAGTCAGAGTCAACGTAGTTCGGGACTACGGGAAAATTGGCTCGCCAAGACCTCGCGTCTTGTGCCTACGTACTTCCACTGGATGGAAGATCAGAGCTTTACGTAGTTCAGACTAACTACGGCTAAACAAACATTCTCACACAGCAGTGAGAAAAACAACTGGCTTCACAGGGTCGGGAACCTATGGTCAAAACTATGGCTCGGTCTCAAATGCACTCGGGCAAGAGAGAAAAAGGGTAATCAATTAGTCGTTAGCGGGAAAGTCTCGATCGCACAGCCGCGAGAGAACAAAGTTAGTCGTTAGTGTGCTCGCTAGGATATCGCATCCCATGCCTACATATCTTCGTCTGGTACGAAGAATCAGAGCAGCTGTAGTTCGGCTAACTACGGGACCACAGCTCAAATCTCGTTTTATTAATCTCGGAAAAAATGATTACAATGAGTGAACACTGAAAATAAATCTCCTAGGAAACACTATCCTATTCTATCCTGAAAAATCGAATGAAAAATAGCCCCCTAACAAATGGGCTTCTAAACTATCCTAAAAGTCGTAAAATAAAGTCTATGAAAATATACTCTAAAAGAAAATGCACTTAAAAATATTAAACCTACTTTAATATTTTTCTCTTTTTTCCAATCATTTCTTCACATGTTCTTCAATATATTTTTCAAATATTTTTCTCCAATATTTTCACCCTTCTTTCAATATATTTTCATATATTTTTTCAATTGTTTTTTTCTTTTAATATTTCCCTTTTTTTTTTCTCAAAATATTCTTTTCTTTTCTTTTTCTTCATATTCTTTTCTATTTGTTTTTTCTTTCCTCAAATATATTTCTTTTATTCTAAACAAAAAAAAAAAAAAAACAAGAGAGAACATGGGGGGGTTTACAATTATTACAAGGGGAGTTACAGAAAATAAGACAAAAACTGTAACTGAATTGGGCCCAGCCCAATGTGTCTCTCCAAAAAAACGAAAAAGGGGGGTGCGTGAGTAATCTGGGGATGTTGGCCAGCAATTAGCTTTATTGGGCCCAAGGCCCAGAACTTGTTGCCAAAAACGTAGGGAGTGTGGTGCCAAAAAACTATTGGGCCCGACCCAATCTCAACCTTCTCCTCCCTTCTCTTCACTCTCAGGGTCTGAAAACCCTAGACTTCTTCTCACTCTCCCTGCCGCCGTCAACCTAGCGCCGCCGCGACCTCCCTCTCCTCGTCTCCTCCGTTCCACCTTGTTCTTCGTCTTGCACTCAATCGTCTTCTTCCCACCGACTCTCTCGCCATAGAATCAAGCATTCTGTACCTTGTGATCCCCAACGATCTCACTCATTACAAACTGGCCTGATGATTCTCAGGGTTCTTGATGTTGAATGCTAACGATTCTTGGTACTCGTTGATGGTGGATTCAACGATGAAGGGCCTGGGATTTTCTGAAGCCTTGAAGATCCTGAGAGATCTTGATCTACAATGGAGGCGTTCTGGTGATTTCCAGGAGCCACGACGAAGATTTGTTCTTCTTGTTGCTGACGATCTTCATGAACGCGAAGATCCTGTTGCAGATTGAAGGCGCGAGGAGTAATTTGAGGACGTTGACGGATGAAGATTCGTAACAACTCCGAGCGGCTTGAAGACGTTAACAGTGTTCTGGGAAATCCCTGATGAAGCTTCTTAGAAGTTTTCTGGAAAAAACAACTTGAAGAACATATGAGTTCTTGAAGGCTCTGGATGATCTTGTGAGAATGATGAAGATTCGTTGAGATTGAGGACCATGCGAGGTGAAAATCAAAGGCGCGTTCTGGAATTTCTGGATTTCTGGGATTCTTGATGAAGTTTCTGGGAAATGCGTGAAGATGATGATGATGTTCATCGTTCTGGATTTTTCTGGGTTTTTAGGGTCGATGATGAAGGTTGGTGGAGCTTGATCGGAGATGGAGGTTCATGGTGGCCACCGGGAGGAGGAAGATGAAGATTAGGGTTGAGGTTGATGAAGGTTGAAGGAGATGAAGATGAAGAGAGGAGGTTTCTGGGAATTTTGATGTTTCCGGCGGGGGTTGGTGGTGGCCGCCGGCCATGCAGGCCGGCCGGCGAGATTGGACGGTGAGATGTTGTGCGGTCGCCACGTGGGGAAGAAAGTGGATAGGGAGGCTGCATGCCTGCCACCTGTTGGGTGGTGTGGCAGAGAGAGAGAGTCTGGGGAAACGCGTGGCGTATGGTGGACGCATGAAGCGTGGGACCGACCTGAAGCAACACGTGGCGTCTACTATTTAAAGCTGAAAAGCTCTGGCGTGTTCTGGAATCTTCTGGACGGTGCTGGAGAATGGTGGACCAAACTGGAAACTCTTTGGACAATTCTGGTCAAAAACTGAATTAACCTGGGCCTTGGCTGCATTGGGCCCAAAACGAAAATGAATTAGAAACTCCAAAAAAACTGCATTAGCCCAATTAATCAACTACTAATTCTGAATTAAATCTAAAAAACTCTATTAATTCTGATTAACCTAAAATAAACTCAATTAAACTAATTAACTCCTTACTAATAAAATCCTAATAAAAACCTATATTAAATTCTAAAAAAGGACTATATTATTTACAAATGATTTACAATCTATAAAAGAAAATGAAAAATCTATTTATCCATTAAAAAATGAAAAAACCATATTATATTCTAAAAATTCTATTAAATTCTATTCAATTTCTATAAAAGAAAACCTATTAATTCTATATCTAAAATATATTCAAAAATTTAACTAGTCTAAAAGAAAAATCTATATTACTCTATAGCATCTAAAATTAAAACATTTAATTTCTATCAACAAAAAAAACTATTTATTAATAAGAAAAATTCTATATTAAAAATCTATTTAAAATTCTATTAAACCTAAAAAATGATTTAAAAGCTAATTATTTCTATAAAATTCTATATATGATTTAAAATCTATTTAAAACCCTAAAAAATGTCATAAAATCCAGAAAAATCACGATAATTCCCAGAGGGACAAAATGAAGCACCGAACGACACAAAAATAATCGGTAAAAATAAACGGGCACCGAAATATCCCAAAAATCGATTCTATCTATTAAAACTGATAAAAAACACCTGAAACACGAGACGAGGGCTGTGATCCCTGATAAAATCAAAACAAATGAACAATGCACTGTATGCAATATGCAGATGCGAATGCGATTATGCGTCGAAACATCGAGCCAAATACGAGACCCGGTTGGTCAAATTTTGGGGTGCAACAGCTGCCCCTATTCAAGCGGCTTCGACCTGAATGGGTGAAGAGCGCTCAGCCTTCAAACATTCAAGGTAGATGACGGTTGAATACAAATGGAACCCTGAAATTTGCCAACCGCGGGAATATACTGCAAAGCTGCTTGAGGAATAGCTTCCAATAAACTGAAGTTTGGTTGTCACGGCAACATCTGGTCAATTTTCTGATACAATTTTCTTCTCCTTTTCAACACCTGTGTAACGCCACAAGTATTGAAATAATGCTTCGGGAAAGCAAACGACTTGATTCCCATTTCTCTCATGGGATCAAATCTGGTCGACTCACAGTTCACTGCGAACTTGAGGACAATTCTCCTGGGGGAATTCTGAATCGACTGCTTGGCACCCATTCTGACGAAGGCGGCAGCTTCAGAAATCTGATATATGTCAATCTTCGTTGTTGTTGTTGTTTTTCCGATGCTGATGTAACAACCAAATGAAGAATCACTCCGCTGGGGAAGAGAAGCTTAACCAAACAACTCTGCAGGTGAACAAGTTCGAAATCCAATAGGTAACCACTCTGGTCCATGTTTCGGCATGCGTATGCTTGATAATGATGCAATGCCCTATATGACATGTAAATGCTATGCGCTTTGTTTGAAAATGCGATGCCCAGACGGCATGGATATGTTATATGTTTGATAGATGCAAGGACTATATATGCAAATGCTAATGCAAGCTCGAGCCGCCAGAGAACACCAGGTCTGAAAACCACTTGGCAAAATAAATGCCGAAGGTAACGCCAACTCTACTGGGAATGACCTGAAGTCACAGATTTATCTCAGCAAAATAAATGCTGGAAACGGGAAATCAAATCCACTGAGGATAACTGTTCTGCTGGAGAAATGAAAAGGCAAACTCTGTTTGACGACTTCACTGGGGAAAGAAAACAACTCTGCTCGGGGGTGCTTTCTTCAAACCATTGGCAACTGATTGTACTCTGCGGGGATTGACCCAAACTGGGATTGACTGCGCGTGGCACACTGTTGGAAATGCCCCTACTATCCAGGATATCAATTTTAATTTGCTGAGGATACTCCTGATCCTACTCAGATGCGGGGTAAAAGACGATCTCGATTCTTCCGGGGATAATAAGCAACTTTCATTTGCTGAAGAGTAGCAATTCTGATCTGACAACATCTGCGAGGAATTCAAACATTACTCGGAGTCCTGGTATCCGTCGAGCTTCGTATCGGGGAACATGACAACATGCGGGTCATTGGGAAATACTGTGTCAGATACCTTTAGGTTTTTTTTTTGTTTTTTCTGGTTTAGAATAAACATGGACTATGTACACAGTGGAAGTATGGGAAATACTAGACGAGAACTAGCATTCAAAGGTAGACTACCAGGCGAGAACTGATAGGAAAATGGGTCAGGAAAATTGATTTTTGTGTTTTGAACATCAGACGGGCTGACTGGATAACAGACTGAGGTACAGACAACCAGGCGAGAACTGATTGAAAGCTGACGTACACCAGGCGAGAACTGGTATAACACTTGAGTTAAAACACACGATGACCAGGCGAGAACTGGTTGCGCGACGACATGTACCAGGCGAGAACTGATACAACACTTGAAGAAACGGTGACCAAACGAGAATTGGTTACCAATAAACTGCACCAGGACGGGAACTGCTGCTTACAATAAACTGCACCAGGACGGGAACTGCTGCTTACAATAAACTGCACCAGGACGGGAACTGATGCTTACGGAAGGTGGGCCAGACGAGAACTGGTTACCGATTTGCCAGGCGAGAACTGGACTTTGGAAACGACTGGTTACTGACGCGCAACAGGTTTAAACTGTAGGATAATGATCCAACGACAACAAGACCTTCTTATTTGAAAGGTTCAGGTTTTTGAAAAGGGTATTGACATGATTCCCCGATACTCAACTCTGGCTGGGGATAAACAGACTGGTTTGAACAACTTGCCCCAGTACAATCAACTTGCCCCAATCCAACTCTTGGGAGTACCTGCTCTGAACAGCTTGCCTTGAGAATACTTCGAGAATATTTGCCCCGGTATCTGTACAACAACAGAATTCAATCTCCATTAGACACCTATTACCCTGAATGGTTTCATCATTTCTGAACTGACTTGCCCCTGAATGAGCGATGAGCGACTCAACCCGATCTGATTATCCACTGGAAGCATCTGCTTTCAAATCTCAATGCTCTGAATAGCTGCCCCTGATTGGCTCTCAAGAAGACGCACTTCTGATCAACTGCTTCTCAAACAAAACTGCCCCTGATCAACTGAAACTCCGGGACTTGTCCTTAGACTGACTGATGCCGAACTTACTGGAAGTCGATGCCCCTGATTCATTGGGCTTCACAACATACACCATTCTGGTTCAGACTGCTGAATTGTTCAGTCCCGCTTGATTATTCCTGCTGGAATTTCTTTCATGTCAACTACTAACCTGCAATTAGAATTGTCTGTTCACGAATGGTAATCTTAATGCAGTGGTTATGCAGATTTTGAAAAAATTTTGAGCTGTCACTCATTTACATGCATATGATTGAGTGGCGAATGGACCAAAGTTTAAACGCAGTGCTTACGTGGTCAGTGAAAATACAACCAGGATGTGACTAGCAAGTCAAGAAGGAGTCAGGTTACTCAACCTTATCGTAATGCGCTTCAGACTAACCCTACCTCAATTAGGTCTTTTAAGGGTTGTATCGTGGTCGGGTTCACGGTTCATGAAACAAAGGATATTTGGCTCAAATTTTGATTTGTACCCACCCCTTCTACGTGATGTTCTCCGATCCTAAGGTTCAGTTAACCTGGCATAAGCGCTCGCCTCTTCGAGAGGTATGTTGAATGGTAGGAACCACAGTTAAGGAATTCACAAGCTTTTCTTCTAGAGTGATAGCTACTCCTTCTTCGCTTTTGGTGTCTGTGTACACGACTTTGTGATTTGCTGGGGAAAATTTTCTTTTTAATCCCTCTTTTTCGTTCTTTTGATTCCCTAATTTTTGCCTGGACTGACTCATTTTGAGTTCTTTTCGATTTTTGAAGTCCAGCGGGATGCCCTGATTTTTGCCTAAGTATTAGCTTTCTCAGCTTTTTCATTCTTTTTACTTAGCGGGCTTTCTTTCTTCTTTTCTTTTGGAACAAAGTCGTGTGACACTGGTCGTCTTGATTGCTCCGAAAGGATTGTAACTGTCTCACTCCTGATTGGTGAGGTTTGACCTCTTGAAAGGTATAATCTGGTTGGTCCTCGAAAGACAACACTCCTCTGTAAGACTTGAATGCTCGGTCAGGCTAACTGACAACTACCCTGCCCCGGGTTAAGATGTGAGGGTTAATAAGTCCGAAAAAAACTTCTACTTCTCGGCTCGAAGTGTTTAACAAGGGACTAACTCCTTATATCTCCAGTGTTTGGGGAATTTGAAACAATGCCTTGTACGTCATCGGTACGGTCTTATCTGAAGGCATACGATCATCGGTTATGAGTTTCAGTTTCATCATCCTCCCTCCTAACTTTGCTAGTCACAACGAAAAAGTGGAGTGAAAAAAATGCAAGTGTCAGTGCAATGCAATAAATGAGCGACAGCGACATAACTAATTCAGAAAAATGCATAATCACTTTATTATTATCACCATTCAAAACATACAATGTTTAAAGCAGGTAGTAACTAACAGAAAAAGAAACTACAAATGCGAATGATATAAAAGCTTGAGAACTGCCAATGCTGAGGCGCCCGCCTGTCTGAATCACTGGCTTCTGTTGGGGAATACCCTTCTGAATCTATGAGCTTAGCCAGCTGAGCGGTTGGGATGAACAAACAGAAACCCTTCTCGAAAGGAAATGCGATCCTGATCAATCAACTGCTGTACCTTCGCCTGAAATGCTTTACAATCTTCCGTTGAATGCCCCGCTGAACCACCATGATAACCACACTGAACGTGGGGATTGTACCCAGGAGGGTAAGGTTCTGGAACTGGCTTAAGAGCTTTCGGCTCCACCAAAGACTTCTGAATCAAAGATGGTAGCAACTGGCTATACGGCATCGGCACTGGGTGAAAAGGACCATTCCTTCGTTCCAAATTGCTACGAGGTCGGTTCTGATTCTGACGCTGATTCTGGTAACCTCGGCCACGGGCTCGCTGATTTGCAACGGAAGCGACATAAGGTTCCTGATAGAGTGCCCCAGGCACAGCTGTCTGTCGAGACACAGAAGATACTGACCGCTGAGAAGACGGAGAACCATCAGATTTCACCGGTTCGACTTGAGGGTATCCAACATCTGTCAGGACCGCATTGATCATAGCTTCATCTTCAGATTCAGTTTCACTGGCCTGACCTTTTGAAGCATACGGGATTCTTCCAGTCTTTACACCATACTCGATGTGCTCTCCCGTCCTTACCAACTCAGTGAAATTTGGAGCGGCTCCAAGCATTCTTTCGAAGTACGGGCTCTGCAAGGAGTTTACAAACATGCCTTTCAGCTCTTGGTCTAGGAGCGGTGGTTGCACTCTACCAGCGAATTCTCTCCATCTCTGAGCATATTTCCTGATAGGTTCATCGATCTCTTGAGACAATTCTTACAGCTGCATGCGAATAGGAGCTTCATCAAGATTATAGTCGTACTGCTTTAGAAAAGCATTGGCTAAGTCCATCCATGATCGAATCTGATCGCGCTCTAACTGCATATACCAACTCAGAGGTGCCCCAGTCAGACTATCTTGAAAGCAATGAATCATCAGCTTGTCATTGTGCACAAACGAAGTCATTCTTCGGCAGAACATCACCAAATGTTGCTTCGGGCAACTATCTCCTTTGTACCTTTCAAACCTCGGCATTCTGAACTTCGGAGGTAACACTAGGCCAGGAACCAGACACATATCTGCAGCACTAGGAGCAACAGCGTCTTTAACTTTCAAGGCTTTGAATCTCTCCTCTAATGCACGAAACCTTTCAGCATACACGGGAGCTAATGCGTCTTCATTCTTTGCTGTTGGGACCTCTCTTCGGAGCTTTGGTACAGGGAAGGCAAAACCCTGGTAGTCTGAGACATCAACAGAAGGAGAACGTTCACCTCGGACAACAAACTGCTCACGCAGACCTTGGTCTTCAACAGATGGCTGCACCAGCTGAGCTATAGTAAGGTTGTTCACTTGCGGAAAGTCTTCGTCGCGCGGAGATCCATACAGAGGATTGGACGTCACGGTGAAACCTGACAAGGTATCAATGAACTGGAAGATGCTCTCTGACATAGCTACCAATGGTCTTCAGCTGACTTTGATGCCTGACTCTGATCAAATTTGCTTTAAATCTGCTTCAACCCCTTGGTTGTCTTCAATATTCACCTTCAGAATCAAAATAACGGCTGGATAAGAGCTCTGACTAGCTGGCGAATGGTATGCAATATGATGCGAAGATGCCTATGCAAATGCAATGCAATGCAACAAACACGGGATCACAGCTCCCACACAATACAGCTGCACTGCTGACGGATTACGGTTGCTCTGAAGAGAAGACCAGAATAACGGGTAGGTTGGAAGTCAAGTTTCCTGCACAAAAAACCCCCCACTCACAGGTGTGGACCTATATCTGACAAGGTACGGCATCCTATGCGGTCGTCAGCGTCACAGACCTTCAGAACTGACGATACGATTCCCAGAAGGAGTGGCATCATCAAGTCCTGAAGAGGCCTCACTTAGCTAACTTCCAAATGATCGGTTCCCAGAGTCGACAATTCACCAAACCAGCAACCGTCTCAACCCAAAGGGTTGAAAGTGAAGCCAACCGGATGAACCTCGTCTGAGCGTGGATTTCATGAGACACTAGTGCCTACAAAGCAAGCACGCGCCCACTAATTTCCACTCTAAGTCTAAGGTGCACTCCAAGCCCAGGTCCGGCTTATTTCTCATCATAGAACACCCGTAACACCCCAACAGCAACAGATAATATTGATAAATAAGCCCCAAATAGACAAGCAAACAAACGCTAGGATTGACTCTCTCAAGGGACGTTGGATCCCACAATTGACTCGCTTTCGGGACGTTGGATCCCTAGGAAACTAAGCAGTCCCCAGCAGAGTCGCCAGCTGTCGCTACTGCGAAAATCGGCGCTGGCTTGACAGGAGAGTCGCCACCGTGCGTTATTTATCCCTTAGAGCGGGAAAGGAAACGCTCGAAGTAAACCTCGCAAAAAACGGGGAGAAGGTATGGTCATCGCAACCATAGCCTGGGTTCGGGAGTCGGTTACGCAAGGGGAAGGTATTAGCACCCCTCACGTCCGTCGTACTCGACGGGATCCACGCTTGCTTGGTTGTCTACTGGGTGCAAAACAATCTATCTACGGCTGCTAAATCTAAACGGAAGGGAATTGACTCGATAGAGCGTCGCGCTCTATGCCTACGTATTCTCAAGAGAGAAAGTCAGAGTCAACGTAGTTCGGGACTACGGGAAAATTGGCTCGCCAAGACCTCGCGTCTTGTGCCTACGTACTTCCACTGGATGGAAGATCAGAGCTTTACGTAGTTCAGACTAACTACGGCTAAACAAACATTCTCACACAGCAGTGAGAAAAACAACTGGCTTCACAGGGTCGGGAACCTATGGTCAAAACTATGGCTCGGTCTCAAATGCACTCGGGCAAGAGAGAAAAAGGGTAATCAATTAGTCGTTAGCGGGAAAGTCTCGATCGCACAGCCGCGAGAGAACAGAAGTTAGTCGTTAGTGTGCTCGCTAGGATATCGCATCCCATGCCTACATATCTTCGTCTGGTACGAAGAATCAGAGCAGCTGTAGTTCGGCTAACTACGGGACCACAGCTCAAATCTCGTTTTATTAATCTCGGAAAAAATGATTACAATGAGTGAACACTGAAAATAAATCTCCTAGGAAACACTATCCTATTCTATCCTGAAAAATCGAATGAAAAATAGCCCCCTAACAAATGGGCTTCTAAACTATCCTAAAAGTCGTAAAATAAAGTCTATGAAAATATACTCTAAAAGAAAATGCACTTAAAAATATTAAACCTACTTTAATATTTTTCTCTTTTTTCCAATCATTTCTTCACATGTTCTTCAATATATTTTTCAAATATTTTTCTCCAATATTTTCACCCTTCTTTCAATATATTTTCATATATTTTTTCAATTGTTTTTTTCTTTTAATATTTCCCTTTTTTTTTTCTCAAAATATTCTTTTCTTTTCTTTTTCTTCATATTCTTTTCTATTTGTTTTTTCTTTCCTCAAATATATTTCTTTTATTCTAAACAAAAAAAAAAAAAAAAAAAACAAGAGAGAACATGGGGGGGGTTTACAATTATTACAAGGGGAGTTACAGAAAATAAGACAAAAACTGTAACTGAATTGGGCCCAGCCCAATGTGTCTCTCCAAAAAAACGAAAAAGGGGGGTGCGTGAGTAATCTGGGGATGTTGGCCAGCAATTAGCTTTATTGGGCCCAAGGCCCAGAACTTGTTGCCAAAAACGTAGGGAGTGTGGTGCCAAAAAACTATTGGGCCCGGCCCAATCTCAACCTTCTCCTCCCTTCTCTTCACTCTCAGGGTCTGAAAACCCTAGACTTCTTCTCACTCTCCCTGCCGCCGTCAACCTAGCGCCGCCGCGACCTCCCTCTCCTCGTCTCCTCCGTTCCACCTTGTTCTTCGTCTTGCACTCAATCGTCTTCTTCCCACCGACTCTCTCGCCATAGAATCAAGCATTCTGTACCTTGTGATCCCCAACGATCTCACTCATTACAAACTGGCCTGATGATTCTCAGGGTTCTTGATGTTGAATGCTAACGATTCTTGGTACTCGTTGATGGTGGATTCAACGATGAAGGGCCTGGGATTTTCTGAAGCCTTGAAGATCCTGAGAGATCTTGATCTACAATGGAGGCGTTCTGGTGATTTCCAGGAGCCACGACGAAGATTTGTTCTTCTTGTTGCTGACGATCTTCATGAACGCGAAGATCCTGTTGCAGATTGAAGGCGCGAGGAGTAATTTGAGGACGTTGACGGATGAAGATTCGTAACAACTCCGAGCGGCTTGAAGACGTTAACAGTGTTCTGGGAAATCCCTGATGAAGCTTCTTAGAAGTTTTCTGGAAAAAACAACTTGAAGAACATATGAGTTCTTGAAGGCTCTGGATGATCTTGTGAGAATGATGAAGATTCGTTGAGATTGAGGACCATGCGAGGTGAAAATCAAAGGCGCGTTCTGGAATTTCTGGATTTCTGGGATTCTTGATGAAGTTTCTGGGAAATGCGTGAAGATGATGATGATGTTCATCGTTCTGGATTTTTCTGGGTTTTTAGGGTCGATGATGAAGGTTGGTGGAGCTTGATCGGAGATGGAGGTTCATGGTGGCCACCGGGAGGAGGAAGATGAAGATTAGGGTTGAGGTTGATGAAGGTTGAAGGAGATGAAGATGAAGAGAGGAGGTTTCTGGGAATTTTGATGTTTCCGGCGGGGGTTGGTGGTGGCCGCCGGCCATGCAGGCCGGCCGGCGAGATTGGACGGTGAGATGTTGTGCGGTCGCCACGTGGGGAAGAAAGTGGATAGGGAGGCTGCATGCCTGCCACCTGTTGGGTGGTGTGGCAGAGAGAGAGAGTCTGGGGAAACGCGTGGCGTATGGTGGACGCATGAAGCGTGGGACCGACCTGAAGCAACACGTGGCGTCTACTATTTAAAGCTGAAAAGCTCTGGCGTGTTCTGGAATCTTTTGGACGGTGCTGGAGAATGGTGGACCAAACTGGAAACTCTTTGGACAATTCTGGTCAAAAACTGAATTAACCTGGGCCTTGGCTGCATTGGGCCCAAAACGAAAATGAATTAGAAACTCCAAAAAACTGCATTAGCCCAATTAATCAACTACTAATTCTGAATTAAATCTAAAAAACTCTATTAATTCTGATTAACCTAAAATAAACTCAATTAAACTAATTAACTCCTTACTAATAAAATCCTAATAAAAACCTATATTAAATTCTAAAAAAGGACTATATTATTTACAAATGATTTACAATCTATAAAAGAAAATGAAAAATCTATTTATCCATTAAAAAATGAAAAAACCATATTATATTCTAAAAATTCTATTAAATTCTATTCAATTTCTATAAAAGAAAACCTATTAATTCTATATCTAAAATATATTCAAAAATTTAACTAGTCTAAAAGAAAAATCTATATTACTCTATAGCATCTAGAATTAAAACATTTAATTTCTATCAACAAAAAAAACTATTTATTAATAAGAAAAATTCTATATTAAAAATCTATTTAAAAATTATATTAAACCTAAAAAATGATTTAAAAGCTAATTATTTCTATAAAATTCTATATATGATTTAAAATCTATTTAAAACCCTAAAAAATGCCATAAAATCCAGAAAAATCACGATAATTCCCAGAGGGACAAAATGAAGCACCGAACGACACAAAAATAATCGGTAAAAATAAACGGGCACCGAAATATCCCAAAAATCGATTCTATCTATTAAAACTGATAAAAAACACCTGAAACACGAGACGAGGGCTGTGATCCCTGATAAAATCAAAACAAATGAACAATGCACTGTATGCAATATGCAGATGCGAATGCGATTATGCGTCGAAACATCGAGCCAAATACGAGACCCGGTTGGTCAAATTTTGGGGTGCAACAAGTGCTTGATTTCCCTTGCTTCTGCTCCTCCTTAAATAGTACTGCAGACTAGGCTTGGGCTGGTCATAAGTAACAAACATTAGGTTTAACAAAGTAAAACTATTTTCCACAATTCAAGGCGCTTTCAAATAGGTCATAGCCATTCCATGATAAGCTCAGCACTGCCTAGAATCTCGTCTGAGATACCTAAGGAACCCTAACAGATTTCCTGAAATCTGGCCTGAGCTTACTCATGCATTATAACAGAAAACCAACATGCTTGTTGTGCATGGCAGCTACCTGATGTCATCACATTTAGTATGACATCCAATTCTCTTTGTGCCAGCTAACTCAGCTTGCCTTGTAGTGCACTTCTGCAGAATCTTCTTCATAACAGTAGAAACAAATGTTTTATAGTTTCCTAAAAAGTCTCAAAGATCCTTTTTATGAACACCAATTAACTCTTCACTTTGTTCCTAATGAATCACTCTGACCTACACACACTGATGATGTATATCCAACAGGATCTCATCAAACCAAAATACCTATGTCAAGAGATATAAAATAGTAGCTCCTGTTGTACAAGACAGTGATGTCATGACATTCGTAATGGCATCCTGAAAAACACATGACAGCAGTACTGTCATAACAGTAGATGTGGATGTTATGACATTGGTAATGACATCAGTGCAGGATCATGTTTTACCAAAATTTAGCCATTCATAGAACCATGGTCAGTCATAGAATCATGGAACCAACAATCTCCCCCTTTGGAAAATTTTGGCTAAAACAACCAAACAACTTATCAAGGCAGCAGCAGTAGTTTTCTCATGACAACCAGCCTCTTAAACTATCATGCTCCCCCTCAATAGTTGCACCTACATAATACTACTCTTTCCTTAGCAGTAGCAACACTTTACTCCCCCTTGGTTTAGTCAAAATTTGACAAAAAAATGGAGTAAATTTACATACTGCACATGGTGTCCAAGTCTGACATTTCTTGATTTCTAATAAAAAAACTGCACCAACAATCATGGACAATGACTTAACCTCCTTGCTAAACTCACACAGCCAGTGTAAAATCAGTCCTGAACCATAGCTCCTTGAGAGTACACCATGAATCAGTCTTGAATCTTGAGTTCTTGCCTTGTCTGAAGCTGCACCTTTAGGAATGACACTTTTGACATCTCCAATTTAAGGATAATCAATTAAATACTTGCCAAGTAACAATTGATTTTTAATCCCTAATTTGAGACACACAAATATTCTGTAGAGAAAAATAAATTCTCCTAGACAAAAACCAACGTTATTTCCTAGGTCATTCATAAGGAGTAAGCACATTCCTAGTTCAAACCAACACAAGTAATGCAACTACACATGATACAAGTACACAGCTCCCCCTGTCATGCATAATCAACATTCCCCCTAAAAGAGAGAACCCAAACACATGGAAACA
The DNA here is from genome assembly GCA_963859935.3 of Lathyrus sativus. Classification (NCBI taxonomy): domain Eukaryota; kingdom Viridiplantae; phylum Streptophyta; class Magnoliopsida; order Fabales; family Fabaceae; genus Lathyrus; species Lathyrus sativus. Next base: position 927,762,978 of record OZ012735.1, read on the forward strand.
TATGCAACTTTGAAGCACTAGAAGACTCTCCAAGATGACAGGGTGAATGTCCTTCCATATGCGCCAAAAACAAAGCTGATTATGTCTTGATCCATTCATACAAATCCAAGACAAACACTTGGATAGAGACCAAAAGTCTTGCTGACCAAAACAAGTCCCTTCAGTGGAGGTCAGATATAAGGCTCTCACCTTTATGTTACTTCCAATAAGCTTGTACACGTCTGATTTGATCTATTGACACCCAATGACAGAGCCAGAAACAGAAACACTGTCAAGTTCATCATGAACTAGAACAGTAACACAATGTCACAACATCTGGTATGACATTCCACCCTCCTAGAGGCATACACTCGCAAACTGCTTGAACCCACAAACAATCTTGAAACTGTACTACTGTAGCAACAGATCTTAGAAGTATGACCCCCCATATCAAGGATAACTAGTGCTCTTTTTCCAGAAGCACGTGAATGGAAAACATAAGACTCATCTTCATGTCTTCAAGAGCTCATTCTTTGTTCAACACACCTGCTGAACGCATTCACTTACTACTTAAACTACAAGCAACTAGTACACCCATTAACCAGAAATTCTCCCCCTATCTTCTATAAAAGCTACTCCAAGCTCACCACAGTATATCTCAAGACCAACCTCATACTGTTCCACTTCTTTCTAGAGTTACCACTCCTCCACAAGACTTCTGGATTGACCACCTCATAATCCAAGACATTATTTCCTCACCATTCTCCCATATGATAAGTTAGAACACTTCTAGTTTAACTGGTAAATATTCACTTCCATATAACTCATCATAGTCCAGATGCAATGAACCACTCTAGTCTTGTACAATACCTTCACATCATACTCCAAGACAGTCTTTTTACCTCATCATTCTCCCGTATGAAAAGATAGAGTACTTCTTAGTTAAGATGTGAATCAACAGATCTTCAAGTCCTTCTCCAAGGAAAAACAACCCAGATGAAACATATAACATCCAATGGTTCTTTATATGCACACAACTGGACTTACTACTGCCTAGTAATCCAACTGAAGATATTCAGAGATCACAACTCCACCAGCTTGATCAAACACATCTCCAAAAAAAGGTAATATTCCATAAACAACTTAGGGCTTCTACCACAAGCTCCAATATATGAATGGAATCAGAACCTTCTTTGGTCTTCAAACAACTACCCTTCTGCACAAGAGTAATTTAATCACACTTCTTTAAATAACCAAATGTCACTGTTTGGTTACTCAGCTGCTTCCAGAGCTCTAGAAAATCTTCTGATCCACCAAGCAAACTTGATCTTCAAGTTACATATCCTACTTGCTCCATAGCAAGGAATCTTAGATACACCAAGACTTGGACCTGTAACAGCTCCCCCAACCTGCATGAAATAGCATTAATTCCGTTCATACCAGAGAAGATCAACCTATCTTCAAATGATGTACCACATCATCCATTGAGGCCTTGAAGTTACTGCTTGATGTCACAACATCGAATACGACATCCCGCTGATGAGTTCAGACTTTCATTCTGCAACTTAGAATAACCTTATCACTCTACCAGAACAAGAGTTCCATGTTCACAGAGACTAGACACCCTCTATTCTGCTTTAACAGATACCTTGAAATGCATTTGCTTCAGGAACTCCTCTTTAGAGAAACCAAACATGCCAAAGCTTGATTCTTCAGAGAGGAGGGATAAAAAAATCTTTACAAAAGGAATCCTGCTTTCCTTAAGTTGAGACTTCTTCAGAAAATCAGAGATAACTGCCACTTATCCTTGACCTCCAAGATGAGCAAGATCACATACTCCTATGTACTTAGATCAGAAATAAACTGACCCAAGCAATGCTATCACCAGCACCATCTTCTAGACCAGTTTCTTGCCAGGAAACTTTCTAGATAAAGCTCAGATGTTTCTAGTAGACACTAGAATGCACCTGCTGCACTTCAACAGATCTAAGAGACATGTCTTCATCTTCACTTCCACCAACACTACATTCTAGTCTTAGTTTCTTGCTAGGAAACTTACTAGAATAAGGACAGATCCTACCACACATGTGTATGGTAAAAAAGATCATCAGCTATATCTCCTTTGATCTAGTGATTCACTCCTTGAATAAACAGAATTCTGCACAATTTCTGCTGATGGAATGTCTCAACATCTGGCTGAGCATCAGATCCTTGAAGTAGACAAAGCAGATCAGGGTCCTGATGCTTGTGCAACAACTGATGAGGCCCCTTGATCATCAACTAAGGATAATCCATTAAATATTTGAGAATATCTCAAATAGCAATGAATCTTAAATCCTTATAATAAATGCTTCTCTAAACTTCAGTAATCTTGAACTTCATGGATAACCAATTAAATACGTGTGTAGTCCATATATAGCAATTGATCTTAAATCCACACAACTTCAGGAATACCAAGGCTGAAACATCAAGGCTGACACCCTTGACTCAACCTGCCTATGACTTCCTCCTGCTAATGGAGCTCTTGCACATCATGAATGGTGAAAATAAATCACCTCCCATTATACCATCTATCAACACCATAGATCTTCAAAAATCCATTTACAGCACGAGAGCCAGACTATCTTTCTGAAAGAGCTCTTCTCTTCAAATTGACTTCAAGGTACATGATAAAACCAATCATCCAAGTATGAAGCCAGCAATGACATATATCAACAACCATCTTTCTTCATCCTATTGCTCCCGACGTTGGAATGACTAGAGCTTTTAGAATTGTTGATATCAGAGTTCTTCCATCAGAAAAATGTGCAGCGGAACCATCAAAAGAACATCTTCAGCAAGCCCTACAGAAGTTGTCAGAGTATTCAACAGGTCATTGGGGCTTTTATATCAGAGGGCACAACAGAAGATACACAGAATCCTTCATAAGCAGGAATGAACACACACTTCTCCTTAACTCCATAAGCAGTAGCTCAAACATTTAGCAAGATCAGCGAATTAGCTACAGCTTCTCCTTGTTTAAACCACCAGAAAGTATCTCCCAAGATCTCATCCAGAACAGACAGGATGCCTGCTCTGATACCAATTGAAATTCTGGTATGCAGATCTCATATGTCCCAAGAACATTGATCTCTGCTCAGCAAGGACAATGACAGACCATGACCAATTTAAATTACTTTAAATTGTACCAATGTCATGGCGTTTGTTATGACATCAGCAGACAGACAGACTATTTAGCTAACCATTTAAATTGAGCAGAATTATAAATGCTGAAAGATAAATAACACAATGAATTGTTTACCCAGTTCGGTGCAACCTCACCTACATCTGGGGGCTACCAAGCCAAGGAGGAAATTCACTATTAGTAGAATTAATTCAGAGTTAAACAAATTGTTTGCACTCTTCACTTAAGACCTACCTGTTGCACCCCAAAATTTGACCAACAATTATTCATTCATTGAGTGTTTGAAAGTGGATACCTTCATCAGAAAGTTCAAGAGATCCCCAGAGAAGTGGTTTGAAACCAGGGTTGTGTGCTTCACAGTTTGAGAGTTGTGGGTGCCCCTCAGATGATTCTGAGACTTTGAGAAAGAACTTGATGTTTTGAGAAAGCCTATGAGATGTCTTGATAGCTTTCATGAAGCCCAGAGAAGTCATTATGCAAGAATTCAGAAGATTCAACCATGAATGGTAGAATTAGGGTTTTGACTGGGTCAACCCTAGACCAGCTGAAAATTTGGAGAAGGTTGAGACCTAATCCAAGGGCCATGAGATAATGGAATGATGCATAGAGATGTTGTAAAGATGATTCCTAGACCAACTCATCATAATTGAAGAGTTTGAGAAGTTTTGAGTTAGGGTTTCTGAGGATTGTCAGTGAAAAAACCCTAATTTGATCCCTATCTTCCAGGCAGTTTTAGCTCTAGATGTGATTGATATCTCATCTTCCCCACAACATGAATGTTGTAGAGCTTGTTCTTAGCTTTAATTTGAGTGGTGGAAGTCCTTGATAGGAGTTACAGAGCTCAAGTTATGGTTTTGACAAATTACAGGTCAGCTAAGGTGTGTGAATCTGGGTCCTTGAAAGTCACCCAACTTGCAGACAACTTTTGCCCTAGTAGGATGATTCCTATGATTTCTTGGTCAACATGAATGTTGAAGAGCATCTTCTTAGCTTTAATTTGAGTGGTAGAAGTCCCTGATTGGATTTGTGGAACTCAACTTATGGTTTGAACAAGACAGGGGTATTTTGGTCATTTGTCAGTTATAGGTCATTTTAGCCAATGCCTAAAACTCCTATTTTCAAGCCTCAAATGGAAAAACTCAAAACATGAAAGTTGCTCAAAATGTGATTTTAAGTCTAGAAAGAAGGTCACAAATTGTTGGAAAAGCTCATGGCACAAGATTACATGATTGGTCAAAAATGAACTAAAAATGGCTTATAACTTTGAAAAGTTGAAATTGAAAAGTGATTTGGGAGATCCACAAATCCAAAATAGGTCATCCAATATATCATTTTGATTGGAAAAACCATTTTGAGAACATTGGTTTAATTAGAATTTTCATTTGAGGCTTAGAGAATGAGGTTCCTTTGGAAATTTGTTGCTTGCAAAAGAAGGTAACATTGAAAAACCCTACACAAGTGAAACTAAAGGCTGATTTGCATTCCTTATCACTCAATAACTCATGTAAGGACAATTTGGCATAGAATTGAAGGCTTGAAGCAAGGGATATGAGATTTTCAAAGTCTCATTTAAGGAGAAGTTCATGACTTTTCTAGATGGTTCTAGACACTTCTAGCCACTTCCATTGAGTGCTATAAGAAGAGTGCATTGTGGAGAGTCTAAGGTTGGTGATAGAGAGTCAAGCCAGAGGAGAAAAAGAGAGATACATTGCCATTAAAGAGCTTTCTTCAATTTCAAGCAACTTTGATTTTCATCCTCTACAAGTATTCTCCTTCCAAACTCGTGCATACAGAATCATCTAGAGCAAAAGGAGAGCAAGATCCAAGCCTCACAAGATCAAGATCCAAGAGATTCCTCATCATCCATCACATTTTGCTCAAGGTGCATTTTGCTTCCACTTGCTTAATTTAAGTAGATTCGTGTAGATTCATTAGCATAATCTTGATCTAGGATGTTAGGAGATTAGTTTAGATAACTTTGGTGCTGTTTAGAGACAACTTAGTGCAGGTGCTCGAATCTTGATTGGCATAGAACTCCATGATTAGGGCGTTAGAAGCTTAGGTATTTGGTTCAGAATTATCACCATTAGATGTAGAGTAGATCCATATAGGTTTTAGTGAGAATTATGAGAAAAAGTTTCAGACCATTTCCATGGATGCAAGAGCTTGTTGCGCGCGGTTGTCATGGTAGAGGGAGTTTCAATGCGATCCAATGGTATAGTCGTGTAGAGGGGAAGATTTGGAGTAACTTTGGTGTTTGAATCGTGTGATTTCGTTGAGTGTGGAAGGAGAACCGCATGGTGGAATTATGTGTGTGCATGGTATTTTAATGGAGGTAAACCCTAAGTGTCATAACCATTTGGAGAAGAGATAATCTCCACCGTCCAAAAGCATGTTGACCATGGACTCTTGGGATGATCTCACGGCCGAGATTGAAAATGAATTTGGTGAGACTTTCCCTCCCCCCTTAAGCGCTGCGTTTCATTTAAGTGGGGGGAGTGGGCCTTTGCTTTTCGCACCCCCTCGTAACGAGGCCCAGCCAGAACGCGTTGAAAGTATTGCTAATTGCACCGCGTAGTCCCTTTTTTTTTCTTTTGTTTTTAATTAAATTCTGAGGGGTTATTGGGCTTAACCCCAGGTGCTACGCGCACCCCCAGCTAAAAAGCCCAGCGCGTTTAACACGTTAGGCACCTACTGATCACACCCCCCCTCCCTTTAATTCATTTAATGGTCTTAATTTTCTCTTAATATTTTTCTGTCTTTGAAAATTCATTAAAAAATGATAAAAAATGATTTTTTAATTCTTCTTTTTTCTATGATTAGATGAAAATGTGTAGAAAATTATAAAAATAAAAATGGGATTTTATTTTTAGGTTTAGTATTTTAATAGATTTTTCTTTTAAAATAGCTTTTATATTGTTTAATTTTGTATCATGATTTTGTAGGAATTATTTTAGGACCTTCCCTTAGGGTTTTTAATCCATTCTTTTTTGTGCAATTAGATGATGAATCATAGTTCCCCATAGGATTTTTTCTAGATTTTTAGAATTAAATCTTGATTAGTTCAATTAGGGTAGATTTAGGGTATCCTAATTAGGGTTTAGATTGTGTTTAGGTGATGAATCCCTTTCTTTGATTGAGTTTTATCTTGATTTTTAGGTAGAGACCTTTGTAGATGTTATGAGTAGGTGTTGAGGACCCTTGTGAATATTTGTTAGATTTTTCCCCATTGGTTTAGTATTTTTAGGTATTTTCTGAAGTTGCCTATTGATTTGGTCTGTTCAGTGAGTTATCTGTTCATCTTTGGGGTTCATTGTGGGGAATTTGTTGTGGGGCTTGTGTTGTCTTGAAGACTTTGTGGTGAGCATCATGAAGTGAAGATTGTAGATCAAGATTCAGAGACCCAGAGCTTGTCTTGTTCCCTGTTGGTGAGGTTTGAGATCCCGAAGTTTGAAGGAAGTTCATGGTACTTTCCTGAGGAAGGCACTATGAATAGCTTTCATTCTTTATTCTCACCTCTTTCTTAAGTATCCAATGATGTTGGAGCCAACTTGTGAGTTTAATTTCTCCTGAGGAGGAATGTAAACTGATCACCTGTTGTTGAGACACATGGGATACAACTCCTAAGTGAAAGCCTCCTAGTACTTTCCTGAGGAAGGTCCTATGGGTCTATTCACTTAGTTCCCTTAGTTTATCTAGGATTTCTCAAGTATCCAATGATGTTGGAGCCAACTTGTGAGTTTAATTTCTCCTGAGGAGGAATGTAAACTGATCACATGTTGTTGAGCCACATGGGATACAACTCCTAAGTGGAAGCCTCCTAGTACTTTCCTGAGGAAGGTCCTATGAGTCCATTCACTTAGCTCCATTAGTTCAGATAGGATTTCCTAAATATCCAGTGATGTTGGAGCCTGCTTGTGAGTTTAATTTCTCCTGAGGAGGAATGTAAACTGATCACAGTGGTTGAGCCACATAGGGTATGACTCCTGAGTATACACCTCCTAGTGCTTTCCTGAGGAAGACACTATGAGTCTGCTTGCTTAGTTCCCTTTCTTTGGTAGGCTTGTTCTGAAGCTTGAAGACTGGGATTGATTTCTTTTGTTTAGAGTTTTGCTTTAGGGCTTTGCTGAGATTTAATTCAGATTCTGTGTTAGGGTTAGGATTAGAGAGTAGATGATTCTTTCTCAAGCATGTGTTTTGTTTGCCTGATGGCACTTCATTTCTTTTATCTGTTCATTGCTTGATAGCATGTTGTTTATTTTCAGTATGATTGCTGTTATTTCATGACTGGCTTGAGGTTGAGATGAGCTTGTGGAGGCTGAAACCCCACACACATTTCCTCCCTCACTTGCATTGCATGCATTTTACTGTTAAAGCTGATGCTTTTGTCTGTTTCTGTGTATCATTGACATGATCCCTTAGGACTCTCATTTCCTTTGATAAGGATTTGATGATAGACTTTTAGGTTGAAACCTATGCATGACAACTTCTAGGAGTTCCCTGTTCAAACCTCAACCATAGGATGAATCCATGGCATGATAACAGTAGGACTTGATAGTCTCCCTCTTAGTTGAGCCATTTTTCCCGTAGTTTCCCGAACTACGTTTGCTCTGATCTTTCATACCAGATGAAAGTACGTAGGCATAGGATGCGATATCCTAGCGAGCAACCTTCCCCCGTAGTTAGCCGAACTACGTTGACTCTGATTTCTCATTCTCTGATGAGAATACGTAGGCATAAAGCGCGATGCTTTGCCGAGTCATGTTTCTTTTCTTTTTCAGCCAGCCTTGATAGGTAGATAGATTATAACCAACCCGTCCAAGTAAACGAACAAGCGAGGATCCCGTCGAGTACGACGGACGTGAGGGGTGCTAATACCTTCCCCTTGCGTAACCGACTCCCGAACCCAGACAATGGTTGCGATGACCTTGTCTTACCCTTATTCGTCAGGTTTTTCCGATCGTTTCCTTTCCCGCTCTGAGGGATAAATAACGAAAGGTGGCGACTCTTCTGTTTTGCCGGCACCTTATTTTCGCGCAAGCGACAGCTGGCGACTCTGCTGGGGACTTCAGGTGTTTCCCTATGCGAGTCTCGCCTTGGATTTTCTTCCTAGCTGCCTGGGACCGTCCCCAGCAGCTGGCGACTCTGCTGGGGACACATAGCATCTAGGGACTTTTCCCCATCCCTTATGCTGGGACCGTTTCCCATCCCCTACGCGAGTCAATCCTATCGTTTGTGTGTTTGCCTATTGGGTTGCGTTTATTTATCGCATTTTTACTTCCCGCATTTTATTTCCCGCATTTTATTTCCAGTTTGATATGATTATCTGTGCTGCTGTGGGAGAGGGATGTTACTGTGAGTGAAAAGCCGGACCTGGGCTTGAGTACACACCTAGATATAGTTGCGGAGAAGTAGTAGACGAACCTGTCTGCTGAGCAGGCACAGTTCCCTACGAAAATCTGCGCTCAGACGAGATTCTTGCAGAGGTGCTCCTTTCCGGTCCTGAGGATCTGAGGGGAGTCCAGACGTGAGGATTGTCGACTCTGGGGACCGATCATTTGGAAGTCAGCTAAGAGAGGCCTCTTCATGACTTGATGATGCCACTCCTTCTGGGAATCGTATCGTCACTCGTGAAAGTCTGTGACGCTGATGACCGCATAGGATGCCGTACCTTTGTCCGTGGATTAGGTCCATACCTGTGAGTGGGGTCGGAATATTGCAGGAAACTTCGACCTCCAGACTACCTGGTTTTCTTGACAGTAAATCAGTTATGTTGGGTTCTCAGTTGCAGATATGTTCTTGATAGAGCAAGGGTTTGATCAAAGGATATTATCATCGGGTGTTTGTCTGTTCTTGAGAGAGCAGGCTTTGATCAGTGTATTATTATCAGAAGTTTGTTCTGGATGGAGCGGATTCTTGAGTGGGGTCTGAAGATCTCGTCAGCAGTTGTTGTTTGTTCTTGACAGGGCAGATTTTGAGTGGGGTTTGAAGATCTCATCAGCAGCTGTGTATTTGTTCTTGAGAGGGCAGATTTGTGATTCGGGGTCTGAAGACTTCATCAACAGATATTCCTTGATCTTGCATCCGGGGTCTTTATTATCAGGCCTTCGTTCTTGTCAGAGCAGAAGTTTGATCTCGATCCTATCAGATGGTTATTCTTAGCAGATCAGATCGGTGGTTTTACACCGGGGTTTCCTTCTCATCAGTGACTGTTGATACCGAATCTCCACAGCAGCCACCTGGATACTGTTACATGCCTGCATTTTGCATTATTGCATATTCATGTTTGCATTCCATTAGCATGTGTCTGTGCTGCAGGCGCGTTTCATACCCTAATCCTGGTGTCCCGAGCAATATGAGATATTTTCTTCCATGAATGGATCCAGTCTTATCATTGCATTGACACTATGTTGGCACGTTGACACCAGAATCAGGGGTGATCTCCTGAACGTACAGACACCCATAATTCATCTTGCATGACAGAAGTCAGGGCTTGTCTTCTAACCCTTGTGTTTGCAGGTTTGACTCAGAATCGAGCAACTCGGACCAATGGAGCAGGTACAAGCTGAACTGGGGAAAATCCAAAGCCAGCTGGGGCAGGTCATGAATGACATACGGGCAGTGCGTCTGGACCAGCAAGTACTCAGAGAGGAGAATCAGCAGCTGCAGAACCAGTTGAGCTTTCTCATGGGAGTGGTGAGAAGTGTGCTAAATAAGGAAAGTGGTCAAGCACCCAAGGAGGAGACCAGAGTGCTTCCTCCGTTACCGTCAGTGCCGCCTGTGCTGAAGCCAAGTGGACCTCATGGACCCTCTACACAGCATGAAGCTCGAGGCCTGTCTCGTCATCAGCCGCGCCGAGCATCTCAGAATAACCCTGAAGGTTATGGTCAAAAGAAGAAGCTACTTGATAGAGCTGTGGACCTACTACCTGTGAGTTATGTCCAGCTGCTGCCGCTGTTGGTTCAGAACCGTGTTCTCAAGCTTCGGACCTCAAATCCACCAGATGACGTGTCACCGGACGTTGATCTAAGCACGCGTTGTGATTTCCACTCAGGAGCACCAGGGCACCATGTTGAAACATGCAAGGCTCTCAGGAATAAGATTCAGGACCTTATTGACTCAAGGGCGATTAGGCTTGTGCCGGGCGGCATAAGAGCATCGGGAAAGTTCATCCCCTACCCTGCAGAAGGAGCGAATGATTTCACTCCTTTGCCTGAAGCTGAGAAAGATCTGGAATATGTCCCGCGACCTTTGGTGACTGAATCGCCTCGCTCGCAGTTCCCACCTGGATCAAGTTCAAGGACGCAAGCGCCTAAACGAGAGACCGTCGCCATTCAGAAACGACGACCTCTTGCTCCTGGGCGGAAGGAATACCAGCCCCAGGATCACAAGAGACCTCGCAACCACTTAGAACAAAGGAATGCTTCTTCCCATCCAGTGCCTGTGCCTTATAGCCAGATTCTTCCACTGCTGATTCAGAATTCCTTGGTGGAACCAAAAGCTCTCAAGCCCGTGCTAGAGCCTTACCCTCTAGGGTATGATCCTCATGCTCAGTGTGGCTACCATGGTGGATCTCTGGGGCATTCAACTGACGATTGCAAGGCTTTCCAGGAGAAAGTGCAACAATTGATCGACCAAGGGTGTATTTCCTTTCCAGATGGAGTCTTGGTTGTGCGTGACAACCTCTCGGCTGTTTGAGCTCGCAAATTCAGAGGGTTATTTCCAGAAGCCGGTGGTCCAGACAGGCAGACGTCCTCAACATTGGCAGTCCTCGGACTTTTTACCATTTTGCATTTGTAGTTTCTTTTCTGTTAGTTACTACTTGCTGTTAAACATTGTATGTTTCGAATGGTAATATTAATAAAGTGACTATGCATTTTTCTGAATTAGTTATGTCGTTGTCACTCATTTACTGCATTGCACTGACACTTGCATTTTATCCACTCCACTTTATCACTATGATTAGCAAAGATTGGAGGGAGGATGATGAAACTGAATACTCATAGCCAATGATCGTGTTGCGTTCAGATAAAACTTTGCCGATGACGTATAAGGCATTGTTTCAAATCCCTAAACACCGGAGAGATAAGGAAGAGAATCCCTTGTTAACCACTTCGAGCCGAGGAGTAGGAGTTTCTTTCGGACTTTTTAACCCTCATATCGTAACCTGGGGCAGGGTAGTTGTCAGTTAGTTTGATCGAGCGTTCAAGTCTTATAGAGGAGTGTTGTCCTTCGAGGACCAATCACATCATATTCCTCTCCAGAGGTCGTACCTCATCAACAATGGTTAAACCTCACTAATCAGGAGTGAGACAGTTATAATCCTTTCGGAGCAATCAAGACAACCAGTGTCGCACGCTTTGTTCCAAGAAAAAAGAGAAATAAGAAAGCCCGCTAAGTAAAAAAGAAAAGCTAGAAAGCAAATACTTAGGCAAAAATCAGGGCATCCCGCTGGACTTCAAAAGAAAAAATCGAAAAGAACTCAAAAGGAGTCGGTCCAGGCAAAAATTAGGGAATAAAAAAAATGATGAATGAAAAAGAAAGGATTATAAAAGAGAAAAATCCTCAAACAAGGACGAAGTCGTGTAAACACAGACGCCGAAAACGAAAAAGGAGTAACTGTCACTCTGAAACACCTTGCGAATTCTTTAACCAGTTGTTCTCAATGTTCAACATACCTCTCGAAGAGGAGAGCACTCGAGCTAAGTTAACTGAACTTTAGGATCGGAGAACATCACGTAGAAGGGGTGGGTACAAATCATAATTTGAGCCAAATATCCTTTGTTTCGCGAACCGTGAACCCGACCACGATACAACCCTTAAAGGACCTAATTGAGGCAGGGTTTATTCTGAGAGCGCATTACGATAAGGTTGAGTAACCTGACTCCTTCATGATTTGCTAATCATATCCTTATTGCGTTTTTACATCAGCACTACGTTTGAACTCTTGAGTTCATTCGTCACTCACTAGCATGACACGTAAATGAGTGACAGTACAACATTTTTTCGAAATTTGCATGAACACTGCATTAAAATTACTGTTCGTGAATAAACAATTTTAGTTGCAGGTTAGTAGCTGATACGAAGGAACTTCAGCAGGGAATAGTCACTCAGGACTGAATCGTCAGAGGTCTGGATCAGAATGGTATGTTGTGAAACCCTGTGAATCTGGGGCATCGACTTCCAGTGAGTTTGGAATCGGTTTGTCTGAGGACAAGTCCCGGAGCATCAGTTGATTATGGGGCAGTTTATGCAAGCAGCGGTTGATCGGAAGTGAATCTTCTCGAGACCCAATCAGGGGCAGTTATCCGGAATCCTTGCGATCTAAGGGCAGATCCCTCCAGTGTTCGATCAGAGCATGTTGAGTCGCTCATCGCTCGTTTAGGGGCAAACTACTTCAGAGATATTGAAGCCGACCATGCTGAAAGTTGATTAGTTGAGGATGAATCCTCCCGTTGTGCAGATGCTGGGGCAAGCCCTCTGAAGATTGTCTTGTTGCCATTTGTTTTCGGCTCAGAATGGATTATTCCCAAAGGTCGGATTGGGGCAAATTGAAATGCACTGGGGCAAGTTGTTCAAATGAGTTTGTTCACCCTAGCAAGAATTGAGTATCGGGGAATCGTGTCATTACCCTGCCGAAACCTGAACCTTCTGAAGAAGCCTTGTTGTTATCCTACAGTCTAACCGGTTACTCGGCTCCATGATTGGTAGTTGAATCAGGATGGTTTCTCAGCAGAGCTGTACAGTTTGAGGTTGTTCCCCCTGTACGGTTTGAGACTGCAGCAGATTGAGATGGCGTTTATCCCTTATCAGATTAGGGTCAAGATTGCCCTCAGTAGACCAGGATCGATATCCCCGAAGCAGGATGAGCCCTCCTTCTCCAACAGAGTTCAGTAGTCTCTCCACCGCAGAATCTGAACGCAGATAGTGAGCATTGACATGTCTCCCCGCGCAGAGGTGATTCTCTTCCCCAAGCAGACGCATCCTGAAGGAATGTCACCTCATCAGCTGAGTCAAGCACTGAAGCATGATGATTATCCCCAGCACCGGGTCACAAGTGCAGAGTTCATAGAAATGATTGAGTGCCAAAGCTCGTGTTTTCCCCAGTAAAGTCACTGAGGCAGGATTTTCCCCCGCACCGGGTCACAAGTGCAGGTTTCGCAGGAAGCTAGTCGTATGCCGAAGTATGCAGTAACTGATGGTGCCAGACTGAAGTCTCCAGTGGAATTGAGATTCCTCACCAGATTCAGGCTCTCTCCTGAAGTTCGATGATTCCTTCTTCCCCAGTAGAGTGTTGGAACAGCTGATGTTGTATTCCCTTGCAGAGTTGTACTCTCCCCCGAAGACAGATGATTCTTTCTTCCCCAGTGGAATCGAATTCCCCACCAGAGTCATACTCTCCTGATGAAGTAGAATGATTTCTCTCCCCGGCTGAGTCCGCAGAAAAGCAGAATCCTTGGAAGTCGGTCGGATCATGATCGATTTTCCCCAGCAGAGCATGGGGCAGCTAATACTGTGTTTCCCCAGAGTCGCACTCTCTCCAGCAAAGCAGAATGATTTCTCCTTCCTCAGCCAAGTTTGCAGATGTCCAAGAGATCCGAATCCTTGGAAGTCGATCAGATCATGATTGGTTTTTCCCCCAGTGGAGTGTTGGTCAGCTGAAGTTGGTTCCCCTCAGAGTGGTCATCCCCAGAAGAGTAGCCGAGACGGCCGCGCAGTTCATTCTCGCAATTGATATCAGCAGATCCAAGTTCTCGTAGAGCTTCGTCCCCTGCAGCAGTCCGCTGAAGTTGTTCCCCTGCAGCAGTCCGCTGAAGTTGTTCCCCTGCAGCAGTTCGCGGAAGATCAATGCCCCAGATAGAGCCTAATTGATATTGGCGTGTTCACGTTCTCCTCAGCAGGATGATTCCTCTACCTGAGTGGTTCTTTCTCCCTGACAGGAGAATTCCCCCCTTCGGCATTTATTTTGATGACGGGATCGCATCATTGTGCATGATTGCATAGCATTGTGCATGACTGCATAGCATTTAAATGCTGCATAGAATGATGCAGGATTGCATGGCATTTAGCATAAATACATATCATTCCCACTGTGTGGGGCGTAGCGCAGAAGCATACACATCATAAGCATGACCTAGGTCATTATCATCCTTGTTGTACAGATGTACTACCGAAAGACCGGTTGCTCAGGATGATTCCTGATATTCTCCCCCAGCAAGGTTGTTTTCTTAGATGATTCTAAAGACCCCGGTGTGATCCCCGCAGTCGCTCGCTCAAGATGATTTTTGAGATCCCCAGCAAAGTCTTCAGTTCGAGATGACTCTCGAATTCCTCAGCAGAGCCGTTTGCTTAAGACGATTCTTAAGACCCCAGTACAGCTTCCCGAGTGGTTCGCCTAGTATGATACTTGAGCTCCCCAATAGCACCTCCAGCAAGAGTTGCCCAGGAAGATTCCTGGAATTCCCAACAGAATGAAGTCTCCAGAATGGTTATCGGTTCAGGACGATTCTCGAAGATGCCCGACGGATCTGTTTGTTCAAGTTGATTCTTGAAGTCCTCAGCAGCATGATATGTCTGCTCCAACAACGATGTCTAATCTGAAGATGGATTTCGTAAGCGCCCGATGGCGATATCAGAAGGTTCCTGTGAGTCCAGATTTCCGCGTTGAAGAATCAACAGGTAGCTGAAGACAAGGTTCCAGGGTTGTAGATACAACAGAGTGATTCGTGTGAGTCTGAAGACCTAGTCAGTTATCCTGAAGAGATGATTGATTGCGATCAAGTGAATAGTGTTTCTTCTGACTGAAGTCGAAGATGTTTCTCCAGCTGAAGCGGAGTTTTGCCTGAAGGCAAAGTGTTTGAATCCCCGTAGAGTCATGAATGGCTCAGGATACCACTTCTCTGACTGAAGTCACAGATTTCCTAAGCTGAAGCGAAGGTGCCTAAGGGCAAGGTTATCCCCCAAGGTCGTGAAGGACCTAGGATTCATTTTTCGGACTGAAGGCCGAAGTATATCCCTGACTGAAGTCACGGATACTATATAGCAGAGGTGGAGTTGCCTGAAGGCAGATCCATGTATCCTTGAAGGCCAAGGATCATTCTCTTCAGACTGAAGTCAAAGATACCTCCTGCAGAGTTGCCGACAGGCAAAGTTCACATCCTTGAAGGTCAAGGATGTTTATCTTCAGAAGAACTTGAAGATTTTCTAGCTGAAGCTAGAAGTGGCCAGGGGCCAGGGTTTCATATATCTTTAATGTTGAAGTTCTACGGCGGGCAGTGTGCAGTAGTATTCCGATGTTCGTTATGGTTCTGAGGGTGAACCCCAGATCAGAGTGTGCTTGGTTGAGTCTCTCATCCCCAGCAGTGTAGCTCCAAATACGCAAGTGTATCTTTTGTTCCAGTTACCAGGGGTGAACCCCAGGGCAGAGTTGTTCAGTGTTGTATTTTCTCCAGCGGCAATGCGGGGTATTTTGATTATCCGACGGCGAGGTCAAATTATGTTTGTTCGACGGCGAGGTCAAATTATGTTTGTTTGACGGCGAGGTCAGACTCTTTAAATCCCCAGTAGAGATGATGTTTGTCCGACGGTGATGTCAGATTTAGTTCTCCAGCGGCGATGCAGGGTATTTTGATTGTTCGACGGCGATATCAGGTTTAGTCTTCCAGCGGTGATGTTGGGTGTTGTGGTTATCTGAAGGTAACGTCAGAAGAATTTAATGTGGATAACCGGCGGCGACGTCAGATCAGTATTTCTCCAGCTAGTTGTGGAGCAGCTAGTGTTGCAGTATTCAAAGATTTGTTCCCCGCAGAGTACCGTGTGCTTGTGCAGTTGGCAAATTTTCGGGTTTACCGGTATTCAATCGTCTCGCACCTTGATTGGTTGAGAGCCGTTCGCTTCTCACCCAGTCAGGTTCAAGCCGTTTGAATAGGGGCAGCTGTTGCACCCCAAAATTTGACCAACAATTATTCATTCATTGAGTGTTTGAAAGTGGATACCTTCATCAGAAAGTTCAAGAGATCCCCAGAGAAGTGGTTTGAAACCAGGGTTGTGTGCTTCACAGTTTGAGAGTTGTGGGTGCCCCTCAGATGATTCTGAGACTTTGAGAAAGAACTTGATGTTTTGAGAAAGCCTATGAGATGTCTTGATAGCTTTCATGAAGCCCAGAGAAGTCATTATGCAAGAATTCAGAAGATTCAACCATGAATGGTAGAATTAGGGTTTTGACTGGGTCAACCCTAGACCAGCTGAAAATTTGGAGAAGGTTGAGACCTAATCCAAGGGCCATGAGATAATGGAATGATGCATAGAGATGTTTTAAAGATGATTTCTAGACCAACTCATCATAATTGAAGAGTTTGAGAAGTTTTGAGTTAGGGTTTCTGAGGATTGTCAGTGAAAAAACCCTAATTTGATCCCTATCTTCCAGGCAGTTTTAGCTCTAGATGTGATTGATATCTCATCTTCCCCACAACATGAATGTTGTAGAGCTTGTTCTTAGCTTTAATTTGAGTGGTGGAAGTCCTTGATAGGAGTTACAGAGCTCAAGTTATGGTTTTGACAAATTACAGGTCAGCTAAGGTGTGTGAATCTGGGTCCTTGAAAGTCACCCAACTTGCAGACAACTTTTGCCCTAGTAGGATGATTCCTATGATTTCTTGGTCAACATGAATGTTGAAGAGCATCTTCTTAGCTTTAATTTGAGTGGTAGAAGTCCCTGATTGGATTTGTGGAACTCAACTTATGGTTTGAACAAGACAGGGGTATTTTGGTCATTTGTCAGTTATAGGTCATTTTAGCCAATGCCTAAAACTCCTATTTCCAAGCCTCAAATGGAAAAACTCAAAACATGAAAGTTGCTCAAAATGTGATTTTAAGTCTAGAAAGAAGGTCACAAATTGTTGGAAAAGCTCATGGCACAAGATTACATGATTGGTCAAAGATGAACTAAAAATGGCTTATAACTTTGAAAAGTTGAAATTGAAAAGTGATTTGGGAGATCCACAAATCCAAAATAGGTCATCCAATATATCATTTTGATTGGAAAAACCATTTTGAGAACATTGGTTTAAGTAGAAGTTTCATTTGAGGCTTAGATAATGAGGTTCCTTTGGAAATTTGTTGCTTGCAAAAGAAGGTAACATTGAAAAACCCTACACAAGTGAAACTAAAGGCTGATTTGCATTCCTTATCACTCAATAACTCATGTAAGGACAATTTGGCATAGAATTGAAGGCTTGAAGCAAGGGATATGAGATTTTCAAAGTCTCATTTAAGGAGAAGTTCATGACTTTTCTAGATGGTTCTAGACACTTCTAGCCACTTCCATTGAATGCTATAAGAAGAGTGCATTGTGGAGAGTCTAAGGTTGGTGATAGAGAGTCAAGCCAGAGGAGAAAAAGAGAGATACATTGCCATTAAAGAGCTTTCTTCAATTTCAAGCAACTTTGATTTTCATCCTCTACAAGTATTCTCCTTCCAAACTCGTGCATACAGAATCATCTAGAGCAAAAGGAGAGCAAGATCCAAGCCTCACAAGATCAAGATCCAAGAGATTCCTCATCATCCATCACATTTTGCTCAAGGTGCATTTTGCTTCCACTTGCTTAATTTAAGTAGATTCGTGTAGATTCATTAGCATAATCTTGATCTAGGATGTTAGGAGATTAGTTTAGATAACTTTGGTGCTGTTTAGAGACAACTTAGTGCAGGTGCTCGAATCTTGATTGGCATAGAACTCCATGATTAGGGCGTTAGAAGCTTAGGTATTTGGTTCAGAATTATCACCATTAGATGTAGAGTAGATCCATATAGGTTTTAGTGAGAATTATGAGAAAAAGTTTCAGACCATTTCCATGGATGCAAGAGCTTGTTGCGCGCGGTTGTCATGGTAGAGGGAGTTTCAATGCGATCCAATGGTATAGTCGTGTAGAGGGGAAGATTTGGAGTAACTTTGGTGTTTGAATCGTGTGATTTCGTTGAGTGTGGAAGGAGAACCGCATGGTGGAAGTATGTGTGTGCATGGTATTTTAATGGAGGTAAACCCTAAGTGTCATAACCATTTGGAGAAGAGATAATCTCCACCGTCCAAAAGCATGTTGACCATGGACTCTTGGGATGATCTCACGGCCGAGATTGAAAATGAATTTGGTGAGACTTTCCCTCCCCCCTTAAGCGCTGCGTTTCATTTAAGTGGGGGGAGTGGGCCTTTGCTTTTCGCACCCCCTCGTAACGAGGCCCAGCCAGAACGCGTTGAAAGTATTGCTAATTGCACCGCGTAGTCCCTTTTTTTTCTTTTGTTTTTAATTAAATTCTGAGGGGTTATTGGGCTTAACCCCAGGTGCTACGCGCACCCCCAGCTAAAAAGCCCAGCGCGTTTAACACGTTAGGCACCTACTGATCACACCCCCCCTCCCTTTAATTCATTTAATGGTCTTAATTTTCTCTTAATATTTTTCTGTCTTTGAAAATTCATTAAAAAATGATAAAAAATGATTTTTTAATTCTTCTTTTTTCTATGATTAGATGAAAATGTGTAGAAAATTATAAAAATAAAAATGGGATTTTATTTTTAGGTTTAGTATTTTAATAGATTTTTCTTTTAAAATAGCTTTTATATTGTTTAATTTTGTATCATGATTTTGTAGGAATTATTTTAGGACCTTCCCTTAGGGTTTTTAATCCATTCTCTTTTGTGCAATTAGATGATGAATCATAGTTCCCCATAGGATTTTTTTCTAGATTTTTAGAATTAAATCTTGATTAGTTCAATTAGGGTAGATTTAGGGTATCCTAATTAGGGTTTAGATTGTGTTTAGGTGATGAATCCCTTTCTTTGATTGAGTTTTATCTTGATTTTTAGGTAGAGACCTTTGTAGATGTTATGAGTAGGTGTTGAGGACCCTTGTGAATATTTGTTAGATTTTTCCCCATTGGTTTAGTATTTTTAGGTATTTTCTGAAGTTGCCTATTGATTTGGTCTGTTCAGTGAGTTATCTGTTCATCTTTGGGGTTCATTGTGGGGAATTTGTTGTGGGGCTTGTGTTGTCTTGAAGACTTTGTTGGTGAGCATCATGAAGTGAAGATTGTAGATCAAGATTCAGAGACCCAGAGCTTGTCTTGTTCCCTGTTGGTGAGGTTTGAGATCCCGAAGTTTGAAGGAAGTTCATGGTACTTTCCTGAGGAAGGCACTATGAATAGCTTTCATTCTTTATTCTCACCTCTTTCTTAAGTATCCAATGATGTTGGAGCCAACTTGTGAGTTTAATTTCTCCTGAGGAGGAATGTAAACTGATCACCTGTTGTTGAGCCACATGGGATACAACTCCTAAGTGAAAGCCTCCTAGTACTTTCCTGAGGAAGGTCCTATGGGTCTATTCACTTAGTTCCCTTAGTTTATCTAGGATTTCTCAAGTATCCAATGATGTTGGAGCCAACTTGTGAGTTTAATTTCTCCTGAGGAGGAATGTAAACTGATCACATGTTGTTGAGCCACATGGGATACAACTCCTAAGTGGAAGCCTCCTAGTACTTTCCTGAGGAAGGTCCTATGAGTCCATTCACTTAGCTCCACTAGTTCAGATAGGATTTCCTAAATATCCAGTGATGTTGGAGCCTGCTTGTGAGTTTAATTTCTCCTGAGGAGGAATGTAAACTGATCACAGTGGTTGAGCCACATAGGGTATGACTCCTGAGTATACACCTCCTAGTGCTTTCCTGAGGAAGACACTATGAGTCTGCTTGCTTAGTTCCCTTTCTTTGGTAGGCTTGTTCTGAAGCTTGAAGACTGGGATTGATTTCTTTTGTTTAGAGTTTTGCTTTAGGGTTTTGCTGAGATTTAATTCAGATTCTGTGTTAGGGTTAGGATTAGAGAGTAGATGATTCTTTCTCAAGCATGTGTTTTGTTTGCCTGATGGCACTTCATTTCTTTTATCTGTTCATTGCTTGATAGCATGTTGTTTATTTTCAGTATGATTGCTGTTATTTCATGACTGGCTTGAGGTTGAGATGAGCTTGTGGAGGCTGAAACCCCACACACATTTCCTCCCTCACTTGCATTGCATGCATTTTACTGTTAAAGCTGATGCTTTTGTCTGTTTCTGTGTATCATTGACATGATCCCTTAGGACTCTCATTTCCTTTGATAAGGATTTGATGATAGACTTTTAGGTTGAAACCTATGCATGACAACTTCTAGGAGTTCCCTGTTCAAACCTCAACCATAGGATGAATCCATGGCATGATAACAGTAGGACTTGATAGTCTCCCTCTTAGTTGAGCCATTTTTCCCGTAGTTTCCCGAACTACGTTTGCTCTGATCTTTCATACCAGATGAAAGTACGTAGGCATAGGATGCGATATCCTAGCGAGCAACCTTCCCCCGTAGTTAGCCGAACTACGTTGACTCTGATTTCTCATTCTCTGATGAGAATACGTAGGCATAAAGCGCGATGCTTTGCCGAGTCATGTTTCTTTTCTTTTTCAGCCAGCCTTGATAGGTAGATAGATTATAACCAACCCGTCCAAGTAAACGAACAAGCGAGGATCCCGTCGAGTACGACGGACGTGAGGGGTGCTAATACCTTCCCCTTGCGTAACCGACTCCCGAAACCAGACAATGGTTGCGATGACCTTGTCTTACCCTTATTCGTCAGGTTTTTCCGATCGTTTCCTTTCCCGCTCTGAGGGATAAATAACGAAAGGTGGCGACTCTTCTGTTTTGCCGGCACCTTATTTTCGCGCAAGCGACACTACCCAATGACACTTCAGCCTATAGACCACTAGACCTGAGTATACCCACTCACTCCCCCTCAATCACCGCAGTGATATTAACCAACTCAAGTTTACAAAAGAATCATGAAGTCACACTTCAAACAAATCTTGATTTTTCTTAACAGCTTTAAATCAAGAGACACAACACTCTAGCTTAAAAGCTTTGAGTGACACAGACAGCTTAACAATACTAAACCAATGCAATCATACAGCAGATAATTGCTTGGTGTACAAGTATTCCTAAGACATACAAATACACGTGAAGAACAGAACTCTTCACTCACAGATATACTCTTGCTTAAAAGCTTTGAGTGAACAGTTAGCATTGTACTAATAACAGCCTAAACATGTCTACCACAATGCATCCAAAGACACAAAGGGTGACTTACAAGGTCACACAAAAAAGACTCTCAAATCCCTAAACCTTAATTCTACACTCAAGTTTTTCTTGTTGTGAGTGCTTGATTTCCCTTGCTTCTGCTCCTCCTTAAATAGTACTGCAGACTAGGCTTGGGCTGGTCATAAGTAACAAACATTAGGTTTAACAAAGTAAAACTATTTTCCACAATTCAAGGCGCTTTCAAATAGGTCATAGCCGTTCCATGATAAGCTCAGCACTGCCTAGAATCTCGTCTGAGATACCTAAGGAACCCTAACAGATTTCCTGAAATCTAGCCTGAGCTTACTCATGCATTATAACAGAAAACCAACATGCATGTTGTGCATGACAGCTACCTGATGTCATCACATTCAGTATGACATCCAATTCTCTTTGTGCCAGCTAACTCAGCTTGCCTTGTAGTGCAGTTCTGCAGAATCTTCTTCATAACAGTAGAAACAAATGTTTTATAGTTTCCTAAAAAGTCTCAAAGATCCTTTTTATGAACACCAATTAACTCTTCACTTTGTTCCTAATGAATCACTCTGACCTGCACACACTGATGATGTATATCCAACAGGATCTCATCAAACCAAAATACCTCTGTCAAGAGATATAAAATAGTAGCTCCTGCTGTACTAGACAGTGATGTCATGACATTCGTAATGGCATCCTGAAAAACACATGACAGCAGTACTGTCATAACAGTAGATGTGGATGTTATGACATTGGTAATGACATTAGTGCAGGATCATGTTTTACCAAAGTTTAGCCATTCATAGAACCATGGTTAGTCATAGAATCATGGAACCAACAATTTTGAAGATGGATCCGATCAAGTGTGTCTTTGAAAAACAAGCACTCTCCGGAAGGATTTCCTAATGGCAAATGGTTTTAACGGAATATGATATTCAGTATGTTTCCTAGAAATCCATTAAGGGAAGTGTTCTATCAGAATATCTTGTTGAACAGCAGATTAAGGATTATCAGTCAATGAAGTTTGATTTTCGAGATGAAGACGTCATGTTTTTTAGGATGAAAGACTGTGATGAGCCT
The DNA here is from genome assembly GCA_963859935.3 of Lathyrus sativus. Taxonomy (NCBI): domain Eukaryota; kingdom Viridiplantae; phylum Streptophyta; class Magnoliopsida; order Fabales; family Fabaceae; genus Lathyrus; species Lathyrus sativus. Next base: position 927,785,345 of record OZ012735.1, read on the forward strand.
TTGCCTGACGAGGGTCCTGAGATTGGATCTCAATGGAAACTGGTTTTTGACAGAGCGGTTAATTCATATGGTAATGGAATCACTGCGATCATTACTACTCCTCACGGTTCCCACATACCATTCACTTACCGATTGACTTTCGCATGTACTAATAATGAAGCCGAGTATGAAGCGTGCATTATGGGTTTAGAAGAGGTCGTTGATATGAGGATCAAGAATCTAGATATGTACGGCGACTCAGCGCTAGTCGTCAATCAAATCAAAGGAGAGTGGGAAATTCGTCAGGCCAACCTGGTGCCTTACAAGGACTATGCAAGGAGACTGTTGCCTTTCTTTGATAGAATTGAGTTCCATTATGTGCCAAGAGATGAGAATCAGATGGTTGATGCCTTGGCCACTCTATCCTCATTGTAGAAAGTGAATTACTGGAATGAAGCTCCAGCTATCACCATCATGCGTCTTGATAGACCCGCTTTTGTGTTTGCGATTGAGAAAGCATCAGATGGAAAGCCTTAGTATTTTGATATCAAGCATTTTCTCAAGACTCAAGAGTACCCATCTGGGGCATCCAGCAAAGATAAGAAGACTTTGAGGAGGTTAGCCGGTAATTTTTATCTGAACAAAGATGATGTGCTCTGCAGGAGAAACTTTGACATGGTCTTGCTACGTTGTGTTGATGAACTTGAAGCAAGCCTGTTGATGGAGGAAGTCCACGAGGGTTCTTTTGGTACTCATGCCAGTGGACATGGAATGGCTAGAAAATTGTTGAGAGCTGGGTATTATTGGATGATCATGGAATTCGATTGCTTCAAATACGCCAGAAAATGCCATAAATGCCAAATTTATGCTGATAAGGTGCATGTGCCACCAACTCCTTTGAATGTGCTAACGTCTCCGTGGCCTTTTTCTATGTGGGGAATCGATATGATTGGAAAGATTGAGCTGACTGCTTCTAATGGACATCGCTTCATTCTGGTTGTGATTGATTACTTTACGAAGTGGGTAGAAGAAGCTTCCTTTGCCAAGGTCACGAAGCAGGTGGTAACCTGATTCATAAAGAAGGACATCATTTATTGTTAGGGAATTCCGGAGAGAATCATTACTGATAATGGTTCGAGTTTGAATAACAAAATGATGAAGGAACTGTGCCAGAGTTTCAAGATTGAGCATCACAACTCTTCTCCATATCTTCCGAAGACGAATGGCACTGTCGAGGCAGCTAATAAGAATATAAAGAAGATTGTGCAGAAGATGGTTGTAACCTATAAGGATTGGCACGAGATGTTACCCTTCACACTTCACGGTTATCGTACCACGGTACGTACGTCAACCGGGGCAACTCCTTTCTCACTGGTGTATGGTACGGAGGTTGTCCTACCATTAGAACTTGAGATTCCTTCTTTAAGGGTACTGTCGGATGTGAAGCTTGACGAGGTTGAATGGGTGCAGACCAGGTTGAATCAGCTGAGCTTAATTGACGAAAAGAGATTGGAAGCCATTGCTCATGGTCGGTTGTACCAGAGTAGGATGAAGAAATCCTTTCATCAGAAAGTGTGTCCTCAGTTCTTCCAGACGGGTAATTTGGTGTTGAAAAGGATCCTTCCTCCTCATATAGATCACAGGTGAAAATGGACTCCTAATTATGAAGGTCTATATGTAGTAAGAAAGGTTTTCTCTGGTGGAGCCTTATTACTATCTACCATGGACGGTGAAGATTTTTCATCCCCTGTGAATGTAGACGTGGTTAAAAAATACTTTGCATAAAAAAGGACCCACTGGACAGAAAAAGAAAAGTCCAGGCAAAAATGGGGCATCCCGGCGAACCAAAAAAAAGGAAAAGGTTTATGCAAAAATTAGGGATAAAAAGAAAAATGTAAACCCGCAAAGTTGAAAACCTGGAAAGGCGACTTTGGCAGAAATGGGTATCCCGGTGGATTGAAAACTCGAAAGGGCGATCCAGGAAAAAGTTTGGGATTGGAAAGCAAACGACTGCGGTCTGCATTCGATGTGTAAGCATGTGAGTGATTATCCTGAAGGAAAGGAATCAGTCCAGTCAGTCTTTTCAGAAGGCAAAACATGGGAAACATCGAAGACATATAGGTCATAGCTGAATAGACACATGGTGGTTGTCTGTTGCCACTACATTTGTATATAGTCTTTTGCTTTTCCGCAATTACCTCTTTTTAGGAATTGCATCTGAATTGTAATTCACCTATTTATAGACCTTTTATCAATAAAGTATTCACTTCAGTCAAAGAATTTTCCGTTCCTTGTTTTTACTGCTATTATTTTGTTTGTAAAAAATGTCTGGTATTTTGATAAACATTGCAGGTGAAAACATGAGGCTTTACAGAGCATAACAGAAGCAATGATTTTGCTTGGGCGACAGGTATCATGAATGATGATTAAAGTAACCATTTTGCATGTAAGGCATGTTTTTGTTTGGTGCAGGATGGCAGGGTCTTCTCCCCGATAGACTCTCTCCAGTGTTGAGGTCTTAACGGCGGTACGAGATGATTCACTTTTCCCCCTAGCGGGAGTTCAGGGTATTCTTTCCCAGCGTAAGCGGGTTCATACACCCCATCAAGTTTTCGAAGGGGTCTTTCATGTGGAATGCAGTCAGGCATTTTGTTCAACAAAGAGTTGGTTTCCCCACAGAATCTCGCCAGCAAAAATATGGTGTGTCTCATGCAGAACAAAGTTTTGTCTCCCCACAATGATCCCCAGCAGGGTGGATTTGTTCACAGAATATTCTCGAGCAGAGTAAGGTGGAAGGATATTCCCTCGGCGGCAGGGTAGATTGCAATCCAGTATTGTTCTCCAGTAGAGGCAACATATTTGATGTCCTTTCCCCAACGGAGTCGAAGTTCTGGTGTCCTTCCAGTGATATTGGTATTTAGGATTTTCTTCCTCGAGCAGAATTTAGTGTTGATTCCCTCGACAGGGCAAGTGTTCAAATAAAATCATAACCCATTCCTCAGTAGAGTAGGGTCCTCAGTAGAGGTCTCTGATGTTCCTCAGCATGGCAGGTTGTTACTAGTGTGTCCCCAGCGGGGTGGAATTTCTTTCCAAGCAGAGTGGAGCCCTCAGCGTTGTTCTTGATGCCCCACTGAGTGGGTTATTTGGTGTTTACCCAGCAGGGTGAATATTTTCAGGGAAGTTCATCCAGGGCATTTCCCTGGCCGAGTTTTTTGTTCCCCGGAAGGGTGGTATTCTGGTAAGCCATTCAGGACACTTTCCTCAGTAGAGTTTGCATTGATCCCTAGCAGAGTGGATCTTTGCTCTTGTCAGAGCGGTATTACCTAGAAGATTTCTTTTCTTGGAGGCCATCCAGGGCTTGTTCTTACCAGCATAAGTCCAATCGTGATTGGCATATCGTTCCTTTCCCCGGCAGGGTCGTTCTCTTCAGCATTTATTTTGCTGAGGTGGTCCCGTTGCATTTGTATTTTTTGCATAACATCCTCCTAAATGCGTAGCATTTCCATTTCGTATGGAGCATTACGCCATTTTCAAACATATGCATCTGAAGCATAAGACAGGTTTGGTGCCACGGGTTGTTTGATTCTGGATATTTGTGTGTTATCCCTGTTGGTGTGCATCTTTGGGGTTATTCCTTTTTATTGGACTCTTCCCAGCTAGTCGTTTGGTTAAACGTCTTCTCCTCAGCTGAGTCGTTTGGTTAAACGTCGTCATTCTTCCCAAGTGAGTCGCTTGTAAGCGCCTTCTTCCCTGGTCGAGCCTGTTGTTCGGATGTTTCTTTTCCCCAACAGAGTTGCTTGGTGAACTGATGTTCTTTTCCTCGGCAGAGTCGTTTGTTTAAACCTCTTTTTTTTCCTGTCAGAGTTTTTCGTTGCAAATGGTGAGTCAGTTGATTCTATTGCTTGCCTATTCTGGGTGCGTTATCCCAACTTTTGGTTGGTCCTCCCCAGCATAGTCCGGATTCTGGTGTTTGTTATTCCAACTTTTGGTTGGTAATTCTAGGATGTGTTATGCCAACTCTTGGTTTGTAATCTCTGGGTTCCTCTCGCAGAGTCTTTGTTCCAACTTTTGGTTGGTAATCTTTGCTTCATTCCAACTTTTGGTTGGTCCTCCCCAGCATAGTCCGGATTCTGGTGTTTGTTATTCCAACTTTTGGTTGGTAATTCCAGGATGTGTTATGCCAACTCTTGGTTGGTAATCTCTGGGTTCCTCTCGCAGAGTCTTTGTTCCAACTTTTGGTTGGTAATCTTTGCTTCATTCCAACTTTTGGTTGGTAACCTATTGGCGTTTGGATGTTATTCCAACTTTTGGTTGGTAATCCTTGTTTTCTTCGGCAAAGTCGGATATTCCACGGGGCAAAAAGGTTTGAAGTTTGTTTTCTGTCTTTTACGAAAGAACTGTTTTTTATGGATGTTTGCAACCAATATCATACTAGAGACTATGACCTGAGAGTGAATGTGTCGCATGTCACCCAAAGGGTGCCATACTAAGCATCCAAGCTGTTGAAAAGAAACTCTCCAACAACCCTTTCTCAAGTAGCTTAAGGCTCATAACGTACGACGTCAGTTAACCTTTATTACTATATTTTAATTTGTTTTGAGATGAGAAGAGAGAACGAGCAGGTTCAACTAAGGGGAGTCTATCAAGTCCTAATGTTGTCATGCCAAGGATTCATCCTATGGTTGAGGTTCGAAGCAGGGATCTCCTAGAAGTCATCATGCATAGGTTTCAACCTAAAGTTCTAATCATCACTTCCTTATCAAAGGAAGTGAGATTCCTAGGGGATCATGTCAATGATAAACAGAAACAGATAAAGCATCAGCTTAAATAGTAAACAGATATACAGTAAAATGCATGCAATGCAAGTGAGGGAGGAAATGTGTGTGGGACATCAGCCTCCACAAGCTCATCTCGACCTCAAGCCAAGTATGAATAACTGCAATCATACAGAAGGAATAACATGCTATCAAGCAAACACAACAACTGCAATCATACAGAAGGAATAACATGCTATCAAGCAAACACAATAACTGCAATCATACAGAAGGAATAACATGCTATCAAGCAAACACAACAACTGCAATCATACAGAAGGAATAACATGCTATCAAGCAAACACAATAACTGCAATCATATAGCAGAAATGAGATAAAATGCCATCAAGCAAATCACAAACCACATAGGCAAGAAAGCTGGGCTCTACCGAATACCCGCAAGCAAAGCCATACAGTAAAAATACAAGCAGAGGGAGCAACTCAACCTCTAGTGCAATCATGCTCCTAGCTTAAGACCAACTAAACATGAAATTATTCTAATGCATCAAGCAAATCAAACAAGTCACATCAACACAATTGCACAACAAGCAAATGGACAGGAAAGAAAGCAGATCAACCGCTTCTACAGCAAAGCAATCCTCTGACAGCAGCTCAGTCCTCAGTCTGTAACTGTTCCTTAAGGCTTTCAATACCCCTAACATAAGTATCAACTTACCTTTCTTCTTCAAGCTTCAGCTCCAAAGTAGACTCCACCTTCAGGCTTCAATCCCAATAGCAAGTATCAACTTGGCTCCTTCAGGCTCTCAATGTATCAACATAAGTATCAACTTGTTTTTCAACTTCAAGCTTCAGCTCTTCATTTGATCTCAACTGGATTCCCTTTACCAGTGTCAACTTGCTCATATTGGTCTTCAAGCTTCTGCTCCCATGGCAGTCTTCAAACAGAGGGGAAGTAGCAACTTCTAGCATCTTCAATCTTCTAGCAAGGAACTCCATCCTCTAGCAAGGGAGAAAGATTCATCTAACAAGAGCAGGGTTTGGATAATAGACAGCAGAGTGAAGACTAAAGGTCACCACTAAGCACTCCATCATCAAAGAAAGGAACCCTCAAAGGTTCTACGAACTTGTGAAGAGCCACACATCCTACCAAAGGAGGGATGAGGCCTTCACAAGGGGACCATACATCATAGGGAAGAAGGGAAATGATCAACACCTTCCATGTTTATGAAAGAAGAGAATCTATCTAGAAGCTCTACCTACAAACCCTAATCTTAACACCTAAACAGAACTACCCCAAAGGAAGGGGAATCTTCACATCCAAGCTTCTTCAAGCACTCCATAGTAGCCCCAAGCTTGTCTTCAACATCTTCCAAGAGCAAGCAAAGCAAAACCCTAATCTAAGGGAACTAAAGAAGTCATTCTAGTTGAATTAGCAAGTTAGGATCACCTAAAACCTAGTACTAAAGTTAGCCTAACTAAAATACTAAAACCAATTGTAAAATCCTACAAAAATAACTATGGGACCCTGATTCAATCATGAATCTACTATACAAAATCCAGAGGTTGAATCATCCACCAAGGCCTAGAAATAAAACTTAAATCATGAAGTACTAAGGCTAAACCCTAAAACTAGAGCACCTAAAGCTTCAACTTAAAACTACCTCCTAATTTCATCACAAAAATGTGAGAAAATTACTAGGGGAACATGCATATCTATGCTAGCTACACACAAAAAATCAAGGCAAGAATCATTACCAAATGGTCAAACAAAATTCAACAATACAAGGTATCAACCATGGCCATTTTAATATCAAATAATATTCAAAAAATGCAAATAAAATCACAAATGCATGAATTCCTAATATTTTTAATCTACAAAATTCTAGATTCAATCATGAATCAGGGGGAAAAAGTTTGGAATTAATTGAGTTAATTTCCCATTTTTTATGAATTAATTTCTAAGTCATATGAAATAATGAAAAATAAAAGAAAATAAAAGAAATTAACAAACTTGTGTGTCAAATAGCAATCCAGTTTAGTTCAATTCTCAGAGTGGGCCAAAAGTGGGGTGCAGGTAGCAGTCTGAGTACTAGGCCCAAAGCTTGCCAATTAATGAAACAATGCGTTTCATTCAGAAATCTCTCTTCAGAGTTGAAATGCAATCGTGGCCCTCTATTGCTCGCCTGAGTCCAAGGTCAAACCCTAATCCAACGCCTGCAGTGCATCGTCCCCATTTGAACTCAGTTTGGGGGGAAAAAACAGACGGTGGCCTGAACAGTGGCACCACCGTCTTCTCCGGTGAGACAACCTTCACAGTTCATCAAAACTTCACCAACCATACATCATTCTCTCTAGAATTCAATGCTGGTCATGAATCCAACCTTAGAATTATCTAATTCCTTCTAGATTTTCAAACCCGATAGCATTTTCAGAACACACCTCAATCTTGAATCTCATCAGATCTTCAATTAAAGGTGTCAATTCAATCCTCATCTCATGGTGATCACTTTGCACTATCTAATCATGATTATTCCTTCAAGAATCTTGAGATATCAGCCTCAACAGAAAATGATCACACACCTATTTTGTCTCTAATTCACCAATTTCTGATCCTAAATCCAACTACATGAATAGGGGAACCTAACTACATATGGATTTCTAAGCATCTCCCTATAGTTTAAGCATAAATTCAAAGTATACTAACCTGGTTTCAGACGTGTAACAGAAGAGGTTTTTGATCACTACAACTTCCAAAACGATGCAGACACACTCCAAATTCACTCCTAAAGCCTTTGCACACCTTGATTTAGCTTGATTCTCCCTTGAACTCAAAACCCGATTCTCACTTGCACCTCTGAAAATTCAATGGCTCTATCTGCAACCAGCTTCAATTCCTTCCAAAAAATGAACTGAATTCACTCAATGACTTATATAGAACTCATTGGGACTGTCTAGAACTTTCTGGAATCATCCAAATGAGATTTTGGATTTTCAAAATCTCTTCAAAATCTCATCCATGGAAGTCACTATTCTGGCTCCCTTTGGGCATGGCTATGCTTGTAATCAACTTCTCATGAGATATTGAATGAGTTTGATGTGTTATTTTCCTTGTTTGCAAGCCAAAGGTGGGAGTTTGAATATGTTGCTTCATCATGAAGAAATGAAATGGAATGGTATGGAAATGACCTCAAATCAAAATTCTAACATTTCCATTGTTTCTAAAATCATTTTTCCAATCAATTCGACCTATTATTTTACTTCATTTGGTTACAAAATGAATTATTTGAATTTTTGGCCATTAAATCCTTTTAATTCTTTCTTTTTTCAAAATTTCTTGAACCAAGTCTCTCCTTGAGCCATTTCAATGCCTCCTTGATGCATGGTCAAAGTTAAAACCCCATTTTGAGCAACTTTCTAGTTGAACAAAATTTCATTTGAGGCCTCTAAGTTGGTGAAAATGGCCTATGATCACAAATGACCTATAATCACCAAATGTCCAAAATACCCTTGACTTGTCCAAGCCATAAGTTGAGTTTTACAAATCCTATCAAGGATTTCTAGTACTCTATAGAAAGCTAAGAGGATAAGGAACAACATTCATGTTGACCAAAAGTTCATAGGAATCATCCTTCTAGGGAAAATGTTTCATGCAAGTTGGGTAACTTTCAAGCTCCACATTCACATACCTCAGATGACTTGTAACTTGTCAAAGCCATAACTTGAGTTCTACAAATCCTATCAAGGACTTCTAGCACTCTAATTAAAGCTAAGATCATGCTCTACAACAATCATGTTGGGGGCAAGATGAGATGACAATCACATCTTGAGCTACATTGCCTTGAAGATAGGGGTCAAACTAGGGGATTTTACACTGTCAAGCCTTAGAAACCCTAGCCTGAAACTTCTCAAACCCTTCAATCATGATGAGTTAACCTTGGAATAATCCTTATAACATCTCAATGCATCAATCCATGATCACATGGCTCTTGAATTAAGTCTCAACCTTCTTCAAATCCTCAGTTGACTTAGGGTTGACCCAGTCAAACCCTAGCTGCACCAATCAGGGCTAAGGCTTCTTAATCTTACATAATTGATAACACGAAATCGTATATATATTTTGATGCATAATTCAACTAAAGTTTAACTGTTTTCGATCCGATTTCGGTTATTTCCGTGTTATTTGTCTGATGTTTTGCAGGTATTTGATGATCACGTCTAAACAAGGCAATATGAAGAAAAGAAGCAATCTCAGATGAAATATGGACGAAAAAAGGATGAAAACATCATGAAAAGCGCAGAATGCTGATTTTGCTGCTGTGACGACCGTCACAGCTCCATGACGACTGTCATGCAGGCAAAAACGCCCCACTTCAATTGCACGTTAAAGAAGCAGTTCCAAGTCCCAAATAGTGGACCACTACTCCCTGATTTTTCTGCCTCAAAGTCCACCCTCTCCAATTATAACCGTTAGAATTCCATTTCTATAAAAGGGGAAGAAGGGGACCTCAGAAAGGGAGCCGCATTCATACAATGAAGTGCTGCCAAATTTATTTCCAGAGCAACCTTTCCAGTTTAATATTCTTATTTATTTCTCTTTACTTTTTCTGCATTCCTTTCATTCTTCTGTAATTTCTACTTCTATTGTACGATCAAATTAGCATAAAGACCGGAATCCTGCCAACATCTGTGGAGGATCTGCCCAAAGGCCAATTGAAATATTTACAGGTTTCTCATTTCAATCGTAATTCCAGTTTTATTATAATGCATATTATTATTTATTGTTTTTATTTATGTTTCATCTTTCCCAAATCCATGTCTAGCTAAATTTAAGTAATCGATATGTGGTAATAATTCGAATGGGATTTGATAACAACTGGTGGAAAATTGTCTTTTCAAAAGTAATTTATTGTCTGAGTGTTTAAAATTAATTTACTGAATAAACTTCGTCGCGAAAGCGAGAACTTATTTAAAAGTAGTTTTGCCACGAAAGTGGGAAATTAATTAAGATACGAACCAACAAGCGAAAGCTGCGGTAAGATCAGATAGTAAACACGAGTCATTCATTTTAATAACAGCGAAAGCACTTTAAAATGAATTAGAACTTAGAGATTTCCAAAAAATAATTTTAACCCCGAATGGGATACGAAAGTGTACGTTTGGCCCTTAGAATTATGATTAGCGTCAATAACCATCGTGAGGCGAGAGTCTTCAAATCACCATTTTCTGCTTAAATAAACTTTGAAAATTATTTCATACACCAGTAACTTGTCAAATCCCTGAAGAACACAATTACTGCATATCGATTCAATCAATTATAATCTAAGTAACCGTCTTAGTTTCCCTTTTAGTGACAATCTTATTCCCTTAAAAATATTCTACCTAGCTAAACATAGTAACTCCCGAGAACACTAGTTTGATTACGAGTCCCTGTGGGATCGATATCTATTATTACTACACGATAGACTGTGCACTTGCAGTTAGGTTGTATTAGACATAGAAAGTCGCGATCAAGTTTTTGGCGCTGTTGCCAGGGACCCGTTTAGTCAATAGTGTAACCTTCTGTTATGCCGTATAGACTAGGTTAACAATTTTCATTTTTCCTTTACTAGTGTTGTCGATTGTATGCCAAGTAATCGCTCACAAGGCGATATCTTGAAACCTTCAGTTGCAGAACTAGAACGCTTCTTACATCTAAGAAGCCGAATCATTGAGTACCAACTCAAACATAACATTCCCGATCCTCTCACTCCCATTCCCAAATCCAAAGAAGAATCAAACATGACTGAAGGACCTCCAAACAAACCGCTGAAGGCATACGCTACACCCTCTCAGATGGAGCCTAGAAGTAGCATTGCTGCCCCAGCTATTACCCGAAATGATTTTGAGCTGAAACCGTCATTGCTGTCAGCTGTACAACAAAACCAATTCTCAGGAAACGCAACTGAGGATCCGAACGAACATTTAACGAAGTTTGTACAATACGCAGACACAGTGAAAGCAAATGGAGTAACTCCAGACGCGATAAGACTTCGTCTTTCCCATTCTCTCTTAGAGACAGAGCGTGGACATGGTTATAATCTTTACCATCCAACTCCGTTACGACGTGGGTACAATTGAAAAACGTCTTCTTAGCGAGATATTTTCTGCCAAGCAAAACTGCTATGCTTAGAGCTCAAATCAACGGATTTCGACAAAAAGATACTGAATCTCTTTACGAAGCATGAGAACGATTCAAAGATATGATGAGAACATGTCCTCACCACGGTTTAGAAGACTGGGTGACAATCCATACTTTCTATAATGGGCTTTTATACAATACTAGATTGACAATAGACGCTGCCGCGGGCGGTGCACTTATGGATAAGCGATACGATGAAGCCTATCAATTAATCGAAAACATGTCTCAAAACCATTGCCAATGGGGAGGTGAACGCACTCCAACAGAGAAAACCACAACGAAAGGTGGGATGTACGAGATCAGCAGCCTTGAAAAGTTCAACGCTAAAGTAGATGCTCTAGCACAGAAGATTGATAGTTTGACCGTTAACCCCACTGCAACCGTCGCTGCCGTAACTCCAAATTGCGAGTTATACGGAAGCACCACTCATAATACACCCGAATGCCCATTGCTAGCCGGAATCCCACCAGACCAGGTAAATTATGCTCAAGGAAATCCTTACGCAAATACCTATAACCCAGGTTAGCGAAATCATCCAAACTTTTCTTACAAAAGCAAAAATGCATTGCAAATGCCTACTGCTCCGCCAGGATATCAGAAACCAGCTGCTGCTCAGACTACACCTAGGAAATCAAACCTCGAGTTGATGATGGAAAAATTCACAGCTACTCAAGCTCAAACAAACAAAGAATTCCTGAATTAAAACATACACACTAGCGAGCAAATTAAACAGTTGACCGGAAAAGTAGACGCCTTAGCCACCCACAACAAAATGCTAGAAACACAGATATCACAAGTGGCTCAACAACAAGCCTCTGCTGCCGCACCTATTGGCACATTTCCTGGACAACCCGAACAGAATCCAAAGGGCTAAGCAAATGCTGTAATACTAAGAAGCGGAAAAGAATTGGACGAACCGATCGATCCGAGGACCGAAAACTCAGCCATGCAACAAAAACCAACTGAACAGGTAGAAAAGGAATCCGAGTTAGAGAAGAAGGAAAACAACGAGAAGGAGGGTACCGCAAGTGAAAAAACTCAAGCACCTCCAGCACCATATAAACCACCTATTCCTTATCCGCAAAGATTAATAAACTCCAAAACTTCAGGACAGTTTAAGAAATTTGTAGAGCTCCTTAAATAGCTGAATATTACCATTCCTTTTACAGAAGCGATAACTCAAATGCCGTCATACGCTAAATTTCTCAAAGAAATCCTGTCGAATAAGAGAAAGATCGAGGATAACGAAACAATTACACTTACTGCAGAGTGTAGCGCCATTATTCAAAACCGCATGCCTCCTAAATTAAAAGACCCAGGTAGTTTCTCCATACCCTGCGTCATAGGAAAGTTCGTATTAGACAAAGCTCTATGCGATTTAGGAGCCAGTATCAGTGTTATGCCTTTATCTATATGCAAAAAGCTGAATATGGGAGACCTCAGACCAACCAAAATGTCTGTTCAATTAGCTGACCGATCAGTAAAATACCCCGTCGGAATACTGGAAAACGTTCCAGTATGCATAGGACAATTCTACATCCCAACCGACTTCATAATCATGGACATCAAGGAGGACACTGTCACCCCAATTATTCTAGGAAGACATTTCCTAGCTACAGCTGGAGCGATTATAGACGTGAAGAAAGGAAGGCTAACATTCGAAGTAGGAGAAGAAAAGATAGAGTTCATTCTCACCAAGTTCTTACAAGCACCAGCCATAGACGATACCTGCTATTTAGTAGATGAAATTGACGAATGCATAAGAGAACTTGAAAATGAAGAGACCACGTATTCAGAAATAATAAAGATTCAAATACCTGATATTTCTGAAGACGACGATTGGCGTAAACCGTATAAAGACGACAGCCTAAGCGAAAGCTTAGCACTGACCCCAAACCATATGCCAGGTCCGAAGAACCCATCTTTAGAACTTAAAACACTACCCAAAAACCTTAGATATGAATTTCTAGACGATGAACTAAAAAGACCAGTGATAGTCAACGCCGACTTAGGACAACCAGAAACCGAAAAGCTATTAGAAGTCCTAAAGAAGTACCCCACCGCGTTAGGCTATAACATAAGTGATCTAAAAGGTATAAGCCCTTCAATCTGTATGCGTCGAATTACAATAGAGGAAGACTCTAAAACCTCTAGAGAGAATCAGAGAAGACTGAACCCCATCCTAAGCACTGTAGTCAGAGATGAAATAAAGAAATTGCTAGATGTAGGAATCATCTATCCAATCTCCGATAGTGAATGGGTCAGCCCAGTTCATGTCGTACCAAAGAAAGGAGGAGTCACAGTAGTTAAAAACGAAAAAGGCGAATCAATAACAAAAAGAGTCGTGACTGGCAGCAGGATGTGTATTGATTATAGGAAGCTTAACAAAGCCACACGCAAAGATCATTTCCCGTTACCCTTCATAGACCAAATGTTGGAAAGATTAGCCAAACATTCATATTTCTGCTATCTACATGGTTATTCAGGATTCTTCCAAATTCCCATTCATCCTGATGACCAAGAAAAGACTACATTCACCTGTCCTTATGGTACTTTTGCTTACCGCCGAATACCGTTCGGACTCTGTAATGCTCCAGCAACCTTCCAAAGATGCATGATGGAAATCTTCACAGATTTCATAGATGACATCATGGAAGTATTTATGGAAGATTTCTCGGTATGTGGACAAAGTTTCGAAGGATGCCTACAAAACTTAGAAATGGTATTAGAACGTTGCGTAAAAGTGAACCTCGTCCTAAATTGGGAAAAATGCCATTTTATGGTCCGACAAGGAATAGTTCTAGGACATGTCATATCAGATAAAGGAATTGAGGTCGACAAAGCTAAAATAGAGATTATAAAAGATCTCCAACCTCCAAAATCCGTACGAGAAATACGGAGTTTTCTGGGACATGCCAGTTTCTACAGAAGATTTATAAAAGATTTTTCAAAAATCACAAAACCTCTGACCGGCCTGTTGATGAAAGATGCTGAGTTCGTCTTTGACGACGACTGTCTAAAAGCATTCGAAACATTAAAATCAGCCCTTATCACCGCACCAATTATGCAACCACCCGATTGGCGACTACCATTCGAAATCTTGTGCGATGCGAGTGATTATGCCGTAGGCGCAGTTCTAGGACAAAGGAAGGACAAGAAACTCCATGCCATCTACTATGCCAGTAGAACCTTAGATCCTGTCCAAATGAACTACGCTACCACAGAAAAGGAACTTCTAGCAGTTATATTTGCGCTTGACAAATTCCGTTCTTACTTAGTAGGAGCAAAAATTATCATATACACAGACCACGCTGCCATAAGGTACCTAATAAGCAAAAAGGATGCCAAACCAAGACTATTGAGATGGATCCTGTTATTACAAGAGTTTGACTTAGAAATCAAAGATAAAAAAGGAACCGAGAACGTTGTTGCAGATCACTTATCCCGAATAGAAGGCATCAGACACGAACCAGTACCGATAAATGACGATTTCCCGTACGAACGTCTGATAGCCAAATTAGAAAGTGACATACCCAACTCAATCTCGGAAGATCTGAAATTCGAAAAAGCCGTAGAAGCCGTCTATGCCCAAGTCACATTACCTTGGTATGCTGACATCGTTAATTACCTCGCTGCAGGCGTGCTTCCACCGGATCTCACTTATCAGCAAAAGAAGAAATTCTTCCACGATCTGAAACACTATTATTGGGACGAACCTCTACTCTTCAAGAGAGGGGCCGACAACATATATCGTCGCCGTGTCCCAGAGGAAGAAATAGAAAATATCATTTCCCAATGCCATTCAGCACCATATGGTGGTCATGCTAGTACATCCAAGACGTGCGCTAAGATTCTCCAAGCCGGCTTATTCTGGCCTAACCTCTGGAAAGACGTTCACATCGCTGTGCTAAAATGTGATCGATGCCAACGAACCGGCAACATCTCACGACGCGATGAAATGCCTCAGAAAGGAATCTTAGAGGTAGAAATCTTTGACGTATGGAGAATAGATTTCATGGGACCATTCCCACCTTCTTTTGATAATAACTACATACTCGTCGCTGTAGACTACGTGTCTAAATGGATAGAAGCCATTGCTGCTCCAACAAACGACGCACGAGTAGTAATCAAACTCTTCAAAAACACAATATTTCCTAGATTCGGTGTACCCAGACTCGTCATTAGTGACGGCGGATCTCACTTCATATCGCAAATATTCGATAAACTTCTCTCTAAATATGGAGTCCGACACCGGGTAGCTACACCTTATCACCCGCAAACTAGCGGACAAGTAGAGGTCTCGAACAAAGAAATCAAACAGATATTGGAAAAGACTGTCGCTACCTCAAGGAAAGATTGGTCATCAAAGATACAAGAAGCTTTATGGGCTTATAGGACCACTTTTAAGACACCAATAGGTACTACACCCTACAAATTAGTTTACGGTAAATCCTGCCATCTCCCTGTAGAATTAGAGCATAAGGCCTTCTGGGCCATTAAGACACTCAATTTCAATTACACCGAGGCAGGAGAAAAGCGAATCTTGAACTTACACGAATTGGAAGAACTTCGATTAGACGCTTACGAAAATGCCCGTATCTACAAAGAACGAACTAAAAAGTGGCATGATAAACGTTCAGTCAAGAAACAATTCAGTGTGGGAGACATCGTATTGCTATTTAATTCAAGACTAAAACTCTTCCCAGGTAAACTAAAATCTAGGTGGTCTGGACCTTATGAAGTGACTAAAGTACTTCAGAGTGGAGCTGTTGAAATTACCGATAAGACGAATGCACCGTTTATCGTAAACGGGCAACGTCTAAAACATTATAATAAGAATGAAACCAGCCCTCAAGTCTGCAGTATAACATTGCTTGAGCTTCCAGCTCAAACACCCGAATAGCTCGTCACCAAGCTATCGTCAAGCTTTAGACGTTAAAAACAGCGCTTACTGGGAGGCAACCCAACTTTTCCCGCATTTTTCCTCGTTACTGTATTTCATTCTTTATTTAAAATTTTACTTTGAAAATCTAACAAAAATTCTAAACTTATAATTACTACTACTTTCTACTGTCGTTTGTTTTCATATTTTTATTTTTATTTTATTTTTCTCTTTTGTCTTTTGTTTCTACCGCTTTTTGTTTTTAAAAAACCCTGACTTCAAACTCCTGTTTTAAACTTTTCAGGATTTTTAAAGTCTTCAAAACATTCCTTCTGTTTTCTCCGAATTACCTGCGAGTATGGCCGAGTACGACTTCACAAAGGTTCATTTTCGAGGACTAGCTCAAAAGGAAAGATTTGCAGCACTAACTGAAAGAGAAATCGCCTTAACGCTGTATTATGATAAGTCTACCATGGATAAACTAGGAATCACAGATAGCATTCAATACCTGTTCAATCAACTGGGTTGGGAGAACACTGCTTTGAAAACACGTTTTGCTACCTATAAGGATCTTACCTATGAATTCCTTAGTTCTTTCAGATACATACCCAACTATGGTTTTGGATCCAACACATAGCTGATTACCTTTCGAATGTTTGGAATGGACCAAACCCATAGCCGAATGTCACTAGCTAACCTCCTAGGATTTCCTAATGGACCGCATGTGTTCATCAGTGCAGAAGATGACGATCTTGATTTTGAACTCGACCAATTCTGGGGTAGAATCACAGGCGACTATCACCCTGAACCAAACAGAATGTATAATGATGATATTCATAACCCATCTTTCAGATACTTCCATAAGATACTAGCTCACACCCTGTTTGGGAAAGAAGAAAATATTACTACAATATCTAAAGAGGAGTTATTCATCATGTTCTGTGCTTCTCAGGGACGTACAGTAAATGCAGTGCCTTTCATGATGAGATCTTTCATACGCCTCACGCAGGAACCACAGACACCTATTCTTATAGGAGGCCTCGTGACAATGATTGCCCACGAGCTTGGCCTTAGATTCCACTTAAATGCAAGCACTCGTTTTGGCACCATCCGACCCATGAATATACAATTCTGCTTTAACAGGCGCATTTTAGGAACTATGGGACCTGGACCGTATGAGTACCTCATTAACGAAAAACCAGTACAGCTATTCACACTGCCTGATCATCAGATGACAAGTATCCACAACAAGGACAACTGGCTTTATGAACTGGACGAGCCTATGGGACCTCCTTCACCACAGTCAACACCACAGAACTATATGTATGACAGTGACCACATCTCTGAGGCACACGACTATATGTACTATGAGGATGCTGTATCCGAAGCTGAAGTAGACCCTATGACTCCTCCGCACTACAACACCTATCCTGAGCCTATCCCTGAGGAGACCACCGACAAAATGGATACTGTTCTACTCCGATTGGACAACGTTGATGCAGCTCTGACTACTATAAAAGATGACATCACAGGCATACATAGCGAACTGGTAGGCTTCATGGACTTAGTCTGTGACCAGCTCGACTACTACGCACGAAAATTCGATGAGTTGAAGGCACGAAAAGACTAGATACTAGTTTTAGCAGTAGATTCAGTTCAGTTTGGTTTAGTTTAGTTTTGTTTAACCATTTGGATTTTTCGCATTGTTAGTTTTTTTTTTATGTACTACATACAATCATTTCAATTTCATGTTATTTCAATTATAGTATTTATTCAATTATTCTGTTTTTATGTTACTCTTTGTTTGTTGGCTGCTATATTACATTGCCGTATAAATACTAGGCCTAAAAGTCACTGCAAGAACGCCCTCAGAGCAAAATTCTGCGTTCTACAGATTTTGCTGCTGTGACGACCGTCACAGGACCCTGACGAGCGTCACGCGGGTGACGACCGTCACACATACGTGACGACCGTCACGAACCCAAAACTGCTATCTGATATAACAGGAGTTGCATTTTCTCTCCCACTACCCTCTTTTCAACTTCCAATCATCAGAACTTCCTCCCCACTCCAATCTTTCGTTTTCCCCACATTGCACCATATATTTCAACTACAATCTCAACTTCCAACCACACTTTTGTCAATTTTTCCCACTTTGCAGAACAACCCCAATCTTCAGAACCCTCTCAATCTTCCAACAATGGCGAGAAATACCGAAACCCCGGACATCAGTAACATTGCCTTCAGCGAAGGTGACTTAGGCGAAAGACAGCGGGCAAACTACATCGCATTCCATCAAAGGTCGCTCCAGCCGACTCATTATCCACACATTCCGTCGCTTACGGAGCTCGGACTCCTTGAAGGCGTAACTTGGATGCTTCAAAGAGCCGGCATCTGGAATCTCTGCACCAATCCACTGCCAACATACGAACAACTCACTCTCGAGTTCTTGAGTTTGTTTACCTATGTCACATCCAGCGGCGACCTCAGCCTACACTCCGGTGTCGCATGTTTCCGGATGTTCGGCACAAACTATCAGGTGAACCAAAACCAAATTGCCGCCATCTTGCAGCTACCTCGAGGCGACAATGCTCACCGCCGCCTCACCGATCAGTTCCAGCACAAAGCTTTCGCGCTGTGGTACCAGTTGACCGACATCAATGACGATGGTTGGGACTCTCTGCACGCCACGCATATCCATAACCCAACCATCTGGTACTTTCACAGAACATTGAGCAACACAATCTTCGCCAGGGACAGCAACCATAAGGTGAACTCGAAAGAGCTCTTCTTCCTCCATTGCGTCTTCAACAACGAGCCTGTCAACGCCGCTCCGTTCCTGCTGGCTCACATTCAGGTCAACTGCAACCGTGGCTCGAAGCCATTTTACTTTGGCAGGATTGTCACTGCCATTGCACTTGGGATGAACCTTGGCGACCGCCTCCAGCACCTCCATTCCATCCCCTCGGTGTTCCTTGACACCGACCACTGCAGATCCTCTCACCTTATCCGCTCCAGAGCTAACGGCAAGTACCATCCGATAGTGCGTGGCAAAACCGTCTGAAGCATCATCCTTCCATCACGCACCCGCACACACCCAGAGGATCGTACCAACTGGTTATTTGACCTCACTGCCCCTCCTGCTGCCGCTGTTCCTACTCAGGACCACACCCAAGATTCTGACGATGAAATCCAAGCTGAGTTGGACAGGTCCGAGCAACCGGGGGCATCGCAGCCTCCTCCTTCTGAAGGTACATCCTCTCGCCGCCGCCGCCATCATCCAGTGCCCGACTACACCGAAGAGGACCTCCGCCGCTCTCTCGACCAGCAGGCCCAGATACTCGCTATGCTGCAGCAGCAGAATCAGCGAGCAGACCAGTTCGAAGCTTGGCACCGGACCCAAATGCAACAACTTCAAACCGGCCAAGCTACCATTACTGAGAACCTGGCAAATCTGACTTTGCAGGTCGAAGGACTCCGGGACACCGTCTACCACACCGGAGCTATGAGTTATGAGGACCGAGTAGCCCTTGCCAGAGCCAGAGGACGCCAGCGCGGACGTGACCGAGGCAGCGGACGTGATTAGTCATCCATCTTTCCTTATTTGTTTACTATATTTCCAGTTTATTTGTACTTTCATTTCAGTTGTATCTCCCTCTCGCATGCTTCAAAATCAGTGGGGACACCGATTGAGATAGTGTGGGAGCGGAGCCTTTATTTCCATTCCACTGTACTTTGAATTTCGTAATTTTTATATAAACATTTTCTATTTTTAGCAAATAAAGCTCGTCTATATATCCTTTTTCCGTTACGCAAACATCCCCACGTTATTCAACGTAAACAAAAAATTTTCGTTCGTTCCTCAAAAGCAAAAGCACCACGAGAATGCACCCGAGTTCAAACCAAGTTTTAAAACTTCGAGGAAATGACAGTTCTAACAAAACCAGTACCGTCCTGACACCTTAGATCTTCGGTTTATGCGAGTCGGTTTCACTACCTACGTGTACCAAAGTTTCAAGTGTCTACGCAAACTCAGCCCTAAGTAGTTCATACTAGCAGTCAGCACCATCCTAAAGCACTTCTAAGCGAGCGACCGATGCAAATAAGTGTATGATCTCCAAAAAGATGAAAAATCATGAAAAGAAAGCTAGATAGCCCAAAAACATAAGACACGTTTCCTTCTAAGTTAGGTGCTCCTCACCCGAGCATTTAGCCCAACAGCACGAAAACTCATTGAAAAATCAATGACATAAGCTTATGATCAATGAAGAAGATCAAAAACAGAAATGAGATCATATTCACTAACAGGTCGACTTGCCATGAAAGTGTATGGACAACGGGCTTAATGTGATTGCGCTAGAACAAACAGGGTGAACTTGCCGCGAGAACCTTGACACCAAGTTACAGTAGCATGACTGGGACCCGTTTGCATAAAAAGAAGACCTCTGAAGACTTGTAGTCCAGTATCGTCATGGTACTCGTTTTGTTCTTACCAAGAATCCCGGTTTTTCCCAACCTTGCGAACGAAGAAGCTGCCTCGTGCTTGCCGACCTTTTCATGTTTTACTTGAGGACAAGCAAAGATTCAAGCTTAGGGGAGTTTGATAACACGAAATCGTATATATATTTTGATGCATAATTCAACTAAAGTTTAACTGTTTTCGATCCGATTTCAGTTATTTCCGTGTTATTTGTCTGATGTTTTGCAGGTATTTGATGATCACGTCTAAACAAGGCAATATGAAGAAAAGAAGCAATCTCAGATGAAATATGGACGAAAAAAGGATGAAAACATCATGAAAAGCGCAGAATGCTGATTTTGCTGCTGTGACGACCGTCACAGCTCCATGACGACCGTCACACCTTGTGACGACCGTCATGCAGGCAAAAACGCCCCACTTCAATTGCACGTTAAAGAAGCAGTTCCAAGTCCCAAATAGTGGACCACTACTCCCTGATTTTTCTGCCTCAAAGTCCACCCTCTCCAATTATAACCATTAGAATTCCATTTCTATAAAAGGGGAAGAAGGGGACCTCAGAAAGGGAGCCGCATTCATACAACGAAGTGCTGCCAAATTTATTTCCTGAGCAACCTTTCCAGTTTAATATTCTTATTTATTTCTCTTTACTTTTTCTGCATTCCTTTCATTCTTCTGTAATTTCTACTTCTATTGTACGATCAAATTGGCATAAAGACCATAATCCTGCCAACATCTGTGGAGGATCTGCCCAAAGGTCAATTGGAATATTTACAGGTTTCTCATTTCAATCGTAATTCCAATTTTATTATAATGCATATTATTATTTATTGTTTTTATTTATGTTTCATCTTTCCCAAATCCATGTCTAGCTAAATTTAAGTAATCGATATGTGGTAATAATTCGAATGGGATTTGATAACAACTGGTGGAAAATTGTCTTTTCAAAAGTAATTTATGGTCTGAGTGTTTAAAATTAATTTACTGAATAAACTTCGTCGCGAAAGCTAGAACTTATTTAAAGGTAGTTTTGCCACGAAAGTGGGAAATTAATTAAGATACGAACCAACAAGCGAAAGCTGCGGTAAGATCAGATAGTAAACACGAGTCATTCATTTTAATAACAGCGAAAGCACTTTAAAATGAATTAGAACTTAGAGATTTCCAAAAAATAATTTTAACCCCGAATGGGATACGAAAGTGTACGTTTGGCCCTTAGAATTATGATTAGCGTCAATAACCATCGTGAGGCGAGAGTCTTCAAATCACCATTTTCTGCTTAAATAAACTTTGAAAATTATTTCATACACCGGTAACTTGTCAAATCCCTGAAGAACACAATTACTGCATATCGATTTAATCAATTATAATCTAAGTAACCGTCTTAGTTTCCCTTTTAGTGACAATCTTATTCCCTTAAACATATTCTACCTAGCTAAACATAGTAACTCCCGAGAACACTAGTTTGATTACGAGTCCCTGTGGGATCGATATCTATTATTACTACGCGATAGACTGTGCACTTGCAGTTAGGTTGTATTAGACATAGAAAGTCGCGATCAAGTTTTTGGCGCTGTTGCCAGGGACCCGTTTAGTCAATAGTGTAACCTTCTGTTACGCCGTATAGACTAGGTTAACAATTTTCATTTTTCCTTTACTAGTGTTGTCGATTGTATGCCAAGTAATCGCTCACAAGGCGATATCTTGAAACCTTCAGTTGCAGAACTAGAACGCTTCTTACATCTAAGAAGCCGAATCATTGAGTACCAACTCAAACATAACGTTCCTGATCCTCTCACTCCCATTCCTAAATCCGAAGAAGAATTAAACATGGCTGAAGGACCTCCAATCAAACCGCTGAAGGCATACGCTACGCCCTCTCAGATGGAGCCTAGAAGTAGCATTGCTGCCCCAGCTATTACCCGAAATGATTTTGAGCTGAAACCGTCATTGCTGTCAGCTGTACAACAAAACCAATTCTCAGGAAACGCAACTGAGGATCCGAACGAACATTTAACGAAGTTTGTACAATACGCAGACACAGTGAAAGCAAATGGAGTAACTCCAGACGCGATAAGACTTCGTCTTTTCCCATTCTCTCTTAGAGACAGAGCGTGGACATGGTTACAATCTTTACCATCCAACTCTGTTACGACGTGGGAACAATTGAAAAACGTCTTCTTAGCGAGATATTTTCCGCCAAGCAAAACTTCTATGCTTAGAGCTCAAATCAACAGATTTCGATAAAAAGATACTGAATCTCTTTACGAAGCATGGGAACGATTCAAAGATATGATGAGAACATGTCCTCACCACGGTCTAGAAGACTGGGTGACAATCCATACTTTCTATAATGGGCTTTTATACAATACTAGATTGACAATAGACGCTGCCGCGGGCGGTGCACTTATGGATAAGCGATACGATGAAGCCTATCAATTAATCGAAAACATGTCTCAAAACCATTCCCAATGGGGAGGTGAACGCACTCCAACAGAGAAAACCACAGCGAAAGGTGGGATGTACGAGATCAGCAGCCTTGAAAAGTTCAACGCTAAAGTAGATGCTCTAGCACAGAAGATTGATAGTCTGACCGTTAACCCCACTGCAACCGTCGCTGCCGTAACTCCAAATTGCGAGTTATGCGGAAGCACCACTCATAATGCACCCGAATGCCCATTGCTAGCCGGAATCCCACCAGACCAGGTAAATTATGCTCAAGGAAATCCTTACGCAAATACCTATAACCCAGGTTGGCGAAATCATCCAAACTTTTCTTACAAAAGCGAAAATGCATTACAAATGCCTACTGCTCCGCCAGGATATCAGAAACCAGCTGCTGCTCAGACTGCACCTAGGAAATCAAACCTCGAGTTGATGATGGAAAAATTCATAGCTACTCAAGCTCACAAACAAAGAATTCCTGAATCAAAACATACACACTAGCGAGCAAATTAAACAGTTGACCGGAAAAGTAAACGCTTTAGCCACCCACAACAAAATGCTAGAAACACAGATATCACAAGTGGCTCAACAACAAGCCTCTACTGCCGCACCTGCTGGCACATTTCCTGGACAACCCGAACAGAATCCAAAGGGCTAAGCAAATGCTGTAATACTAAGAAGCGGAAAAGAATTGTACGAACCGATCGATCCGAGGACCGAAAACTCAGCCATGCAACAAAAACCAACTGAACAGGTAGAAAAGGAATCTGAGTTAGAGAAGAAGGAAGACAACGAGAAGGAGGGTACCGCAAGTGAAAAAACTCAAGCACCTCCAGCACCATATAAACCACCTATTCCTTATCCGCAAAGATTAATAAACTCCAAAACTTCAGGACAGTTTAAGAAATTTGTAGAGCTCCTTAAACAACTGAATATTACCATTCCTTTTACAGAAGCGATAACTCAAATACCATCATACGCTAAATTTCTCAAAGAAATCCTGTCGAATAAGAGAAAGATCGAGGATAACGAAACAATTACACTTACTGCAGAGTGTAGCGCCATTATTCAAAACCGCGTGCCTCCTAAATTAAAAGACCCAGGTAGTTTCTCCATACCCTGCGTCATAGGAAAGTTCGTAATAGACAAAGCTCTATGCGATTTAGGAGCCAGTATCAGTGTTATGCCTTTATCTATATGCAAAAAGCTGAATATGGGAGACCTCAGACCAACCAAAATGTTCGTTCAATTAGCTGACCGATCAGTAAAATACCCCGTCGGAATACTGGAAAACGTTCCAGTACGCATAGGACAATTCTACATCCCAACCGACTTCATAATCATGGACATCAAGGAGGACACTGTCACCCCAATTATTCTAGGAAGACCATTCCTAGCTACAGCCGGAGCGATTATAGACGTGAAGAAAGGAAGGCTAACATTCGAAGTAGGAGAAGAAAAGATAGAGTTCATTCTCACCAAGTTCTTACAAGCACCAGCCATAGACGATACCTGCTATTTAGTAGATGAAATTGACGAATGCATAAGAGAACTTGAAAATGAAGAGACCACATATTCAGAAATAATAAAGATTCAAATACCTGATATTTCTGAAGACGACGATTGGCGTAAACCGTATAAAGACGACAGCCTAAGCGAAAGATTAACACTGACCCCAAACCATATGCCAGGTCCGAAGAACCCATCTTTAGAACTTAAAACACTACCCAAAAACCTTAGATATGAATTTCTAGACGATGAACTAAAAAGACCAGTGATAGTCAACGCCGACTTAGGACAACCAGAAACCGAAAAGCTATTAGAAGTCCTAAAGAAGTACCCCACCGCGTTAGGCTATAACATAAGCGATCTAAAAGGTATAAGCCCTTCAATCTGTATGCATCGAATTACAATAGAGGAAGACTCTAAAACCTCTAGAGAGAATCAGAGAAGACTGAACCCCATCCTAAGCACTGTAGTCAGAGATGAAGTAAAGAAATTGCTAGATGTAGGAATCATCTATCCAATCTCCGATAGTGAATGGGTCAGCCCAGTTCATGTCGTACCAAAGAAAGGAGGAGTCACAGTAGTTAAAAATGAAAAAGGCGAATCAATAACAAAAAGAGTCGTGACTGGCAGCAGGATGTGTATTGATTATAGGAAGCTTAACAAAGCCACACGCAAAGATCATTTCCCGTTACCCTTCATAGACCAAATGTTGGAAAGATTAGCCAAACATTCATATTTCTGCTATCTAGATGGTTATTCAGGATTCTTCCAAATTCCCATTCATCCTGATGACCAAGAAAAGACTACATTCACCTGTCCTTATGGTACTTTTGCTTACCGCTGGATGCCGTTCGGACTCTGTAATGCTCCAGCAACCTTCCAAAGATGCATGATGGCAATCTTCGGAGATTTCATAGACGACATCATGGAAGTATTTATGGACGATTTCTCGGTATGTGGACAAAGTTTCGAAGGATGCCTACAAAACTTAGAAATGGTATTAGAACGTTGCGTAAAAGTGAACCTCGTCCTAAATTGGGAAAAATGTCATTTTATGGTCCGACAAGGAATAGTTCTAGAACATGTCATATCAGATAAAGGTATTGAGGTCGACAAAGCTAAAATAGAGATTATAAAAGATCTCCAACCTCCAAAATCCGTACGAGAAATACGGAGTTTTCTGGGACATGCCGGTTTCTACAGAAGATTTATAAAAGATTTTTCAAAAATCACAAAACCTCTGACCGACCTGTTGATGAAAGATGCTGAGTTCGTCTTTGACGACGACTGTCTAAAAGCATTCGAAACATTAAAATCAGCCCTTATCACCGCACCAATTATGCAACCACCCGATTGGCGACTATCGTTCGAAATCATGTGCGATGCAAGTGATTATGCCGTAGGCGCAGTTCTAGGACAAAGGAAGGACAAGAAACTCCATGCCATCTACTATGCCAGTAGAACCTTAGATCCTACCCAAATGAACTACGCTACCACAGAAAAGGAACTTCTAGCAGTTATATTTGCGCTTGACAAATTCCGTTCTTACTTAGTAGGAGCAAAAATTATCATATACACAGACCACGTTGCCATAAGGTACCTAATAAGAAAAAAGGATGCCAAACCAAGACTATTGAGATGGATCCTGTTATTACAAGAGTTTGACTTAGAAATCAAAGATAAAAAAGGAACCGAGAACGTTGTTGCAGATCACTTATCCCGAATAGAAGGCATCAGACACGAACCAGTACCGATAAATGACGATTTCCCGTACGAACGTCTGATAGCCAAATTAGAAAGTGACATACCCAACTCAATCTCGAAAGATCTGGAATTCGAAAAAGCCGTAGAAGCCGTCTATGCCCAAGTCACATTACCTTGGTATGCTGACATCGTTAATTACCTCGCTGCAGGCGTGCTTCCACTGGATCTCACTTATCAGCAAAAGAAGAAATTCTTCCACGATCTGAAACACTATTATTGGGACAAACCTCTACTCTTCAAGAGAGGGGCCGACAACATATATCGTCGCTGTGTCCCAGAGGAAGAAATAGAAAATATCATTTCCCAATGCCATTCAGCACCATATGGTGGTCATGCTAGTACATCCAAGACGTGCGCTAAGATTCTCCAAGCCGGCTTATTCTGGCCTAACCTCTGGAAAGACGTTCACATCGCTGTGCTAAAATGTGATCGATGCCAACGAACCGGAAACATCTCACGACGCGATGAAATGCCTCAGAAAGGAATCTTAGAGGTAGAAATCTTTGACGTATGGGGAATAGATTTCATGGGACCATTCCCACCTTCTTTTGATAATAACTACATACTCGTCGTTGTAGACTACGTGTCTAAATGGATAGAAGCCATTGCTGCTCCAACAAACAACGCACGAGTAGTAATCAAACTCTTCAAAAACACAATATTTCCTAGATTCGGTGTACCCAGACTCGTCATTAGTGACGGCGGATCTCACTTCATATCGCAAATATTCGATAAACTTCTCTCTAAATATGGAGTCCGACACCGGGTAGCTACACCTTATCACCCGCAAACTAGCGGACAAGTAGAGGTCTTGATCACACTAAAATTCACCGTATTTCTGACTCCGATTTCGCATGCATTCTTAGCTTTTATTGTTGTTTTGCTTTGTTATTGCTTTGTTTTCTTATGTTTTCAGGTTTTTATAATAATCGGAGCTTGAATCGGGAAAAGGAGCGAAAAAGGAGTGAAAACGGACGAAAACCTAGAAATTCAGCATTTTGCACTTACGGCACCCACTGTGGCGGGCGCCATGGGGTTAGCCATGACGTGGCCACGTCTCAAGACCACTCCTCAACCTCCAAGACCCACGATCCCCACTACATCATCCCCTGTAGGGACCGTGGCGGGCGCCATAGGCCTGTGGCGGGCGCCACAAGGCAAAAATCCTCAACCTCCACTTTTTAGTGGAGGGGCGTCCCGGTCATTTCGCGCTTCCAGTTTCTCCTATAAATAGGACCTTAGATTTTCGTTTTTCTTCATCCAGAATTAGAATTCTCTAGGCATATATCAGTTATAAAGCAGTTGCCATTCCACATCGGGGTGCCTCTGCAATCGAGTGATCGAGTCTGTAATCTGTTTGTGGTTCGAGTTTTGGAGCACTCTGGAGGAAGTTAATCCTGCCGCCATTTTAATTCCAGTTAGTATTTTATTTTTCCGCATTGCTTTACTTTTATTTATTTTTCTCGCACTTTACTTTGTTTATTTCCCGCACTCGCACATTTACGTTGTTTATTTCCCGCACTCGCACATTTACGTTGTTTATTTCCCGCACTCGCACATTTACTTTGTTTACTTCCCGCACTCGCTTTAAATTACTCATATGAAAAACTATAAAAAGAATATTTACTTTATCATGTCTAACTAATCCCATAAAGGTTAGAATGTAAGGATCGTAATTAAACCAGTAATCAGTATAATTGTTCGTGGAAACACCTAAGGGCTATTTTATCTTTCAATTCAAGTAATTGTTTTTAACTATTTCAAAAACAGCCAAAAGCGCTTTGTATAGTTCATTAGGAGTTTTTAGATTAAAAAGAAAAGAGATTTTAAAACGATTTTCGGACGCGTTATGAGATTTAGAGTCTGGTTCATAAGAACCTCTTTTTGCTAAGAAGTCCAGGTTAAAATACTTTTCAACTTTGTTAAGAAACTATATTTCTTAAAAATAGGCTTACTACTCTAACGCAGTACGCACCTTTTTATCCGTGACAATAGGAGGGGTTGATTAGAGAGTACAACTCGGTTCTGAATACGCGAAAGCGACAGTTCCTGTTAAATTAGTTCTTTTCAAAGGAGAAAACATTGCCCATAAGTAGTTCCATTAACAAGTACTGGATTATCATTGATTACGTGAATTACATTCGAGCCTGTCTTTTATTTATTATTTAAAATTATAATTTTATTTACCATTGCACCCTTACTAAAACCCTTAAAAATAGTTGCCTTAGATAAACACCATAACAACAGGTACGATAGATTGACACTTGGTCTCTGTGGATTCGATAATCTTTTATATTACTTTGACGTGATTCGTACACTTGCGAAAAACACGCATCAAGTTTTTGGCGCCGTTGCCGGGGACCAATATCGTCAAATTTCATTACCCTGTAGTTATACCGTTTAGACTAAGGTTGTTACCCACCGGTCAATGCGAAAGACTCGCAGTGCCGGAAGTTTAGTAGACCCTCTAGCTGAACCTGAACGTTACGCTCGCGCACGTTTATTTTTCCATAGGAATAGGAGAGCTATGGCCGAAGATCAAAACCGAAGACCTCTTAAGGACTTCGCCCAACCATCAAACGAGGAACCTAGTTCCAGTATAGTAAACCCCGCTATCCCAGCCAATAATTTTGAACTTAAACCATCCCTGCTGCAATTAGTGCAACAGAGACAATTCGCAGGTCTCGCTACTGATAACCCAAACCAACATTTAAAAAACTTTCTTCAATTAGCAGACACCTTTAAAACCAATGGAGCTTCTC
Source organism: Lathyrus sativus (assembly GCA_963859935.3). Taxonomy (NCBI): domain Eukaryota; kingdom Viridiplantae; phylum Streptophyta; class Magnoliopsida; order Fabales; family Fabaceae; genus Lathyrus; species Lathyrus sativus. The sequence goes on from OZ012735.1 coordinate 927,814,116, forward strand.
CTGAGGCAATACGCTTAAGATTATTTCCCTTTTCCCTCAGAGATAAAGCTCTATCATGGTTAGATTCCCTTCCACCCAATTCAATAACAACTTGGGATGACCTTAGAAAAGTTTTCCTTGCTAGATATTTTCCCCCAAGTAAGACCGCTCTTCTTCGAAACCTAATAACTAGATTTACCCAACACCAAGGAGAGTCGTTGTTCGAAGCCTGGGAGAGATATAAAGAACTATTAAGAGCATGCCCACACCATGGCTTAGAGAATTGGCTAATCATCCAAACCTTCTATAATGGACTTCTTTATAACACTAAAATGACCATCGACGCTGCCGCTGGTGGCGCACTGATGAACAAACCTTACCCTGAAGCTAGTGCCCTTATCGAGGATATGGCCCAAAACCATCAATCATGGGGAGTAGAACGAGCGACAGTGGAAAAGAAGGAAGCCCAAGGAGGAATACATGAGCTAAGCTCTATAGACATGATGCAGGCTAAAATGGACGCGTTGGCCCTTAGAGTCGAACATATGTGTACAACTCCGAATACTGTTGCCGCAGTTTCGCCGAATTGTGAGATATGTGGAACGCAAGGACACCAATCCGCCGAATGCAATCTGTTGAATGAAACCAACACTGAGCAAGTGAACTATACCCAAGGGAACCCATTTTCAAACACATATAACCCTGGATGGAGGAATCACCCAAACTTCTCCTACAAAAATAATAACCCTATCCAAAATACCGCACCTCCGAGACAACAAGGTTACCAAGCCCCTAGAACAAATCAACCTATGCAACCTGTACCACCTAGCCCCAGCTTTGAGGAAGTTGTAAAAGATTTTATCGTTGCTCAAAAACAACAAAACAAAGAGTTCATGAACCATAACGTCCATGTTAACGAACTAATTACCAAGTTAGGAACCAAGGTTGATCAAATTATTACTCATAATAAGATGCTTGAAACCCAGATCTCTCAGGTAGCGTTAAACCAAGCCCCACAGACTACACCTGGAGGACAGTTCCCTGGACAACCTCAACAAAACCCGAAAGGGCAAGCTAATGCCATTACTCTACGAAGTGGAACCGCTTATAAGGAACCTTTAAACCCTAGATTAAGTGAGCCCGAAACTTCTGAGAGGAATGAGGAAAAGGAACCAGAGAAGCCTGAAACCCCGGAAAGTCAAGAAAAAGAAGAAGAACCTAAAAATAAAACCTATGTACCGCCACCGCCATACAAACCACCAATACCTTACCCTCAAAGATTAAAGAAAACCCAAATCGATAATCAATATCAAAAATTCGTTAAGGTTATAGAAAAACTTCACGTAGAAATCCCCTTTACAGAAGCCATCACCCAAATACCTTCTTATGCTAAGTTTCTCAAAGACATACTTACAAATAAACGTAGACTCGAAGATCCGAAACCCGTGGAATGTAATTCTATTTCCGAAAATAGGTTAGCAAAGAAAGATAAAGATCCCGGAAATTTTTCTATTCCTTGTGTTTTGGGGAATCATGTCATCGAAAAAGCTTTTCTAGACTTAGGAGCTAGTGTGAGCTTAATGCCTTTAGCAGTTTGTGAGAGATTGAACTTAGGAGAATTACAACCTACTAAGATGTCACTTCAATTAGCCGATAGATCCGTTAAATACCCTATAGGCATACTTGAAGACGTCCCTGTTAGGATAGGTCAGCTGTTTATACCTACTGATTTTGTTGTCATGGACATTAAAGAAGATGACGACATACCAATCCTCCTAGGTAGACCGTTCTTATCAACTGCTGGAGCCGTAATAGATGTTAAAAAGGGAAAACTAACTTTTGAGGTAGGTAGCCAGAAGATAGAATTTATATTGTCAAAATTTCTTATGGCACCTGTGATAGGAGATTCTTGTTATGCCTTAGATATCATCGAAGAATGTATTAGGGAATTAGAACAAGAAGAAGAAACTGAATCTATAAAATTGCCATCAACCCTTATTTTGGAAGATGACAATTATAAAACACCCTACATTGATGATAACCTTCATGAATGTTTATCTCTTACCCCAGATCCTATGCCTTGCCCTATAAAACCGACCGTAAAACTTAAGGAACTGCCTAAAAACCTGAGATATGAATTTCTTGATGAAGATATGAACCGTCCAGTTATAGTCAGTGCTACCTTAAACCAAGAAGAAACCGATCAATTATTAGAAGTTTTACGTAGGTACCCCTCAGCCTTAGGATATAAGATCTCTGATCTAAAAGGAATAAGCCCATCCGTATGCATGCATCGGATTTTGCTTGAAGAAGATTCAAAACCTTCTAGAGAACACCAACGTAGAATAAATCCTATAATGAGTACTGTAGTTAAGATTGAAGTTCTTAAGTTACTAGAGGCAGGTATAATATATCAGATCTCGGACAGTAAATGGGTGAGTCCTGTGCATGTAGTACCTAAAAAGGGAGGCATCACAGTCGTGCAAAACGAGAAGGGCGAACCTGTAGCAAAAAGAACTGATGGAGGTTGGCGTATGTGCATAGATTATAGAAAATTAAATAAAGCAACTAGGAAGGACCATTTCCCATTACCATTCATAGACCAAATGTTGGAGCGCCTAGCCAGACACTCTTACTTTTGTTATTTAGATGGATATTCAGGATTCTTCCAAATACCTATTCACCCCGAAGATCAAGAAAAAACTACCTTTACATGCCCAGTTGGAACCTTTGCCTATAGAAGAATGCCTTTTGGACTTTGTAATGCTCCTGCAACTTTCCAACGCTGCATGATGTCTATCTTTGCTGATTATTTGGATGGAATCATGGAAGTATTTATGGACGATTTCTCAGTTTGTGGGTCAGATTTCAAAAATTGTCTTGTCAACCTTGAGAAAATCCTGGAGAGATGTGTGGAGGTAAACCTTGTGCTAAATTGGGAAAAATGTCATTTCATGGTCACCGAAGGGATTGTTTTAGGACATATAGTTTCCGAAAAAGGTATAGAGGTAGATAAAGCAAAAATAGAAGTCATAGAGAATCTAAAACCGCCAAAGACTATCAGGGAGATAAGAAGTTTTCTTGGACATGCCGGATTTTACCGACGTTTTATCAAGGATTTCTCCAAAATAACAAAGCCCTTAACTGGTCTTTTAATGAAAGATGCTGAGTTCATCTTCGATGAAAAATGTACTGAAGCATTTAATCTTCTGAAGCAAGCTCTGATTTCAGCACCTATAATGAAACCCCCTGATTGGTCGGAACCGTTTGAGATAATGTGTGACGCCAGTGATTACGCTGTTGGAGCCGTTCTAGGTCAGAGAAAAGATAAGAAGTTACATGTGATTTATTATGCCAGTAGAACCCTAGACGCTGCACAGCTCAACTACGCAACAACCGAAAAAGAGCTCCTAGCTGTAGTTTTTGCAATAGACAAATTTAGATCTTATCTAGTAGGAGCCAAGATTATAGTTTACACCGACCATGCTGCCATTCGTTACTTACTAAGCAAAAAGGATGCCAAGCCTAGGTTACTTCGATGGATTCTATTATTACAAGAGTTTGATTTGGATATCCGTGACAAGAAAGGCACTGATAATGTGGTAGCTGATCACCTATCTAGGCTAGAATACCTGAAACCTGATCCAGTACCCATAAATGACGATTTTGCCTACGATAGACTGATAGCCCAACTAGAAACCATTGAAGATGATAACCCAGACCCTCATGAGCAATTTCATAAATCCTTAGCTATAAGCAATGTACCTTGGTATGCAGATTTTGTTAATTACCTAGCCGCTGACATCATACCCCCTGATCTAAACTACCACCGGAAGAAGAAGTTCTATAGTGATGTGAGAAACTTCTATTGGGACGATCCATTTCTTTTCAAGAGAGGTAAAGATGGCATTTTCCGCCGTTGTGTTCCAGAAGAAGAGGTAAACAATATAATTGAGCATTGTCACTCTGCACCCTATGGTGGACATGCAAGCACATCTAAGACCTACGCCAAGATTCTTCAAGCTGGCCTATTCTGGCCTACTATGTGGCGTGATGTCCATGCTTTCATTGTCAAGTGTGACAGATGCCAACGCACAGGAAATATTTCAAGACGTAATGAAATGCCGTTAAGAAATATCCAAGAAGTAGAACTCTTCGACGTATGGGGTATAGACTTTATGGGACCGTTCCCACCATCTTTTGGAAATCAGTACATATTAGTAGCTGTTGACTACGTGTCTAAATGGATTGAAGCTATCGCCGCACCCACAAACGACACCAGAGTAGTCATCAAATTATTCAAGAATTATATATTTCCCAGGTTTGGAACACCCCGTTTAGTCATAAGTGATGGAGGATCACACTTCATATCGAGAATATTTGATAAACTTTTAAGCAAGTATGGAGTTAAGCATAGAGTAGCAACACCATACCACCCACAGACCAATGGACAAGTGGAAGTATCTAATAGGGAGATAAAACAAATCCTCGAGAAGACTGTCTCTATATCTAGAAAAGATTGGTCGCAGAAACTTCAAGAAGCATTATGGGCCTATAGAACCGCTTTCAAAACTCCTATAGGAACAACCCCTTATCAACTGGTCTATGGAAAATCATGTCACTTACCATTTGAGTTGGAGCATAAGGCCTATTGGGCCATCAAACTTTGAATTTGGATTACTTGACAGCTGGTGAGAAACGTATCCTTGATATCCACAAATTAGAAGAGCTCAGACAATCTGCCTACGAAAATGCCATCATATACAAAGAAAGAACAAAAGCTTGGCATGACAAAAGAATCATAAGAAGAGACTTCAAAATAGGCGATCCTGTTCTCCTGTTCGATTCTAGGTTACGACTATTTCCAGGTAAACTCCGTTCGAGATGGACTGGCCCTTTCGAAGTATCTAAGATCCTGAGATCCGGTGCTATTGAAATCAAGAACCAAACATGTAAACCGTTCATAGTCAATGGACAGAGGTTGAAGCCCTACGAAGGAGGTGACATTCCAACAACATACACCTGCCATACTCTGAGTGATCCACCATATCCTTCCAATGATGTTTAAATATCGGTCGTCGAGCTAATGACGTTAAACAAGCGCTGCATGGGAGGCAACCCATGGTTTTTCTTACTTTTGTACTTTTTATTTCTTTATTTTTACTTTATTTTAATTTGTTATTATGTCAGGACTCACGATTAAATGTTTTATGTGCTTTCAGGACTTGTTTGCTAACCTTGTACAGAATGCAGAACCCTGATGACATGCACGTGGCCTTTAGAGATGATGCACAGAGAGAGCGTTACTATGTTCACATGAGACGCCCTATGGCTCCTACCAGGTACCCTGACCAAGACTGCATGGATGCCTTGGGGATAGAGCCAAGCGTCATATTTTTATGCCATCAACTCCAGTGGGACCAGTTTGACGACAGGAACGACACTTATAGGAACTTGACTCTTGAGTTCCTCAGCTCGTTTCATCATGACCCTTGGGTTGGACCCGATGGACTCGCTGTTTTCAGGTTGTTCGGGATTGACTACTCATTCTCTCACAAAGAGTTTGGTGATTTACTAGGTTTCCAGACTACTCCTGATGCTATTCCAGAGACTCCGATGGGGTATTTTATGAGCAGAGAAGTGGAAAAGTTTTGGACTAAAATATCAGGCGGAGGGAGCCAAGATCCTTCTACCCAGTTTTCTCAGGTAATCCACAACCCTGCATTGAGGTACTTCCAGATGATTCTAGCACATTCTTTCCTAGGTTTTCCAGATACAGAGACACTGCTAAGTGAAGAGGAGATTTTCCTACTGTTTTGTGCGACTCAGTCTCGCCCTGTTGCTTGTGGCAACTTTCTACTGAAGGGCCTTGCTAGTGTTGCCAGATCATCAGTAGGAATCATCCATGTCGGTGGGATTGTTACACAGATTGCTACTGCATTGGGTTTGTCTCGCAAGCTATTGCACCTCAGGACCTTCTGCCGCTACACCACCCTGGATATTGATTTTTGTCTTGATAGAGGACTGATGAGGAGGGCTTCTTTTGAGCCCAACATGTTTAGATTGCTGATCGACGGCGAAGCGATACACTACTTTACATTACCAGATCCGCTGATGACCAGTGTCCATGATCCTGCCAATTGGAGTTATGCTCTAGAGGGTTATGGAGAGACTGTCGAAGAGCCGAAATCGCCTCCCGCCGCTGAGTACACTCCTACACCTCTTACTCCCCGAATCACTGTTATGTCTAACAATATGTCTCTGCAGCCACCTGACCTACAAACACAGATTTATGAGCTCCGCAAGGAGACTGCCCTGCTCAAGCAGGAAGTGGCAGACTTAGAGTTACAGATGCAGGTTTCTGATCTCACTCATGCCTCAGAGACCGATGCTCTACATCAGGCGATCGACGAGCTTCGGAGGGAGATAGCTGAGATTCGTGGATCAAGCCAGGATAAGAAACCTACCACATGACTCATTCCACCCTGACAGCACTACCCTAGTATTTAACTTCGTTTTATTTATCGCATTTCCACTTTTATATTTTCATGCACTTTGAATTCCTTATATATATACATATTATGCACTAATTTTTCTTTTTCTTTTTTGATTTTTAAGTATTTTATTTTTTGTCGTGCAAAAGAAAAAAATATAAGACAAAAATATTTTCATTTTTGTCTTTACAAAAAAAAAATATGCAAGCCTCAAGCCTTGAAAAGAAGAAGAAAACGCTATTCAGACCCCCCGAAGACCAAGGTGCAAGGAAGGCCCAAAAGGAGGATCCAAAACCACAAGGCCCAGGAATTGGCCTTGTGGCGGGCGCCATAGGCCCTGTGGCGGGCGCCACACCGTATCATCAAACAAATACGGGATTCAATCCCCATTTCCACCATTTTCATCCCTTTCTTCACCAAAAACCCATTTTTCCAACCTTCCAAATCCTCCTTGAACCCCATTAAAGCTCCCCCATTTCCAAAATACCCTCCATCCATAAAACATATCCAACATCCATTTCCATTTTCATCCATCAAAAACCAAAAAAATCAAAACTTTATCATTCCCCTCATAAACCACTTTTCCACTATTTTCACTACCTAAGGAGCTTTTCAACAATGGAGTTCAACGGATTTCTTCTTCGTGATGGAAGACCGGGCGAGAGGCAACGAAAAATTATTCAGAGGCTTCAAAGTCGAGAAATTCTCTCGACTAGGTACGTCGACGATAACTGTCTGTATGCTTTGGGTATTTATCATAGTGTTTTTAATTTATTAGAATTTCTGGGCTTGCATAATATTTTCATTAATCAGGAACCTACCTATGAGAGGCTGACAACTGAGTTTTTGAGTTCTTTGATATACACTGTCAGTCCTAACACTGCTAGCACTGTCGGTACTGTTATTTTTAGACTGTTTGGAATTGAACATGAATTCAGTACCAATGAGCTAGCAGATTTGTTAGGAATCCCTCATAGGGAAGGTTCGATTTGTGAGGCACCTTTGGATGCTGAATGGTCGGCCGAGGTATTTACCTTCTGGCTAAGGCTTTCAAGTACTTCAATTAATTCTTTTGAAGGGATACTTGCGTCGACCATTCACAACCCGGCCATAAGAGTTTTTAGACTTCTTTTGGCATGTACTATTTTTGGCCGGGAAAGTCCAAACAAGGTTAATGCTCGTGAACTCCTATTTTTGCAAGGATGCCTCACTAGAACCCACATCAATCCGGTCCCGTTTATGCTTGCCCACATGACTTTATTTACTAATAAAACAGGACCGATTGTTTTTGGAGGGCTTGTTACGTCTATTGCTCGGGCTCTTGGCCTGAATGATGAGATAGCTACACTTGAACCACTACCTCCTCGCACAATTAATTTAAAATTTCTGAAAGACATGGAATTGTGCCGAACAAGGAGAGAAGGTGGTTATGAGTTGATGGTTCATGGGGTAGCTATCCCATCTGTTGCTTTACCATGCAGTAGACGTACTGATGTACGTGATGAAAGGAACTGGACCTATGATCTTAATGCTCCACGTGTTTTGGGTCCACTTCCTCCTAATATTCCCGATGGGGAGGCACATGACACTGATGATGAGTATGATCGGAGAGAGCAGTCTCCCATCCCTCACATGTCCCCCCATCGTCCTTCACAGTCACACACTGCACCATCTTCCTCTAACCCTGTTGCAGGTACTGCTCCTGGATTCTTTGTCACCGAGGAGATGTGGCGTGATATGACAGCTAGAGAGGAAAGGCGTGATGGCCTTCTCTCTACTATTTCACAACAGCTGACGGACAATATGAGCTTCATGCAACAATCGCGATTGGTTTCGGATCGTTCCTATAGCAACGTTTGCCGTACCTTGAACGCTATTTCATTAGAGCAGAACCGTCAGAGAGAGTTCAACAGCCGACACTACCAGCTTGTAGAGGCTACTCAGGGTTCCATCTTGGGTAACCTTCGAGAGGTCCGGAGTGCTCAGGCTGCTTTATCAGCACGACTCGACCGGAGGGACCAGCATCGTAGTAGATCCCGTCGTTCCAGACCATCACATCAGGACGGCGAAGGCACCAGTGCCCCTCCTCAGTAGTCTTTTTCCAGGTTACCCCCCTTATCTTATTTCGAAACATTGGGGACAATGTTCGATTTAAGTGTGGGAGGGGATTTTATTGCTTTCTGTTATTTCCCTTTTTAGTTAATTTCCTTTCAGTTATTTCCCTTTTCAGTAATTCATTTTTCTTAGATAATGCATGAGTCTGACGAGTCACCAGTATAGTGTCTTTTTAGTTCATCTTCATTTTTTCCCATTTCCTTAGCCTTACCAGAAAATTTTTAAAAAGAAAACAATGTTGTTTCACATGTTTTTTGGGCTTTGAGACAGGTTTAGATTAGGATGTGGTGACTTAGGTCAACTTTTTGAAACATCAGAACCATTTTAGCACCATAGACCTCTTGAATATAGGAATCACTCCTAAACCCCACCACCATGGCCTTTACTATCATTCAAAAATTGTCCTAAGTAGTTTATTTTAGCAATCAGCTCCGGCCTAAGCATACTCTACGTAGGGGGCCGATGAATATAAGTGAATGATCCAGTGCTAATAAAAAAGAAAAAAAAAAAGGCAAACTCTGGTATAGGTGACCCTCACAAAGTCATTTAAACCGAAAAAAGAGAAGAAAAAAATCTTTGCCACAAAAAGAAAAAAAATTGCAAGTCACCTATTGTTAGTTGGTTCAGAGGTATCTGGCACTGAACTTGGTAGGGCGGATTACGATCCGATCCCCCGCAGCTACATTTAGGCGAAATAAAAACAGGTTTACACATGCTTATGTGCCAGAAACCTTATGTTGTGGATCAGAATCACTAACCGGTCACTCTACTATGAAGCATGTACGGGTAACGGGCTTAATGTGATTGCGCCTGAATGAAAAGGACACAAAAAGATGAGAAGATAGGCCTAGGTATCGTGGGATGACATGGAGTGGTTAATATAGGATTGAAGTCTGTGTTTGTGTTACTATGGTACCCTTGGTTCACTTAGTTAGTATCTGTCACTGCATCCTGACTTGAACTTAGAATCCCTTTAGCCCAAAGACAAGTGTTGACACCATATTTTCTTAAGCTTTAATGTTTGCTTGAGGACAAGCAAAGGTTTAAGTGTGGGAGAATTTGATCACACTAAAATTCACCGTATTTCTGACTCCGATTTCGCATGCATTCTTAGCTTTTATTGTTGTTTTGCTTTGTTATTGCTTTGTTTTCTTATGTTTTCAGGTTTTTATAATAATCGGAGCTTGAATCGGGAAAAGGAGCGAAAAAGGAGTGAAAACGGACGAAAACCTAGAAATTCAGCATTTTGCACTTACGGCACCCACTGTGGCGGGCGCCATGGGGTTAGCCATGACGTGGCCACGTCTCAAGACCACTCCTCAACCTCCAAGACCCACGATCCCCACTACATCATCCCCTGTAGGGACCGTGGCGGGCGCCATAGGCCTGTGGCGGGCGCCACAAGGCAAAAATCCTCAACCTCCACTTTTTAGTGGAGGGGCGTCCCAGTCATTTCGCGCTTCCAGTTTCTCCTATAAATAGGACCTTAGATTTTCGTTTTTCTTCATCCAGAATTAGAATTCTCTAGGCATATATCAGTTATAAAGCAGTTGCCATTCCACATCGGGGTGCCTCTGCAATCGAGTGATCGAGTCTGTAATCTGTCTGTGGTTCGAGTTTTGGAGCACTCTGGAGGAAGTTAATCCTGCCGCCATTTTAATTCCAGTTAGTATTTTATTTTTCCGCATTGCTTTACTTTTATTTATTTTTCTCGCACTTTACTTTGTTTATTTCCCGCACTCGCACATTTACGTTGTTTATTTCCCGCACTCGCACATTTACGTTGTTTATTTCCCGCACTCGCACATTTACTTTGTTTACTTCCCGCACTCGCTTTAAATTACTCATATGAAAAACTATAAAAAGAATATTTACTTTATCATGTCTAACTAATCCCATAAAGGTTAGAATGTAAGGATCGTAATTAAACCAGTAATCAGTATAATTGTTCGTGGAAACACCTAAGGGCTATTTTATCTTTCAATTCAAGTAATTGTTTTTAACTATTTCAAAAACAGCCAAAAGCGCTTTGTATAGTTCATTAGGAGTTTTTAGATTAAAAAGAAAAGAGATTTTAAAACGATTTTCGGACGCGTTATGAGATTTAGAGTCTGGTTCATAAGAACCTCTTTTTGCTAAGAAGTCCAGGTTAAAATACTTTTCAACTTTGTTAAGAAACTATATTTCTTAAAAATAGGCTTACTACTCTAACGCAGTACGCACCTTTTTATCCGTGACAATAGGAGGGGTTGATTAGAGAGTACAACTCGGTTCTGAATACGCGAAAGCGACAGTTCCTGTTAAATTAGTTCTTTTCAAAGGAGAAAACATTGCCCATAAGTAGTTCCATTAACAAGTACTGGATTATCATTGATTACGTGAATTACATTCGAGCCTGTCTTTTATTTATTATTTAAAATTATAATTTTATTTACCATTGCACCCTTACTAAAACCCTTAAAAATAGTTGCCTTAGATAAACACCATAACAACAGGTACGATAGATTGACACTTGGTCTCTGTGGATTCGATAATCTTTTATATTACTTTGACGTGATTCGTACACTTGCGAAAAACACGCATCAGGTCTCGAACAAAGAAATCAAACAGATATTGGAAAAGACTGTCGCTACCTCAAGGAAAGATTGGTCATCAAAGCTACAAGAAGCTTTATGGGCTTATAGGACCGCTTTTAAGACACCAATTGGTACTACACCCTACAAATTAGTTTATGGTAAATCCTGCCATCTCCCTGTAGAATTAGAGCATAAGGCCTTCTGGGCCATTAAGACACTCAATTTCAACTACACCGAGGCAAGAGAAAAGCGAATCTTGAACATACACGAATTGGAAGAACTTCGATTAGACGCTTACGAAAATGCCCGTATCTACAAAGAATGAACTAAAAAGTGGCATGATAAACGTTCAGTCAAGAAACAATTCAGTGTGGGAGACATCGTATTGCTATTTAATTCAAGATTAAAACTCTTCCCAGGTAAACTAAAATCTAGGTGTTCTGGACCTTATGAAGTGACTAAAGTACTTCAGAGTGGAGCTGTTGAAATTACCGATAAGACGAATGCACCGTTTATCGTAAACGGGCAACGTCTAAAACATTATAATAAGAATGAAACCAGCCCTCAAGTCTACAGTATAACATTGCTTGAGCTTCCAGCTCAAACACCCGAATAGCTTGTCACCAAGCTATCGTCAGGCTTTAGACGTTAAAAACAGCGCTTACTGGGAGGCAACCCAACTTTTCCCGCATTTTTCCTCGTTACTGTATTTCATTCTTTATTTAAAATTTTACTTTGAAAATTTAACAAAAATTCTAAACTTATAATTACTACTAATTTCTACTTTCGTTTGTTTTCATATTTTTATTTTTATTTTATTTTTCTCTTTTGTCTTTTGTTTCTACCGCTTTTTGTTTTTAAAAAACCCTGACTTCAAACTCCTGTTTTAAACTTTTCAGGATTTTTAAAGTCTTCAAAACATTCCTTCTGTTTTCTCCGAATTACCTGCGAGTATGGCCGAGTACGACTTCACAAAGGTTCATTTTCGAGGACTAGCTCAAAAGGCAAGATTTGCAGCACTAACTGAAAGAGAAATCGCCTTAACGTTGTATTATGATAAGTCTACCATGGATAAACTAGGAATCACGGATAGCATTCAATACCTGTTCAATCAACTGGGTTGGGAGAACACTGCTTTGAAAACACGTTTTGCTACCTATAAGGATCTTACCTATGAATTCCTTAGTTCTTTCAGATACATACCCAACTATGGTTTTGGATCCAACACATAGCTGATTACCTTTCGAATGTTTGGAATGGACCAAACCCATAGCCGAATGTCACTAGCTAACCTCCTAGGATTTCCTAATGGACCGCATGTGTTCATCAGTGCAGAAGATGACGATCTTGATTTTGAACTCGACCAATTCTGGGGTAGAATCACAGGCGACTATCACCCTGAACCAGACAGAATGTATAATGATGATATTCATAACCCAGCTTTCAGATACTTCCATAAGATACTAGCTCACACCCTGTTTGGGAAAGAAGAAAATATTACTACAGTATCTAAAGAGGAGTTATTCATCATGTTTTGTGCTTCTCAGGGACGTACAGTAAATGCAGTGCCTTTCATTATGAGATCTTTCAAACGCCTCACGCAGGAACCACAGACACCTATTCTTATAGGAGGCCTCGTGACAATGATTGCCCACGAGCTTGGCCTTAGATTCCACTTAAATGCAAGCACTCGTTTTGGCACCATCCGACCCATGAATATACAATTCTGCTTTAACAGGCGCATTTTAGGAACTATGGGACCTGGACCGTATGAGTACCTCATTAACGAAAAACCAGTACAACTATTCACACTGCCTGATCATCAGATGACAAGTATCCACAACAAGGACAACTGGCTTTATGAACTGGACGAGCCTATGGGACTTCCTTCACCACAGTCAACACCACAGAACTATATGTATGACAGTGACCACATCTCTGAGGCACACGACTATATGTACTATGAGGATGTTGTATCCGAAGCTGAAGTAGACCCTATGACTCCTCCGCACTACAACACCTATCCTGAGCCTATCCCTGAGGAGACCACCGACAAAATGGATACTGTTCTACTCCGATTGGACAACGTTGATGCAGCTCTGACTACTGTAAAAGATGACATCACAGGCATACACAGCGAACTGGTAGGCTTCATGGACTTAGTCTGTGACCAGCTCGACTACTACGCACAGAAATTCGATGAGTTGAAGGCACGAAAAGACTAGATACTAGTTTTAGCAGTAGATTCAGTTCAGTTTGGTTTAGTTTAGTTTAGTTTAACCATTTGGATTTTTCGCATTGTTAGTTTTTTTTTATGTACTACATACAATCATTTCAATTTCATGTTATTTCAATTATAGTCTTTATTCAATTATTCTGTTTTTACGTTACTCTTTGTTTGTTGGCTGCTATATTACATTGCCGTATAAATACTAGGCCTAAAAGTCACTGCAAGAACGCCCTCAGAGCAAAATTCTGCGTTCTACAGATTTTGCTGCTGTGACGACCGTTACAGGACCCTGACGAGCGTCACGCGGGTGACGACCATCACACATATGTGACGACCGTCACGAACCCAAAACTGCTATCTGATATAACAGGAGTTGCATTTTCTCTCCCACTACCCTCTTTTCAACTTCCAATCATCAGAACTTCCTCCCCACTCCAATCTTTTGTTTTCCCCACATTGCACCATATATTTCAACTACAATCTCAACTTCCAACCACACTTTTGTCAATTTTTCCCACTTTGCAGAACAACCCCAATCTTCAGAACCCTCTCAATCTTCCAACAATGGCGAGAAATACCGAAACCCCGGACATCAGTAACATTGCCTTCAGCGAAGGTGACTTAGGCGAAAGACAGCGGGCAAACTACATCGCATTCCATCAAAGGTCGCTCCAGCCGACTCATTATCCACACATTCCGTCGCTTACGGAGCTCGGACTCCTTGAAGGCGTAACTTGGATGCTTCAAAGAGCCGGCATCTGGAATCTCTGCACCAATCCACTTCCAACATACGAACAACTCACTCTCGAGTTCTTGAGTTTGTTTACCTACGTCACATCCAGCGGCGACCTCAGCCAACACTCCGGTGTCGCATGTTTCCGGATGTTCGGCACAAACTATCAGGTGAACCAAAACCAAATTTCCGCCATCTTGCAGCTACCTCGAGGCGACAATGCTCACCGCCGCCTCACCGATCAGTTCCAGCACGAAGCTTTCGCGCTGTGGTACCAGTTGACCGGCATCAATGCCGATGGTTGGGACTCTCTGCACGCCACGCATATCCATAACCCAACCATCCGGTACTTTCACAGAACATTGAGCAACACAATCTTCGCCAGGGACAGCAACCATAAGGTGAACTCGAAAGAGCTCTTCTTCCTCCACTGCGTCTTTAACAACGAGCCTGTCAATGTCGCTCTGTTCCTGCTGGCTCACATTCAGGCCAACTGCAACCATGGCTCGAAGCCATTTTACTTTGGCAGGATTGTCACTGCCATTGCACTTGGGATGAACCTTGGCGACCGCCTCCAGCACCTCCATTCCATCCCCTCGGTGTTCCTTGACACTGACCACTGCAGAGCCTCTCACCTTATCCGCTCCAGAGCTGACGGCAAGTACCATCCGATAGTGCGTGGCAAAACCGTCCGAAGCATCATCCTTCCATCACGCACCCGCACACACCCAGAGGATCGTACCAACTAGTTATTTGACCTCACTGCCCCTCCTGCTGCCGCTGTTCCTACTCAGGACCACACCCAAGATTCTGACGATGAAATCCAAGCTGAGTTGGACAGGTCCGAGCAACCGGGGGCATCACAGCCTCCTCCTTCTGAAGGTACATCCTCTCATCGCCGCCGCCATCATCCAGTGCCCGACTACACCGAAGAGGACCTCCGCCGCTCTCTCGACCAGCAGGCCCAGATACTCGCTATGCTGCAGCAGCAGAATCAGCGAGCAGACCAGTTCGAAGCTTGGCACCAGACCCAAATGCAACAACTTCAAACCGGCCAAGCTACCATTACTGAGAACCTGGCAAATCTGACTTTGCAGGTCGAAGGACTCCGGGACACCGTCTACCACACCGGAGCTATGAGTTATGAGGACCGAGTAGCCCTTGCCAGAGCCAGAAGACGCCAGCGTGGACGTGACCGAGGCAGCGGACGTTATTAGTCATCCATCTTTCCTTATTTGTTTACTATATTTACAGTTTATTTGTACTTCCATTTCAGTTGTATCTCCCTCTCGCATGCTTCAAAATCAGTGGGGACACCGATTGAGATAGTGTGGGAGCGGAGCCTTTATTTCCATTCCACTGTACTTTGAATTTCGTAATTTTTATATAAACATTTTCTATTTTTAGCAAATAAAGCTCGTCTATATATCCTTTTTTCCGTTACGCAAACATCCCCACGTTATTCAACGTAAACAAAAAATTTTCGTTCGTTCCTCAAAAGCAAAAGCACCACGAGAATGCACCCGAGTTCAAACCAAGTTTTGAAACTCCGAGGAAACGACAGTTCTAACAAAACCAGTACCGTCCTGACACCTTAGATCTCCGGTTTATGCGAGTCGGTTTCACTACCTACGTGTACCAAAGTCTCAAGTGTCTACGCAAACTCAGCCCCAAGTAGTTTATACTAGCAGTCAGCACCATCCTAAAGCACTTCTAAGCGAGCGACCGATGCAAATAAGTGTATGATCTCCAAAAAGATGAAAAATCATGAAAAGAAAGCTAGATAGCCCAAAAACATAAGACACGTTTCCTTCTAAGTTAGGTGCTCCTCACCCGAGCATTTAGCCCAACGGCACGAAAACTCATTGAAAAATCAATGACATAAGCTTATGATCAATGAAGAAGATCAAAAACAGAAATGAGATCATATTCACTAACAGGTCGACTTGCCATGAAAGTGTATGGACAACGGGCTTAATGTGATTGCGCTAGAACAAACAGGGTGAACTTGCCGCGAGAACCTTGACACCAAGTTACAGTAGCATGACTGGGACCAGTTTACATAAAAAGAAGACCTCCGAAGACTTGTAGTCCAGTATCGTCATGGTACTCGTTTTGTTCTTACCAAGAATCCCGGTTTTTCCCAACCTTGCGAACGAAGAAGCTGCCTCGTGCTTGCCGACCTTTTCATGTTTTACTTGAGGACAAGCAAAGATTCAAGCTTAGGGGAGTTTGATAGCACGAAATCGTATATATATTTTGATGCATAATTCAACTAAAGTTTAACTGTTTTCGATCCGATTTCGGTTATTTCCGTGTTATTTGTCTGATGTTTTGCAGGTATTTGATGATCACGTGTAAACAAGGCAATATGAAGAAAAGAAGCAATCTCAGATGAAATATGGACAAAAAAAGGATGAAAACATCATGAAAAGCGCAAAATGCTGATTTTGCTGCTGTGACGACCGTCACAGCTCCATGACGACCGTCACACGGGTGACGACCGTCATGCAGGCAAAAACGCCCCACTTCAATTGCACGTTAAAGAAGCAGTTCCAAGTCCCAAATAGTGGACCACTACTCCCTGATTTTTCTGCCTCAAAGTCCACCCTCTCCAATTATAACCGTTAGAATTCCATTTCTATAAAAGGGGAAGAAGGGGACCTCAGAAAGGGAGCCGCATTCATACAACTAAGTGCTGCCAAATTTATTTCCAGAGCAACCTTTCCAGTTTAATATTCTTATTTATTTCTCTTTACTTTTTCTGCATTCCTTTCATTCTTCTGTAATTTCTACTTCTATTGTACGATCAAATTGGCGTAAAGACCAGAATCCTGCCAACATCTGTGGAGGATCTGCCCAAAGGCCAATTGGAATATTTACAGGTTTCTCATTTCAATCGTAATTCCAGTTTTATTATAATGCATATTATTATTTATTGTTTTTATTTATGTTTCATCTTTCCCAAATCCATGTCTAGCTAAATTTAAGTAATCGATATATGGTAATAATTCGAATGGGATTTGATAACAACTGGTGGAAAATTGTCTTTTCAAAAGTAATTTATGGTCTAAGTGTTTAAAATTAATTAACTGAATAAACTTCGTCGCGAAAGCGAGAACTTATTTAAAAGTAGTTTTGCCACGAAAGTGGGAAATTAATTAAGATACGAACCAACAAGCGAAAGCTGCGGTAAGATCAGATAGTAAACACGAGTCATTCATTTTAATAACAGCGAAAGCACTTTAAAATGAATTAGAACTTAGAGATTTCCAAAAAATAATTTTAACCCCGAATGGGATACGAAAGTGTACGTTTGGCCCTTAAAATTATGATTAGCGTCAATAACCATCGTGAGGCGAGAGTCTTCAAATCACCATTTTCTGCTTAAATAAACTTTGAAAATTATTTCATACACTGGTAACTTGTCAAATCCCTGAAGAACACAATTACTGCATATCGATTCAATCAATTATAATCTAAGTAACCGTCTTAGTTTCCCTTTTAGTGACAATCTTATTCCCTTAAACATATTCTACCTAGCTAAACATAGTAACTCCCGAGAACACTAGTTTGATTACGAGTCCCTGTGGGATCGATATCTATTATTACTACGCGATAGACTGTGCACTTGCAGTTAGGTTGTATTAGACATAGAAAGTCGCGATCAATAATGACCTGTCTAGGCCTCAAGGTAATGTTCAACACATTCTCATGGGCTCTCTCAAGACCTCCAGTCCTACCTCATGACCTTAGAATCATCTGATGGCTTCCCACAACTCTCAAGTTAGGAGACCTACACACTTGGCTTCAATCACTCTCTCTGAGGATCTTTTAACTTCTCTGACAAGGATGTCAACCCTTGAACACTTGAATAACCTTCATAGCTAGCTTCATAGTCTTGTATAGCTCTTGATTGGTACTCATACCTCTTGATCTCTTGCACACATGTCAATGAAATGCAAATGATAATGCTAATGTGAATGAAATGAAACATAAGCTAGGTAAAGAAAAGTTGGGCAAATTTTGGGGTGCAACAGCTGCCCCTATTCAAACGGCTTGGACCTGACTGGGTGAGAAGTGAAAGACTCTCACACAATCAAGGTAAAAGACGGTTGAATACCAACAAACCCAGAAATTTGCCAAATGCACAAGTACACAGTACTCTGATGGGGACAAATCTTCGGAACCTGAAATAATAGCTGCACGGCAACTAGATGGAGAAATACTGATCTGAATCTCCATCAGGATGATTCTCTGATTCATCTTATATCATTGCATCCTTAAATCATCGAGGGATCACCGGTTACACGGTAACGGGTGATTTGCCAACCACACAGGTAAACAATACTTGGATTGGTAGAAACATCTTCAAAACTGAGCATGACAATTGGTGGCAACTTGCTGGGGAATTGGTCACACGGTAACCGGTGAAATGTCTAATCTCAAATCTCCGTCAGGATGATCATCTGATTTAGCCGTAGATCTTCATCCTCAAGTCATCAAGGGGTCACTGATTACGCGGTAACTGGCGATACATAACTGATATTACTGTCAGGCATTCTGCGACACTGTGGCAGAAGGATTCCTCTGGACTCATCAGGTCATTAGGAACCTTTTTTAACAATCAAGTTAATTATGCCGTCGGGCATTCAAAGAAACTTTCGGGCGTCAGCCGGACTTCATTAGTAAGTCGAGAATAGAATTCTTGGTCAATCATGAACCAAACAGGGATATCCAAACCTCTGCCATCAGGCATTCCGCATCAGCTGAGGGAACTGCTTCGACATCATCGTTGGACTTCGTCAGTAAGTCTTCAAATGGAATCCTTGAGCAATCAGGAGATACTAAGGATATGCAATCTTTTGCCGTCAGGAACCCTGCATCAGCTAGGCAAACTGCTTTGACATCGCAGCTGGACTTAATCAGTAAGTCTGGGGTTTTGGCACCGCTACCGGACTTCAATCATCAAGTCTTCAAGGAAATTTCAACTTCTATGTTTAAGACCTACTGGGGATGACACATCTCCGCTGGGGATTCTGGAGAACTATCAAGTAACTCTGCTTCGGGGATCCAAAAATCATTCTGGGCTAATCAACTCTGCTGAGGAAATCAAGAATCATCTTGAACAAACAACTTCGCTGGGGATTTCAAGAATCATCCTGAACCAATAACTCTGCTGGAGATTTCAGGAATCATCCTGAGCAAACACTTTGTCGGGGACTCTAAGCATTAACTTGAGCAACCAACTCTGGCGACTTCACCGGGGATTTTAAGAATCATCTTAAGCACACCTTTGCTAGGGAATACCTGCAAAACAAGAACGGTAACGACCTAGCTCATGTTTCATATGCATATGATCATCAATGGCGTAATGCTCCACATGGTGGAAATGCTACGCATTTAGGGTAAATGCTATGCAATCATGTAAAATGCTACGACCCCGTCAGCAAAATAAATGCTGAAGGGAAAAGCCTCCTGTCAAGGAGAAAGAACCACTCTGGTGGAGGAAGGATTCATCCTGTCGAAGAGAAGAAGTCACACAAATCTCAATTGGATTTCGCCTGGGGAAACGAACTTCAGTCGACTGCTGTAGGGGGGAAAAGTTCTACGAGAACCTGGACTTGCTCATCTAGGTATTCAAACCAAAAACTGTCGAGGGAACGATATCAATTGCAGAAATAAACTGCACGGCATTCGCAGCAAAACTTTCCTAGAGATAACGACTCCGGTGGGGAAATACAGCATCAGGTATTCAACACTCTATTGGGAAAAACCAATCATGGCCTGAACGGCTTCCAAGGACTAGGCTCTCTTGGGGATCTGCAAACTCAGCTAGGGAAGAAGGAATCATCCTGCTCACAGGGGAGAGTACAATTCTGTGGGGAATTTCAATTTCGCTAAAGACTTCAATCTGTACTATCGAGTGCTGCACACTTCAGTATATGACTCAGCTGGGGAAATGATGATCCTGCCTCAGGACACATCTAGTTGGGAAGACTCTACTCTGCTTGGGGAGACACATCAATGCTCTTAGTCCCATGTTCTGACTCCGTGGGGAGACGCTGCTACATTTGCTGGAGAAGAAGGAATCATCCTGCTTGGGGACGCATACGGCGTACTGCCTGGAATATGCTATACCTGCAACAACACAAACAAACAGACAAGATACCCTTCTCAAAGGGACCCATCAAGGTTATCATCTTGCGACAATGTTCAAGTAATTCATTGTTTCAACAATCAGTGGCCTAGGCCAGTAAGTTTATGTATGCGCATTTTATCAAAAATGTCGGCATTCTTTTTCGCAAACAAAACAGATAAATGCTAAACAAACAAACATAATTGCTGAATAGTATACATTTTATTGATGATGGACCCCTGAATGGGTGAAAATGTTTTACAACAGATGCAAGCTC
Source organism: Lathyrus sativus (assembly GCA_963859935.3). NCBI lineage: Eukaryota > Viridiplantae > Streptophyta > Magnoliopsida > Fabales > Fabaceae > Lathyrus > Lathyrus sativus. The sequence continues at coordinate 927,834,659 of OZ012735.1, forward strand.
CTGGAATGAGGAAGCTGCGCAAATATAAAAACATAAATATACATCAGTATATACACAAATGTCGGTAATGCGGCGTAGACGGACACCATGAGTTGATCCCTCTATGACCCACTCGACTTCAATACTTCTCTGACGCTTCAGCTTCAGAAGAGATTGATTCAGATAAACGGCCCTCAGGTCTTCCAAACCACCAAACAAATACAGTCCACACGCGGAACGCCGTCATTTGCTTTTTTCAAATCCCTAACTTTTGCCTGAATTGCCCTTTCGGGTTTTCGATTCACCGGGGTACCCTTTTTTGCCAAAGTCGCCCTTCCAGGTTTTGGACTTTGCGGGTGTACATTCTTTTCTTTTGTATCCCTAATTTTTGCCCGAACCTTTTTCCTTTTTTATGGTTCGCCGGGATGCCCCATTTTTGCCTGGATATTCTTTTTCTTTCCAGCGGGTCATTTTTTAAGCAAAGTATTTTTTAACGGCGTCCGTGTTCACCGGGGATGCAAAATCTTCGCCATCCATCGTGGATAACAACAAGGCTCCTCCCGAAAAGACCTTGCTGACGACGTACGAACCTTCATAATTGGGAGTCCACTTGTCCCGGTGATCGGAGTGTGGAGGAAGAATCTTCTTCAAGACGAGATCACCCGTCTGAAAGCTTCTAGGACGCACCTTCTTGTCATAGGCTTTCTTCATTCGGCTTTGGTACGGACGACCATATGCAATCGATGCTAACCTCTTCTCGTCCATCAGGCTGAGTTGGTTTAGTCGGTTCTTAATCCATTCTGCCTCATCGAGTTTCACATCAACCAAAACTCGCAAAGAAGGGATCTCCACTTCTAACGGTATGACAACTTCCATACCGTACACCAGTGAGAAAGGAGTTGCCCCGGTTGATGTACGTACCGTTGTACGATAACCGTGGAGTGCAAATGGCAACATCTCGTGCCAATCCTTATAGGTCAAAACCATCTTCTGTACAATCTTCTTAATGTTCTTATTGGCCGCTTCAACGGCGCCATTCATCTTCGGCCGGTAAGGAGATGAGTTGTGATGTTCAATCTTGAAACTCTGGCACAGCTCCTTCATCATCTTGTTATTCAAATTCGAACCATTATCAGTAATGATCCTTTCGGGAACTCCGTATCGATAGATGATGTCCCTCTTTATGAATTTAGCCACCACCTGCTTGGTCACATTAGCATATGAGGCTGCCTCCACCCACTTGGTGAAGTAGTCGATAGCTACTAGAATGGAGCGATGACCGTTAGATGCAGTGGGCTCGATCTTGCCTATCATGCCGATGCCCCACATGGAGAACGGCCACGGGGAGGACATGACATTTAACGGGCACGAAGGCACATGAATCTTATCAGCATAAATCTGGCATTTATGACATCTCTTCGCGAATTTGAAGCAATCTGATTCCATCGTCAGCCAGTAATATCCTGCTCTCAGGATCTTTCTCGTCATAGCATGCCCGCCGGCGTGCGTACCAAATATGCCTTCATGGACTTCTTCCATGAGCATACTCGCTTCTTTCTCATCTACACATCTGAGTAGCACAAGGTCGTGGTTTCTTTTATACAAAACTCCATCAGGATTGAGATAAAAATTTCCGGACAGTCTCCTCAGAGTCTTCTTATCATGGGTTGACGCTTCCGCCGGATATTCCTTAGTCATAAGGAAGGTCTGGATATCATGGAACCATGGCTTACCGTCGGAGGCTTCCTCGATCGCAAAGACGAATGCAGGTCTATCAAGAAGAGAAAGGATAATTCTTGAAGCTTCATTCCAAAAATTGACTTTATACATCGAAGCCAACGTGGCTAAGGCATCAGCCATCTGGTTTTCAGCCCTGGGCACATGATGGAGTTCCACTCGATCAAAGAACGGAAGCAGCCTTTTGGCATAGTTCATGTACGGCACCAAATTCGATTGACGAGTCTCCCACTCCCCTTTAATCTGGTTGATCACAAGTGTCGAGTCACCATATACATCTAGGTTCTTGATTCTCAAATCAATCGCTTCTTCTAGACCCATGATGCATGCTTCACATTCCGCTTCGTTATTGGTGACCGGGAACGTCAGTCTCGCAGTAAACGGGATGTGGGATCCATGGGGAGTCGTGATGATTGCCCCTATGCCACTTCCGTAAGAATTAACCGCCCTGTCGAATATCACCTTCCACTGGGATTTCCTGTCTGGACCCTCGTCGGGCAACGGTTCATCGCAATCTTTCGCTTTAAGAAACATGATATCCTCATCAGGGAATTCAAATTTCATCGGCTGATAATCCTCGATCGGCTGTTCGGCAAAGTATTCAGACAATACGCTGCCCTTGATGGCCTTTTGGGAAACGTAATGAATGTCATATTCCGTCAACACCATTTGCCATCTGGCAATCCTGCCCGAAAGCGCTTGTTTCTCGAAGACGTACTTGATCGGATCCATCTTCGAAATTAGCATGGTTGTGTGGTTGAGCATGTACTGTCGTAAACGTTTGACAGCCCAGGCGAGTGCACAACACGTCTTCTCCAGCATCGAGTAACGAGATTCACAGTCTGTGAACTTTTTACTCAAATAGTAAATAGCATGCTCCTTTCTGCCCGTCTCTTCGTGCTGACCGAGAACACACCCCATACTACGCTCAAGAACTGTTAAGTACATGATTAGGGGTCTTCCAGCCACTGGGGGTATCAAGATCGAAGGTTCCTGTAGATATTGTTTTATCTTATCAAATGCCTTCTGGAAATCCTCGTTCCAGATAATCGCCTGATTTTTCTTTAGTAGTTTGAACATCGGTTCACACGTGGCCGTGAGCTGAGAAATAAACCTCGCAATGTAGTTTATTCTGCCCAGGAAACCACGAACTTCTTTTTCGGTTTTTGGCGCTGGTATTTCTTGTATTGCTTTTATCTTTGCAGGATCAACCTCGATGCCTCTTTCACTCACAATAAACCCCAATAGTTTTCCAGACCGTACTCCGAAAGTACACTTGTTAGGATTCAGCCTCAACCTGAACTTCCTAAGCCTCTCAAAAAGCTTCAGCAAATTGACCAGATGTTCCTTCTCCGTTTGGGACTTCGCAATCATGTCATCAACATAGACTTCAATCTCATGATGAATCATGTCATGAAAAAAAGTAACCATTGCTCGTTGGTAAGTGGCCCCTGCGTTCTTCAGGCCGAAAGGCATTACCTTGTAGCAAAATGTCCCCCAAGGGGTGATAAACGTAGTTTTCTCCATGTCCTTCGGCGCCATCTTGATCTGATTGTAGCCGGAGAATCCTTCCATGAACAAAAAACACGGAGAACTGAGCTGTATTATCGACCAACACATCAATATGGGGGAGCAGGAAATCATCTTTAGGGCTCGCCCTATTCAAATCCCGATAATCGACGCACATTCGCACCTTACCGTCCTTCTTCGGTACAGGCACTATGTTGGCAACCTACGGAGGGTAAGTGGTGACCACTAAGAAGCCAGCATCAAGCTGCTTTTGCACTTCTTCTTTGATCTTCACGGCCATATCTGGTCGTGTCCTCCTAAGCTTCTGCTTAACGGGAGGACAATCTTCTTGCAGCGGCAAGTGGTGGACCACGATGTCAGTATCAAGTCCGGGCATATCTTCGTATGACCAAGCAAAGATGTCACTATACTCTCTCAGCATCTCGACCAATCTCTGCTTGACATCACTCTGCAATGCTGCCCCTATTCTAACGTTCCTGACCAGCTCTTCAGAACCTAGATTCACAATCTCAATATCTTCTTCGTGAGGCAGAATAACTTTCTCTTCTTGTTTCAATAAGCGGGCCAACTCTTCTAGAAGGTCTTCGTCTTCATCAATCTCTTCTTCGGCTTGATAAATCGGGCAATCGAAGTCGAAGTGAGTCGTAGAAGGTCCAGAGTCGATGTCATTTGCTATGTGGATCCTGCAATAACAAGGGTTAAGCTTAAGACAAGGATATGCAGGTCAACACCAACCCTATTGCCATTTTATTGTTTTTCAAAACAAATATAAAACAGGAATAACAGAGATCACAACATTTGAATACGAAAAAAACGCCTTTTGATTTATTGGTAAAATGCATGTACATAACCAAACAAGGCCCTGACAATAAAACCACTATGCCCCGGGTAGGACATAGGGTTGTACAACAATTGGAGAAAGTAAATCATTACTCTTTGCCTGTCACTTGGATGGTATCCCTGATGGACTAGTTGTTGAGGCTCTCGCCTGGTTTGCTTGGCTGGATCCAAGAGTCTAGGTCGCAATCATTGTATTCTCCGTCTTCAGACACTGCGTTGACACTTTCAAATATTACTCCGCCGCTTGTAAACTGGATCGGCCCTTTACCTCGCGCCGCACTGTGAGAAGAGGAGGCTTCAGTCGAGGGAGAGTATCCTAACCCAAACTTGTCCTGTTTGTTAGGTATTTCTAGAATCTGCCCCCAGCCTGGGGTAGATCCGGCCTGAACAACGGCCCGGGCTTCCTTGAAGGAAGAGAGGGTAATCTCTGGTTTTTCAGTCATTACAGGAGCCACGTTTTTGACTTTAACAGCTTCGAACGCCTGACATAGGGTTTCCTGGATTTCTCCATCCATTTCAACATACTTGAAGGACGACAAATGGCTCACCATTATGTCTTCCTCGCCACAAACAGTCACGATGCTGCCTCCGACAGCATACTTGAGCTTCTGGTGCAACGTGGAGGTTACGACACTAGCATAGTGGATCCATGGCCGGCCTAAGAGACAACTGTAGGCGGGCATGATGTCCATAATGTAGAAGACTGCGTCAAAAACTTCCGGCCCAACTTGGATTGGCAACATCATCTCTCCGAAGACATGACGCTTGGTTCCATCGAAAGCCTTCACAACCAGGTCACTGGGTGTGCAAATCAATCCTCGAGTATCTAACTTCATCAACGCCTTCTTCGGAAGAACATTGAGCGACGACCCTGTGTCCACCAACACATGAGACATAATCGTTCCCCTACACTCTATCGAGATGTGCAGGGAGCTGTTGTGACTTCTTCCCTTCGGCGTCAGCTCCAGGTCAGTGAACCCTAACCCGTTTCCAGCATTCACGTGGGCTACGACCCCTTCCAACTGGTTGACCGATATTTCCTGCGGTACATACGTGGCATTCAAAACCTTTAATAGCGTGTTGCGATGTGACTCCGAACACAGCAACAGATTCAGGATGGAGATTTTCGAGGGTGTTTGATGGAGGTGATCCACGATCTTGTAGTCACTCTTCTTGATCAACCTCATGAACTCTTCAGCGTCCTTAACAAGTAAGTCCTTCTCTACCCCACGAGGGGTTTCCTCAACGACTTTACTCTTTCCCTTATTGGTTACATCAGCTTTGTCCGCTTTGTCCGCCACAACCTCAGGTGGGGCAAATACTCTTCCGCTGCACGTGATTCTGCCAATTCCCACTAGGTTATCCATAGACTGCCCAGATGGTTCTAGCTCTAACTTCTGTCCGTTGCAGTAGACGTCCGCCCCATAGTGCCATGGGACAACATTAGTGCTTTCAAAAGGTATCGGCCCGGCCTTCGTGATGGTAATTGTGGGCGGTCTGGGTGCAGAAATGGTTATCGTCTGGCGAGGGATGGTGATGGTGGCAACCTCATTATCTTGCTTCAGCATTACCTCTCCAGATCATCACTCGGCCCTTCGGCTAAACTGCAAGATTCCTTCGGTCATCAGACTCTGAATCCCTTCTATCAACTGTTCACATCCATCAGGACGAGTCGCACAGCCCATACACAGTTCTCCACAGCCCGGAAAGAAGCCTCTCTTCATCAGCTTGGCTTTGACGAAGCTAAGTGGTGTCTTCAGATCCCTGACGCCAGTCAACATATCCAAATTCTCGTCTTCAATAATGGCATTCACCCCACCTCCCCTATGATTCGGCATAGGGTTCTTCGTGACATTTGGCACATTATCTGAGAAGTTGATGATCTTAGCATCCACCATATCTTGCACCTTGTGCTTGAAGGCTTTGCAGTTTTCTATCGTGTGGCCTGGTGCCCCTGAGTGAAACTCACAAGTTGCATTTGCACCATAACCTGGCGGAGGTGCCCCTGTCAAGGGAGCCAGGGTTCTCTTCTAGACTAGTTGTAACTGAAGCAGAGTTTGTAACAGCTGGGCATACGACATGGGCGGTGTCTCAAGGTGACGACTTAACAGAGGTGCCCTGTTCTGATACTTTATGTACCCTTGCTGATTCGGCTGCTGCTGTGGCTAGGGTTGTTGGACTGCAGGGATGGTTATGCTAGCCACCTACTGGCGAGGGCCTTTACCTTTCCTTCGAGCGTTGGACATGGCGCTCGTCTCTCCTTCCCTCCTTTTGCCACCATACGGTTTCTTTCCTCCTCCAGCTGAGGCTAGATCGACACCTTGAATTTTCCCCAATTTGATCCCGTTTTCCACGTGCTCGTCGGTGATGATGAGATCTGAGAAGCTTCCAGACATACCGCTGACCAATTTCTCGTAATAAACCCCTGGGAGGGTGGCTACAAACATTTCAACAAGCTCCTATTCAACCATCGGAAGTTGAACTCTAGCTGCCAATTCACGCCACCGCTGGGCGTATTCTTTGAACCCTTCGTTGTTCCTTTGTGACAGGTTCTGCAGCTGAACCCGGTTCAGAGCCAAGTCACTGTTATATTGGTAATGGTGCACGAATGCCTCAGCAAGTTCCTTCCACGTGCGCACGCTGGTAGGTTCCAAACTCATGTACCATTCCAAGGATGGCTCGGACAAGCTATCCTGAAAGAAGTGCATCAGCAACTTCTCGTCTTCAGAGTGAGCGGACATTTTCCGGTAGTATGACCTTAAGTGGACACGAGGGCAGGTGGTGCCCTTGTATTTCTCAAAGTCGGGTACCTTGAATTTAGGAGGCACCCTGAAATCAGCAATCAATCCTAATTTAGACATGTCGACACCCATAGTGTTCAGGTTCTCGAAATTCCTTATCTTGTCCTCAAGTGCCTTAAACCTCAGACGTTATTCAGCAGTCAGCTCTCCTTCAGCACCCTTCTGGGTGAACAAATCTTCTTGACGGTCTTCTAACCATGGCTGAGGCCCATACAGATTTCCAACACCTGTGTTGCCGTTGCCCAGCCCAACATTGACATTAGCTTCAAAATTCCCATTACCGACGCCAGTCGTATTACCATTGAGCCCCATGTTAGCAATCACATTGTCGTTACCACTACCATTCCCCCCAGTCACGGGGACGCCATTCTGAGGAGTTTCAACAGGTGGAGAGGTTGGAGCATTTCCACCATGGAGAGTGATTGAAGCCAAGTGTGTAGGTCTCCTATCTTGAGAGTTGTGGGAAGCCATCAGATGATTCTAAGGTCATGAGGAAGGACTTGAGGTCTTGAGAGGGTTCCAATGATTGAGGTACCTGCTTCGGTAGAGAGTGAGAAGTATAACAAATTATTGGCTGAAAACGAAGAATTGAAGAAAGCCAATGATGAGTTAGAAAAAGAGATCTTCCAGTTGCGTCATGAGAAGAATGAAGCTACCTTTACTGTGAAGGAACAGACTGAATTGATTAACAGGTTGGGTTCAGAGTTGACGGAGGAGATCAACAAGAAAGAGAAAGTGGGGATAGCCTTGAACGGTGTTAGCAAGGTGCTTACTTCCAAGAAGGAACTTTTAAGCAAAGCTTATTCCCGACTCGGCAAGTGGGAAGCGTTGTGGAATACCACTCTCGCCAAGTGGAAGGAGCATGAAGATGAACTGAAGTTGCAGATTGCCACGCTAGAGGCGCAGATTAGGGCCCAAGACGCAAAGATTTCCGAAGAGACATCACTTAGGAGCGCTGCTGAGCTTAGAGTAAGTGACCTTGACAAAGAGCTGAGAGGTTTTGAAGTGAAGGTCGGCTCCAAGAGATGCAGACTCGACGAATGTTTTGGCGAAGGAACCTGCAAGGACGACGCCAAAAAGCTGAGATCCACGGCTGAGCGACATGCCTTACTGATACAGGAGCTGATCTCCCGACTAGGGCATTCGGAGACGTTGAGGATATTGGAAGATGTCAGAGCACGCCATTTGGCCTGATTTATCTTTGCCTTGCTTTTGTTCTTTGTACTTGTATTTTGACCATCGCCAGGATGGTTGGCCGAGGTCCCTTCAGTTATATTCAGTTGTACTCTTGTACTCAGCCTCTTGGCATTTGCTTATATATGAGGGTTTTATGATTCCTTGCTTGCTTGATGGGAACTCCATTGTCGTGATGGCCTTCTCTCCGAAACTAGAAGCAGGGGGGAATATAACCTGTAGCATATTTACACAATTGCATCTGCATTCATATTGCATGACCGGTATTCTTGAATCTGTATCTTATTTCCTGCATCTTCAGGTTTTCAGGATTGACGGAAAAAGAGTCCACCGCTACTCAACCCGAAACAACTGCAAGAGAATCATGGATCAAGTCCAAGTGGAGATGCAGGAAATCCGCGAGAAGCTGAATCTGTTCATGCAAGCAATGGAGAACATTGCTAAGGGCCAGGAGAGCCTCCAGACTTTGGTACAGCCGCTGCTGACGCGGGCTAATGGGAATGGCAACAATAACCACAATTCTGCACACGTTGAAACTATTTCGGAGGATGGGCCCCCTACGCCTGTGGTTCCACCTGTAGTGACCCCACCAGAGAAGCAGTTGGCTGATGCTTTTGTGACGCATTACAAATATAACAGCGATCTGGCGCCAAACCGGGTCCAATTACAGGGTTTGTCACAGAAGAACGGTGAAAGTTTTAAAGAGTATGCGCAAAGGTGGCGCGATATGGCAGCGAGGGTGCATCCTCCTTTAATTGAAAGAGAGATGAATGACATGTTCATTGGGACATTTACGGGGGTGTTCTACGAAAAATTGTTTAGTGTGTCATTGAGCAGCTTCTCAAATTTGATTCTTATGGGAGAGATGATCGAGAACGGGATTAAAGTGGGAAGGTTCCAAGCAGGTGAGTCTACTTCAACAAGAGGTACCAGAAAAGCATTTGGTGGCAGACGACAAGGTGATACTAGTGTCGTGTTTGGTGGCAGGGGCAGGGGCAGAGGAAGAAATCAGTATGTTCGGCCGCAACATATAGCTAGTGTCACTATCCCGCTTCCTCAACAAAGACAGCCACAACAACAACAACCGCAGCAACAACAAGGACAAAATTCTGGTCAGAGAAGGGTACAGAATGTGAGACCGAAAAGAATGTTCGATGCACCTCCTTCCACGTATGCAGAACTCCTCCAGACCCTGCTAGGTTTGAACTTGGTTGAAAAGAGGACTTTGGCACCGCCTACAGGGGCAGTACTTCCTTATGGATATGACACCAACAAGCATTGCGAATTCCATTCTGGGGAACCCGGGCATGATATAGAAGCTTGTCAGGCATTTAAACACAAAGTTCAGGATTTATTGGATAGCAAAGCTATCAACTTTGGACAGGTGGGTCCAAATATCGTACAACAGCCTATGCCCAATCACGGGGTGAACGCCATCTTGACAGAGGAGAATCTGAATCTAGTGATGGATGTCAATGAGCTGAAGACACCGTTGGGTGAGATTAAAAGCACGCTGTTAAAATGGGGTGTATTCCCGGGTTGTGATGAGTTTTGCTTGGATTGTTGGACCCAGCCAGAGGGTTGTAATAAGTTGAAGCAGGGTATGTAGGCTATGATAGATGAAGGTACCTTGCAATTTGATAGAACTGCGGTTGAAAAGCCTGTAGAGGCGTTGTGTGATGAGCTGAACGATGTTGCGATGGTGACGATTCCGAGGAAAACAATAACGATAACGGCACCTGCCAGGCGGCCGACGATCACAATTACCAAAGCAGGACCAGTCCCTTTTGAGAGTACTAAAGCAGTGTCGTGGACTTACGGGTTGGAGGTATATTGCGACGGTGAGAAAATTGAAGTCAATGGACAACCAGCTGGGGTTGTAGATAATGTTGTCGGAACAGGGGTATGACCAGAAGCGGAAGAATCTTCACGTCACCCGAGGTAAAGGCAGAAAGATTAGCCAAGGGTAAAGCCAACGTAACTGAGGGTGGTCCTTCTCAGTCGAATGAAAAGGAAACGTCACTTAAGGATGTGGAGGAGTTTATGAGGCTCATTCGTAAAAGTGATTACAAAATCGTGGAGCACCTCCAGCAAACGCCGTCAAAAATTTCCATCCTATCTTATGTTCCGAGGCCCATTGAAACGCTTTGCTGAAGATTCTAGACACGTCGTTCGTTCCTCAAGAAGTTTCTGTTAATCAGTTAGAAGGGGTGATGGCGCATGTCAATGCGGGGCACAGTTTGGGCTTCACAGACTTTGATTTGACTCCGAGAGGGCGAGAGCACAATATGGCATTGCATGTGTCAGTAGAATGCCGGGGCACGGTCATGTCCCATGTTTTAGTAGACACTGGATCTTCCCTGAATGTGCTACCGAAAAAATCCATGATGAAGTTGGATATTAGGGGAATTATCTGCACGCCCAGTGACTTAGTGGTGAGAGCGTTCGATGGAACGAGGAGGTCGGTTTTCGGGTCAATAACATTACCGTTGCAGGTGGGGCCTGAAATATTTGAAACAGAATTCTATATAATGGACATCCAGCCAGCGTATAGTTGTCTTCTTGGGCGCCCATGGATCCATGTTGCCGGGGCAGTCACATCCACGTTACACCAAAAGCTGAAGTATATTGTTGGGGATAGTGTCGTCACTGTTTGTGGAGAGCAAGATATTCTGGTTAGCCATTTTTCTTCGTTCAAATATGTTGAGGTCGACGGTGAAATACACGAAACACATTGTCAAGCATTTGAGGGGTTGCGAATTAAGGACAAAGCTTCAGCGCCCAGTAAAGCATCAGATGTGGCCGTGTCGTCTTATAAGGAAGCTCAAGCTCTAGTGCAGGCAGAAAAAACCAAGGGTTGGGGTCAGATGTTGGAGATTCCCATGAAGAATGACAGGTTCGGGCTTGGATATCATCCTTCATCGTCAGCATCCTCTTCAGGAGCGCCCAAGTTCAGAAGGCCGATAACCATTACACTAAATGGGGCGAGCTTCGAGACTATCAACGCTATTTCCGATGCTGAAGACGGAGATAGCGACTGTGATATGGACGCGTGGATCAAGCCAAGCGTGCCAGGACAAAGTCTCTGCAATTGGTCTATCCGGGAAACTATTCCCGTGACAACTAAACAGTAATGATTTGTTTTCTTAATTGTTGAATAATCCTGTGTCCTACCCGGGGCATAATGATTTTGCTTAGGGCCATTTGGTTATGTACATTACATTGTTTAATCATGAAATAAAGGCGTTTTTCATATACAAATATTGTGATCCCTGTCTTTCTGTTTTTATCTTTTAATTTAAAATGGCAACGTGGTTATCTGCTTTGTATGCGTTTTGAAGCATTTAACCATTTCCTTTGCAGGATTACTATTTCAGATGACATCTATGAACCGCCTATGACTCACTTCGACTTCGAGCACCCGGTATTTCAGGCTGAGGAAGAGATTGTGGAAGATGGCGACGTATCAGAAGAGTTGACCTGGTTATTGAAACAAGAAGAAAGAATCATTCTACCTCATGAGGAAGTCATTGAAATTATCAATTTGGGGACGAAAAAGGTTGTGAGAAACATCCGTATAGGGGCTGCACTGCAGAGCGACATCAAGCAAAAGTTGGTTGAGATGCTCAAAGAGTACAGTGATATATTTGCTTGGTCGTACGAGGATATGCCTGGGTTGGATACGGATATGGTTGTTCACCGTCTGCCACTGCGAGAGGAATGTCCGCCTATTAAGCAGAAACTCCGAAGAACCCGACCGGACATGGCTGTGAAGATCAAGGAGGAAGTTCAAAAACAGTGGGATGCTGGTTTCCTAGCTGTTACAAAATATCCCTCATGGGTCACTAATATTGTGCCAGTGCCAAAGAAAGACGGTAAAGTGCAAATGTGTGTAGATTACCGTGACTTGAACAGAGCAAGCCCGAAAGACGATTTTCCACTTCCCCACATCGATGTGCTGGTCGATAATACTGCTCAATTCTCCATATTCTCCTTCATGGATGGCTTCTCGGGCTATAATCAGATCAAAATGGCGCCAGAAGACATGGAGAAGACTACCTTCATTACTCCTTGGGGAACATTTTGCTACAAAGTGATGCCCTTCGGATTGAAGAATGCTGGGGCAACATATCAACGTGTTATGACGACTCTCTTTCATGACATGATGCATAAAGAGATCGAGGTTTATGTTGATGATATGATTGCCAAATCCCAGATGGAGGAGGAGCATTTGGTTAATCTACTGAAACTGTTCAAAAAACTTAGGAAGTTCAGGTTGAGACTGAACCCTAACAAGTGCACCTTCGGGGTGAGATCGGGTAAGCTGCTGGGGTTTATCGTGAGCGAAAAAGGAATAGAGGTTGATCCTGCGAAAATAAAAGCAATACAAGAAATGCCGACGCCTAAAACAGAAAAAGAAGTGTGTGGGTTTTTAGGGAGGTTGAACTATATCGCCCGGTTCATATCTCACTTAACTGTGATGTGCGAGCCGTTAAGTGACCAGGTTGTGACCTGGAATGAAAATTGTCAAAAGGCGTTCGACAAAATAAAAGAATACTTGCAGGAACCTCCTGTTTTGATACCCCCAGTAGCCGGGAGACCTCTGATTATGTATTTGACGGTTCTTGAGGAAAGTATGGGTTGTGTTCTTAGTCAACACGACGAGACCGGACGTAAAGAGCATGCGATCTACTATTTGAGTAAGAAGTTTACCGGCTGCGAGTCCAGATACTCAATGCTCGAGAAGACGTGTTGCATGCTAGCCTGGGCCGCCAAACGTTTGAGGCAATACATGCTGAATCATACAACCCTGCTAATTTCAAAGATGGATCCAATCAAATACGTGTTTGAGAAGCAAGCACTCTCTGGAAGAATTGCTCGATGGCAGATGGTGTTAACCGAATACGATATACAATATGTCTCGCAAAAGGCTATTAAAGGTAGCGTCCTGTCAGAGTACCTTGCGGAGCAGCCTGTTGAAGACTACCAATCGATGAGGTTTGATTTTCCTGACGAGGATATCATGTACCTGAAGATGAAGGATTGTGAAGAGTCGTTGCCGGATGAAGGACCAGAGTTGGGTTCCAAGTGGCAGTTGATATTTGACGGAGCAGTAAATTCCTATGGTAGCGGAATAAGGGCAATTATCACCACTCCTTAGGGGTCGCACATCCCCTTTACTTCCCGATTGACTTTTCCCGTTACCAATAATGAGGCTGAATACGAGGCTTGCATCATGGGTCTGGAAGAAGCTATTGATTTACGAATCAAACATCTGGATGTATACGCAGACTCAGCTCTAGTGGTGAATCAGATTAAAGGAGAATGGGAGACATGTCAGCCCAATTTGATACCATATATGAATTATGCAAGGAGATTGTTGCCTTTCTTTGACAAGGTGGAATTGCATCATGTGCCGCGAGCAGAAAATTAAATGGCTGACGCCCTTGTGACATTGTCTTCAATGTATAAAGTTAACTTCTGGAACGAGGATCCCCGAATTGTTATCTCTCGGCTTGATAGGCCCGCCTTCATATTTGCCATTGACGAGGCTCCCGATGGTCAACCCTGGTACTTTGACATTCAGAATTTCCTGAAGAACAAGGAGTATCCGGCTGGGGCATCCAGTCGAGATCAGAAGACTCTCAAGAGATTGGCTGGAAATTTCTATTTGAATCCTGACGGTGTCCTATACAAAAGAAACCACGACTTGGTGTTGCTACGTTGTGTAGATGAGAAAGAGGCGAAATTGCTCATGGAAGAGATACATGAGGGTACATTTGGTACACATGCGGGTGGGCATGCTATGACGAGAAAACTGCTGCGGGCAGGTTATTACTGGCTAACTATGGAAACAGACTGTTTCAAGTTTACAAAGAGGTGTCATAAATGCCAAATTTATGCGGACAAGGTCCATGTACCCCCAAGTCCTCTGAATGTGATGTCATCACTGTGGCCGTTCTCGATGTGGGGAATTGATATGATCGGGAAGATTGAGCCTACGGCATCCAACGGACACCGGTTCATCTTGGTGGCAATTGATTACTTCACCAAGTGGGTGGAAGCAGCATCATATGCCAACGTCACCAAACAAGTGGTCGCCAGATTTATCAAACGAGATATTATCTGCAGATATGGAATCTCTGAGCGGATTATCACAGACAACGGTTCAAATTTGAATAACAAGATGATGAAAGAGCTGTGCCAGAATTTTAAGATTGAGCATCAAAATTCTTCTCCTTACCGACCCAAGATGAATGGCGCTGTTGAAGCGGATAATAAGAACATAAAGAAGATTGTCCAGAAGATGGTGGTGACGTATAAGGACTGGCACGAGATGCTACCTTTCGCTTTACACAGTTATCGTACGACGGTACGCACATCAACCGGGGCAACCCCTTTTTCATTGGTATACGGAACGGATGCAGTGTTACCATTGGAGGTTGAGATTCCTTCCTTGAGGGTTTTACGAGATGTCCAACTTGACGAGGCAGAATGGGTTAAAGATAGACTGAATCAGCTCAGCTTAATGGATGAGAAGAGGCTAGCTTCTCTCGCATACGGTCGGTTGTATCAGAGCCGGATGAAGAAAGCTTATGATAAGAAGATATGTCCACGAAGCTTTCAGACGGGCGACCTTGTGCTGAAGAGGATTCTCCCGCCACAAACAGATCACAGGGTAACTGATTAAATCCATCCAATGAAAATTATCCAATTATGCTTCGGCGTTCCAAACTCTGAATTTGACAACTAATCATCTCGATAATAAAGTCAATGAATATGGTCTCGAACAGATAAGCAGAGAAATTCAGTTAAACGGCAAATCGAATTGTCTTCTATATTGAAAATTCAAACCGCCTCTCGAATGATTTAACTCGGTAACTGGTGTTGCACCCTAAAATTTGCTCAACCTATTTCACCTGGTTTATGTTTTAATTGCATTATCATTTGCATAGTTACATCATGTACATAGTCCCATAATTTGCATATCATAACATAGCAAGTCATCTAACAGGGGAACAAGTGCCATCCTTATCTAAAGAAGCACATCAAGGGGTCTTATTCAAGCTGAAGAACATCCAAGTCATCAAGAAATGGGTTGAAGCTTTGAGGAGATTTGAATGTCAACAAGTGGATTCCTCTCCTAACTTGAGGGGTATTGAGGGTGTTGCGGTGAAATTTGGATGTCAAGCTATTGATTAACTTGAATCTTAATTCATTTACAACCGGACTTTAATTTATCCAAAAG
This sequence comes from Lathyrus sativus, assembly GCA_963859935.3. Classification (NCBI taxonomy): domain Eukaryota; kingdom Viridiplantae; phylum Streptophyta; class Magnoliopsida; order Fabales; family Fabaceae; genus Lathyrus; species Lathyrus sativus. The sequence goes on from OZ012735.1 coordinate 927,849,989, forward strand.
GAAAGGTTTAAAGAAAGAAAAACCTAATAAAAAATGCAAAGCAACAGGCAAGGCCTAAAGCTTAAGCAATGAGATCTAAAGGTTTGGGGGTTAGTTATACTTAAGCAAGGTGTTAGCATCCTAAGTATCTGTAGTACTCTACAGGAACCTCTTGTTAATATTTGTGTTTGCTAAAGTTTGCTTTCTAAAGGGAAAAGTGCTAGAGTATAAAAAGGTATGTACAAAAGTTTGCTCGCGAAGACATCGCATCTCGTGCCTACGTATCCGGACGGGAATGGAATCAGAGCAATCGTAGTTCCCCTTGCTAGGGATGAGGAATTCTTGACTGTGGTCAAGATTCCAAAGCGAAGTAAGCATTCATAGTGAAGTACTTACATGGAGTGTGGCGACTCCAAGTCTACGTTTAAAATTTTTATAATAAGGGACGTCCACGGCGGGATGCTAAAAGTGAGTACGGCGACTCAAGCCCTAAGGTGTAAATGAAAGAAAAATGTCCGCGGCGGGACGGGAAAAGTGAGTACGACGACTCAAATCCTAAGGCTAGGATAGAAAGAGAAGACGTCCACGGCGGGACGGTAAACATGAGTACGGCGACTCAAATCCTAAGGCTAGGATAAAAGGGTAAAGGTTGAAGGGTGTCCACGGCGGGACGGTAATCATGAGTACGACGACTCAAATCCTAAGGCTAGGATAAAGGGTGTCCACGGTGGGACGGTTAAAAGTGAGTATGGAGACTCGAGACCTAAGGTGTAAATGTAAAAGGGAGTTTAGCAGTTATGTACAAGCAAATTAGTTTAACCTCATAATTTAGGAGGAAACAGGATGAGAGCTAACAAGCTTCATCACTTTGGGAAAGAGGCAACAAGAAAATTAACAACATTATAAAGGCATATTCATGGTGACAACCATCAAATAACATGTGGAATGATAAAGATGAAGGTGCATTAATAACGATCAAAACAGGAATTAACAGGAATTGTGACGACAGATCAAATTTAAACAAGTTTAACAAATAAAGTAGCATGGACACGGTAACAACCAATAATGAAGTTTTAACATGTTAACAAACATTTAAGGATGAGAATGCAAACAAATATCACAAAAAAAATCACAAGTATATCAAGAGAAAATTCATCTGTATCTGTCAGGACGAATACAAAACGTACACAACTTGCACGCAGTCAAAAGAGATGAAAAATTTGTCAAACATGAAAATAAAAATTATGGCATGAAAGTACACATTAAGATGAACACAATAAAAAAAGAACGGGTTAAAAACGATTAAAATTGAGAGAGATATGATTTTTCAAAGTTTGGTGAAAAATTACAAAAATTAATAAAAGAGTTGCCCTCTTCAGGAACCTCTTGTTAATATTTGTGTTTGCTAAAGTTTGCTTGCTAAAGGAAAAAGTGCTAGAGTATAAAAAGGTATGTACAAAAGTTTGCTCGCGAAGACATCGCATCTCGTGCCTACGTATCCGGACGGGAATGGAATCAGAGCAATCGTAGTTCCCCTTGCTAGGGATGAGGAATTCTTGACTGTGGTCAAAATTCCAAAGGGAAGTAAGCATTCATAGTGAAGTACTTACATGGAGTGCGGCGACTCCAAGTCTACGTTTAAAATTGTTGTAATAAGGGACGTCCACGGCGGGATGCTAAAAGTGAGTACGGCGACTCAAGCCCTAAGGTGTAAATGAAAGAAAAATGTCCGCGGCGGGACGGGAAAAGTGAGTACGGCGACTCAAATCCTAAGGCTAGGATAGAAAGAGAAGACGTCCACGGCAGGACGGTAAACATGAGTACGGCGACTCAAATCCTAAGGCTAGGATAAAAGGGTAAAGGTTGAAGGGTGTACACGGCGGGACGGTAATCATGAGTACGACGACTCAAATCCTAAGGCTAGGATAAAGGGTGTCCACGGCGGGACGGTTAAAAGTGAGTATGGAGACTCGAGACCTAAGGTGTAAATGTAAAAGGGAGTTTAGCAGTTATGTACAAGCAAATTAGTTTAACCTCATAATTTAGGAGGAAACAGGATGAGAGCTAACAAGCTTCATCACTTTGGGAAAGAGGCAACAAGAAAATTAACAACATGATAAAGTCATATTCATGGTGACAACCATCAAATAACATGTGGAATGATAAAGATGAAGGTGCATTAATAAAGATCAAAATAGGAATTAACAGGAATTGTGACGACAGATCAAATTTAAATAAGTTTAACAAATAAAGTATCATGGACACGGTAACAACCAATAATGAAGTTTTAACATCTTAACAAACATTTAAGGATGAGAATGCAAACAAATATCACCAAAAAAATCACAAGTATATCAAGAGAAAATTCATCTGTATCTGTCAGGACGAATACAAAAAGCACACAACTTGCACACAGTCAAAAGAGATGAAAAAATTTTAAAACATGAAAATAAAAATTATGACATGAAAGTACACATTAAGATGAACACAATAAAAAAAAGAACGGGTTAAAAACGATTAAAATTGAGAGAGATATGATTTTTCAAAGTTTGGTGAAAAATTACAAAAATTAATAAAAGAGTTGCCCTCTTCAGGAACCTCTTGTTAATATTTGTGTTTGCTAAAGTTTGCTTGCTAAAGGAAAAAGTGCTAGAGTATAAAAAGGTATGTACAAAAGTTTGCTCGCGAAGACATCGCATCTCGTGCCTACGTATCCGGACGGGAATGGAATCAGAGCAATCGTAGTTCCCCTTGCTAGGGATGAGGAATTCTTAACTGTGGTCAAAATTCCAAAGGGAAGTAAGCATTCATAGTGAAGTACTTACATGGAGTGCGGCGACTCCAAGTCTACGTTTAAAATTGTTGTAATAAGGGACGTCCACGGCGGGATGCTAAAAGTGAGTACGGCGACTCAAGCCCTAAGGTGTAAATGAAAGAAAAATGTCCGCGGCGGGACGGGAAAAGTGAGTACGGCGACTCAAATCCTAAGGCTAGGATAGAAAGAGAAGACGTCCACGGCAGGACGGTAAACATGAGTACGGCGACTCAAATCCTAAGGCTAGGATAAAAGGGTAAAGGTTGAAGGGTGTACCTGGCGGGACGGTAATCATGAGTAGGACGACTCAAATCCTAAGGCTAGGATAAAGGGTGTCCACGGCGGGACGGTTAAAAGTGAGTATGGAGACTCGAGACCTAAGGTGTAAATGTAAAAGGGAGTTTAGCAGTTATGTACAAGCAAATTAGTTTAACCTCATAATTTAGGAGGAAACAGGATGAGAGCTAACAAGCTTCATCACTTTGGGAAAGAGGCAACAAGAAAATTAACAACATGATAAAGTCATATTCATGGTGACAACCATCAAATAACATGTGGAATGATAAAGATGAAGGTGCATTAATAAAGATCAAAATAGGAATTAACAGGAATTGTGACGACAGATCAAATTTAAATAAGTTTAACAAATAAAGTATCATGGACACGGTAACAACCAATAATGAAGTTTTAACATGTTAACAAACATTTAAGGATGAGAATGCAAACAAATATCACCAAAAAAATCACAAGTATATCAAGAGAAAATTCATCTGTATCTGTCAGGACGAATACAAAAAGTACACAACTTGCACACAGTCAAAAGAGATGAAAAAATTTTCAAACATGAAAATAAAAATTATGACATGAAAGTACACATTAAGATGAACACAATAAAAAAAGAACGGGTGAAAAACGATTAAAATTGAGAGAGATATGATTTTTCAAAGTTTGGTGGAAAATTACAAAAATTAATAAAAGAGTTACCCTCTTCAGGGGTCGAACTCAGGCTCTAGGCATGAAAGGCACATGGTCTTACCACTGGGGTGGCTATACATCCGTTTGTATAAGCCACCCCTTAAAATAATAAGGGTAAATGAGTTCCTGGCTGGGCAAAACACATAAACCAACCAAATACGTTTTGTATCGTAACTTTCTCGTCGCTTATCCAAATGAGACAAAATTTATATGTATCTTGACTAGAAAAATACGAGGAACATGATGGTGGTATTAATTTTCTGAAATTATCATCCTTTTAAAAAAACGATAGTTGCTGTAGGTTGATGAAATGAGGTGCATTTTGAGATTTTCCAAACAATTCAAACACTCTTAAACCATGCTAAGCACATACACAGCATTCAAACATGATTCTCAAGGATATTATCAACTCAAATTAACTTGGTTCATGCAGAAATGGCAAGTGGCATGTTGAAATGCAAGAATGAGGAAAGAATGCACTTTCAAATAGACAGTTTGTTTCACATAGTTGCAAATTAAACATATAAACATGATATAATGATGCTATGGAGGGAGTTTGTGTAGTGAAAGGTGCATAAATCAGGTTGTGTGATGATATGGTATATGAGATGCAAAATTGGCAAAGAATGATGAGCAAGCATGGTGACAGTTGGTGTTAAAACACATAAACAATGCAAATACGTTTTGTGCCGTAACTTCCTAACCGTTTATCGAAACGAGACAAAATTTATATGCATCTGGGGTAGAATCAAACAAGGAAGATGATGGTGGTGGTAGTTTTTGAAAATTCTCACTATAATGAAAAATTCGACAGCTGCTGCAAGTTGATGTTTTGGAATGCATTTTGACATGAAAGTCAAGTTCTAATCAGTTTCAAATCATGGAGATCATGTACACACACCACATAAATAATAAGGAACAAGTTCATGCAAGAGATGGAACCTATATCATGCTGTGCCTAAAGATGACATGTGAATTGCAAAAATGCAAAAGTGTAATGTCATGCATATTGAGGTGCAGTTCAGTTTTTATGCCAAGATTGATCAAAGTAAGCATATATACATATCACATACATGGTATGGAGTGAAACTAAACACGTTTTGAAGCCAAAAAAGGACTGTCATGAAACAGGACATTTTGAGTGCAAAAAGGTTGGAAAAATGCATATTGAAAAGAGTCAATCTCATGACAGCCAGTTTTAATACAAAAACCTATGTCAACAGTTCACAAATAATGTGTATGAGGTGTTCAAAAAGTGTTTTTGATGAAAAGCAAACTTATGTGAAAAATGGCATATGAGGTTAATGGTGTTTTTTGAAAAAAACGCATCATGATGCACAGTTTTGGTTTTAAATGTTTTCAGGTCAAACAAATCATTCACACACCTTATAAACACGCCAACAATTGAATTGAATCCAAACCATAATTTTGATGCAAAGTGGACTAGTGTGAAAAGTGGTGCTTAATTTGCAAAGTGGTGTCAAAATGTGCATTTTGAAGGTGAAATTCATGACAGTTTGTGTTAAACACTTTCAGTTCAAATTAAATGTGCACAAACATCACATAAGTCATATGGAATGATTTTAATGTATCAAAATTGTTCAATACCAATAGGTTATGAAAATGACATGATAAATGCAATGTTTTGGTGAAAATGCAAGGCAAATATCTACAAGTAGCAGCAGCAGCAGGGTATCTTGTCAAACATTGATGTTTTATGGAAACAAAACATATACACACACTTCATACATCATATTAAGTGAAATCAAACACAACTTGAGGTCAAAAAGTGACTGTCATGGAATATGGTAATGCTTATGTTCATGTTTTCATCACTTTTCTCAAAATTTGCAAAAACATGGAAAATGATGTAGAGTGCAAAGTTTATAGACTACATACCTCTTGTAGACTATGTTGAGCAAGCTAGAATAACTAAGAATACCAGAGAACTTCAACTTCCCTTCTTTGCCTTGAGTTTCACTTTTGATCAAAATGCACTTATGATGCCAAATGGAAAATTAGGAGTCTCCAATGGTTGCTAATGGTTTTGACAGTTGAGAAACATCATTGGTGAGGTGTATGAATGATTAAAATCTCAAGGAAGGGCTTAGAACAAAGTTTGGTGATTTTTGTGGCTTTTGGTCAAAGTAGTGTGGGAAGGAAGTTGACTTTTTGATTCTTGTGGTTTTTGTGTGATTCAAAGGGCTAAACACCTTCCATATGATATTTAGAGAGTGTATGGATGGTTGTTGGGGTGTTGGAAAGTATAGAAATGAGTTTGGGCAGAATTCTCTCCAAGACAGATTTTGGTGATTTTGTGAACTTTGGAGATTTTGAGAAATTGAAGCAAGGTGTGGAAGTAGTGATGACAGAAGTTCTTTATGGTTCTTAGCAGATGTATTGTGTTCTCAATGAGGTGAAAACACCCTCCTTTTATAGGCAAATGGAGTGAGGTGCTTGCTTGGTGAGGTTGTTTCACTTTGAAGAAAGTTTGGAGATATTTTGATAAAACCTCCCTTGGAGGGTTTTCTATTGGCTATGTCCCAAGGCTTCATTTGTCAATGTTCTACTGAATTTTCTGATGTTGTTAGCAGGCTAGGAAGTGTAGGGGTGTGGTTGGTGTAGCTCACTTTCCACCTCATGCTTTGAATTTTCAACTTTGGTACAAGTTGCCAACTTGCAAGGCAATGAACTCTAAACTTGGTTTTATGATGTTTCCTGCATAACTTTCTGTTCTCTCATGCCATACACATCTAATATGTCAAACATAACAATTTGGATCAACCAAAATTGGCAGAATTGATGAAGTAGGTCACTTTGAAAATTTGGCCAATGTGGGACTATTATGTGAAACCCTTAACTTTGAACACATGTAACTTTCTGCTCATAACTCCTCTTGAGATGTTCTAGTACAATTTAGAAAGCCCTCACATAGCTCTACAACATTCATGTTTTCTAGGAAGTCAAACTCCAACTGGAACTAGGTGAAAAATCCTCCTAAAGTTGGCTTCTCATAAGCTTTTAAGGTGAAAATAACTTAGAAATTTCCTATGTTATTTTCCCTTCTTGGAATGTTTTTGCTTCTAACTCAAAAAGGATGCATTTTATGGTTGTGGACTAGTATGGGACTTTTGTAGGACTTGTCAAGAGCTTCCAAATGAGCTTTGAACCAACTCAATTGGATGTGTGGTTAAGGAGTTATGGTTTAGCCCTTTTCAAAACCCTAATTTCCCGATTCTTCGATTACTTCCTCATCCTTGATCCAATGATCATGAAAATTGATATTCAAGTCCAATATGACATAAGGAACAACTTTGTTTCCCAACTTGAAGTCCAATTCATAAAATTTGGAGAGTTGACTTTTCGGTCAACCGTACGACCGATCGGTGATTACCGAGTCGCCTGTTGACATTCTGGACCTCCTGAGACTTTGAAACTTCTTGGATGAACTTTATTAGACTATATGAACTTCATGAATCACAATCCCACCATTTAAACACCTTCCAACACCAAAGTCAAACTACAGTTGACTTTTATAGATCCAAAACCCTAATCGGGTGCTCTGAAATGTACTGCTCTGAACTTTGGGGTAACAACCTCACATTGGCTTCTCAATTGAAATTGTGTAATATCCTTGACCTTGTTTCTTATTTGAATGAGCCCAAAATATTGACTAATCATAAACCCTGAAGTTTTGATTTTGACTGCACGAAACCCTGATTCATCTGCAATTTGACAAAAACAGACTTGCACTGGATTAAGGTTAGATAGTTCATGAGTATGCTCCTAAAATGATAATGAGAATCTAAGGGGTAAAATTTGGGGTGCAATAGTTGCCCCTATTTAAATATCTTCACTAGATGGAACTGAGAGATGACAATCCTCGTAGAATCGCAGTGAAAGGTATTTAAATATAGAAAAACCGAAATTTTGTCCCTTAGATCCAATGATATGAAAAAGGACAAATCATGAAATGCAATGATTCTACATGATGCTTTATGATGCTAGAATGCAATACAAATGCAGACACACGAGCAAGAATAAAAGAACGACATAACAACGAATAACTGTTTACTGGGGACAACAGCAACACCGGGGGAAAGAGGCAAATGAGGAATAAAGCACCCATGATGCCAAGGAAGTTGGAATTCATCCACAAGGTAAGACGTGAGTAAAACACCATGATGCCAGGTAAATGGGGAATAAAACACCCAGGTAAAATAAATTCGTCCACCAAGTAAGACGCGAGTAAAACACGACCTCGGGAGGAAAGGCAAAATGGGGAATAGAGCACCCAAGTAAAATAAAATCTTCCACAAGGTAAGACGCGAGTAAAACACGACCTCGGGAGAAAGAGCATATGGGAGTAAAACACCATGATGCCAGGTAAATGGGGAATAAAAACACCCATGAGATGCATATGTACATGGATTATGCTTATGACATACATATGCATAAACTATGCAGATGATATGTGATCGAATGAAAATGCAAATGTCGATGACAAGGATCGACTCTTTTGGCGAGAAGACAAGACTGGAAGACTGATTCCTCAACACGAGGATCACTTTCAATCTGCTTGGGGACTAAGGATGCTGCTGATGAACACATCTCTGCCGCACTGATAAATTGTATCAAGTAGATGATCCTTGTAGGAGGGATAAAGAGCTGTTCGGGTTTCTTCAAGTAAACTGCCCCAGTTTAGCTATCTGTTAAAGATGAACTGACGATAACTTCAGCTTGTATGATATTGACTGATGCATCGGGTGCTTGGAGAGCTTGCCCCAGTCTGAGTCTTGAAATATATTCTGGACAAACCAAATCTGAGAATACCATGCCTTGAAGATTGACTAATCATAAACCCTGAAGTTTTGATTTTGACTGCACGAAACCCTGATTCATCTGCAATTTGACAAAAACAGACTTGCACTGGATTAAGGTTAGACAGTTCATGAGTATGCTCCTAAAATGATAATGAGAATCTAAGGGGTCAAAATTTGGGGTGCAACAGAGGGTCATCAATGGGGTATGAAGCATGGAATTATGAATTTGAGGTGTGTATGGATCCCATGGGAGGCCTAGAGATCTCTATGGAAGCTTAGACAAGTCATGGTATCAAGTTCAAGAACCACAGTTGAAGTGTGTACAAGTAGGGTTTCATCTGGGTAACCCTAGGTCAAGGAGAGCAAAGAAAAGGTATCAAGACCTAGTTCTAAGTCATGGAAGTCATGGGTTGAGATGGTAAAGCATGTGTTTGTATGAGTCAAGATCAAGTTCAAGAGAATCAAGAGTGGTTGGAGGGGTTTGAGATAGGGTTCCTAGGGTAAAATCCCCTATATAGCACTGAACTTCCAAGCCACACAAGTCCAAATACAAGTTTCAAATGGATTCTTAGCCAACATGAAACATGTAGAGCTTTTCAATAGCTTTAATTTTAGTACTAGAAGTCTTCAAGGAGATTTGTGGAACTTAAGTTATGGTTCTTGCAAGTTATGGGTCCCCAGAGGACATTGAAATTTATCTGTGAAAGTCATTTGACTCCCAAGCAACTTTTTCCCATCAAGGAGTTTTCAAATGGATTCTTGGCCAACATAAGAATTGCATGGCTTGATCTTAGCTTTAATTTGAGTACTATAAGTCCCTAAGAAGATTTATGGAACTCAAGTTATGGTCTTGGCAATCCAGGGGTGTTTTGGGAAAGTTGAATTATAGGTCATTTTTCAACATAGGTCAAAATCTCTATCTTCCAATCCTCAAATGAAGAAATGTTAAACATGAGATGTGCTTAGAATGATGTTTTTAGGCTAGGTAAGAAGTCATGAGAGCTTGGAATGGCTTGTATCACAAAATTGAAAAAATGGCCTAAGAAAAGGAAGAATTAAAGTTCATTAAAAGGTCAATTTTGTGATTTTTTGTTCTAAGGCCAAAATAGGGCATGCGATATATCATTTTGATCAGAAATGAGGTTTTAAAGACAATGGAAATTTTATTTTTTTCATTTGAGGTCAAAATCCAAGGGTTGCATTTGGTTGCTTAAGACTTAAGTTACATATGCAAACACATTCTATAGATCAGCTACAAGGTTCCTATCCATTCAAGCACTTTCAAAATATCATTTGAGGACAAATTGGATCAGAATGAGGTGCAAATACAATTTTTTATCTGAACTGTCATGAGAGTAGCATGAGATGAGATTTCCATGGCATGAGATATTGAACTTCTCATTGGATCAATCCAGAAGGTTCTAGAGCTTTCATACATGCTCTATATAAGGATTAGAGCTGGTTCAATGCTTTGGTTAGAGCAGATTGAGAGAGAGTGGAGAGATAGAACTCAGAATTGTCATCTTGCAAATCAAATTCAGTTACACGGTTTTGATTCATTTCAATCCAAATTCTTGCTTTCAACAGCTTCCTCTTGAGTGTGTGAGTGATTCCAGATAGATCGCAAGCCAAGAACACTGAAGAATCAAACATTGGCATCGTGAGTTTGAAGCTTGCCAATCAAAACCGAATTCAAGGATTCAGAAGGATTCAACATAATTTGATGCATACAGAAGCTTGATCATACATCATTGGAGCAATCTGGAGATTCTTGAAGCCTAATTTGAAGGGTTGCTTGGTCTGTTCACTCGGTTTTTGCAGGTATGTAAATCTCATCCTATGGCTTAATATAGGTATAGTTGTTAGGTTTTAGATAGTTATATGTGATGTAGATCATTGCTAGGAGCTTTCTGGTAACAAAATTCAAGGATTAGAGACAATTTTGTAGATGACACCATTTCTGTTCATGGATGTATCTTGATGATTCTTGAGGATTAAACCTAGTTAGATAGTGGAATTAACTCAGTGTTAGGTGGTGATGATGTTAGGCATCTCAATTTTGAGTTTGGTGAGAATTTATGTTTGAGCATTTTCTGAACATCTACTCGTGTTTTGAGAGTGAGGAGGTTTCAATACAATTAGATGATATGGTTGAGTTCCTTATGGAAAAACGATTTGAATGATGTATTTAGGTTATTGTTTTGGTGAGGATTAAGAGAAGTGTTGATTGGGGACGACGGTGGCTCCACCTCCGGCCACCGTCTGGTCATGGTTCCCTCCAACATTTAAAATGAAGAAGAAGGTCTTGTAACCATTAGATCCTATTGAGACCTTTGACCAAATCCTGATTTAACGGCCAAGATGCGTGGAAAATTTGTGAGGAGTCTGAGAGTAATACAAAGCGTACCGTTTCACTTAAATATTGGCATGGGCTTAGTGATAACTTGCTACCAACACCCCTCTTGCAAGGCCCATTAGGATTAACACGTAGTTTACTTGCTATTCACACGAGCTTTTTTCTATTTTCTTTACATTTCCATTTCACTTTTCTGAGTTGATTGGGCTTAAGAAGCGCTTCGCTACTAGTACCCCCCTCCTGAGCCCAATATCATTTTGTACTGCTTTTATTTGCTATTTGTCACGCAATATTTTTTATTTTCTTTTATTTTCTTTTTATTTTCACATTTCATTTAGGTTAATTGAAAAATTCATAACAAATTGAAAAAAGATCATTTTAGGGTGAGAATTTTTTCTTTGTTTTCCTTAAGACCTCTAGGATTTAATAAAACAATAAAAACATTGATTCATGCATTTCTCATTTTATGGCATATTTTTACATTTTAATGCTTTTATTTTACTTTTGTTTTGTACCTTCTTCTTTCTGAATTTTGTGTGAGAGTTAGGTGTTGAATTTTTGAGTGCTTTTTGTGAGGTTGGTTAAAATAAGAAAGCATGATCCCTCAGGAATTTTGTCACATTTTTGTGAATAAAACTTAGAATAGTTTGAGAGGTGATTAGAATGAGTGCTAAAATTAGGGTTTCACAACATTTAGGTGTAGTTTAATGCATAGTTTTGGGGTTTAATAGTTGATTTAGGTTATGGGATCTACATGGGGTATAGGGTATATATCTAGGTTCCCTTAGAAATTATTTTAGGATTTTATAATAAATATTACTATTTTATTTGATTTTTACAATTTGGTTGATGTTGGTGTGTTTCCCACTTGGGCTTTTGCTTTGTTTGTTGGGTTTTGGGCATTTCAATTGGATGTTAGGCTTGGGCTTGGCTTGTTGGAGCTAATGAAGACTTGGAGGATGATTGAAGACAAGGGATGGAGCTTGGTGCATGAAGATTCTTCTCCTTGAAGGTGATTTTTGAAGACTTAGGGATTAGGGTTCATAGGAAGAGCATTAGAGTAGTCTTGTTTCTTCTTCCAAACATAGAGAGCTTCTTGTGCCTCTATTCCATCCTATGACACAAGGTCCCCCAAAGAAGTTCCATCTCTCCTTAGGAGGGATGTAGAGCATGCTTTGGATGGGTAGAACCTTGAGGATACATTTCACTTGCTATGTTAAGATCTTAGTGATTTCCTTGGGTTGTCACTGAGCCTCTTAACATCTCAACTTCATCTATTATTAATTGAATCTCTTTTGGAGTGATTGCATTGAAGATGGAGGCCCATGGAAGATAAGAAGTGCATTGAAGATTGATGAAGTTGAAGCTTGTGCCTGTCAAAGATAGTTATCTGTTGAAGCTAGGGTTTTGTTGCTGATGGAAGCTGTCTACTGGTTAAGGTTCATGCTTGCTAGAGCTAGGGTTTATTAAAGATAGGAGCTTATCTAAAGCTTGGGGAGCATTGAAGAATGAAGATGGGGTCTTGCTTGGAGAAGTTGTCACTGTCAACCCTTTGTTGTTAATCAACTGTAGCTATCAGAGCGGTTGCTGTTTGAGCTGCCTACTGTAGGAGCTGGTGTTGCTGTCAGAGCTGGTGTTGGATTTTATTTCCTTTTCTGTATTGTTTGTTGGCTTGTTCAGCCTACCCCTTTGGTTTGAAGTGAAGCTGTTTCACTTTGCCTATTGTCTTCCCAGGTTCGAGGTTGAGTGGAACTCCCTTGCCTCGCTTGTACTGCTGCATCTCATGAATGTTTACTGTTTACTGTATATCTGTTTCTTTTCCTTTTATCCCCTAGGATCTTTGTTTCCCTCTGGGCAAGATAGAAACATGACATACATTAGGTGTTAACCCATGCATGATAACATTAGGGTAGTTTTGATTCCCCTTTCAAACCCTAGGTTTTTTAGAATTTCTTTCTCTTCTATCTCAAAACAATTCAAAACACAGTAATAAGGATAATCGATGTCGTACGCTACGAGCCTTAAGCTATTTGAGAGAGGGTTGCTGGAGGGTCACTCTTCAGTACTCTGACTGCTTAGTGTGTTACCCCTAGGGTGACATACGACGTAGTCACTCTCAAATCATAGTCTCTAGTGCGTCAGAGATTGCAAACAAACAAAAAACACTTCTTTCGTAAAAGATTCAAAACAAACATCAAAGCGTCATTTTTGTCCGCTTGGACTCTTAATCAAGAAAAACCCTTTCATAAGGTAATAAAAAACAGTCAGACAAGCTTGTGTCTTCCGTAGCCCGAACTACATTTGCTCTGATCTTTCATGCTGTATGAAAGTACGTAGGCATAGGATGTCGTATCCTAGCGAGCAACCTTCCCCTTAATTCCCTGTAGTTTCCCGAACTACGATGACTCTGACTTTCTCTCTTGAGAATACGTAGGCATAGAGTACGATGCTCTATCGAGTCAGTTTCTTCCCGTTTAGCTTTAGCAGCCGTAGATAGATTGTTTGCATCCTTTAGAAAAACCAGCAAGCGTGGATCCCGTCGAGTACGACGGACGTGAGGGGTGCTAATACCTTCCCCTTGCGTAACCGACTCCCGAATCCAAGATTTGGTTGCGATGACCATTCCTTTCCCGTTTCGCGTTAGGTTTACTCTGAGCGCTTCCTTTCCCTCCTTTGGGATAAATAACGCACGGTGGCGACTCTTCTGTCATAGTCGGCGCCGATTTTCGCAGTAGCGACAACTGGAATCAGCTCTAACTAATAATCATTATCAAACCCACAGAATTTCATTATAAATTCAATGTGAACCGAAATTCCAATGTTCCTTTAAACTGGACTGGTAACTAGCAGAAAGCAAGAAAACATGTGTCTGTTAAAATAAATTCTTCAAAGCATATTCTCGTACCGATTTAACCCGAATCCACTAATATCTCAACACACTCAGCTCCATATGATTTAGGAATCAAACAACATTTCTGAAATCCAACTGACGACTAAATCTAGGCTCTTGAATAAGATGTACTGTGTCACGAGAAATCTGACGTCAAAACGACCGTAAAATTCAGCTCATCCTCAAATACATCACGGGACTTAGAGATGGAAACCCTAATCACTTGAGGAACCCCTGATGACGACTTAGTTTCATGAATTGTCAACAGGGCGCAAATTAATGACCGTTTCGCCCTTCACCAAATAAACTGCACACAATGTGATTTTTCCTGCAAAACCAAATGATTGAGCAAACTGGTTAGCGGTTAGTTTACATGCAATGCAGAATGAGATGAAATGCCAAATGAACCTACTAATCTAAAGGGTAAAATTTGGGGTATTACAGTGGTAGAACAAAAAAAATAATGTACTCTTGGGTAAAGGGATGGGAGACTAAAGAAGAGTGCTCGCTAAGATATCGTCGTCTTGTGCCTACGTATTCTCAACGGGTATGAGAAATCAGAGCAAACGTAGTTTGGGAAACTACGGTTAACGGGTCTCGATCGCACGGGTGCGAGAGAAAGGGGGTCTCAATTGCACGAATGCGAGAGAAAAGGATCCTAGGCCTGGAACGCCTAAACGGGAGGAAATCGGATCGGTTCGGGACGCACTATACTAAATCCTAAGACGTAGGAGTGAATGCATCGCATATCGCCCAAAGGGCATATTCTAAACACTCTAGATAATGTGAGAAGAGACTCCCCACTCATCATTTCCTACGTATCTAACGCTTAAAACTCACAACACTCATCGCGATTGCGGATTAGAATACGGTTCAAAAGGGTAAGTGAATGAATCAGGACCAAAGTGACGCTAAACCGTCGTAGCTCGACTTATGAGGGAAGTCGAACTATATGAGGTCGCATGATTGATATTCGCGTTATAGACAAGATGGAGAAATGATATTGAGGATCATTCTCCAATTGAATTGTGTTGCACAGACCAAAAACAGTGGGATTTTGTCTTAAATCGCAAACATGATGTCAATTAATCGAAGGTAGCCTATCGCGATCCCAAAGTAAAGAAACTGACCCAAATGGTCATTTTCCATAGATTTGAAATCGGGAAGGTTATCAACTTCGATAAGTCGACACTTACGAATACAAGACTTCATCGATCGAGGAAAGTCACAATAAAACCGAAAAGAAGAAGAAATTAGGAGAGAAAGGAGGTGGTCTCGGATCCAACATTATTCATCAATAGTTTGACTGGTAACGGTTTACGGAAGTCTCGTCATGGACCAAAAAGAGGAGATATAAAAATAAATCCTCAAACAAAAATGAAAATGCTAAAATTTAACTTCTAAAAGAAAATAATAAAGAACGTCTAGAAGAAAACTGAAACTTAAAAAGATAAATATATATAAAAACTCTAAATTGTTTATAAAAAATATTTATAAACTATATTAGAAAAACTCTAAAATTATATATAAAAATAACTAAAACAATTTTAAAAAGTATTTACAACATAAATAAATTAATTTTAAAAAAAAGGAGGGGGTATCGAAGAAATAGAGGGGTGTGGTCCGCATGGTTTTACGGGCTTGCAAGCCCAAGTCAATAACACAATAAGTAAAAAAATTAAAAAAGAAAAAACAGCAAAATGAATCCCTTCTTCTTATCATCTCTCTCGCCTCTGTTCATCATCAATCTAGAAAGCTTGTGTTTCCTTTTCTTCTACCCCAAAACCGTGTTCATCATTCTGAGCAATGAACATTATCATCTTCGCTTTGTGAAGAATGGGAATAGACAAAAACCTCATTTTCAGTGGCGATTTGTTGAGAGAAGAATCTCGGGTTGTTAATAACATTGGGAAAATGCGAAATCTGAGGAGAACCTAAGGAAGAAGAAATAGTTGATTGTGTGGAGTTTTACATAAAGGGTTTGTGGTTGTTCGGCGAAAGGATTTTGCTGTAGATTTGCGAATGAGTTTTTGAAGGTGAACAGGGGAAGACGTGTGGTGGTTTAGAAGGTAAGGGATGAGGATTTGCCAGAGAGTTGAAGAAGGTTTGAAGGTGAGAGAAGGTTGTGGGTTTGCCGTTTCAGGTTTCGATGGTTGTTTTTCGGGTTGAGAAGAGGTGTTGGCTGGGCTTCGTTAAGTAGGTGAAGGAGTTGTTGCGGTTTGGAATTTGAGAATGGATTCGCGACAGTGGAAGGTTTCGAAAATTGAGATGGGTTAATGGAAGAAGGTTAATGGTGGAGGAGATTGATTGATGATGATGATGAATGGTAGTGAGGGTGCTGCATTTGGGTTGTTGAGGAAGGTGATGAATAGGACTTTTCGGCTGCTGGGGTTTCCGTCTCAAGGTTGGAGACAGTGAACAGTAGACTATATACTAGAAAGGAGACACGTGGCTACCAGCTGTTGATGTTTCCAATTTGATTTTCATTAAAACTGCTGTTAATGTTAACTCTGATATTCTGCACTAATTCTAATGTCTAACTAAAAATCTAAACTAATCTTAATCTAACTAAATAATAATTAAACTAATTAAAACTAATCTAAATTAATCCTAATAATTTCTAACTCCTAATTAATTCTAACAAACTAAATGATTATAATCCTAATTAATACTAATCCAACTTAGACTAATTAGCTAATTTAATTAATAAATCTAATTCTAATAAAAACTAATATTGTAAGACTAATATAAAATTAAATTCTAAGCAAATCCTAAAAAGCTAAATTCCAAGACTATTTCTAAATAAATATTTTCTAATAATAATAACTCTATTCTAAAAATTCTAATAAAAAACTAGATTCTAATTTCTACAAAACTAAAAAAACTAATTCTAAAGATCTATTAAAAAAACTATTTCAAATAATTCTAAAATTACTTCTAAAATATTTTTAAAAATCTATCCTATTTAAAATTCTAAACTATAAAATTCTAATCTCTAAAAACAAATTCTATTTCTAAATTAATAAAATCTATTAAAACTTAAATTCTAAATTATAAAACTATAAAAAGAAAATAGAGCAAAACTAGGGATAAAATCATAAAAATGCAGCAAAATAAAAACGGAAAAAGGGCGAGCACCGAAACGCAACAGGATTATCAGCACTGACTGAACCACCAGGAAGAGAACAACTTCCGCTCGATTTCGACATGTAACTCATCACTTGAACTGGTTTGAATCGTCTAAAACGCGAGCAAAGCGGTTGTAATTTTGATAATCCACTCTGGCTGATAACATGACCAATATGCGAGAAATGGTCGACTTAAATGATATGCAGATGAAATGCGAAGCAAAAGCCAGTCGAAGGTGGGCAAATTTTGGGGTGCAACAGCTGCCCCTAAAGAAAAAGTCGGCGCAAAGCTCTAAAGTGTATAGTACTTGAAAAATCAAGATAAAATGTATCATTACATATTCAAAATCATTCAGAAAATCAAGCCAAAGAATTTGAAGTTGAGGTACCGGGAATGCCTCTTTAAGTCACCCCGGGAGCAAATTTAGATGGATCCAACACCTCAGCAAAAATTACATCATTAGGGAAGAACCTCCTCGCCTGTTCCACAACTCGTGCACAAACTCCAAGCACGTCTCAAATAGTCTGCTGAAGAGAATTATGGAGTGTCTTTCTTAGACTTACCACTTCATCCTTGAGATATTTCAAAGCCTCATTCGTCTGAACAGAAGTTTTCCGATGCTCCTCAATCCATAAAGCCTTATCCTCAAAAAAATACTTGGACCATTCCTCTGTAAATTTAAGAGAACCCTGCATTTCAGTCACACGATCCACCAGGGCCGAAGAAGAGCCATTTATTTTCAATGCCTCTTGTAAAGAGTTAATAACTTTAACTTCTTCCTGCAGTGCGACAAACTCTTCAGAAGATTAGTGCACTTCGGCTCCATAGCTTCGACATTCCTTTTCAAGGTATCACTTTTCTTGAGGGGACTATCTGAGGCCAATGCATCACCCTGCATAGAAAAGACAAGAGAAAAAATAGACGTAACTTTGAACATATTGTGAGCAAGTTGAGAAACAAGTTCCATCTTATCTCCCTCAATGAGATTTTGGATGAAGGATAAACCCGACGTCGATACATAGCAGCAGCCTTCTTACGTGTATGTTGCAGTCGGGAAGAAAATATATCTAGTATCTTTAGGAAGGGATTCACCTCCCCAAAAGCATCGTTCTCAGTAAAACGATTCCATTTTGGAGAAACCTCAGTCAAGGAGATTTTTGTTCCTCCTCCCAGGACCTCTTTGTCGAAACTAGAGGCGGGTGGTTCATTTACTACCAAAATAAATGTATCATCTACAAGATGATTCACTAAACATATGAGTCAAATCTTCTATAGCCGGGGTAGGAGAAGAGGTCGAAGTATGGGCAATAGATGCCAAAGGAGTGGGGGCATAAGAAGAAGTCCCAATATTCACCATAGCCCGAATACCTTGAGCATCGACAAGGCTGTGGAATATTTTCAACTTGCTAATTTTGTCCATGCTATTTGAAAAACACAATCACGCATGTAAAAAAACATGAAGACTTCACTCTCACCAAAGATATCCCTCATATCCTAAAGATTAATTACAATTAAGATAATGTGAGTATCATTCGCCTTTTCCTCGCAACAAAAGAAAGAACCTCGCCATAACCAGGATTACAGTTCCTCCTTCACCATCACCTCGTCTGGAAAAAGATAACCCGACTTGTACAATAGGAGTGACAAGACCAGTATGTAGGTAACCAAAAATAAAGTGGGTTGCAAGGGTGACATGATTCATCAATATAAAACGTCCTAGGAAATATTCCTAGTCCAAAGTGAATAGGCCAAATCAATATTTAACCGAATTTATATAAATGAGCCCCTGATTGCAAAATTTGTTTGGGGAAGTATGCCTCAGATGGAAAAGATTAAAAAAACAAGCTAAGAGAGGGTTTGCAGGATTTTTGCTCGACGTAGAGTTGAAAAACCCTTAGATATGCCCATGAACCATGATGAAGTTGGGAAGGAGAAAATTTTAAATGCTTTAGGATGACTACCTCGAATTCAGAAAAAGGAAATCAAAGTCCTACTCTTGTAAAAAAGCTTTCATAGAACAAAACCATGCAGTTGTCAAAAGAACTACAAATCCTCTTTCCCCTAGAACCGAAAGGACCAATCGTTCTGAAGGATCCCCGACCACAATATTAGCATCGCTTAGGTAGGTCTCAATACCCATAGTCGAGGAAGTTCCCTATGCTTTTACATCCACCTAGTCATACACCGACTCATCTAGCCGGTTTCAAATATTTAAGTGCTATAGCACCTCATGTCGTTAGGCCCACAACTTACAGTTTGTTGACAGGCTTTATTGAAACACTTAGCATGTTTGCTCCTTTAAAAGTTGGTTCGTACCTCCTATTTAAACAAGAAAAAAGGGGGAATAGGGACCTCAATACAATTTGTTCTTCCGTCAATATTTCATATAAGGGCGTCTAGCAACCTAGAAGAAGAAGATTCTTCCTCCAAAGAGTTCCCAGATACTCTTTGTGATTCATAGTCGTCATATATGGATATGCTTTCCAACCCCACATGATCACTACTAAGAGAAGGGTGAGGAGAATCAAGGGATGACCCAAATGAAGTTTCCTTTTCAGAATTTATCACTAAATCAATATTATTATCGCTTATATTGGCCAGAAAACAAGAAATGGCGAAGGTAAAGGTTGATTCAGAAGGGTACATGGTAAGAGGAGATTACTGAATCAAGAGGAATTAAAAAGGTGAAAGCTTTAAGCCAAAATCTGAATCACTTTTAGTGATACTCTTAGGGAAAGAGGAACGAGGACGTTTCTCTGGAAAGTAACTATAAGCTTGAAATCTAAAAGGTTGCAAAGACATACAAATATTCAACTCACTTTAGTTATAAGTAACGACGGGTGAAAGATCAAGACCAACTGTGAACATAAATCAAAAGATCAACGACTAAATTTTCACTCATGGTTATCTGCCAACTCAAGTGCACTCGAGTACTCTGTAAACTGCATCATACCTTAGTTGGTCACGTCGTTGCACGTGTCAAGAATGAGTAATTAAGCATTTCAATGATGGAACCGCAACAATGCGCCTGGTCCCCATTACTTTTTTCAAAATTGATCCTAAGTGGTTCAACTCTATTCTATATCGAACTATGACATAAAGTTCATTCAATGATAATTAAGGCTTTCCCCAACTCCTTCAATATCTAGAAAATCCTTGGGGGTAACTTTTCTAGACCGGCCAGAGGTCCAAATAACCAAGGCCCAATCCATATAAAATCCACTTTACTCGAACAATATATAAACACAGTTCACATGCTAAGAGCATGGTACAATCTCTGATATTCACTTTCATTATACTCATATTGAGTATTGAACTGATTTGAGTGTTGGAGTGTTAACCATGCATGTCCACCCCGCGCTACTATCTTTCAATATCAACAATTATTCAATTGTCTTCATTTCTAATTCCTTTGTGGAGTTAAAACATCCATTTTTAGTTTTCGAGCGGAACAATATATATATATTTAAGTCGATGCAAATGCAATATTATTGAATCAAGATGAATATAAAATATATATTCCTATACGTACCTCAATCCAGACAAAGTTTTCATTTTGATAGTTGTTTGAATTTTGGTTACCTGTGGCGCTGTTTGTAGTTTCTTTTACTTTTCCGTTGTTGACTTATTGTGTTGTTTTGTTGTCTAGCGTTGTTTTTTCCCAGGAGTGGTACTCCTTATACCTCTATGATTTAAGTTGTGCTTTCTGTGATTTGTGTCATATGATTCAAGTTAAAAAAATATTTGATTCGACTCACATTCCCAAAACCAAAATCCAAAAATATCTAAATATGTTTGATTCTAGTCAAGCACTCTGATTCAAAATCAAATTATTTTTATTTGAGTCATGGAGTGTTGTGATTCAAATCACACAAACTGAAGTAAATTCTACTTTTCAAAAATGTGTTTGGTTTAAGTGATAATATATGTGATTTGAATCATGAATGAATAATGTTTGTGGAAAAACTGATCGGTCTCAAGAGAATACACTAGGTAAAAGAGTGTTGGTTGTGATAGAGTTATACTTTAGATGAATTGTAAATTAGTGTTAGTGATCTTAATTATGATCTAATCAATAACTCGGAAGAAGATCATTATGAGCTAAGTGTCCTGCCATCATAGTAAAATTTCTCTCTTCTCTTTATTATATTTCAAATCTTTGAGTGGTATATTTTATCAAGAGAATGCTATTTTTATTTCATTCTGACTTTTTATTGGTTTAAATTATATACATTAAGATTAAGATATTATTCAATGTGTAACTTAGACGTCTAAAACTAACAGATTTAATAGAGTAACAACTTCTAATACTATTTTCAATATAATGTACTAAGAAGAAAACTAAAATGCATTTTACTTGTTGGTGTTTCTCATGAAGTTCTTAACTACTAATGATATCCTCAAACTCATTATTTTCTTAAAGTTGGTTATGATCATAAGAAATGTATTTTAAATTAAGAATCACTCGAAAATTATTTAAGAAACTGAACATAGATTTTATCTACTATCATTAAATCACGCAAATTTCATTTTCAAAGAGGTATTATCCGGATGAATTTCATCTACTAATAAAGAAAGTGTGGTTAGAGATGTATTAATTAATAGTATATATTTTTCTCTAAATTGGTTATAGTTATTCTCTAGAATTATAGACCAATATTTGGAGTTTGTCTAAAATGAAACACACTATTGAGTTGGTTGGAGGCATTTAATTAATCACTACTCATTTCTTGCATTTTATATTGCTATGGTTGGTAATTTTCTTAATATATTTTAAGGTGTATGTTTCATAATTTTTAAAATTAAACGAAAAAAACACAGGTATATATATATATATATATATATATATATATATATATATATATATATATATATATATATATATATATATATATATATATATATATATATATATATATATATATATATATATATATATATATATATATATATATATATATATATATATATATATATATATATATATATATATATATATAAAATTTTTGATAATAACTGAAGGTTAGAGTTTCTATTCTTTTCGAAATTATCCAAATAATAACCAAAAATTTATACATAAAATCTAATTATTAATAATTGGACAATTTTTAGTCTCAAATTAATTATTGATTTAGTGGAGCCTGTTACATTACAAACGATAATATAAAAAACTTTCCAATTCTTATATAATATAATTTAATAATTATAAGACATAACATATTATTTATTTATGATACCCAATATTTTCTTTAGATATTAAGTGACATATCAAAATATTCATGGTTCTTATTTAGTTGATACCAAATAATTTTTGTTGATCAAACTCAAAATTACTTTAATTCAATTATGTAATAAAATCAATTTAACCATATTTATTAAAATTAACACCGTTAAAATTCAAAAACACAGCAATCATAATCAATATATTAACTTTATCTATGAATAAAAATTAACATTTCAAATGTAGTTACAGAATTTTTTATTTCATTAAACAAAAACAGGTGCATATGAATTATAATTACATTCAAGAAGTTAAAAAAATAGAAAATAAATCAAAAGAAAAATGAACAAAATAATTTAAATAATCTTTATTTAAAGGAATTTACTATTTTAAATAAATTAAAATTTCTTTTTGTATACTTATTGAAATATCAAATTTATTACTATGTATTTTAATAATTATAAATCACAATAATTAAAAAAAAATTAGATAATGAACATATATTTATGGCAAGATGCTTATTTTTCCACTAAAACGTGGTTTCACCCCGCTCTAAGTAATATTATCTTACAAACAACAATAGAAACAAGTTATGTCCTTACATAAAAAGGAGATAAAATGTATTTTAAAATATATGTTTTAAAATTAAAATAGAAACTAGTTAACATCATTATTACAAGTTTGGGGCCTAACCCCATCAGCATTATCATCACAGTCATCTCTCGAAATCAAGTACAATCTCATTCAGTTGAAGTAGCCTATTAGAAATAAATTGATTTCCCTAACATCACAATATATCATATTCATCTCCAAAGTTCTTAGCGATGGATGTTGTTTGTAAGGATCAATCTCATCCTATTTCACAAAAGTAATAAGATTACATATAATATAAACTATAATAATTCCACTGTAATAATACCATTAAAAAGAAATCATTTTACACAAAAGAAAACTCCAATTAACATATGTATATATTACCTCAATGTTTCAAGATTAACAAATATTAGTTTGTAATGGAATGCTTTTCATTGATTCTATATATCAAATATAGGGTTGAATACAATATCTAATCATTTTAAATATAGTAGTCTAATATTAAATCATTTCCATATAAATTGATACTAAACTAAAATGAAGATATGTGCAGCTAATGTCATAATGTGATGTTATGACATTATCTTCACATAATGTGCTGTTAAGACGGTTCGTGATATTATTTTGGCAAGATATCAGTTGCCTAAGATCCCCTCAAGTTGGAGCATGCAAATTGTGGATGTCCAACTTGTTTAGAAAGTAATTAAATTGTTGTTTTCCCAATGCTTTAGTAAATATATCCGCAAGTTGAATATTTGTGGACACATGGTGAGTTGAAATGTTGCCGTTGAGGAGTTCATCGCGTAAAAAATGACAGTCAACTTCAATGTGTTTTGTGCGCTCATGGAAAACTGGATTGGCAGCTATATGCAATGCCGACTGACTATCACAATGTATCTTCATGGGGCGAGATTGAGAGATGCCAAGGGAGAGTAAAAGTGATTTCAACCATTTGAGTTCACATGTCGTAGTAGCCATGGAACGATATTCTGCCTCAGCAGACGAACGAGAGACAACCAGTTGCTTTTTGGTTTTCCAAGAGATATGCAAGTTCCCAAGAAAAACTATCCATCCAGTAAGAGACCGCCTTGTCAAAGGGCAGCCTGCCCAATCCGAGTCACACCAGGCATTAATTTGAAGATCACAATAAGCTTGGAGAAGAATACCTTGGCCAGGATTTCCCTTGAGATAACAAACAACACGAAGGGTTGCATTCCAGTGTTCTTCTAAGGGTTTTTACATGAATTGAGTCAAAATATGATTCGAATAAGAAAGTTCAGGTCTAGTGACAGTTAAGTAGACCAAACGACCTACTAGTCTTCGATAGCGATTCGGATTGGAAAGTGGAGTTCCAATGGCCAAGGGAAGATGATGATTTTGATCCAAGGGAAAACCAACAGGCTTAGCACCTAACAATCCAGCTTCAGTGATGATGTCAAGTGTGTATTTTCGTTGGCACAAGAAAATTCCTTTGGAATTGCGAGCCACCTCAATGCCAAGAAAATGTTTTAAAGGGCCAAGATCTTTCATATGAAAGCATGTGCTCAAGTAGGATTTGAATGACTCAATTGCTTTGTTGTTGTTTCCCGAAATGATAAGGTCATCCACGTAAACTAACACATACAACTATACACAGTCACGATGTAGAGTAAAAAGAGAGTAATCAGAGTAGGACTGTGTGAAACCATACCGTTGAAGTGCATTTTTTAGTTTGGCAAACCAACATCGAGGTGCCTGTTTCAAGCCGTATAGAGATTTCCGCAAGCGACACACCTGATTTGGAGTAGATGTCTTGAAATCGGGGGGTAATTTCATATACACTTCTTCATCAAGCTCACCATGTAAAAAAGCGTTATGAACGTCCATTTGATGAAGTTCCCAATGTTTTGCAGCAGCAACAGCGAGAAATGTTTTCACAATTGCCATTTTCACAACTGGAGCAAATGTTTCATGATAATCCAACCCCTCAACTTGGTTGTTCCCCATAATAACGAGCCTTGCCTTATAGCATTCAATAGTTCCATCTGAGTTATATTTAATTCGATACACCCATTTACTGTTGATAGCCTTTTTGTTTGGTGGAAGTGTTTCTACTGTCCAAGTCCCATTATTTTCAAGAGCCTCAATTTCAAGCTGCATGGCATTTCGCCATTGGATATCTTTCATCACCCCGCCTAGAAAAGACAAGAGAAAAAATAGACGTAACTTTGAACATATTGTGAGCAAGTTGAGAAACGAGTTCCATCTTATCTCCCTCAGTGAGATTTTGGATGAAGGATAAACCCGACGTCGATACATAGCAGCAGCCTCCTTACGTATATGTTGCAGTCGGGAAGAAAAAATATCTAGTATCTTTAGGAAGGGATTCACCTCCCCAAAAGCATCGTTCTCAGTAAAACGATTCCATTTTGGAGAGACCTCAGTCAAGGAGATTTTTGTTCCTCCTCCCAGGACCTCTTTGTCGAAACTAGAGGCGGGTGGTTCATTTACTATCAAAACAAATGTATCATCTACAAGATGATTCACCCAAACACATGGGCCAAATCTTCTATAGTTGAGGTAGGAGAAGAGGTCGAAGTATGGGCAATAAATGCCAAAGGAGTGGGGGCATAAGAAGAAGTCCCAATATTCACCATAGCCCGAATACCTTGAGCATCGACAAGGCTGTGGAACATTTTCAACTTGCTAATTTTGTCCATGCTATTTGAAAAACACAATCACGCATGTAAAAAAACATGAAGACTTCACTCTCACCAAAGATATCCCTCCTCTCCTAAAGATTAATTACACTCAAGATAATGTGAGTATCATTCGCCTTTTCCTCACAACAAAAGAAAGAACCTCGCCATAACCAGGATTACAGTTCCTCCTTCACCATCACCTCGTTTGGAAAAAGATAACCCGACTTGTACAATAGAAGTGACAAGACCAGTAGGTAGGTAACCAAAAATAAAGTGGGTTGCAAGGGTGACATGATTCACCAATATAAAACGTCCTAGAAAATATTCCTAGTCCAAAGTGAATAGGTCAAATTAATATTTAACTGAATTGATATAAATCAGCCCCTGATTGAAAAATTTGTCTGGGGAAGTATGCCTCAGATGGAAAAGATTAAAAAAAACAAGCTAAGAGAGGGTTTGCAGGATTTTTACTCGACGTAGAGTTGAAAAACCCTTAGATATGCCCATGACCCATGATGAAGTTGGGAAGGAGAAAATTTTAAATGCTTTAGGATGACTACCTCGAATTCAGAAAAAGGAAATTAAAGTCCTACTCTTGTAAACAAGCTTTCATAGAACAAAACCATGAAGTTGTCAAAAGAACTACAAATCCTCTTTCCCCTAGAACCGAAAGGACCAATCATTCTGAAGGATCGCCGACCACAATATTAGCATCTCTTAGGTAGGTCTCAATACCCATAGTCGAGGAAGTTCCCTATGCTTTTACATCCACCTAGTCATACACCGACTCATCTAGCCGGTTTCAAATATTTAAGTGCTATAGCACCTCATGTCGTTAGGCTCACGACTTTCAGTTTGTTGATAGGCTTGATTGAAACACTTAGCATGTCTGCTGCTTTAAAAAGTGGTTCGTACCTCCTATTTAAACAAGACAAGAGGGGGCATAGGGACCTCAATACAATTTGTTCTTCCATCAATATTTCATATAAGGGCATCTAGCAACCTAGAAGAAGAAGATTCTTCCTCCAAAGAGTTCCCAGATACTCTTTGTGATTCATAGTCGTCATATATGGATATGCTTTCCAACCCCACATGATCACTACTAAGAGAAGGGTGAGGAGAATCAAGGGATGACCCAAATGAAGTTTCCTTTTCAGAATTTATCACTAAATCAATATTATTATCGCTTATATTAGCCAGAAAACAAGAAATGGCGAAGGTAAAGGTTGATTCAGAAGGGTACATGGTAAAAGGAGATTACTGAATCAAGAGGAATTAAAAAGGTGAAAGCTTTAAGCCAAAATCTAAATCACTTTTAGTGATACTCTCAGGGAAGGAGGAACGAGGACGTTTCTCTGGAAAGTAACTATAAGCTTGAAATCTAAAAGGTTGCAAAGACATACAAATATTCAACTCACTTTAGTTATAAGTAACGACGGGTGAAAGATCAAGACCAATTGTGAACATAAATCAAAAGATCAACGAATAAATTTTCACTCATGGTTATATGCCAACTCAAGTGCCCTCGAGTACTCTGTAAATTGCATCATACCTTAGTTGGTCACGTCGTTGCACGTGTCAAGAATGAGTAATTAAGCGTTTCAATGATGGAACCGTAACAATGTGTCTGCTCCCCATTACTTTTTTCAAAATTGATCCTAAGTGGTTCAACTCTATTATATATCGAACTAGGAAGCCAATGACATGAAGGTGCTCAAGAGAAGGAGGCTTACCATACAAGAGTTCAAATGGAGTTTTACCATCTAAATTTCGTGTAGGAGTTCGATTAATCAAGTAACATGCAGCAAGAGCACTTTCCCCCCAAAATTCAAGTGGAAATTGGGCTTGAAAGCACGAGCAACATTAAGAATGTGCCTATGCTTACGTTCTACTCTTCCATTTTGTTGTGGTATTCCAACACATGAAGTTTCATGAATAATACCACGATCACGAAAAGTTGGTTTCATACAAGTGAATTCAGTTCCATTATCGCTTCGAATTATCTTTACATGTGTACTAAATTGTCGTTCAACCATTGCTAAAAATTGATAAAGATATCTAGAGACTTCAGTTTTATCAACAAGAAGATAAATCCACACTGCTCTCGAAAAATCGTTAACAATAGCTAAAAAGTATCTAGCACCGCAAAAAGTATCATTTCGATAAGGCCCCCATAAATCACAATGAATTAAATGAAAACAAGTGGCTGCTTTATTTTCACTAATAGGAAAATTGGCTTGTGACTGTTTTGCTCTAAGGCATATGTCACAAGTCTGAATATATAAATTATTTTTGCTACCGGGGCTAACATTTGGAAGCGTTTGCAGAACTTTCAAAGATGCATGTCCTAGTCTTTGATGCAACAAATCCAAAGAAACCTCTTTATTAGTCTTCATTGCAGCCGCCTTGACAATCCCTCTAAGATAGTATAGCCCCTCTCTTTGTTCACCCGCTCCAATCGGCGTCCTCAAAGTGGGGTCCTGTAAAATACATGACTTGTCAGTAAATAGGACACTGTAATTAGAATTTTTCAGTAGTTGTGACACTGAAATAAGATTGCATTGCAAACTAGGCACATATAGGACATCTTTTAGTTGCAGCCTTTCATTGAGCACCACATTTCCTTCTTTGGTGGCCACCGTCTCTTCACCATTTGGGAGTCCAATAGAGCACTCAAAGATGTTGTGTATATTGGTTAGGCAGTCCAATTGACCAATCATATGGTGTGAAGCACCTGTATCAATAATCCATGGCAAGAAGGAACACTTACCATTGAGCTTCTCAGTTGAACCTAGTTTGACATTGTTTAAAAGGCTAGCTAGTGTTTGCAATTGATCACTAGTAAGGCCGAAATCAGCCTCAGGAACTTCAGTAGTGATCTTTTTTGTTGCCGCTTTTGCTTGTGCTATGTGAGCCTTGGCGGTACCTCCTCGATTTCTGTTATTAGATCGTTCTGGTTTCCTGCGTCTAGACCCCTTCATTCGTCCACGTGGTCGATCTCCCCACCATTCAGGATATCCTATGAGTTGAAAACAACCTTCTGAATCATGCCCAGTTTGATTGCAGTGATTGCATAATCTTCCTTTCTCCTTGTGTTTGAAGTTTGAGTGGACTGCAAATGCCATTGCTTCACCATGTTCTTTTGTCACACGAGTTATTCTGTGTAGTCGTTCCTCTTGCACCAGTGTTGCGTACACTTTGTTTAGTGTAGGTAGAGGATCCTGGGCAAGAAGATTAGATCGGACTGTGCCATAGAGAGTATCATCCAATCCCATGAGAAATTGGTGAACTTTCTCCTCCTCATGTTTCTTTGTAATTTTATTGCTAATATTGTACGTACACAGTCCGCACTTGCATGTCAGAATCTGATCATAGTTCACTAATTCTTCCCATAATTTTTTCAGTTTGCCATAGTATGTCACAATGGTCAAACCTTTCTGCTTGCATTCAACTAGTTCAGCTTTGAGTTGTTGAATATGTGGTCCATTCACAATGGAAAACTGCTCTTGGATGTCGTTCCAAAGATCCATAGCTACCTCCATGTGCGACATAGTCGATCGCAGTGAAGGTTCAATGATATTCATGATCCAAGACACCAATAATGAGTTGTTTGTCCACCAATCTTCAAGATCTGAAGATCCGTCGTCGGGTTTGCCAATTGTTCCATCGACAAAACCGAATTTCTTTCGTGCTCGAAGAGATGTTCTGAGTGAACGGGCCCATTCATCGTAGTTTTCTCCCTTTATTGCACATGAGTTATCAAACTTCCAGGATTGTCGTTGGAAGTGATATCATAAGGGGAGATGGTTTTTCTGATGACACCTCCACCACCATTGTTGTCTGTCTTTATGCTTTTGTTGTTTGCTGAGTCTTCGGTATTCGACGTGATTCAAACTAGATTTTGTTTCTATTATGTATTGCAACTCTGATACCATAAAAAATATTAATTTGTAATGGAATGCTTTTCATTGATTTTTGATCTGATATATATATATATATATATATATATATATATATATATATATATATATATATATATATATATATATATATATATATATATATATATATATATATATATATATATATATATATATATATATATATATATATATATATATATATATATATATATATATATATATATATATATATATATATATATATATAAGTATAGGGTTGAATACAATATCTAATCATTCTAAATATAGATGCCTAATATTAAATTATTTCCGCTAAGAATAGTAAAATGAAGATATGTGCAGCTAATATCATAACGTGCTGTTATGACATTATCTTCACATAATGTGTTGTTATGACAGTATCTTCATGATATTATTTTGGCAAGATATCAGTTACCTAAGAAAGATTAATACATGTGGATAGGTAATCAAACCTCTCATAGAAAAGGGTAAGATTAAGAAAGTCAAGATTAAGAGACAGCTCTACCAGTTTTGGACCAAGAGCCATAGAGTATGCATGTAAACCAACATTATCGACCTCATATCTGAAATTAGACAGCTACATACCAACTCCATCTTTAAAATGCTCATTTTAGTCTTGTCTTTAAAGACATTCTCTATCATAGTAGATATGTTCCCGAAAAGATTCCTCCGGTTGAAAATATTGTCTCTATCATAAAGTAACCCCGGAATCGTGTAGGTAGGGTTGATCATTGAATGAGAAACTGCAAGAGATTCTTTGCATGAATGTCTCCAGCTCTTCACCAAAACACTTGTATGGACAGCTTACTGAGCCAGAACAAAATGTTAGGCAGTATATCTGGGAGAATCTCACTGCTCCATTGTTAATTTGTAATTAAGAAAAATCAGCTCAATATCATCACATTTTTTGTGCACTTTTGATAATATGACAATATAAAGAACAAACTAAAAGGCAACACAAAATGAGGTTAGATGATAACAAGGTGATAACAAAATATTCACAAATACAAGCATTAAAAGAAAATAAAAGCAAGAAGAAAAATCAATCAAAATATGCAAGACAAATAAAATAGAGCAGGGAAGTGCACTGAGTAATCAGGGTGTTTATTTTGAGTAAATTCACTAGGCCCAGGTGATAAGCCCAGGCTGGCCAAAAAAACTGTCAAAAAAACCTGAGCAGAGAGTGTTGGAGGTAAGTTAGGGTGTATGATGGAAATGGCCATCGGCTTAATCACTTGACATTGTTCATGGATAAGGGTTTGGATGGTGGACCGGTCATAGAAGTGGGTTGACCCAGTTTTGACACAAAACCGGTTTCCACATATTGAACGCTCATCGTGTTTCTCGTCTTCTCCCTCATCGTGTTTTTTTGTCTTCTTTCTCCTCTCTCACTCATCATGAAAATTGAACGATTAAACCACGATTCCATGGGGTTATGGCCCAGTTTCTTTCACTCTTTCCAATGGTACCACTCATTTTCTTCACACTCATCAAATCAAACATTAACTAGATGAACCCTAGATCGACTAATTCAACAATCCAAACAATTAACAGAGGAATTCGTCTCTATATGTATCTGACAATGGTAATCGAAGCGGAAAAGGGAAGGATTAACATTGGAATACCTTAATCACAACTTTGAATTTTCCGGCGAGATTAGGCTTTTCAGGTACGTAATTTCTGATCTCTAATTCTCTGTTTCCAGAGCTTTCTTCTTCTTGATGTTGATGTTCTGTTGAGGTGAAAAGAAGTGTTGAAGTATAGGATTCAGTGAGTTGAGTTGAGGATTGGTGTTGAAGTGTGAGTTTCAGAGACGAGTGATTATGGTGAGGTTGAAGAAGAGGTTATGGTGTGGTGGAGGAAGAAAATGGCGCAGGGAGAGAGGAGGAAGAGGATGAAGGTTTTAGTAGAGTTGAAGGAGAAGAGATGAAGATGAAGACGGTTGAGTTCTCAAAACTGTAAGGGTTAGTTAGTTTAGGGAATTGATGTAATGATGAGGGTAAAATAGAGGGGTTAATGAATTTTGGGAATGATCACAATTTGGGAATGGAATGGAGATTGAACATTGATATATTGATTTTGTGCAGGCTTTTAGGCAGAAATTGTTTTGATGCTAGGATGCAAGTTTTTTCTTTTGTATATGTTGTAGCAGGGTATTTACTTTTAATACATCTCATTAACTCTTTTATTTACGAGGATTTCTTATGGCATCCATTGGATTTATTAGACACTGCGTAAAATTTTCAACAATGTTCTCAGGTTCCAGAGATGTATCTCCGGACACACCACACTTTCACTGAAATCAAAAATTTTCGGAGATATATCTTCGAAAGAAATTGAAACTGAGATACGTTGGAGAAAAATTAAAAATAATTCTTTCAGAGGAAGTTCCGTAGCTATTTCTCTGAAAATTTCTACCACCTTTACATGTCAGATTGCTCCGGAGATATATCTCCGAAAGTTTCAGATATATTTCAAACCTGCATGATCACCCCCCATTGCAACCATACTTCTTCACCACTCTTACCTCTCCTCTAAATACCCTACATTCTCAATCCCATTTTTCACTTCAAAACTCAAACTTTTTTGTTCAACATACCAAAGGAAGCAAAAGAAGATCGAATTTCAGGTAAAGATTGATCATTTCCATCAACATTGTTCACATTAATCATAAAAAAATATTGCAAAAAAGTCACGTAGCTTCCGGAGATGTAACTCCGGAATATGTTGAAGATGAACACTTCTGGATATACATATTTGGAACATGTCTGTGTTCATTTTCCCAGCAGTATGTTAATTTTTTGTTATTATTTGTATTGTTCCCAAATAGATATGGTGCACCTCGATAATATCTCAAAAGAATTATTTTCTACGAACGATGTTTCTCTTAATGTTCAAGGGTTTATTGTAAAGTCGGTAGACATTGTTGTTGACATCAATAACAAGCAAGAGTTTTAAAATCGTGATATGTTGCTCGAATGGATTCTGTTAGAACACAGATTGGTTCTTAATAATATCTCTTTGTTTTGATGATAACTGTTAGGAAATTTTGTACTTAAAGAATTATATTCTCTAAAATTTGCTTGAGAGTTTTACTGCAGATTGTAATGAAATTAACACTCCAGAAGCAAATCTGAATTGTATACAAGAAGTTATCTAGACTCTGAAGCGCCAGATGCATTCTTTAGAAGACTCTGATTGCTGTTTATAGAAGATCCTGAGCGTAGTCTCCAGAAGGATCTGAAGCAAGAAGCTCCAGAAGATTCTGAAGCAGAAGCTCCAAAAGAATCTGAAGCAAGCAGAAGCATCTGAAGCAAGTCAGAAGCATCTGAAGCTAAGAAGAATATTGTATGAAGAGTTTCTCAAAGCATAGTTTCTACAGAAGTTTCTGAAAGTACTAAAGCTGCCAGTACTGAAGTTCTGTGTTAAATATGCTCTGATGATCAACACGCTGAAAGCACACATGCTGTAGAAGACTCTGATACAGCAAAGTTCTGAACATCATTAGAAGACTCTGACTCAATCAGATTCTGATGAACTTGCTGAAAACTGAAGAAGAAATATTCAAAGATTATATCCGTTGGAGTAAATCAAACGTCTCTTTCCTCATTGATGCTAGACACAAGAACACAGACAAAAAGGATTTTTCTGTGCTTTCTACTTCTAGGAAAGGTCACTTGATGTGAAGACAAAAAGGCTCAGACCTTTTTGGGACACTCTTCTCAACGTTCAGCTTCCTTGGATCAGCTGCCTATAAAAGGAAGACTCCACCAAATTCTTCATGAGACAATTTGCTGAAAAGAAATCATAACATTCAAAGCTCTCATTCTTTCATATTCTTCTTAGAATTATTTGTACTTAAACTTAAGAGAAATATCACTGTTATGATAAAAGCTTTTTAGAAGCATTCATACTCTTGTATTAGATTTACATTGATTGTAAGGGATTTCCTTCAGAGGATTCAGTTGGAATCAGTAGCTCTTGAGAAGACTAAGAACAATTGTTCTTAGGTGTTACTATTGTAATCTGTTTGATTAAATAGCGGATTAAGTCCTTGTTGAGAAAGGCAAATCACTCTAGGAAGGGTGGACTGGAGTAGTTGAGTTCAACGAACCAGGATAAAAATAATTGTGTTTTTATTCTAAGTTTTTAATCTTCCATACTTATTCAACCCCCCTTCTAAGTATTTTCTCACCTTCAGTTGGCATCAGAGCTCTGGTTCTGTGTGTGCTACCACTTAACAGTGACAGTAAAGATCCAGAGAGAAATACTTTGATATATATTTATTTGTTACAATGGCTGATAATACAATATCCAACATTAACAATAAATATGGAGAAAGGGACAGGATCAGCACCAAACCCCCTATGTTTGATGGGGAGAAATTTGATTACTGGAAAGACAGAATTGAGAGTTTTTTTCCTAGGATATGATGTTGATCTATGGGATCTAGTCATAGATGGATATGTCCATCCCACATATGGGAATGGCAAGAAGATAGACAGAAAATCAATGACAGATGCTCAGAAGAAAGATTTTAGAAATCATCACAAAGCCAGAACTATATTATTGAATGCAATTTCCCATACTAAGTATGAAAAAATTACAAACAGGGAAACTGCTTTTGATATGTTTGAATCCTTAAAAATGACTCATGAGGGAAACTCTCAAGTCAAGGAGACAAAAGCTCTGGCTCTGATCCAGAAGTATGAGGCCTTCAAGATGGAAGACTCTGAATCTGTTAAAGCCATGTTCTCCATATTTCAGATCCTCACAGTTGGGCTAAAAGTTCTGGACAAGGGATACTCTACATCAGATCATGTAAAGAAAATCATCAGAAGTCTACCTACCAGATGGAGACCAATGGTGATTGCCTTGAAGACGGCTAAAGATCTGAACAAGATCTCCTTAGAAGAACTCATCAGCTCACTGAGGAGCCATGAAATTGAGCTTGAGGAAGATGAACCTCAGAAGAAAGAAAAAGGTAAATCTGTTGCCTTAAAATCTAACAAATCTGCTAAAGCTTTGCAGGTTATTGAAGAAAGCTCTGAAGAATCTTCCTCTGAAGAAGAAGATGAATTATCCATGTTGTCCAGAAGGATCAACAGACTCTGGAAGCACAAGGGAAAGAAGTTCAACAACTTCAGATGATCTGATAATAGAAAGGAATCTTCTGGGCACAGAAGATCTGGCAAGAAAGAAGTTGTGTGCTATGAGTGCAAAGAACCTGGGCATTACAAGAATGATTGCCCCAAACTTCAAAAAGAAAAACCCAAGAAGAAGTTTAACAAAAAGAAGAAGGTTCTGATGGCAACATGGGATGACTCAGATGAATCTGAATCATCTTCTGAATCAGAAGAAGAATGTGCTAATGTTGAACTGATGGCCAGCACAGAAGATCAGGAGGAAGGAACCTCAGGATATGAATCAGATTCTGAATCTGATGATGACGCTGAAGAGGTAATGGCTAAACTTACCAAAGAAGAACTTATAAAAGTTTTATCAGAAGTTCTTAAAA
Organism: Lathyrus sativus; assembly: GCA_963859935.3. Lineage (NCBI taxonomy): Eukaryota > Viridiplantae > Streptophyta > Magnoliopsida > Fabales > Fabaceae > Lathyrus > Lathyrus sativus. The sequence continues at coordinate 927,884,914 of OZ012735.1, forward strand.
GTTATAACAATATCAAACTCAAATACAAGAAGCTGAAAAGCAATCTTGAATCTGAAATTGATCTTCTGAAGACAGAACTTGTTGAGCAAAAAGAAATTAATCTGAAAATCAAAAATGACTTTGAAATAACTCAACAAGAATCTGAATCTGAGACTAAGTCATGTGAAAACATTTTAGAAAAATATGACTCTAGCTTTCAGAGATTCCTTACTAAGAGCATAGACAGAAGCAAGATGGCTTCTATGATCTATGGTGTTAGTGGGAACAACAGAAGAGGTATTGGATATGAATCTTCATCTGGAAGTAATCCAAAATCTGTTGACAAACTTTTCATTAAGAAGACACCTCTGTATTCTCAATTTAAATTTGGTCACTTAAATGACATTAAACACACAAGCTCTGAGAAGAATACTTATGTGTTTAAACCCAAGGGAAGTCAGAATAAACATTATGTTGAAAAACAGAAGTTTAGACAAACCTACAAACCAACTAACCCCAAAGGACCCAAGAAGATCTGGGTACCTAAAAACAAAATAATTCCTGTTGCAGATGTTCTTAGCAGTAAGGTCAGGACACCAATCATGGTACCTGGACTCTGGATGCTCACGACACATGACAGGAGAAAAGTCTATGTTCCAAAGTCTGGAACTTAGATCTGGAGGTGATGTGAAGTTTGGAGGGAACCAGAAGGGCAAGATCATTGGATCTGGCACTATTGGAAATGGTAAACTTCCCTCTATTACTAATGTTTTACTTGTTGAAGGGTTGAAGCATAACTTATTGTCCATAAGTCAATTAAGTGACAATGGTTATGATATCACCTTTAATCAAAAATGTTGTAAAGCTATTAGTCAAAAGGATGGCTCTATCCTATTTAGTGGTAAGAGGAAAAACAACATTTATAAAATAAATCTTTCAGAACTTAAAGTTCAAAATGTTAAATGCCTCTTGTCTGTTAATGAAGAGCAATTGGTCTGGCACAGAAGATTGGGCCATATTAATATGAGACGTATATCTCAGATTAATAAACTTAATCTTGTCAGAGGACTCCCTAATCTGAAGTACACTTCAGATGCTCGTTGTGAAGCATGCCAAAAGGGGAAGTTTTCAAAAACATCTTGTAAATCAAAAAATGTTGTTTCTACTTCCAAACCACTAGAATTACTTCATATTGATCTGTTTGGACCAGTGAAAACTGCATCCATCAGAGGCAAGAAGTATGGATTAGTCATTGTTGATGACTATAGTAGATGGACATGGGTAAAGTTCTTAAAACACAAGGATGAGTCACATTCTGTGTTCTTTGACTTCTGCAAGCAAGTCCAGAATGAAAAGGATTTCAAAATTATAAAAGTCAGAAGTGATCATGGTGGTGAATTTGAAAATAAATATTTTGAAAAATATTTTTCTGAAAATGGCATTGCTCATGATTTTTCCTGTCCTAGAACTCCACAACAAAATGGGGTTGTAGAGAGGAAAAACAGAACTCTGCAAGAAATGGCCAGAACCATGATCAATGAGACAATCTGGCAAAACACTTTTGGGCAGAAGCAATCAACACAGCCTGTTACATTCAGAACAGAGTGTCTGTTAGACCTCTTCTGAAGAAGACTCCTTATGAACTGTGGAAGAACAAAAAGCCCAACATTTCATATTTTCATCCTTTTGGATGTATTTGCTATATGTTGAATACTAAGGATAATCTGAACAAGTTTGATTCCAAAGCACAGAAGTGTTTCATGCTTGGATATTCTAAACGCTTTAAAGGCTACAGAGTATACAACACTGAGACACAGATTGTGGAAGAATCCATTCATGTCAGATTTGATGATAAGCTTGGCTCTGAAAAGCCAAAGCAGTTTGATAACTCTGCAGATAGGGAAGTAGTCTTCAGTGACTCTGAAGTTCCAGAAGCAGACAAAATTCAAGTGAAGGAATTAGAAGCAACGCCAGATGCTATTCCTTTAACCTCTCAGATGAATAATCTAAACATTTCTGAAGAATCAACTATTAGAGGATCATCATCCAGAATTAAAGCTTCTCATCCAGAGGATGTCATTATTGGAAAGAAGGATGATCCCATCAGAACAAGATCCTTCCTAAGATCATCTGAAGCATCACTATTTGGACTGGTGTCAGAAATTGAACCATCTTCTGTAGATGAAGCTTTGCAAGACAATGATTGGATTGTTGCTATGCAAGAAGAGCTAAATCAATTTACCAGAAATGATGTATGGGATCTAGTTCAAAGACCACAAGGATTCAATATAATTGGTACAAAATGGGTCTTCAGAAATAAGCTAAATGAGAAAGAAGAAGTTGAAAGGAATAAGGCAAGGCTGGTTGCTCAAGGGTACAGTCAATAAGAAGGTATTGATTACACTGAGACATATGCTCCAGTGGCAAGGTTAGAATCTATACGCCTTCTTATTTCATTTGCTGCACAAAATAACATCACTCTGTATCAGATGGATGTTAAAAGTGCCTTTCTTAATGGTATTATAGAAGAAGAAGTTTATGTCCACCAACCTCCTGGTTTTGAAAATGCAAAATTTCCAGATCATGTTTTCAAACTAAAGAAATCTCTATATGGTTTAAAACAAGCTCCCAGAGCTTGGTATGAGAGATTGATCAATTTTCTTCTGGAGAAAAATTTCATCAGAGGCAAAGTGGATACAACACTCTTTTGTAAATCAATTAAGAAAGATCTTCTAATTTGTCAGATTTATGTAGATGATATTATTTTTGGATCAACAAATATTATGCTTGGAAAGGAGTTTGCTACATGTATGCAGGCAGAATTTGAAATGAGCATGATGGGAGAACTCAGATTCTTTCTAGGAATCCAAGTTAATCAAACTCCAGAGTGCACTTACATACATCAGACAAAATATGTTAAAGAACTTCTGAAGAAATTTAACATGTCTGATAGTAAGCTGGCAAAGACTCTCATGCATCCTACTAACTCACTTGGCAAGGAAGAGGTAAGTAAGAAAGTAGACCAGAAGCTCTACAGAGGTATGATTGGTTCTCTTCTTTATCTTACTGCTTCTAGACTTGACATATTGTTCAGTGTTTGTCTGTGTGCTAGATTCCAATCAGATCCTAGAGAATCACACTTGACAGCTGTCAAGAGGATTCTAAGTTATCTGAAAGGTACTTCTAATGTGGGTTTGTGTTACAGAAAATCTGATGATTTCAAATTAGTTGGATTCTGTGATGCTGACTACGCTGGAGACAGAGTGGAAAGAAAAAGTACTTCTGGAAGTTGTCAATTTCTAGGAAGAAATCTAATCTCCTGGTACAACAAGAAGCAACCCACAATTGCACTTTCAACCACAGAGGCTGAATACATTGCTGCTGCTGGATGTAGCACGCATATGCTCTGGATGAAAAGTCAATTAGAATATTATCAAATTTTTGAAAGTAACATTTCTATCTTTTGTGATAATACTTCTGCTATATGTTTGTCCAAGAATCCTATTTTACATTCTAAGGCAAAACATATAGAAATTAAGCATCATTTCATCAGAGACTATGTTCAGAAGGGAATCATAAATTTAGCCTTTGTTGATACAGATCATCAATGGGCAGATATTTTTACAAAACCCCTTGTTGAAGATAGATTCAAATTTATTCTGAAAAATATTGGTATGGATTTTTGTCCAGAATGATATTTATCAGAAGCAAACTTTTACAAATGCAATAATGCCTAATGCTCTGAAGTATTTCTTCTGATTGCTTATTTTATTCTGATCAATATTTCTTTTGTGAAACTCTGAACTAACAATCTTTAGAAGATCTGAACATTGGCTAACGTTTCATTTCTTAAGAGAATTCAGAACACATGCAAGCAAACACGTGTCACACCAAATCTGAAGAGGTGGCGTGTACATAACTGAAGAGACGTTTGAGGTGAAGTTTAAATAGTGAATATCTTGATTTTCCCCCCAAATTGTCAGAAGCAATTAATGTTTGAAATGATTATTATTCTTTTCATTTATTACTTGTTAAAACGTGCAAATTTCTGACTATTGATATGCCTAAGTGTTTTAGTATAAATACATGACTTGTATTCACTTTCACACTTTTCACACTCTCAGAAAAATTATATGCGTTTTCATCTTCTATTTGCTCTACATAAAAACCCTAAACCTAAGCGTTTGAGAAAGCATTCTTCAATGGCAACCTCATCATCAACAGCTGCTCAATTTCAATCTTCTATGGCTGCTGTAACTTCAGAAAACATGGGTGTTGCTCCCTATTCTCCTCCCAAAAGAACTCTTCTAACCCCTGTTGAAAAATTGGAAGTTCTATGTGAATCCATGGTTGAGTTTGACTCTCTTGCAGAAAATGAGTTTGAGTTTCGTTCCATCATTGGAGCTCAAGGATGGGTTAAATATTTTGATAGGCTCTTTGGACCAGTTTACCCCCTCCTTGTGAAAGAATTCTGGATCCATGCATCAGTTTACCCCAAGTTCATCTTATCTTCTGTGCTGGGAAAAGAAATTATTATCACAGAAGATCTGATAAGAAAACTAATTGGATATGAAGAAACAGATGGTGTTTCCCACTTGCCAGCTGGGCGTGTGGACATGGATGAGGTATATGAAGAAGTAATGACTGTTGGTCAAGCTTCTAACAAATTCAAGGATCTGAAGCCTGACTACAAGATCTGGGCCAAGATCTTCATGGGATGCATACACCATAGGAAGTCAACTAATTCTCCAGATTATGTCAATAGTGAACAGCTCTATTTCATGTATTGTCTCAGTCAGAGCACAAAGGTAGATCTTCCATACATTCTTTTTATGCATCTGTGGAACCATATAAATGCATCTAGAGAGTATGTGAAAGAGAAAGGACAGAAGATCAGAACTTGGATCCCCTTTGGAAGGTTGATCTCAGATCTTCTTATTGAGAATGGTTTGGTCACTGCTCTGTACGCTGCTGGAGTTACAGAGGAATTAGAATTTATAATGGGAAAGCCTCTAAATGCTAAAAGTCTTCAGAGACTCAAAATTGTTGATGAACTCACAACAACTCCCAAGAAGCTGAATGTGTCTGAATTGAATAAGAGGGTTCCTGTAAATGACTTTCCTTTATTCTTTGCTGAAGAGCCCAGACATATAGTTGTTATGTATATTGATGAATGCAAGAAGGAAGGAAAACCTGTTCCTGCTAATGTGATTCAGCTAGCTAGACAACCTCTACCCAATGCAGAAGAAGTAGAAGAAGAAGCACAACTACATAGGAAAAGGACTCTGCCAGTAGGAGACTCTGCACCTGCTCAGAAGAAAGTCAAGATTGCTGAGAAGACAAAGAAGCTCTTGAAGAGAAAAGAATCTGAAGAAGCTGCTTCTGTACCTGCCAAGAGGATCAAAATAAAAGGTACTAAATCTTCTGTATCTTCTGCAAATATTGTTATAAATGATTCAAATATTAAGTCTGTCCCAAAACCACCATCAACACAAACTACTTCTGTTACTGCTCCCAGTTCTAAATCACCACAAAAACAAACTTCTATTCCAACCACAACAACAACAAAAATCACTCAAACACCACCAGTCTCTATCCCCAAATCATCTCAACCAAAAATCCATATCAAACAGTTTGTTCCACAAACACAACCTACAGAAAAACAATCATCTGAACAATCAGAAAATCAACAAGAATCTCAACCAGAAAAAGCTTCTGAAAATCCACCATCAAATAATCAATCATCTGAACCCATTGCACCTGTTACTTCAGAACCTACAAAGGTAACTTCTGCTCCTACTTCATCAGACCCAATCACCATTCCATCTGATTCACCCATCTCAGAACAACCATCCAAACCATCTGAAATTCCTTCAGAACAAACCAACACTTCTGAACCTCACATCCCTGAGACAGAAGTTCTTGATGTCACACCCTTAAAAATAGTGTTTCAAGTATCTTCTACCTCTTGTACACCAACCACATCCTCTAACTCCTCAGAATCAGAACTCCACCCAGATTTTCTAATCTCTCCATCTGAAAAATACTCTGAGGTAAACCAACCAGAACCCATCATACCCTCAAAAGCTCCAATTCCAGATCCTATTCCCACACCAGCACCATCATCTGAGATATTAATTCCCAATCCAAACCCAAGATGTTCTATATCTTATGCTCAAGTCTCATCTCTATTTCATAATCTGTCTTATGGTTTCAAACTGAAAGACTTTTATGACAGAGTTGAACCTTCTGATCCCATCAACCCTCTGAAACCAAAACTCACAATGACCCTTCCATCTGTGATTCTTGATTACATTAAATCTATGTCAGATGTAGGATCTTTAGCAACCATATCATGTTCTGCAAAATCTGATAAAGTTGTTGTTTCAGCTCTGCCAATTGCATCTGATAACACTGTTGCATCTGATGCACCACCAAAATCTGCTTTCAAACCCTACTCAAATGAAACTTTTGATGTAGTTACCTTTCACAGAAGAGCAAAACCTCATTTGCTAAATGCTTTAATCAGATCAAAAGAAAAAGCTCCTGAGATACCCTTCATTCCATATTATCCTCCTCCTCTGATCTCTATTCAGCAATCTCTTTTTCCACCAACTCCCCAACCTAAACCTGTAACTCTGGAAACTTTGTTACGTCCAAAGCCCATACTTAATGTTGATCATTTATTTCAAACATTTTTGCAAGAAATACAGATGTATTTAGGTACTGTTCAGAAGAAATGCTCAGAAACAATGGATGCCAAAGAATCTGACATCATTTGGAATGGATTCATCAACAGATTCAACTCCGTAGCTTCAAATATGAAGAACGTCTGTTCTGATGATGCAAAGCTCAGATTTGCTGAGGCTGCAAGGACTCTATTCTGGACTGTCAACAAATCTTAACCTCTGCTTCTTTTAGATGCTCCTCCACCATCACCAGAATCTACTGAAAATGCATCTGAAGAGAATCAATTGGCTATGACTCTGGTAGACCCTTCTTCTACTTCCAATGCTCCAGACTCTACAGAACCAATGGAAATTGACTCTGTTCAAGCTCCAGAACCTAATCTTAATTCTTCATCTGAGTTAAAGAAAAAACATCTAGATTTTGAAGATAAGATTGCTGCTCTGGAAGCTGGCCAGTCAGAGATCAAGTCCTGGATGGCAAAGCAGGATAAGAAGTCTGAGGATATGACAGAATGGATGTCAAAGCAAGATGAAAAGAATGAAACTACGGCTAAGTGGATGTCCAAGCAAGAGCAATCATCCTCTAAGATTACAGATCTATTGAAGATGCTTTTGTCCAAACACTCTTAGATTTTTTTTTCATTCTATTGTTTTTGCATCTGTTGTTTGCATCTGTACTTTATTGCTATATCTTCTGATGTTTGCCTATGTACTTCTGTTCTGATCTTATGAATGAATCAAAGTTTTCTCCATTGAATTATCTCATTTACTGTTTCCTTTTATGTGTCTTTTTAAAGTTTTACTTTTTGCTTATGACAAAAAAGGGGGAGAAAATATAGATCTGAACTGTTTAATATAACTTCACCAGAATGAAACTTCAGACATATTTATTCTATCTAACATTTAATCTGACTATTTCAGAATATTTGATAAGTACATTCTATAAAAGAAACTCTGAGTCTATCAGATCATTTGACTATTATCAAACTCTGAGTCTATCAGATCATTTGACTATTATCAAACTCTGAATCTTAAATCTGCAAGACATTCTGACCTTCAAATGTTATAAGAACAAACAAGATCTAACTCTGAATATTACTCAAAGACAAAAGGGAAGTTTCTATTCCTTATTTGTATTTAACTCAGGGGGAGATTCATCATCTCAGGGGGAGTTATAATTCTAATATGTTCAGTTAAACAAAATTTCTGATACTTTTTGTCATCATCAAAAAGGGGGAGATTGTTAGAACACAGATTGGTTCTTAATAATATCTCTTTGTTTTGATGATAAATGTTAGGAAATTTTGTATTTAAAGAATTATATTCTCTAAAATTTGGTTGAGAGTTTTACTACAGATTGTAATGAAATTAACACTCCAGAAGCAAATCTGAATTGTATACAAGAAGTTATCTAGACTCTGAAGCGCTGATAACAAGAAAACGCATCGATTATATCGCTAGATTTCATTGACGTTTTATCGCGCATTCACCGTTTTAACACTCGATTTCTCGAGTTTTTCTTACTATTTTGCAGGTACATCGTTATGTGAAGCCAAATCATGAATTAAGAGAAAAGGAACAAAAGAGACCACAAGGAGATGAAGAAATGCAGAAGCCTACAAAAAGACTGCATAATTTGTTGCAGCCACGATCGTTACAAGGGTGTCACGACCGTGACACCCCAAATTGGGCCATCACGACCGTAAGAGAGTGGTCACGACCGTGACACTTAAAATCCTCAAATTACGAACGTGAAGACCTTGTCACGCCCGTGACAAGGATAAAACTTGGTTTTGACTCAGACTACGTCAAGGCACCACTTGAAGACCACTTCTCCTCTTATTTCTCCTCAAGGCAGCACGTGAAGACCACTTCTCCCATTTTTGTTGCCACGTTCCAGCATTTCCTCAACAACTTCAGCAAGGCCCATGCAACAAAGGACCAAGAATCCAGCCCATTAAAGACTCTATAAATAGTACAAGCTCTGTGAACTCAAGGACAGACTTCATTATCCAAAATTCCTGCGGAAGCTCTGCCGAACTACCTTACGAACCAGCATTTCCATTCCAGCATTATTTTATTTTCTGTCTCGTTTTATTTGTATCCAAACCAACCGCATAACAATTTCCAACATCAGGAAATTGTTATACATTTATTTGTTCTAAACCTTCAGCATTCGTTTATTTTTAATTTCCGCCTACTCCAAGCTTTCCGATCTGTGGAAGAAGGAGTCTGCTCAAATATTTGTTAATCAGGTTTTTCAATTTATTGCAATTTAATTTAATTATAATGTCTATTTATTTTTCTGCCATGAGTAAGTTATTATTTAATTCTCTGTCTGGTTCAACCTCGATGAGTAGCTAAACACCTTAGGGCGGTATGTAGTTATAACAAACTTAACCGGTAAAATATAACCATAGGCTGAAAATAATTAATCACTTAACATTCTGGCTGATACTTTTTAATTGAAATAGACCTTTTCGTTACGAGAGTAAGAAAAGGGTATTAGGTTGGGTCAAGACCACGAGAGTGTGAGATTTTAACCAGATAGCTAAAGTTAGGCATTTAAATTAAACACAGCGAGAGCGCTTTAAGATAAATTAGAATTATTTAGTTTCCAAAAATTACCTCTAAACACTTATGGGCTAGCGAGAGCAGGCATAGGGCTTTAGGGATAAGATCTGATATAAGACCACGAGAGTGTGAGTTGAGGGTATTTAAACTGGTAATCTCTACCGAATAGATTAAGTGAACATCTCTATAAGCCTAGGTTAGATTGACCACCTAAGTTAGTATAATTACATACCGACCGCCTTAGTATTACTTTATTAAAAACTTAAATTTAATTCCGCCTTTAATAGTCTTAAAACCAACAACAATCGTGACAACCATTCGCCTTAGCTAAACTAGAAGTTCATCTAGCACTAAGTAACAATAGAATCCCTGTGGATCGATAATCTTAAATATTACTTCGATAGGCTGTGCACTTGCAGTAAGATACCGCTAGACGCATAAGTAGACACGTCTTTAGCCCATCAAGTTTTTAGCGCCGTTGCCGGGGATTCCTTAATTTAGTTACTAGTGCATTTAGGTAGCATTGTCTAGACTAAGGTATCAACTATTTAATTTAATCTAATCTCCGAGTGTATGCCAAGTACTCGCTCTAAAAGCGAAGACTTGCAACCTCTAATCCCTGAATCGGAGCGCTTCTTACACGTAAGAAGACGTATATTCGATTTCGAAAATAATTCCAATATTCCAGATCTTCAATTAGATCCGCCTAAACCAGTCGTAAATTCAGAAGACGCAGGGATGGCTGAAGAACAAACTCATCCACTCAAGTATTACGCTAATCCTTCGCAAGGTGAACCGCATTCAAGCATTGCAGCGCCGGCTATCAACCGAAATGATTTCGAACTAAAACCTTCGTTGATATCAGCCGTGCAACAAAATCAATTCGCCGGAAATCCTACCGAGGATCCGAATCTTCATCTTTCGATCTTTGTGCAATATGCAGATACCGTAAAAGCCAATGGAGTTACCCAAGAAGCTATTAGACTACGTTTATTTCCTTTTTCACTTCGAGACAGAGCAAGAGCTTGGCTTCAATCTCTGCCTTCGAACTCAGTAACTACGTGGGCAGAGCTTAAGAAAGTTTTCTTGAATAGGTATTTTCCACCTAGCAAGACAGCCATGCTGAGAGCTCAGATCAACGGATTTAAGCAAAGAGAAAGTGAATCATTATTCGAAGCTTGGGAACGCTATAAGGATCTACTTAGACTTTGTCCACATCATGGATTAATAGACTGGATGGTCATCCATACCTTCTATAATGGACTCTTGTATAACACAAGAATGACAATTGACGCTGCCGCGGGTGGTGCATTGATGGACAAAGAATATAGAGATGCCTATGCACTTATCGAAAGTATGGCTCAAAATCATTACCTTTGGGGAAGCGAGAGAGTCGCAACTGAGAAACCAACAAAGGGAGGTATGTACGAAGTAAGTAGTATGGACCAAGTCAATGCGAAGTTTGACCAACTAAGCCAAAAGATCGATAACTTGGCCATAACACCTGCAGCCACCGTGGCTGCAGTAACACCTAACTGTGAGTTATGTGGAGTCCCAGGACACAAAGTTTCTGATTGTCAACTATTGACAGGAACTCCCACTGATCAAGTGAATTATGCTCAAGGAAACCCTTACTCAAACACATATAACCCAGGTTGGAAGAATCATCCAAACTTTTCCTATAAGAATAACAATGCTTATTACGCACCAGGTCAAGCACCAGCTACATCACCAGGATATCAAAAGACTGCTCCTAATATCCCTAGAAAATCGAACCTTGAATTGATGATGGAGAACTTTATAGCTAACCAATCTCAAACAAACAAGGACTTCTTAAACCAAAATATTCACACTAGTGACCAGATTAAACAATTAGTGAGCAAAGTAGATGCATTAGCTACACATAACAAAATGCTTGAAACTCAGATTTCACAAGTAGCTCAACAACAAGCACCTACTGCTGCACCAGCTGGAGTATTCCCTGGACAACCTCAACCTAATCCGAAAGGACATGCTAACGCTGTAATATTAAGAAGTGGCAAGGAACTTGACGGACCTACCGATCCAAGACTTGACAATCCAGCCATGTACCAAAAACCGGATAAACCGACTGAAGTGGTGAATGATCCAGAAGAAAAGGAAGATGACAATCGAGAGGTAGTGGAGAAAGAACAACCTTATGTGCCTCCACCACCCTATAAACCACCAATTCCGTACCCTCAAAGATTAGTAAGTTCCAAGACGACGGGTCAATTTAAGAAATTTGTCGAACTTCTGAAACAGTTGAATATTACTATTCCGTTTACAGAAGCAATTACCCAAATACCCTCGTATGCTAAGTTTTTAAAAGAAATCTTATCCAATAAGAAAAAGATAGAGGATAACGGAACAGTTACACTTACTGCCGAGTGTAGCGCCATAATTCAGAATAACATGCCTCCTAAGCTAAAAGATCCAGGAAGTTTTTCTATACCCTGTGTAATAGGAAAATTCGTCATTGACAAAGCTCTATGCGATTTAGGAGCCAGTATCAGTGTTATGCCCTTAACTATTTGCAAAAGGCTAGACATGGGAGACCTAAGACCAACTAAAATGTCTGTTCAACTAGCCAATCGCTCTGTTAAATATCCTGTAGGCATACTAGAAAACATCCCAGTACGTATAGGACAATTCTACATTCCTACTGATTTTATAATCATGGACATCTCTGAAGACTCCACTACACCTATCATACTAGGAAGACCATTCTTAGCTACCGCCGGAGCTATAATAGACGTAAAAAGAGGAAAGCTAACCTTTGAAGTAGGTGAAGAGAAAGTTGAATTTGTTTTAACACAATTCTTACAATCACCAGCTATAGAGGATACATGCTATCTATTGGACGTAATTGACGAATGTGTAAGAGAAATGGAACTGAAAGAGATCACTTATTCTGAAATAATGAAAATTCAAATCCCTCCGATTTTCGAAGATGATAATTGGCAAAAATCGTATCAGGATGATAGTCTAAGCGAAAGTTTAGCACTTACACCGGATCCCATGCCAAGTAAAGATAAACCTACATTAGGATTAAAAACTTTACCTCATAACCTAAGGTACGAATTCTTAGACGTTGAATGTAAAAGACCAGTTATAGTAAATTCCAGTTTAGGAACTATAGAAACAAAGAAACTTTTAGATGTCTTGAAGAAATATCCAACTGCATTAGGATATAACATATCTGATCTCAAAGGAATATGTCCTTCAGTTTGCATGCCTCGTATTCTGCTAGAAGAAGATTGCAGAACCTCCAGAGAATCTCAAAGAAGAATTAACCCAACCCTTAGCACTGTAGTAAAAGAAGAAGTTAAGAAATTATTAGATGCCGGGATAATATATCCGATCTCTGATAGTGAATGGGTTAGTCCAATACATGTAGTGCCAAAGAAAGGAGGTATCACTGTCGTGAAAAACGCTCAAGGCGAATCGATATCACAAAGAGTAGTGACGGGATATAGAGTGTGCATAGATTATCGTAAGCTAAACAAAGCCACTCGAAAAGATCATTTCCCACTACCTTTTATAGATCAAATGTTAGAACGATTAGCCAAGCATTCTTACTTCTGTTACCTTGATGGTTACTCAGGATTTTTCCAAATCCCTATCCATCCTGATGATCAAGAGAAGACTACATTCACATGTCCTTATGGAACGTTCGCTTATAGGCGAATGCCCTTTGGATTGTGCAACGCTCCTGCAACCTTTCAAAGATGTATGATGTCAATCTTCGCAGATTTTATAGACAACATCATGGAAGTGTTCATGGACGACTTCTCTGTATGCGGGCAAAGTTTTGAAGGATGCTTATCGAATTTAGAAATGGTGTTAGAAAGATGTGTAAAAGTAAATCTCGTACTTAACTGGGAGAAATGTCATTTTATGGTCAACGAAGGAATAGTATTAGGTCATGTAATATCCGACAAGGGAATTGAAGTTGATAAAGCTAAGATTGAAGTAATAAAAGATCTTCAACCCCCTAAAACCGTTCGAGAAATACGAAGCTTTTTAGGACACGCCGGTTTTTACCGACGATTCATCAAAGATTTCTCGAAAATTACTAAACCTCTTACTGGTTTATTAATGAAAGACGCTGAGTTCATATTCAATGAAGATTGTCTTAAAGCATTCGAAACTTTAAAAACAGCCCTCATCACCGCACCAATCATGCAACCCCCTGACTGGAGATTACCTTTTGAAATCATGTGCAATGCGAGTGACTATGCTGTAGGCGCAGTTCTGGGCCAGAGAAAGGAAAAGAAACTTCATGCGATTTACTACACCAGTAGAACCTTAGATTCTGCTCAGATGAACTACGCTACTACAGAAAAAGAATTGTTAGCAGTTGTCTTCGCGCTTGACAAATTCCGCTCTTACCTAGTTGGAGCGAAAATAATCATTTACATAGACCATGCTGCTATCCGATATCTATTAACTAAGAAAGATGCTAAACCAAGACTCTTAAGATGGATTTTACTCTTACAAGAGTTTGATCTAGAAATAAAAGATAAGAAAGGTACTGAAAACGTCGTAGCGGACCATTTATCTAGAATAGAAGGTATTAAACCCGAACAAGTGCCGATTAACGATGATTTTCCGTATGAACAGCTGATAGCACAAATAGGAAGCGACCTAGTGCAGTTAGATATAAATGAACCAGAATCCGTGGAAACAATACAGACAACTGTAGTACTGCCATGGTACGCTGACATTGTCAACTACCTAGCCGCAGGAGCTCTTCCACCCAATCTAACCTATCAGCAGAAAAAGAAATTCTTTCATAATCTGAAACATTACTATTGGGATGAACCATTATTGTTCAAAAGAGGACCAGATGGAATCTTTCGCCGATGTATTCCCGAAGAAGAAATAGAAGATGTCATTGCTCAATGCCATTCATCTCCTTATGGTGGACATGCAAGCACTCCCAAGACTTGTGCAAAAATCTTGCAAGCCGGCCTATTCTGGCCTAATCTATGGAAGGACGTCCACATCGCGGTTATAAATTGCGATCGGTGTCAACGCACTGGCAATATTTCAAGAAGAGATGAGATGCCCCAAAAGGGAATTTTAGAAGTAGAAATCTTCGACGTCTGGGGAATAGACTTCATGGGACCATTCCCATCATCTTTCGGTAATAATTACATACTCGTAGCTGTTGACTATGTCTCGAAATGGATTGAAGCCATAGCTTCTCCTACAAACGATACACGAGTAGTAATAAAGCTTTTCAAAAATATAATCTTTCCCAGATTTGGTGTGCCTCGACTCGTCATAAGTGACGGTGGCTCGCACTTCATTTCAAAAATCCTTGACAAATTACTATCTAAATATGGAGTACGACACCGTGTGGCTACGCCATATCACCCACAAACAAGTGGACAGGTCGAAGTCTCAAACAGAGAGATTAAACAAATCTTAGAAAAGACTGTCGCCATATCTCGGAAAGATTGGTCATCTAAACTTAATGAAGCTCTATGGGCTTATAGGACCGCTTACAAGACACCCATAGGTACTACACCTTTCAAACTAGTTTATGGAAAATCTTGTCACCTCCCAGTAGAACTAGAACACAAAGCTTATTGGGCGATCAGAACTCTCAATCTAAACTATAATGCTGCAGGAGAAAAGCGAATCCTAGACATTAACGAATTAGAAGAATTAAGGTTAGATGCATATGAGAATGCTAAGATATATAAAGAAAGAACCAAGCGATGGCATGATAAACGCCTATCTAGGAAAGAATTCAGTGTGGGAGACGTTGTACTCCTCTTTAATTCAAGACTTAGGCTCTTTCCTGGAAAATTAAAGTCTAGATGGTCAGGACCCTTTGATATAACTAAAGTATTCCCAAGTGGAGCAATAGAAATTAAGGGTAAGAATAGTGAACCATTCATAGTAAACGGACAACGTCTAAAACACTATCATAAAGTTGAAAATAGAGATTATGCGAATAATCTAAAGCTTTTAGAATTGTCCACTAATTCCCCTGATTAATCTAAACCAAAGCATTACGTCAGGCTTTTGACAATAAAAACAGCGCTTAGTGGGAGGCAACCCATTCACTTATTTACTTATTTTAAACTATTCTTTTCTTTTAGAGCATTGTTATTGATCGTTTTTACTATTTGTTTAAGTTGTTTTGTCAGTTTTATTTTACATTACTATTATCGCCATTACATTAAGCATTTCATTTTCTTATTTTTATCTTAAATCACTTTTTACAGATTTTCTAAAGTCTTTTCCACTGATTTGTTTCCCCTATATTTGCACTGACCATGGCTAACCAACCAATTAACTATATGGAAACCAAATTTAGAGGTAGGAACCAAAGAATGAAGTTTGAAGAGTTATCACAGCGGCAAATGGATTTGACCCTGTACCCAGATGATAAGACTATGGAAACCCTAGGTATACATGATAGTGTCATGTACTTGTTCAACCGACTCGGATGGGAGAATGCATTGATCCAACATAAGTTTGCGACTTACCGCGAGCTTACCCTTGAGTTCCTTAGCTCCTTCCTTTACCTACCTGAGCGCGGTTTTGGATTTAGGAAAGGATTTATTAGTTTCCGCCTATTTGGAATAGAATACGACTTTAACCATAAAGAACTAGCTGACTTGTTAGGATTCCCTAGTGGACCATTCGCTTTCACTACCACACAGGTAGAATTGATGGATGTGGAGCTAGACTTCTTTTGGGGAACTCTAACCGGAAACTACCACCCTGAACCAAATAACATGAATAATGATGAGATCCATAATCTTGCTCTCCGTTACTTCCATAAATTCCTTGACCACACCTTCTTTGGAAAAGAAGAAAACATTACCGGAGTTTCTAAAGATGAAGTATTTATTATGTCATGTTTCACTAATGGACAGTCTGTTAATGGTGTACCTTTCATGATGCAAACCTTCACCCGCATCCAAGAAGAACCTGAATTACCTATATTAGTAGGAGGTCTTGTAACCATGATTGCTGATGCCATAGGACTTAGGTACCAAATGGACAGGTGCACCCGTCTAGGAACAATCCGCCCTATGAATCTTAAATTCTGCTTCAATAGACATATCATAAGGAATTTAGGACGCCCACCTTTTGAGTACCTAATCCGAAACGAAGTAGTAACCCTGTTCACATTGCCTAATCATGCTAGAGTAAGTGTTCATAATAAGGATAACTGGCTTTATGAGTTAAACCCACCTGATTATCCAGCTACTCCTGAAACACCTCAGTCTCACAGGATAACAGATGATATAATGACCGCTGTTGAAACTGAC
The DNA here is from genome assembly GCA_963859935.3 of Lathyrus sativus. NCBI lineage: Eukaryota > Viridiplantae > Streptophyta > Magnoliopsida > Fabales > Fabaceae > Lathyrus > Lathyrus sativus. The sequence continues at coordinate 927,901,475 of OZ012735.1, forward strand.
CCTGAGACACCTCCTGGTTACCATGACATTGACCCAACTGACAAAGTACATGAAACCCCTGGAGTGAATCAAGGAGATTATGCTAACAACTTACAAAACATCATGAACACTCTCAATGCCTACCAAACTGACATTAATCTATTCAAAGAAGACATTAAGAGCATGCGATTGGACATTATAGGATTGACTGACATGGCCTGCGAACAGTTCTATCATTTGGACTCCGCCATCGAAGACCTGAAGAAACGCTTTTGAAAATGCTATAAGTGATTTAGTTTATTTTTTCTCATTATTTTCGTTTCTAGTTAGATTTATCTTTCGCAACAATTTCATACCGCAATTTCCGTTTTTGTAATTTCATTTTCAATTACTTTATGCAATGCACCTTTAATTTCAATTATTTCTCCATTTTTAGCAACTTGGCAGGGTACTATTCTACCTTTAATTTCATATTTTTTCTATATACTGTTATGCCTGCATTATTTCATGTATACAATCTTTCATGCAAGTCCGTATAATACTGTGTTGCAAATTATATACAATATGGTGTGTATTTAATATAAGTGTTACTAAAGAAAATAAATTATTATTAATTTATGAATAACGTGAGAAAATGTTCTTTTCTGGGAATTATTCAGCAAAACATGCCCTCACGGTCGTCACACCTATCTTACGATCGTGACGTGCTCGTTTAGCGTGTCACGACCGTCACGCCCCTGTCACGACCGTGACTACCTCTATTACAGGAATCGTGAGAAACAGAACTGTTTCTCATCGTGTCTCCTCTTCTTCTCCATCCATAACCTACCCAAAAACTACCCATTCCTTCCTTAACCGCCGTAACCTCCCCATTACCCTCATTAAACTCCCATTATCATAACCCATCTCATTAACACTCTCCCGTATTTAACCCGAACCTCTATCTCCCTCATTCTACCATTTTTCTCACAAAACCTCACAAAAACCTTCTTCCCTCACTCTTCACTCTTGCATGCTATGGATTCCATCACTTTTAGAGAAGGTGAAGCTGGAGTAACCCAGAGAGACCGTTTCATCCGATTCCAAAACCGCGGTGTGCAACCTACCCGCTACATTGCCACTGACTGTCTGCGGGAACTCGGAATGTTGGCCAGCGTTCAAAGCCTACTGCAAAAGGTCGGTCTGTGGGATCTCTGCCGTCAACCTCAGCCCATATTCGAACTTCTGACGCTGGAGTTCTTAAGCTCTTACAGCTACATCACCCCTCCCGGTTCTCAGAGTCAGCTTACCGGCATCGCAACCTTCCGCTTGCATGGCCAAGAGTTCAATCTTCCGCAAACCAGGATAGCCGAGCTGTTAGGCTTCGATCACGGAACTGAAGCCCACCGTCGCGTGCCCGATAATTTTAGTGAACAAGCTTTCACTCTATGGCACGACTTAACCAACACCCGTGCATCCACCTTCCAGAGCCTCAACGCCACACACATCCACAACCCGGCAATCCTCTATTTTCACCGGGTCATCTGCAACACAATCTTCGCTAGAGAAAGCAACCATAAGCTCAACTCCAAGGAGCTTCTGTTCTTATACTGCGCTCTTCATGACGAGCCGATCAACGCTTCCCCTTTCATGCTTCATCACATCCAGGCCATTGCACAGCGAGGCTCCTCCCCGTTCTTCATAGGCGGCATTGTCACCGCCCTCGCCATTCAGTTGGGGCTTGGTGACGCGCTCGTTAATCAGCCTCACCTAGCCGCCGAATTCCTGACCAAGAGCTACTGCAGGTCCGCCCACCTGATCGCGCAGCGAAAGGATGGCAGGTATAGCCCTGTTGTCAATGGCACCATTTTCCACCACATCATTCTACCGTCCCGCAGCCGCATCGATCCATCCAACCGAGCCAACTGGCTCTTTGTTTTACCTGCTGCTGCCGATCACGTCCCGGTTCATGATGATCAGGCAGACGCTCCAGCGGACGAGATGCAGGACGATATGGATGCAGCTGAGCCTGTCCAGGATATCCCAGAGACATCTACACGACAGCCCCCTGCTCCCGCAGTTACACTTGAGGAAGTCCTCCTTGCGATTCATCAGCAAAACCAGATGAACGCCGCACTGGAGCGAAGGCAGAAGGCGCAATATGATGCTTTACTCGGCACTATTGCTGCAAACCAGGAGGCCACTAATGAGCGGTTTGGAGAACTTTTCAGCGAGCTAGAATCGCTCCGCATTAGCATTACTGCTACCTCCGGCACCGGTTCTGATCCTGACGCGACTCCCTCCAGACGCCGCTCTCGCACCAGAGGCCGAGCCCGCGGTCCTCAGCAGCCATAGTTTACCTTTATGTTTGTTTTTCGTTTTAGTCTTGTACTATATTTGTACCGCATTTATATCACAACATTGAGGACAATGTCTGATATAGTGTGGGAGAGGTACCTTTCATTTTCGCACTTTTCCATTTCGTTGTACTTTCAATTCCGTTGTATTTCTTTTAGCAAATCAATGAAATGAGCAAATCTTTGCGCTATTTTCTTTAATTTCGAGCTTTCCCCGATTATTAAGCTATACCAGAAAAATCTTTAATTATTCGCATTACCCGACTTACCTACGGAATCGTAACTAGGAAGCCGAGAACGATTAAACAAGACCAATACAATCTTGACATCTTTGACTCCCTGCTTAAGCAATTCCATCCCGACCACCATTGCGAGTACACCTTTAGTTTCAGTTCAAAAGTAACCCCCAGTAGTTTATACTAGCAGTCAGCACCGTCTGAACACAAACCACGTGGGGAGCCGATGAATATAAGCGTTTGATGCCTAATCAATAATGATCCTTCATATCTCGATGCAAAATGAAAAGAAATTGCACCAAAGTACACGGTCGCAGATAAGAAACGAGAAATATGAGAAGGAATCCGTTTCGAGTTGGTTCAGAGGTACTGGTTCTGAACTCGGTAGGGCGTGCTACGGCTCGATCCCCCACAACCTCCGAATCGGATAAAACATGAAGGGTTACCACACTCGTGTACCAGACCCCGTGCTCAAAAAGGATCAAAATCGCTAACCGGCTACTCCACTACGTGTGTGCTAAGGCAAAGGGCTTAATGTGACTGCGCTAGAACGAAATCGGGCGAAATAAGATCGAAAAACTCTAGGTGAAATCGTAATGTGATTACCGATTGTTTCGTTTAACGGGAAGTCTACGACATAGCTTGTTGCTTGTGTCATTAGTGTATCGGTAGTGTTCTATCAAAGTACCGGAGTATCCGACAAAACGATCCGCCGTACGGTTTGCTATGAGTATGCGTGAGTAAATTCGTGTCCGTCGATTTTCAACCGACTATTTTCTTGAGGACAAGCAAAGGTTTAAGTTTGGGGAAGTTTGATAACAAGAAAACGCATCGATTATATCGCTAGATTTCATTGACGTTTTATCGCGCATTCACCGTTTTAACACTCGATTTCTCGAGTTTTTCTTACTATTTTGCAGGTACATCGTTATGTGAAGCCAAATCATGAATTAAGAGAAAAGGAACAAAAGAGACCACAAGGAGATGAAGAAATGCAGAAGCCTGCAAAAAGACTGCATAATTTGTTGCAGCCACGATCGTTACAAGGGTGTCACGACCGTGACACCCCAAATTGGGCCATCACGACCGTAAGAGAGTGGTCACGACCGTGACACTTAAAATCCTCAAATTACGAACGTGAAGACCTTGTCACGCCCGTGACAAGGATAAAACTTGGTTTTGACTCAGACTACGTCAAGGCACCACTTGAAGACCACTTCTCCTCTTATTTCTCCTCAAGGCAGCACGTGAAGACCACTTCTCCCATTTTTGTTGCCACGTTCCAGCATTTCCTCAACAACTTCAGCAAGGCCCATGCAACAAAGGACCAAGAATCCAGCCCATTAAAGACTCTATAAATAGTACAAGCTCTATGAACTCAAGGACAGACTTCATTATCCAAAATTCCTGCGGAAGCTCTGTCGAACTACCTTACGAACCAGCATTTCCATTCCAGCATTATTTTATTTTCTGTCTCGTTTTATTTGTATCCAAACCAACCGCATAACAATTTCCAACATCAGGAAATTGTTATACATTTATTTGTTCTAAACCTTCAACATTCGTTTATTTTTAATTTCTGCCTACTCCAAGCTTTCCGATCTGTGGAAGAAGGAGTCTGCTCAAATATTTGTTAATCAGGTTTTTCAATTTATTGCAATTTAATTTAATTATAATGTCTATTTATTTTTCTGCCATGAGTAAGTTATTATTTAATTCTCTGTCTGGTTCAACCTCGATGAGTAGCTAAACACCTTAGGGCGGTATGTAGTTATAACAAACTTAACCAGTAAAATATAACCATAGGCTGAAAATAATTAATCACTTAACATTCTGGCTGATACTTTTTAATTGAAATAGACCTTTTCGTTACGAGAGTAAGAAAAGGGTATTAGGTTGGGTCAAGACCACGAGAGTGTGAGATTTTAACCAGATAGCTAAAGTTAGGCATTTAAATTAAACACAGCGAGAGCGCTTTAAGATAAATTAGAATTATTTAGTTTCCAAAAATTACCTCTAAACACTTATGGGCTAGCGAGAGCAGGCATAGGGCTTTAGGGATAAGATCTGATATAAGACCACGAGAGTGTGAGTTGAGGGTATTTAAACTGGTAATCTCTACCGAATAGATTAAGTGAACATCTCTATAAGCCTAGGTTAGATTGACCACCTAAGTTAGTATAATTACATACCGACCGCCTTAGTATTACTTTATTAAAAACTTAAATTTAATTCCGCCTTTAATAGTCTTAAAACCAACAACAATCGTGACAACCATTCGCCTTAGCTAAACTAGAAGTTCATCTAGCACTAAGTAACAATAGAATCCCTGTGGATCGATAATCTTAAATATTACTTCGATAGGCTGTGCACTTGCAGTAAGATACCGCTAGACGCATAAGTAGACACGTCTTTAGCCCATCAAGCGCCAGATGCATTCTTTAGAAGACTCTGATTGCTGTTTACAGAAGATCCTGAGCGTAGTCTCCAGAAGGATCTGAAGTAAGAAGCTCCAGAAGATTCTGAAGCAGAAGCTCCAGAAGAATCTGAAGCAAGCAGAAGCATCTGAAGCAAGTCAGAAGCATCTGAAGCTAAGAAGAATATTGTATGAAGAGTTTCTCAAAGCATAGTTTCTACAGAAGTTTCTGAAAGTACTAAAGCTGCCAGTACTGAAGTTCTGTGTTAAATATGCTCTGATGATCAACACGCTGAAAGCACACATGCTGCAGAAGACTCTGATACAGCAAAGTTCTGAACATCATTAGAAGACTCTGACTCAATCAGATTCTGATGAACTTGCTGAAAACTGAAGAAGAAATATTCAAAGATTATATCCGTTGGAGTAAATCAAACGTCTCTTTCCTCATTGATGCTAGACACAAGAACACAGACAAAAAGGATTTTTCTGTGCTTTCTACTTCTAGGAAAGGTCACTTGATGTGAAGACAAAAAGGCTCAGACCTTTTTGGGACACTCTTCCTAACGTTCAGCTTCCTTGGATCAGCTGCCTATAAAAGGAAGACTCCACCAAATTCTTCATGAGACAATTTGCTGAAAAGAAATTATAACATCCAAAGCTCTCATTCTTTCATATTCTTCTTAGAATTATTTGTACTTAAACTTAAGAGAAATATCACTGTTGTGATAAAAGCTTTTTAGAAGCATTCATACTCTTGTATTAGATTTACATTGATTGTAAGGGATTTCCTTAAGAGGATTCAGTTGGAATCAGTAGCTCTTGAGAAGACTAAGAACAGTTGTTCTTAGGTGTTACTATTGTAATTTGTTTGATTAAATAGTGGATTAAGTCCTTGTTGAGAAAGGCAAATCACTCTAGGAAGGGTGGACTGGAGTAGTTGAGTTCAACGAACCAGGATAAAAATAATTGTGTTTTTATTCTATGTTTTTAATCTTCCATACATATTCAACCCCCCTTCTAAGTATTTTCTCACCTTCAGATTCGTATGACGACATATAGATATGGTTTTGGTGTGGTTATAGATAGGGTCGGATAACGGTTCAGATAGAAGAGACACATTTGTTACTATGTTGTACGAAAGAAACAGAAAGTATCGGACTCCTCTACGGAATTTTAAAAGAGACGACACTGGTAGCAAAAAACATGAGTGTCCGTTTAAGATCTGTGGTTAAATATTGATTAGTAGCAAAAACTGGAGATTTAATGTGATTTTTGGTTTGCATAACCATGAATTATGCTTAAAATTAGCTGGTCATCACAGTGTATGTCAGCTTAAGTCGGAAGAGAAGGCATGTATCAGTGACATGACTTTGAATCTTGTCCAGTCGAAAAATATACTTGCAACATTGAAACGGAAGGTACCCGATAATATATCAAATATCAGACAAGTTTATAACATTCAGTGTCGTACTAACAAGGCCATTAGGGGATATATAACTGAGATGCAACAATTGTTGAAATTGTTGGATGATAACAGTGCATGTCCTGATACCGAACTTGCGACGATGGAGTTACGATAAGAGATATTTTTTAGACTCATTCAGATTCGATAAAATTGTTCAACACGTTTCCGACAGTGCTCATTCTTGATTCTACTACAAGACCAATAAGTATAGACTTCCATTATTTGAGATGGTTAGTGTTACATCAACCGAGAAGACATACTCCGTTGGTTTTTCATTTTTAGAGTGTGAAAAGGAGGACAATTTTATATGGGCATTAGAGATGTGTCGGTAACTTTCGAAGGATCAAGGTAAGATGCCTAAAGCTATTATTACGGACCGCGACACCGCATTGGTGAACATGATTGCAAAGGCATTTCCTTCTTCTTATGCATTACTTTGTAGGTATCACATAACAAAGAATGTGAGAAGTCGGGTTAAACACGCGGTAGGGATGAAACAAGTAAAGTCTGAAGGTGGAAAATTGGTGAAGTCGGGTGTGATTGTTGAAAAGATAATGGATGCATGGCATTGTATAATAAATTCTTCCACAAAATAATTATATGTGAATTCCATCATTTATTTTTGGAAAGTGTGTGACATTCTTGATTAGGTGAAGGAGAAGATAGTTTGTGCGTGGATTGATAATGTTTGACACCTTGGAAATACAAATACCAGCAGAGTTGATTCGACACATGCTTCTTTGAAAAATTGGTTGAGAAATAGTAAGGGGGATTTGTGTTGAGACTGGGACTCCGTGAACCACATGATTCAAAACCAACATAATGAGATACAAACAACATTTGGTCGAAGCATTGAGGTTTTGGAACATCAATTTAAAGACAACATTCTTTATTCTCAATTGGTTGACAAATTTATCGTGCGGGGGTTGAACTATATCTTTCACGAGGCCTAAACGAGATGAAAATGTAGGCTTCGATAGCGCAAAGTGTGGTTGCACTATTGTGAAAACATATTGGCTCCCATGTGCTTGTGTTATTGCTAAAAATTTAAAAAATAGGTGAGCCAATAAGAATGAACTAAGTTTTCCCTAATTGGAAAAGACTTAGGTTTGATGATGACGGTTGCCACGAAGGAGGGTAAAACAAATATCTCTATTTTAACCAAATGGGAAGTGATACAAGAGAGATTTCGAAGGCCGATGACAACATGAAACTCTAAATAAAAGAACAATTGAGGAAGATTTCCTATCCTGAAACAACCCACATGAAACCGCCTTCTCAACCGATAAAAACAAAAGGGATGATAGTTGCATGGAAAGAGGTAAAACAAATATCTCTATTTTGACCGAATGGAAAGCGATACAAGAGAAATTTTCAAAGGTCGATGACACCATGAAACTCCACATCAAAGAACAATTGAGGAATATTTCCTATCCCGAAACAACCGACATGAAACCTCCTTCTCAACCGGTAAAAACAAAAGGTTCTCCTAAGAAAATGAAGCCTACACCGAATGATAACTCTACTACATGGTCTCCTTCATATTCTGAGCATGTTAACAAACTCTTTCGCGATTCACCGACTCCTAAATCTCAAAAAAAGTGTTGTGAAAGGGGCCCATATTAGCAAACCACCTCTGACGCCAATTCCATTGAAAATCCATTCATCAACGAGATTTTGGTTTTTATGCATAAATACATTGACCGTATCGTCAATGTCGAAGGGGCGCTAATTATGTTTACCGAGTCGTTTCGACTTTGCTTGGTAGAGGAGAGAATAGTCATGCACTTGTCCATCATCAACTTATCCAAGATTTGAAAACGCATAGAGAATCATACACGTGGTTGTACAGAAAGAAAGAAAAATTCAAAGCGGTTTATAAGTCTCTTGTTCCTTGCTTGAGAGGACTGGCACCGCAGTCAAAATGGGTGACCTTCCCTGAAATAGGTCATCTAATTGCATGCGCATATGATAGGATGTGCATTGATTTGACACGCTACGAATTTTCGAAAACCTTTTTTCCACAGTGCACCGCACCACCCCAAAATCCAAATGAACGCATCATGTGTATTGGATGGCTTTCTAAATCAAGTCATTTTGTTCAAGTATACTTGAAACCAGGATTCCCCATACTACCTACATCACCGGAATGGATGACTGATCCGCTGTCACGCGCGGATCTAAACGTGTTTTTGTAAAAATGCAGTACAACGACAATAACTCAAAATATCATTCTCACAAGGATTCTTATTTGAATTAATCTACCGATTTTACAAATGGGGGGTTTAGGTTTCTGATTAAGAAAAAGCACTTAAAATAATTGATTACTGAAATAAGTGATTATAGTAACAGATCCACTGCCTCGGTTCTTACTAATCATCGACTGATAAAATTACAATTTCCCAAGCGGATCTTCTATCCTATTTTATGATAATATCAGCCAGCAAGCGTGATTGATATCGTGAGAAACATGTTCCTATCGCCGGATGAAGCATACGGTAAAAGATAGCGCAAATTAACAATTAAGCAGAGTTAATATACGATTAAAATTAGGAACACAGATCAATCAAATTAAATCAAACATACTGTATAGTAATCGAATTAAGCAAACAACAATCACACGATATAATTGAAGGGAATCGAATTTAAATTGTAAATATCATAACAATCTCAAAGTTTGAAACTTGAGTACAGTGAATTCGTCCAGAAGGTATTAGTTCTCCATGAGTTTTACAAGCGTACCATTTTTCTTGTGAATAGTGATGATGAATAGTAAAATAAGGTCCCTCTACAATGTTATGCGACTGTTGGTAAAAAGAAAAACAAGGGATCCGGTTCATAACCCAACTGGGTCGAAAACATAACCCAGGCCCAAAACATGACCCAAAACTAAAATAAATTTCTAATGATGTAACTTCAACGAATTATTCAACTATGCTACAGTCTAAATCAACTTCTGACTTCAACAAGAAAGTTGTAGCTCTTTCTCTCAGCTTTCCAATGCTTATCAGAATGCCTCGATCCGATTTTTGTAGAATTAGTTATTAATTTTCCTGTGAAGGCTGCAATTGCTGAAAATAAAATACGAAAATTAAATAAAGGCAGAAATAAACTAGATTAAGAAAACACAACAAAATAAGAAATTAAGCAAAATAAACTATGGAAATGCATAAGTACAAACATAGAGGATTGTGCATTAATATGCACTGATCAATGACTCATTCAATCGTAAATGTCGAGATGTGGTCAGATCATTTTATGGAAAGGATGCTTGAATTTGAGAGATTGAACAACATTCAGAAAGAAACAAATGCACAAAAGTCCAAGGGGGTGACACCTATAGATTTAGCCGGCAACCCATGTTTTGATGCGTTTTAATTTCTTGTATGATCGGACAACTAATTGTATTTTTTTAAAGTGCAATGTAATAGTCATTTTTTATTCATATTTGTTGTTTAAGAACCTTTACTTTGTATATTCACTCTTATGTACTGTCTGCCAATTTGTTCTGGTTTCAAAATGTAGCAGGAAAACTTCCAGAAATGTATCTCCAGGAGAGAGAAAGGAAACGATCGAAGAAAACCTGAAGAAAAAGGAAAAGATAAGGTCATCGCAACCAAATCTTGGGTTCAGGAGTCGGTTACGCAAGGGGAAGGTATGAGCACCCCTCACGTCCGTTGTACTTAACGAGATCCACGCTTGTTTTCTAATCTATGGGTGAAAACTATCTAAAGGCTATTGCTAAATGGGGTGAATGGAAAGAACAGACTCGATAGGACATCACCGTTGTATGCCTACGTATTCCCTCGTGCAATAGGAAAGTCAGAGTCAACGTAGTTCGGGAACTACGGGGAAGGTTGCTCGCCAAGACATCGTTGTCTTGTGCCTATGTATCCTCATCTGGTATGAGAAATCAGAGCAAACGTAGTTTGGGAAAACTACGGGTCAAAGGTGTTTTTGTGAGTTACGTTAAATCTCCATTCCAGCAGTTAGGGACGATGCCTATTTGCGGTAGAACAAAAAAAATGTACTATTGGGTAAAGGGATGGGAGACTAAAGAAGAGTGCTCTCTAAGACATCACCGTCTTGTGCCTACGTATTCTCAACGGGTATGAGAAATCAGAGCAAACGTAGTTCGGGAAACTACGGTTAACGGGTCTCAATCGCACGGGTGCGAGAGAAAGGGGGTCTCGATCGCACGGATGCAAGAGAAAAGGGTCCTAGGCCTAGAACGCCTAAACGGGAGGAAATCGGATCAGTTCAAGACGCACAACACTAAATCCTAATACGTAGGAGCGAATGCGTCGCATATCGCCCAAAGGGCATACGCTAAACACTCTAGATAATGTGAGAAGAGGCTCCCCACTAATCATTTCCTACGTATCTAACGCTTAGAACTCACAACACTCATCACGATTGCGGATTAGAATACGGTTCAAAAGGGTAAGTGAATCAAATCGGGACCAATGTGATGCTAAACCGTCGTAGCTCGACTTATGAGGGAAGTCAAACTATAGGAGGTCACGTGATTGATATTCGTGCTATGGACAAGATGGAGAAATGATATTGAGGATCATTCTCCAATTGAATCGTGTCGCACGGACCAAAAATAGTGGGATCTCGTCTTAATCGCAAACATGGTGTCGATTAATCGTAGGTAGCCTATCGCGATCCCAAAGTAAAGAAAATGACCCAAATGGGCATTTTCATAGATTTAAAATCGGGAAGGTTATCAACTCCGATAAGTCGACGCTTACGAATACAAGACTTCATTGATCGAGGAAAGTCAAAATAAAATCGAAAAGAAGAAGAAATGAGGAGAGAAAGGAGGTGGTCTCGGATCCAACATTATTCATCAATAGTTTGACTGGTAACGGTTTAAGGAAGTCTCGTCATAGACCAAAAAGAGGAGATATAAAAATAAATCCTCAAATAAAAATGAAAATGCTAAAATTTAACTTCTAAAAGAAAATATTAAAGAACTTCTAGAAGAAAACTAAAACTTAAAAAGATAAATATATATAAAAACTCTAAATTGTTTATAAAAAATATTTACAAACTATATTAGAAAAACTCTAAAATTATATATATATATAAATAACTAAAACAATTTAAAAAAAGTATTTACAAACTAAATAAATTAATTTTAAAAAAAGAAAGGGGTATCGAAGAAATAGAGGGGTGTGGTTCGCATGGTTTTACGGGCTTGCAAGCCCAAGTCAACAACACAATAAGTAAAAAAATGAAAAAAGAAAAAACAGCAAAATGAATCCCTTCTTCTTATCATCTCTCTCGCCTCTGTTCATCATCAATCTGAAAAGCTTGTGTTTCCTCTTCTTCTACCCCAAAATCGTGTTCATCATTCTGAACAATGAACAATATCATCTTCGCTTTATGAAGAATGAGAATAGACAGGAACCTCATTTTAAGTGGCAATTTGTTGAGAGAAGAATCTCGGGTTGTTAATAACATTGAGAAAATGTGAAATCTGAGGAGAACCTAAGGAAGAAGAAATAGTTGATTGTGTGAAGTTTTGCAGAAAGGGTTTGTAGTTGTCCGGCAAGAGGGGTTTGCTGGCGATTTGTGAATGAGTTTCTGAAGGTGAACAGGGGAAGACGCGTGGTGGTTTAGAAGGTAAGGGATGAGGATTTGTCGGAGAGTTGCGGAAAGTTAGAAGGTGAGAATGGGTTATGGGTTTGCCGTTTCGGGTTTCGATGGTTGTTTTTTGGGTTGAGAAGAGGTGTTGGCTGGGCTTCGTTGAGTAGGTGAAGGAGTTGTTGCAGTTTGGAATTTGAGAAAGGATTCGCGGCGGCGGAAGGTTTCTATAATAGAGATGGGTTGAGGGAAGAAGGTTAATGGTGGAGGAGACTGATTGATGATGATGATGAATTATAGTGAGGGTGTTGCGTTTGGGTTGCTGAGGAAGGTGATGAATAGGACTTTTCGGCTGCTAGGGTTTCCGTCTCAAGGTTGGGGACAGTGAACAGTAGGCTATATACTGGAAAGGACACACGTGGCTGCCAGCTATTGATGTTTCCAATTTGATTTTCATTAAAATTGCTGTTAATATTAAGTCTGATATTCTGCACTAATTCTAATGTCTAACTAAAAATCTAAATTAATCCTAATCTAACTAAATAATAATTAAACTAATTAAAACTAATCTAAATTAATCCTAATAATTTCTAACTCCTAATTAATTCTAACAAACTAAATGATTATAATCCTAATTAATACTAATCCAACTTAGACTAATTAACTAATCTAATTAATAAATGTAATTCTAATAAAAACTAATATTCTAAGACTAATCTAAAATTAAATTCTAAACAACTCCTAAAAAGCTAAATTCCAAGACTATTTCTAAATAAATATTTTCTAATAATAATAACTCCATTTTAAAAATTCTAATAAAAAACTAGATTCTAATTTCTAAATAACTAAAAAAACTAATTCTAAAGATCTTTTAAAAAAAACTATTTCAAATAATTCTAAAACTACTTCTAAAATATTTCTAAAAATCTATCCTATTTAAAATTCTAAACTATAAAATTTTAATCTCTAAAAAAAAATTCTATTTCTAAATTAATAAAATCTATTAAAACTTAAATTCTAAATAATAAAATTAAAAAGAAAATAAAGCAAAAATAGGGATAAAATCACAAAAATGCAGCAAAATAAAAACGAAGAAAGGGCGAGCACCGAAACGCAACAGGATTATCAGCACTGAATAAACCACCAGGAAGAGAACAACTTTCGCTCTATTTCGACATGGAACTCATCACTTGAATTGGATTGAATCGCATAAAATGCGAGCAAGCGATTGTAATCCTGATAATCCACTCCGGCTGATAACATGACCAATATGCGAGAAATCATCGACCTAAATGATATGCAGTTGAAATGCGAAGCAAAAGTCAGTCGAAGGTGGGCAAATTTTGGGGTGCAACTGTAGCACCCCAAAATTTGCCTTTCCATTTTAGCAGCATCTGGCTTTTGTTTCTTTGCATTTTCGCATTTCTGCATTTACATAGCATTCGTTTTTGAGACTCGGGATCAAGGTTTTCCTGTGGTTCATTTTTCATTTTGGTGCGAGAGACAAAATGGCAAGCATCAGAGTCCCTGGCATTTATTTTGCCCGGCGGTTGGGCGACCGATTTTATTTTATTTTTCAGGGTATTTTCAGCTCAAAAGGCAGCATTCAGGCTATCGCAAGCATTCTTATGGTTATGATATTCAAGAGCAAGTTGCAGAAGCTGAACAGGGCTCAGAACGGCTGAAAACGGGCAAATGTGCAGATTTCCCTCCAAAAGGCGCCAAATTCAAATTTTTGAAGGTGTTAATCGATTAACCAAATGTGTTAATCGATTAACCAAATCAAAATCAGGCCATATTTGAATTTTTAATAGTGTTAATCGATTAACCCAAACTGTTAATCGATTAACCAGTGCAGGTTTTGCCTCTGCACGTGAATTCTCAAGAGGAGTCACTTTAGGGTCCAATTTTGATCACTTGGAAGTTCATTTTTACACCTTGGGAAGGATCTAGAACCATCTTGAATTTTGGTTAATTTCATTTTCCCTCCAAATCTCCATTCCTCATTCCAAACCTCTCCTTTGGATCCAAACCTAAGGAGTATTTAATTGATCTACTCCAGACCTCACACATCTAATCTTCACAATTTCATCTCAAATTTCAGAATTCATCTCAATTCTCTCAATTTTCTCTCAACTTCCAAAACCCTAACCAAAGCTCTTCATCCATTGAATTATTTGATTCTCCATTAGAATCAATGAATTCTTGAGCTAAAACCTTCATCCTTTATCATCATCATCTCTTCATTTTTCCATTTGATTTTCATGCAAACTTGGATCTGAATTTTGAAGTGGTGTTAGAATTGCTTATTTGGAGTAATTTGGCTTTATTTTGGTTGATCATCACTTCTATTACAAGAATTGGCTTGGATCTTAAAGTATTTTGGACTTCTTGCTTAGATCTACACGTTCGAAGTAAATCAACATTAATCGAAGCAATTCTCCGCTTCGAAGGTTGGAATTCTAGATCCATTGCAGTTTTGAGCTTATTTTGCATAATAATGTTAATCTTCATCTTTGATTGATTTTGGTTGATTCTTGATCCATATGAAGTGTGATGGTGTTGTTTAGATGTGTTTACATCTTATTTAGATCACTAATTTCTGGTTTAATTTCATGCACAATTATTTATGAGATCTGTTCCACCCCAAAATTTGCCCAACTTTTCTTTACCTAGGTTATGTTTCATTTCATTCACATTAAAATTATCTTGCATTTCATTGACATGTATGCAGGAGATCAAGAGGTATGATCACCAATCAAGGCCTACACAAGACTTTGAAGCTAGCTAAGAAGGTCATTCAAGTGTTCAAGGGTTGATATCCTTGTCAGAGAAGTTAAAAGAGCCTCAGAGAGAGTGGTTGAAACCAAGAGTGTGTGTCTACTAACTTGAGAGTTGTGGAAAGCCATCAGATGATTCTGAAGCCATGAAGTTGGACTTGAGGTCTTGAGAGAGCTCATGGGAAGTTTTGAGGATCACTTTGAGGCCTAGACAGGTCATTTTGCAAGATTAAGAAGCCTCAGCCATGATTGGTGCAGCTAGGGTGTGACTGGGTCAGCCCTAAGTCAACTGAGGATTTGAAGAAGGTTGAGACTTAATTCAAGATCCATGGGATCATGGATTGATACATTGAGATGTTCTAAGGATGATTCCAAGGTTAACTCATCATGGTTGAAGAGTTTGAGAAGTTTCAGGCTAGGGTTTCTAAGGCTTGACAGTGTAAAATCCCTTGGCTTAACCCCTGACTTCAAGACTATTTAACTCAATATATGATTGTCATCTCATCTTGACCTTAACATTATTGTTGTAGGGCATGATCTTAGCTTTAATTTGAGTACTAGAAGTCCTTGATAGGGTTTATAGAACTCAAGTTATGAGTCAGACAAGTTACAAGTCATCTGAGGCATGTGAATTTGGATCTTGAAAGTTACCCAACTTGCATGACACTTTTGCCCTAGAAGGATGATTCCTATGAACTTTTGGTCAACATGAATGTTGTTCCTTATTCTCTTATATTTCCATAGAGTACTAGAAGTCCATGATTGGATTTGTAGAACTCAAGTTATGGCTTTGACAAGTCAAGGGTATTTTGGGTATTTGGATATTACAGGTCATTTTGAATTATAGGTCAATTTCACTATCTTGCAAGCTTCAAATGGAGTTTTGTTCAACATGAAAGTTGCTCAAAATGATTTTTTAGCTTAGCCAAGTATCAAAAGTCCATTGATATGGATTAGATCAAGCATTGGTTGAAGAAATTTTACAAAAAGACCATTTTAATGAATTAAAGTGGAAAAATTCAAAACAATTGGTAATGGAATGTTTTCAACCCAAATTTGTGCTCATTTTGATTTGAATTGATATTCTAAGTACTTTGGCATCATTACATTTTTGAATTGAGGTGCATAACATGGCCATTTGGAGGATTACTTCATGATGAAGTAACATTTCAAAGGCACCCCTTTGATTGAAATCAAGGAGGGAAAACTATCCAATTATACTCCACAAATGTCAAGCAAGTGGATTGGAGTGAGTTGAAGGCAAAAGCAAGCTAAAATCATGCAGACCATAATTGAATTTTTGGAGGAAAATTGAAAATGGGAAATCACAAAGTGGGCTTTGTTTGGGCCTCCAAAGGTGTTAAACAGAATATAAATTGGATTTAGATCATTCTTAGAAGCTTCTGGTGGAAAATTCTGTTGAGAATCAGTTGGAGCAAGTGTGTGAAGAAGCTTGGAACTTGATTTTCGGATTTGGAGATTGGGAGAGTTTCAGCAGAAATTGGATTTCAAGAAGTGTTCATCATCATTCACTGAAGTGATCTGCACTCTTTGGAAGGGAATTGAGGCTTGAAAGTCACCTTGCTCGAAGCTCAAACTCAGGTTCTTACCTCTCAAACTTCCTCTTAATTTACACGCGTTTAGCACCTTAGATACATGTGGTTAAGTTAGAATTGAGACATAGATGGATTTTGTATAGTTTTTAGGGTGAATCTTGAAAGTTTAGGTTGTGGTGATCCAAGTTGTGATTCGTGTATCTCCTTGAATGTTGGTTAAAAATGAAAACGAAGACTAGATTAAGAACCTAGGGAGAGAGACGAGTTGATTGATGTAAAGAATTTGAGTTTTCATCAAGGTTGGATGTCTGGTAATGATCCCGTCGTGAGGTAGGGGATGACAGGCGCTAGGTCGGCCACCGTGTGAAAGTTGCAGAACCACCGTGGTTCTTTTCCCTCCATTTCGAGTTTGAAAGCTCAGTTTTTATCACAGCCGTTAGATGGCGCTTGAGAGTTGAATTTGTATGCTGATCTGATGATCATAACACGTCCACATGTGATCGCCCTCCCTTTTAATGAAATGCAGAGTTTCATGAGTTGAAACTCTGGGCCTTGCATCCTACTGCTATCCCCACTCCCCATTCGCAGGCCCAACTAAATAACACGTAGAAACCTTACTTAGTGAACCCCTCTGGCAATGTTTCAATGAGAAGGATAATTAGCTGAATTGATTTTCAACTGGGCCCAGTTCCCATGCACTTTTCGCACCCCCTCATATTGGGCCCAGGCGAATAAATACTTGAATTTGTCTGCTGGTTACACCTCCCACCATTATTTCTTTTTCTTCTTTTTCTTTATTTCTTTTGTTTTAATGATTGTTTGCTTTAATTCATAAAAAAATAATGAATGTTGTTAATAAATCATGAGAAATTTTGTGGATATAGATTGGGATGTCTAGAATATTTCCATGTTTTTTATTTTAATTTTCCATTTCTTTTTCAATTAATTTCATATTTTCTATTGTAATATGTTTTTAACGATGGAATAATTGTGTACTGAATTTGTTGATTTTATTTATCATTCATGCTTTTGAGTTTAATAGTGAGATTTTGTGTGCTGGTTATATACATGTTGATGATGCTATATGATTTTTGTTATGTTTTTTAGATGATTTTAAATAGGATTTTAGGGCAGTTGTTTAGGAGTGTTCATGGATGGATCCCTTTAGTATACCCTTGAAGTTTTAGATTTAGTTTGAACCTTTTGATTTAGGTTTAACCCCTGATTTTTCTACCATAGAATGTTGATACATGTAGGATAGTGTAGTATTTTCCTTAGAATTTTTAGGAATGTATTTCTATTAAGTTCCTATTTTACAAATTGGCCTTAGTATAGGTGATCCTAACTAGGTTAAGTGTATAGGTTAGGTTTGTAAATGACCTCTAGATGATTCTAGGTCCTATTTCCTCTCTTGATAGATTGGTATTTAGATAGTTACCTCCTTTAGAACCCTTGAATCTTTAGGATGGATTTCCTTAGAAGGTATCATTTGTGGTTTCTTTAGAAGCTTAAATAGGTGGATGATTCTTCCTATAGGGGTAGTTTCCTCTTCAATTTTTCCTTGCTTGATTGGAATCCCCCTTGTGAGAAATGTTTTCTCCTGTGGAGGAATACATTGCACTATCATAAAGGGGTTGAGTCCATGAAAGATCCCTCTCTCTCTAAGGAAATGGAGTTGGTTAAGTGTCTGTGGTAAGTTCCTGTGGAACTTACCTTGCTTCTCATCTCCATTCTCCTAAATTTCTCTCATTCATTTCCTTTTAGGAAACTTCTTGAGTTAGCATAGTCCCTTCTGTGGGGTGAATGTTGCACATCTCTTGAAGGAGCCAAACCCTTAGGATTCCCCCAAATCTCTTTTGTTGGTTGAGTTCCTGGGATAAGTTCCTGTGGACCTTACCTTTGCCTCCCAACACCAAATTTCTTTCTTTAGGATATAAGCCTTGTATGATTACTTGTGGATTGAATCCATTATTTTTCATAAGTCATTCTCCTCATTCATTGATTGGATTGCTTATTGCATTAGGATAGTTCATGATTAGAATAGTTTAAGCTAGGAGCATGACTGCTTAGAGGTTGAGTGAGTCTCCCTCTGCTTGTTTGCATTAAGGATTGAGGTGATCCACCCCTTGCTGGTGTGTTGTTTTTCTTTTTCTAATTGACGTATTTGCATAATAGAGGTTGAGTGAGCTCCCTCTGCTTGTCTGTTTTGTCTGTTTTTCTTTGCTTGGTTGCTAAGAGGTTGAATGAGTCTCCCTTTACTTGTATTGCTGCATTGCATGTGCATCTTTACTGTATATCTGTTTACTGTGTAAGTTGATGCTTTATCTGTTTCTGCGTACCATTGACGTGATCCCCTAGGAATCTCACTTCCTTTGATAAGGAAGTGATGATTAGAACTTTAGGTTGAAACCTATGCATGATAACTTCTAGGAGTTCCCTGTTTCAAACCTCAACCATAGGATGAATCCTTGGCATGACAACATTAGGACTTGACAGTCTCCCCATAGAGTTCGTTATCTTCTCATCTCAAAACAACAGTAAAAAAACGTAATAAAGGCAAGTTAGTATAAGCGCGTTACGAGCCTTAAGCTACTTGGGAAGTGATGATTGAGTGGTCTCCTCTCAATCATCTAGGGTGTTTAGTATATGTCCTTTGGACGCTATACGACGCATTCGCTCCTAAGTCATAGTCTTTAGTGCTGTACAAACTACAGACAACCATAAAAAACAGTTCTTCCGTAAAAGACAGAAAGCAAACTTCAAACCTTTTGCCCCGTGGGCCCATAATTCAAAGGAAGCTTTTCTGAAGAAAAGAGTGTCGTTAACTCTCAGTTCTACCGCAAAAGGTAACGCCTAAGTCTCCAAGGGTTGAGCTGCGTACGCCAAACTGCTGGAACTATTTGTTAACCCTACTTGAAAACAGATGAATCTGAATCCCTGTAATCTGTATTATCCCAAACTACGTAAGCTCTAACCTCTCATATCCGTTGAGAGTACGTAGGCACAATACTGATGTATTGGCGAGCCACCTTCCCCCGTAACCCATAGTTAGGCGAACTACGTTGACTCTGATTTCTCGTTTCAGACGAGAATACGTAGGCATAAAGTGCGACGCTTTGCCGAGTCATTTTTCTTTTCTTTTTGAGCCAGCCTTGATAGGTAGATAGTAAATAAACCCGTCAGATAAACACAACAAGCATGGATCCCATCGAGTAAGATGGACGTGAGGGGTGCTAATACCTTCCCCTTGCGTAACCGACTCCCGAATCCAGACAATGGTTGCGATGACCTTGTCTTATACCTTTTCGTCAGGTTTTTTTTTGATTGTTTCCTTTCCCGTTCTGAGGGATAAATAATGAAAGGTGGCGACTCTTTTGTTTTGCCGAAACCTTATTTTCGCGGTAGCGACAGCTGGCGACTCTGTTGGGGACTCCAACGGTTCCCTGTGCGAGTCAATCCTAGCGCTTGCGCGTTTACCTGTTGGGTTGTGTTTATTTATCGGATTTTACTTTCCGCAATTTATTTTCAGTATGATATGATTATCTGTGCTGTTGTGGGAGGGGCTCTGATGAGTGATAAGCCAGACCCAGGCTTGAGAGCTACATAGTATTAGAGCAGATTAGTGGTGAACCTGCATGTTAGGCATGCACTAGTTCCCATGCAATCTGCACTCAGACGAGATTCTCTAAGATGATTTCCATTTCCAGCCCAGTGGGCCGTCGAAAGGATTTCAGATCTAAGGATTGTCGACTCTGGGAACCGATCACTTGTGATTCAGCTGAGTGAGGCCACTTTAAGAGATGATGATGCCACACCTTCTGGGTATCGTATCAACGTTTCTTGAAAGTCTGTGACGCTGATGAACGCATAGGATGCTGTACCTTTGTCAGTGATTAGGTCCATACCTGTGAGCAGGGTCGGGTTATTGCAGGAAACCTTAACCTTCAGACAACCTAGTTTTCTTGACAGTGAATCAGTATTGTTGGTTTCAGTACCTTTATTATCAGACTGTGGTATTTTCTTGCTGAAGCAAAATTATGACCTGCCACTTCACAGCACAGCACAGCACAACACCCTTGATCTCCTGCTGCATTTTGTATTTGCATTTACATTTTCATATTGCATTGCATCTAACACGTATCTGTGTTGCAGGTGTGCAGTTCTCTCTCGATTCTAGCAATCTCGTCCTTTCTGTGTCCATCATGGAGCCCAATGTGAGAAGAACTTTGGCCTACAAATTCCCTACTCCAGAAATTACTACTCTGAGGAGTTTGATTTCTTTGCCTGGTAAGGAAGCGATGAGAGACTTCATAGGAACCTATGGGAAGCTGCTCAGTGTTGTGTGCAAGCCACCTGTGTATGAATTGAACGGACTCCAGACTCTGCTTCAGTTTTATGATCCACCGTTGCGTTGCTTCGCATTTCCAAGCTATGTGCTGGCCCCCACTTTGGAAGAGTTTTCTGTCATATTGGAGGTGCCCATTCTTGCTCAGGTACCCTTTTGGCCTATTGATCAGGAGCCAGATCTGGCTAGTGTTGCTACAACTCTGCATATTAAGGTTTCTGAGTTGAAGGGAAGACAGTCAGGAGAAATGGAGCCTGGGGGTTCCCATTACCTTTTCTAGCTGAGAAAGCCCGACACTTCGCCAAGAAGGAATGCTGGGTGGCATTCAAAGCTATTTTGGCACTGTGCATATACAGTATTATGTTATTCCCCAATATTCCATATTTTGTGGATGTGGATGCCCTTCGTATCTTCATTTCAAAGAATCCCATCCCTACCTTGCTCGGAGACGTGTATCATTTGGTGCACTACAAGAACGAGAATAGAAGAGGTAAAAGTGTATCCTGTTGTGCTTCACTGTTCTACAGATGGTTTGTCACTCATCTACCTAAGGATGGTCCTTTTATAAAGACTACAGAAATGAAAGAGTGGTCTGAGCGTCTGATGAGCTTGTCTGCCGAGGACATTGATTGGTTTGATAGAGATCGCCTGGGGAGTGAAATTATTTACAGTTGTGGGAACTTTCCTAATGTCCCTCTTGTGGGTAGGAAGGGTTGTATAAACTACATTCCGTCTATCGCTATCAGGCAATTCGGGTATGCCTTGAGGGGCCCTCCTAAAGACGAAGAGGTACAGGAATCTCTGTACCTCACTGGTGCATTAGAGGGGGATGATCTGGTTAGATTTGAACATGCTTGGAACAACGTTCATCGAAAGGGAAAGACCTCATTGGGGAAAAGCAATAATCAGGCTTATCCTCCTTACGTGGATTAGATTCATAGCAGAGCAGAAAAAGTGTTGATGCCTTTTCCTCCTGCCAAGCAGGACTGTCCTCCAGAGCCTACCATGATTGAAATCCAGAAGTATGAGCAACTTCAGGCTAAGAATGAAGAGCTAGTCAAAGCCAATGAAGAATTGGAAAACGAGATAGCTCAACTCCGAAGAGAAAAGAGCGAAGCCGTCTACACCTGCAAGAAGCAGACAGAGATGATCAACCACCTGGGCGCTAATCTGACCAAAGAAACTGACTCTAGAGAGCGACTTGGGTTGGGCCTGAAGGCAGTGCATGGGGTATTGATCACCAAGAAGAAGGACCTTGACAGAGTGTACCGGAAGTTATCCCAATTTGAGAAATTGTGGAACAACACTTTGGCTAGCCACAAAGAGCGGGAAGAAAAGCTGAAGCAACAGATAGCCCAGTTGGAAGCTCAGATGGAAGTCAAAGACAAGAAGATAGAGGCTGAAGCCTCGCTGCGACGAAATGTCCAGTATAAGTTGATTCAGACCAAGGCAAACTTGATGGATTGTCAACTCCGGGCTGATGCTAAGAGGAGTGGGGTGGAGAACTGTGCTGAAGAAGGTGTTTCTAGGAGCGTTGTCGAGAACCTCCCAGAGTCCATTAGGCAGAAGGATCTGCTGATCCAGGGCCTGCTCGCCCAGCCTGACCATCCCGCTACGAAGATGTTACTAGAGGATTTCCGTGCCCGTAGCCGCACCTGAGTTCTTTGTATTTCTTTTGTACAGTTTATGCATTGATATACTGATCACCACCAGGTCTGTTGGTTGGGATCACGATTGTCACTTCAGTTCTATTCAGTTACTATTGTACGCTACCCTCGTGGGTTTTCTTTGATATATATGAGGGTTTTCTTTCCATGATTGGACAATAGACTTTATTTGTCTTAGAAGCTAGAATCGATGGGGACTTCCTCCTAATGCATGGATACGTGTTTGCATTTGCATGAATCATTTGCGTGACAGGTACCTGGCCATTCTTCTAACCCTTTGTGTATGCAGGTTGTTTCAGGATTGACCGAAGACCGATCCATCGATACTACCAGAGCGAAACAAGCTAGAGCAATGGAACAAGTGCAAACCGACATCCAAGAACTCAGAGAAAGGATGGACCGCTTCATGGAGCTCATGCAAGTGGTCGCTAACGGCCAAGACCAGCTCAGAACCTTGGTGCAGCCACTGATCTCAAGGGTTGGCAGCAACGATGTGCTTCACGGTGGAGACACTTCAAACCCTCCACTTGTTGAGACCCCACGGAATGGCATCCCTGCGACTGGGGGGAATGGAAGTGGTAACGGCAATGTGGTCACTAACAACGGGCTTAATGGAAATACGACTGACGTTGGTAACTGTAACTTTGAGGCCAATGGCAATACTGGACTAGGCCATGGCAACACGGGGAACATTGGTGCTGGAAATCTGTATGGGCCTAATGCTGCTGGGTTTGCTACTGGAAATGGAAATCAACCATGGATAGAAGATCGCCAAGAGGACTTGTTCTTACAGAAGAGTGCTGAGGGCGAATTGAATGCTGAAGCCCGTCTGAGGTTTAAAGCGCTCGAGGACAAAATGAAGAGTTTCTAGAACTTGAATACTTTGGGGGTTGACATGACTAAAATGGGATTGATTTTTGACTTCAAGGTGCCTCCTAAATGTAAGGTGCTCGACTTTGAGAAATACAAGGGCACCACTTGCCCTCATGTCCATTTAAGGTCATACTACCGAAAGATGTCCGCTCACTCTGAAGACGAGAAGCTGCTGATGCACTTCTTCCAGGATAGCTTGTCCGGTCCATCCTTGGAATGGTATATGGGTTTGGAACCCACCAGTGTGCGTACATGGAAAGAACTTGCTGAGGCCTTTGTACACCATTATCAATATAACAGTGACTTGGCTCCTAACCGAGTTCAATTGTAGAACTTGTCTCAGAAAAACAATGAGGGGTTCAAAGAGTACGCCCAGAGATGGCGTGAATTAGCAGCTACAGTTCAGCCGCCGATGGTTGAACGAGAGCTTGTTGAGATGTTTGTAGCCACTTGTAATACCCCAAATTTTGCCCTAAGATTTGTCGTCGCATTTCATTGCATTTTTATTGCATTTTTATTGCATTTAATCAATTACTAACAAATTTGTGTAGTCGTTTGACTTTTTGCAGGTAAATATCATATGGCATGCATTTTTTTTCTAAAAAGTAAAAATGGCATAATTGGCAAGAGGACATGTGTAAGGAGTTGTAAGTGTGAGAGGTTGAGAGTTCGAATCTCACCTTTGTCACTTTTTGTTTTTTATTATTTTTACTCTAAATTTGTCTATCTTTCATTAAAAAATAACAAAAATAGTTTTTTTATTATTATTTAATTATTATTTTCGTATTTTTATTAAATCATTTTTTAAAATATTATTTTTTTTTCACTTTTTTCTAAATTATTCATAAAAATATCCAAAAAATCATAAAATAAAAAATATTGAAAATTTTTTTGTTCTTTTTATAATATTTTTGATTTTAGGAATCAATAGGATTATTAGTTTTTATTTTAAGTTTATTTTAATTATTTTAAATTATTTAAATTTTATTTTTTCTTAACTAATTATTTAGTTTGGGCTTTAAAATGGGCTTTAGGGACATTATTGACAATTTGGTGTTAACCCTAATTTGTTCCCTATATATACATGTGTTGCCTTGTTGAAAAGGGGGTCAGAAGGTTTTCTTCAGAAAAGAGGAGAGAGAAAGGGAGAAACAAAGGAGATCCCCATAGAAGAAAGGCGGTCGTTCCCACAACTCGTCAGAAGGATTGGAGCTCTCCAGTGTTCCCTTATTCAAACCTTTTTCACATTTACCGAAGCAAACCTCCGCTTCGTAGGTTAAATTACTAAACCTTTTGCCTTTTCATGTTTATGTGCATATTTTGCCATGTTAATGTGTTTAGGTCCGTTAAATTATTAAACCTTTTGCTTTTTCATGTTTATGTGCATATTTTGCCATGTTAATCTCCATGTGTGTTTAGATCCGTAGATTTTAATATCAAAACCCTTTTTTATCAAAACCCTTTTTTAAAATCAAAACCCTTTTTTTATTTATTATTAAAACTTTTTTCTTAGTAAGACCTTTTTTAAAAACTGAAAAGCCTTTTTGTTCCCAAGAAGAAAAAAAAAAGCTTTTTTGTTCCCAAAAACCTTTTCCCAAAAAAACTGAAAAGCCTTTCTTGTTCTAAAAAAAACTGAAAAGACTTTTCCTCCAAAAAAAACTTTTCTTTTATAATTTAAACTTAATTTTTTTTATAATTTTAACTTAAATATTTTTTATTAAAAAATTAAAACCTTTTTTTTATAATTAAAATATTAAAAAATTAAAACCTTTTTTTTATATATAATTAAAATATTTTTTATAAAAAAATTAAAACCTTTTTTTTATAATTAAAATATTAAAAAATTAAAACCTTTTCGTAAGGAACTCCTGATGTTTGATGTTTGTCGTGTCATTTTATGTACCTTTTATTACTTTTCTTTCTTTAGGCATTTCATGTGCATGCTCGAGGTTGAGATGTGCTTGTGGTGGCCACAGCCCCACACTATTTTCCTCCCTCACTTCATTCTAAGTGTCATTACATATTTTCATATTCTTCATGTTTTCAGAAATGTTTCTTTGTTTCTTTATACCCTCTGCCTTTATTACTTTTCTTATTTCTGTACTTTAATTATTCCTCCATATAATGATTTGTCATATTTTCACATTTTTTTACAGTTTTATCCTTCCGAAGGATTAGGTCCAGCCTTTTGGCCGCCGAGTCAATAGCCTTACCCCTTTAATGGATCAAACCCTGTTTAGCCTAGGTATCCCGCCGTGGGCAAAATTGCTTTTATCCTAGTGTTAGGCCAGTGTTAGGCCAAAAGAGTCGCCGTACTCTGTTTTAAGGTTTTCCGCCGTGGAATCCCTAATTTAACCCTATTTTAATTTTAATTAACATTTTTTAACATAGAGATTGGAGTCTCTGAACAAACCTTGGCCACAGTCAAGACGTTTCTAACCTCCCTTTTGAGGGGAACTACAGTTACTCTGATTCCATTCCCGTAAGGATATGTAGGCACAAGATGCGATGTCTTGTCGAGTAAACTTAGAATTAACCCCTAGGTCTTTTTTAATTTTCAATCCTTTGTATATACCCTAAAGCAAAATAATTAATGAAATAAATAAAAAAAATAAACAAAAGGTTCCCGTAGAGTACTACGGAAGTTTAGGGTGCTAATACCTTCCCTAAATTTAACCAACCCCCGAACCTTAGATCTCTCCCTTTTAGGTTTTTCCTTTCTTTAACCTTTCCTTCGGATAAATCAAAGACCGGTTGTGAATTGAATTGTGGTTCAAATTAATTAATAGTTTGATATCCTATTTCCACCGCAACACCACTCTTCCGGGGGTCTATTACGAGAAACTGGTCAGTGGTATGTCAGGGAGTTTCTCTGATTTCATCATTATTGGCGAGCATGTTGAAAATTGAATCAAGCTGGGAAAAATTCAGGGTGTTGATCTATCCTCAGCTGGAGGAGGAAAGAAACCATACAGTAGCAA
This sequence comes from Lathyrus sativus, assembly GCA_963859935.3. Taxonomy (NCBI): domain Eukaryota; kingdom Viridiplantae; phylum Streptophyta; class Magnoliopsida; order Fabales; family Fabaceae; genus Lathyrus; species Lathyrus sativus. The sequence continues at coordinate 927,927,707 of OZ012735.1, forward strand.
GAGGTGTGAAGGAGAGACGAGCGCAGTGTCTAACGCTCGGAGGAAAGGTAAGGGTCAGCGCCAGCAGGTTGCTAGCATAACCATACCCGCTGTCCAACAACCTCAGCAGCAGCAACAGCAAAATCAGCAAGGGTACAGAAGGTACCAGAACAAAGCACCTTTGGAAAATCGTCATCTTGAGGCACCGCCTATGTCATATGCTCAGCTATTACAAACTTTGCTTCAGTTACAGCTAGTGTAGAAGAGAACCCTGGCTCCCTTGACAGGGACACCTCCACAGGGTTACGATGCGAATGCAAAATGTGAATTTCACTCGGGGGCACCTGGCCACTCGATAGAAAATTGCAAGGCATTCAAGCACAAGGTGCAAGATATGGTCGACGCTAAAATCATCAATTTTTCTGATAATGTGTCGAACGTCACAAAGAACCCTATGCTGAACCATGGGGGAGGTGGGGTGAATGCCATTATCGAAGAAGAAGACTCAGATTTTCTGACTGATGTCAAGGATCTGAAGACACCGCTTAGCTTCGTTAAAGCCAAGCTGATGAAGAGAGGCATCTTTCCGGGCTGTGGAGAATTGTGTATGGGTTGTGCGATTCGTTCAGACGGCTGTGAGCAGCTGATAATGGGGATTCAGAGTCTGATGACCGAAGGAATCTTGCAGTTTAGCCGGAGGGTTGAATACAGGTCTGGAGAGGTGATACTGAAATAGGATGATGAAGTTGCCACCATCACCATCCCTCGCAAGACAATAACCATTTATGCGTCTAGGCCACCTACAATTACCATAAAAAAGGTTGGGCCTATACCCTTTGAAAGCACCAACGCTGTCCCATGGCATTATGGGGCGGACGTCTACTGTAACGGACAGAAATTGGAGTTGGAACCATCTGGGCAGTCTGTGGATAACCTAGTGGGAACCAGCAGAATCACCCGCAGCGGAAGAGTATTTGCTCCACCTGAGGTTGTGGCTGATAAAACTGATAAGGGAAAGAGTAAGGTCGTTGAGGAAACCCCTCGTGGGGTAGAGAAGGACTTACTTGTAAAGGACGCTGAAGAATTCATGAGGTTGATTAAGAAGAGTGATTATAAGATCGTTGACCATCTTCATCAAATACCGTCGAAAATCTCTATTCTAAATTTGTTGTTGTGTTCTGAGGCACATCGCAACGCGCTGTTAAAGGTCCTGAATGCTGCGTATGTGCCGCAGGAGATCTTGGTCAACCAGCTGGAGGGGGTGGTAGCCCACGTGAATGCTGGAAACGGATTAGGGTTTACCGACCTGGAGCTGACGCTGAAGGGAAGAAACCACAACAACGCCCTGCATATTTCGATAGAGTGTAGGGGAATAGTTATGTCCCATGTATTGGTAGAAACCGGATCATCTCTCAATGTTCTCCCAAAGAAATCTCTGATGAAGCTGGATACGAGAGGATTGATTTGCACATCCAGTGATCTGGTTGTGAAAGCTTTCGATGGAACCAAGCGTCATGTCTTTGGAGAGGTAACTATGCCAATCTAAGTTGGGCCGAAAACTTTCGACACAGTCTTCTACATCATGGATATCATGCCAGCCTATAGCTTCCTATTAGGCCGGCCATGGATCCATTCTGCTGGCGCAGTGACCTCCACATTGCACCAGAAGCTGAAGTATGTTGTGGGGGGCAGCATTGTAACTGTCTGTGATGAATAAGACATAATGGTGAGCCATTTGTCGTCTTTCAAATATGTTGAAGTGGATGGCGAGATCCACGAAACTCTATGTCAGGCATTCGAAGCTGTTAAGGTCAAAGATGTGACTCCAGTGATGATTGAGAAACCGGAGATGACTCTCTCTTCCTTAAAGGAAGCTCGGGTTGTTGTTCAAGCTAGCTTTGCCTCAGGCTGGGGGCAAGTTCTGGAAATACCTAAAAAACAGGACAAGTTTGGGTTAGGGTACTCTCCCGCTGCTGATGCTTCCTCCTCTCATAGTGCGTCGCGCGTCAAAGGACCGATCCAGTTTACAAGAGGTGGGGTGATATTTGAAAATGTCAATGCAGTGTCTGAAGACGTCGAAGACGGCGATTGCGACCTGGATTCCTGGATTCAGCCAAGCAAACCAGGCCAGAGCCTCAACAACTGGTCCATCAGGGATATCATCCAAGTGACAAGCAAAGAGTAATGATTTACTTCCTCCAATTATTGTACAACCCTATGTCCTACCCGGGGCATAGTGGTTTTATTGTCAGGGCCTTGTTTGGTTATGTACATACAGTTTATCAATAAATCAAAGGGTGCTTTTCTTTGCATTCAAATGTTGTGATCTCTGTTATTCCTGTTTTATATTTTTGTTTTGAAAAACAATAAAATGGTAATATGATTTGTGCTAACCTGCATATCCTTGTTTTAAGCTTAACCCTTGTTATTCCAGGATTCACATTGCAGATGACATCGACTCTGGACCTTCTACGACTCACTTCGACTTCGATTGCCCGATCTATCAAGCCGAAGAAGAGATTGATGAAGACGAAGACCTTCCCGAAGAGTTGGCCCGTTTGTTGAAACAAGAAGAGAAAATCATTCTGCCTCATGAGGAAGAGATTGAGATTGTGAATCTGGGTTCTGAGGAACTTGTCAGGAATGTCAGGATAGGGGCTGCATTGCAGAATGATGTCAAGCAGAGATTGGTCGAGATGCTTCGAGAGTATAGTGACATCTTTGCTTGGTCATGCGAAGATATGCCTGGACTCGATACTGACATCGTGGTCCATCATCTGCCGCTGCGAGAAGATTGTCCTCCCGTTAAGCAGAAGCTTAGAAGGACATGACCAGATATGGCCGTTAAGATCAGAGAAGAAGTGCAAAAGCATCTCGATGCTGGCTTCTTAGCGGTCACTACTTACCCTCCGTGGGTCGCCAATATAGTACCTGTACCGAAGAAGGACGGTAAGGTGCGAATGTGCATTGATTATCGGGATCTGAATAGGGCGAGCCTAAAGGATGATTTCCCGCTCCCTCATATTGATGTGTTGGTCGACAATACAACTCAGTTCTCCGTGTTTTCGTTCATGGATGGCTTCTCCGACTATAACCAAATCAAGATGGCGTCGGAGGACATGGAGAAAACCACGTTTGATACACCTTGGGGAACATTTTGCTACAAGGTAATGTCTTTCGGTCTGAAGAACGCAGGGGCCACTTACCAACGAGCAATGGTCACTTTGTTTCATGACATGATTCACCATGAGATTGAAGTCTATGTTGATGACATGATTGCGAAGTCCCAAACGGAGGAGGGACATCTGGTCAATTTGCTGAAGCTTTTTGAGAGGCTTAAGAAGTTCAGGTTGAGGCTGAATCCTAACAAGTGTACTTTCGGAGTACGGTCTGGAAAACTACTGGGGTTCATTGTGAGTGAAAAAGGCATTGAGGTTGATCCTGCGAAGATAAAAGCGATACAAGATATGCCAGCGCCAAGAACTGAGAAAAAAGTTCGTGGTTTCTTGGGCAGAATAAACTACATTGCAAGGTTTATATCTCAGCTCACAGCCACGTGTGAACCGATGTTCAAACTGCTGAAAAAAGATCAGGCGATTATCTAGAATGAGGATTGCCAGAAGGCATTTGATAAGATAAAACAGTATCTGCAGGAACCTCCAATCTTGATACCCCTAGTGGTCGGAAGACCCTTAATCATGTACTTGACAGTTCTTGAGAATAGTATGGGGTGTGTTCTCGGTCAGCACGACGAGACTGGCAGAAAGGAGCATGCCATTTATTACTTGAGTAAAAAGTTCACAGATTGTGAATCCCGTTACTCAATGCTGGAGAAAACGTGTTGTACACTCGCGTGGGCTGCCAAATGTTTACGACAATATATGCTCAACCACACGACCATGCTAATTTCGAAGATGGATCCGATTAAGTACATCTTCAAGAAGCAGGCGCTTTCGGGCAGGATTGCCAGATGGAAAATGGTGTTGACAGAATATGACATTCAGTACGTTTCCCAGAAGGCCATCAAGGGAAGTGTATTGTCTGAATACCTTGCCGAACAACCTATCGAAGATTATCAGCCGATGAAATTTGAATTCCCTGATGAGGATATCATGTTTCTCAAGGTGAAAGATTGTGATGAACTGTTGCCCGACGAGGGTCCAGACAGGAAGTCCCAGTGGAAATTGATATTTGACGGGGCGGTTAATTCTTACGGAAGTGGCATTGGGGCAACCATTACGACTCCCCATGGATCCCACATCCCAATCACTGCTAGATTGACGTTTCCAGTCACCAATAATGAAGCAGAATACGAAGCATGCATCATGGGTTTAGAAGAAGCGATTGATTTGAGAATCAAAAACCTAGATGTATATGGTGACTCGGCACTTGTTGTTAACCAAATTAAAGGGGAGTGGGAGACTCGTCAATCAAATTTGGTGTCGTACATGAATTATGCCAGAAGGCTGCTTCCGTTCTTCGATCGAGTGGAACTCTATCATGTGCCCAGAGCTGAAAATCAGATGGCTGATGCCTTAGCCACGTTGGCTTCGATGTATAAAGTCAATTTTTGGAATGAAGCTCCAAGAATTGTCCTTTCTTGTCTTGATAGACCTGCGTTTGTTTTTGCAATCAAGGAAGCCTCCGACGGCAAGCCATGGTTCCATGATATCCAGACCTTACTTATGACTAAGGAGTATCTTGTGGGAGCGTCAACCCAGGATAAGAAGACTCTGAGGAGGCTGTTTGGGAATTTCTACCTCAATCCTGATGGAGTTCTGTATAAAAGAAACCACGATCTCGTGCTACTCAGATGTGTAGATGAGAAAGAAGCGAGTTTGCTCATGGAGGAAGTCCATGAAGGCACATTTGGTACGCACGCCGGCGGGCATGCTATGACGAGAAAGATCCTGAGAGCAGGATATTACTAGTTGACGATGGAGTCGGATTGTTTTAAATTCGTGAAGAAGTGTCATAAATGCCAGATTTATGCTGATAAAATTCATGTGCCGCCGTGCCCGTTGAATGTCATGTCCTCCCCGTGGCCGTTCTCCATGTGGGGCATCGACATGATAGGCAAGATCGAGCCCACTGCATCTAACGGTCATCGCTTCATTTTGGTAGCCATTGACTACTTCACCAAGTGGGTGGAGGCATCCTCGTACACTAACGTGATCAAGCAAGTGGTGGCTAGATTCATAAAGAAGGACATCATCTGTCGATACGGAATTCCCGAGCGGATCATTATTGATAATGGTTCGAATCTGAATAACAAGATGATGAAGGAGTTATGCTAGAGCTTCAAGATTGAACATCACAACTCAATACCTTACCGGCCAAAGATGAATGGCGCGGTTGAAGCGGCCAATAAAAACATTAAGAAGATCGTACAGAAGATGGTTGTGACCTATAAAGATTGGCATGAGATGTTGTCATTTGCATTGCACGGTTATCGTACAACGGTACGCACATCAACCGGGGCAACTCCTTTCTCACTAGTGTATGGCATGGAGGTTGTCCTACCGTTAGAAGTTGAGATTCCTTCTTTGCGAGTTTTGGTTGACGTGAAACTTGATGAGGCAGAATGGATTAAGAACCGACTGAACCAGCTCAGCCTGATGAACGAGAAGATATTAGCATCGATTGCGTATGGTCGTCTGTACCAGAGCCGAATGAAGAAAGCTTATGATAAGAAGGTGCGTCCTAGAAGCTTTCAGACGGGTGATCTCGTCCTGAAGAAGATTCTTCCTCCACACTCCGATCATAGGGGCAAGTGTACTCCTTATTACGAAGGTTCGTACATCGTCAGCAAGGTCTTCTCGGGAGGAGCCTTGTTGTTATCCACGATGGATGGCGAAGATTTTGCATCCCCTGTGAACGCGGACGCAGTTAAAAAATACTTTGCTTAAAAAATGACCCGGTGGAAAGAAAAAAGAATATCCAGGCAAAATGGGACATCCCGGCGAACCATAAAAATGGAAAAAGGTTCGGCAAAAATTAGGGATATAAATGAAAAATGTACACCCGCAAAGTTGAAAACCTGGAAGGGCGGCTTTGGCAAAAAAGGGTATCACGGTGAATCGAAAACCCGAAAGGGCGGTTCAGGCAAAAGTTAGGGATTTGAAAAGCAAATGACTGCGTTCCGCGTATCGACTTTCATTGTTTAGTGGTTTGGAAGACTTGAGGGTCGTTTATCTGAATCAATCTCTTCTGAAGCTGAAGTGTCAGAGAAGTATCGAAGTCGAGTGGGTCATAGAGGGATCAACTCATGGTGTTAGTCTATGTCACATTGCTGACATTTGTATATACTAATGTATATTTATGTTATTATGCTTGTGCAGCTTCCTCATTTCAGGAGCTTGCATCTGTTGTAAAACATTTTTGCCCATTTAGGGGTTTGTTATCAATAAAACGTATATTATCCAGCAATTCTATATGTTTGTTTAGCTTTTATCTGTTTTGTTTGCGAAAAAACGCCTGATGTTTTTGATAAAAGCGCATACATAAACTTGTTGGCCCAGGCCGATAATTGTTGGAACATTGAATTACCCGAACATTGTCGCAGGATGACAACCTTGATAGGTCCCTTTGAGAAGGGTATCTCGTCTGTGTGTTCGTGTTGTTGCAGGTACGACACATGCCAGGCCGTATGCCAGATATTTTCTAAGCAGGATGATTCCTTCTTCCCCAGCGAGTTCAGCAGCGTCTCCCCACGGAGTCTGAACATGGGACCAAGAGCATTAATATGTCTTCCCAAGCAGAGTAGATTCTCCCCAACCAGATGTATCCTGAGGAAGGTTCTCAGTTTCCCCAGCTGAGTCATACGCAGAAGTGTATATTCATTTCCCAGCACTGGGTCAATGTGCAGTTTTCTCATGAAAGACTTTTCGTAAGTGTGCAGCCCTCGATAGTTCAGACTGAAGTCTCCAGCGGAATCGAAATTCCCCACAGAGTTATATTCTCCTCGGCAGGTAGGAGTGATTCCAGCATCTGGATGCTTATCCTCAGCCGAGTTTGCAGTACCCCAAGAGAGCCGAGTCCTTGGAAGCCGTTCAGGCCATGATTGGTTTTCCCCAGTAGAGTGTTGAATAGCTGATGCTGTATTTCCCCATCGGAATCCGTATCTCCAGGAAGAGGCTATCTGTGAAGGTCGTGCAATTTATTTCTGCGATTGACATCATTTGTCCTCAGCAGTTTGTGGTTTGTATACCTAGTTGAGCTGGTTCAGGTTCTCGAAGAACCTTACTCCCCTGCAGTAGTAGTCTGGAGTTCGTATCCCCAGGATTAGTCTGATTGAGATTGGCGTGACTTCTTCTCCTCGGCAGGATGATTCCTTCCTCCACCAGAGTGGTTCCTTCTCCTTGACGAGGATTTTCCCTTCAGCATTTATTTTGCTGATGGGGCCATAGCATTTTGCATGATTGCATGGCATTTACCCTAAACGCGTAGCATTTCCATCGTGTGGAGCATTGCGCCATTGTCAAACATATGCATATGAAACATGAGCTAGGTCGTTACCGTTCTTGTTTTGCAGGTGTTCCTCTGCAGAATGGTTTGCTCAAGATGATTCTTGAAGTCTCCAGCGAAGTTGATTGCTTAAGATGATTCTTAAAATTCCCCAGTGAAGTCTTCAGCGAAGTTGATTGCTTAAGATGATTCTTAAAATTTCCCAGTGAAGTCGCCAGAGTTGGCTGCTCGAGTTGATGCTTAGAGTCCTCGGCAGAGCGGTTGCTCAAGATGATTCCTGAAATTTCCGGCAGAGTTATTGGTTCAGGATGATTCTTGAAGCCCCAAGCGAAGTTGTTTGCTCAAGATGATTCTTGAAGTCTTCAGCGGAGTTATTTGTCCAAGATAATTCTTGAAGTCCTCAGCAGAGTTGATTCATTCAGAATGATTTCTGGAGCCCTGAAGCAGAGTTACTTGATAATTCTCCAGAATTCCCAACGGAGATGTCTCATCCCCACCAAGTTTTAAACCAGAGAAGTTGAAATTTCCCTTGGAGACTTGATGATTGAAGTCCGACTGACACCCGAGAATTTCTTTGAATGCCCGATGGCATGATTACAGAGATTGCCAAAAGTTCCTGATGACCTGATGAGTCCCGAGGAATTCTTCTGTTGTCGTGCCGCAGAATGCCTGACAGCAATATCAGCTATGTATCGCCGGTTACCGAGTGACCAGTGATCCCTTGATGACTTGAGGAAAAAGCTGTAGTGAAATCTGATGATCACCCTGACGGAGGTTTGAGCCCGTTGTTGTGCAACTGCCATTTCAGACTTCAAAGATTGTCCTACCCACCAAGGTATCGCTTACTGGTGCGGTTGGCAAATGTCCGGTTACCGTGTGACCAATTCCCCAGCAGAGTTGTCGTGCAACTGTCATGCTCAGTTTTGAAGATGTTCCTACCAATCAGAGTATCGTTTACCTGTGCGGTCGACAGATCTCCAGTTATCGTGTAACCAGTGATCCCTCGATGAATTGAGGACGAAGATCTACGGTGAAATCAAAGAATCATCCTGACGGAGGTTCAGATCAGTATTCTCAAGCTAGTTGTCATGCAGCTATCATTTCAGTATCCCAAGATTTGTTCCCATCAGAGTACCGTGTACTGTGCAGTTGGAAAATTTCCGGGTTTATTGGTATTCAACCGCCTTTTACCTTGATTGTTTGAGATCCGTTCGCTTCTCACCCAGTCAGGTCCAAGCCGTTTGAATAGGGGCAGCTATTGCACCCCAAAATTTTCCCAACTTTTCTTTACCTAGCTTATGTTTCATTTCATTCACATTAGCATTATCATTTGCATTTCATTGACATGTATGCAGGAGATCAAGAGGTATGATCACCAATCAAGGGCTACACAAGACTTTGAAGCTAGATAAGAAGGTCATTTAAGTGTTCAAGGGTTGATATCCTTGTCAGAGAAGTTAAAAGAGCCTCAGAGAGAGTGGTTGAAACCAAGAGTGTGTGTCTCCTAACTTGAGAGTTGTGGAAAGCCATCAGATGATTCTGAAGCCATGAAGTTAGACTTGAGGTCTTAAGAGAGCTCATGAGAAGTGTTGAGGATCACTTTGAGGCCTAGACAAGTCATTTTGCAAGATTAAGAAGCCTCGGCCATGATTGGTGCAACTAGGGTGTGACTGGGTCAGCCCTAAGTCAACTGAGGATTTGAAGAAGGTTGAGACTTAATTCAAGAGCCATAGGATCATGGATTGATACATTGGGATGTTCTAAGGATGATTCCAAGGTTAACTCATCATGGTTGAAGAGTTTGAGAAGTTTCAGGCTAGGGTTTCTAAGGCTTGACAGTGTAAAATCCCCTGGCTTGACCCCTGACTTCAAGACTATTTAACTCAAGATATGATTGTCATCTCATCTTGACCCTAACATTATTGTTGTAGGGCATGATCTTAGATTTAATTTGAGTACTATAAGTCCTTTATAAGGTTTATAGAACTCAAGTTATGAACCAGACAAGTTACAAGTCATCTGAGGCATGTGAATTTGAATCTTGAAAGTTACCCAACTTGCATGACACCTTTGCCCTAGAAGGATGATTCCTATGAACTTTTGGTCAACATGAATGTTGTTCCTTATTCTCTTAACTTTCCATAGAGTACTAGAAGTCCATGATTGGATTTGTAGAACTCAAGTTATGGCTTTGACAAGTCAAGGGTATTTTGGGTATTTGGACATTACAGGTCATTTTGAATTATAGGTCAATTTCACTATCTTGCAAGCTTCAAATGGAGTTTTGTTCAACATGAAAGTTGCTCAAAATGACGTTTTTAGCTTAGACAAGTATCAAGAGTCCATTGATATGGATTAGATCAAGCATTGGTTGAAGAAATTTTACAAAAAGACCATTTTAATGAATTAAAGTGGAAAAATTCAAAACAATTGGTAATGGAATGTTTTCAACCCAAATTTGTGCTCATTTTGATTCGAATTGATATTCTAAGTTCTTTGGCATCATTACATTTTTGAATTGAGGTGCATAACATGGCCATTTGGAGGATTACTTCATGATGAATTAACATTTCAAAGGCATCCCTTTGATTGAAATCAAGGAGGGAAAACTATCCAATTATACTCCACAATTGTCAAGAAGTGGATTGGAGTGAGTTGAAGGCAAAAGCAAGCCAAAATCGTGCAGACCATAATTGAATTTTTGGAGTAAAATTGAAAATGGGAAATCACAAAGTGGGCTTTGTTTGGGCCTCCAAAGGTGTTAAACAGAATATAAATTGGATTTAGATCATTCTCAGAAGCTTCTGGTGGAAAATTCTGTTGAGAATCAGTTGGAGAAAGTATGTGAAGAAGCTTGGAACTTGATTTTCGGATTGGGAGATTGGGAGAGTTTCAGCAGAAATTGGATTTCAAGAAGTGTTCATCATCATTCACTGAAGTGATCTGCACTCTTTGGAAGGGAATTGAGGCTTGAAAGTCACCTTGCTCGAAGCTCAAACTCAGGTTCTTACCTCTCAAATTTCCTCTTAATTTACACGCATTTAGCACCTTAGATACATGTGGTTAAGTTAGAATTGAGACATAGATGGATTTTGTATAGTTTTTAGGGTGAATCTTGAAAGTTTAGGTTGTGGTGATCCAAGTTGTGATTCGTGTATCTCCTTGAATGTTGGTTAAAAATGAAAACGAAGACTAGATTAAGAACCTAGGGAGAGAGACGAGTTGATTGATGTAAAGAATTTGAGTTTTCATCAAGGTTGGATGTCTGGTAATGATCCCGTCGTGAGGTAGGGGATGACCAGCGCTAGGCCGACCACCGTGTGAAAGTTGCAGAACCACCGTGGTTCTTTTCCCTCCGTTTTGAGTTTGAAAGCTCAGTTTTTATCACAACCGTTGGATGGCGCTTGAGAGTTGAATTTGTATGCTGATCTGATGATCATAACGCGTCCACGTGTGACCGCCCTCCCTTTTAATGAAACGCGGAGTTTCATGAGTTGAAACTCTGGGCCTTGCATCCTACTGCTATCCCCACTCCCCATTCGCAGGCCCAACTAAATAACACGTAGAAACCTTACTTAGTGAACCCCCTAGCAATGTTTCAATGAGAGGGATAATGAGATGAATTGATTTTCAACTGGGCCCAGTTCCCATGCACTTTTCGCACCCCCTCATATTGGGCCCAGGCGAATAAATACTTGAATTTGTCTGCTGGTTACACCTCCCACCATTATTTCTTTTTCTTATTTTTCTTTATTTCTTTTGTTTTAATGATTGTTTGCTTTAATTCATAAAAAAATAATGAATGTTGTTAATAAATCATGAGAAATTTTGTGGATATAGATTAGGATGTCTAGAATATTTCCATGTTTTTTATTTTAATTTTCCATTTCTTTTTCAATTAATTTCATATTTTCTATTGTAATATGTTTTTAATGATGGAATAATTGTGTACTGAATTTGTTGATTTTATTTATCATTCATGCTTTTGAGTTTAATAGTGAGATTTTGGGTGCTGGTTATATACATGTTGATGATGCTATATGATTTTTGTTATGTGTTTTATATGATTTTAAATAGTATTTTAGGGAAGTTGTTTAGGAGTGTTCATGGATGGATCCCTTTAGTGTACCCTTGAAGTTTTAGATTTAGTTTGAACCTTTTGATTTAGGTTAACCCCTGATTTTTCTACCATAGAATGTTGATACATGTAGGATAGTGGAGTATTTTCCTTAGAGTTTTTAGGAATGTTTTTCTATTAATTTCATATTTTACAAATTGGCCTTAGTATAGGTGATCCTAAATAGGTTAAGTGGATAGGTTAGGCTTGTAAATGACCTCTAGATGATTCTAGGTCCCATTTCCTCTCTTGATAGATTGGTATTTAGATAGTTACCTCCTTTATAACCCTTGAATCTTTAGGATGGATGTCCTTAGAAGGTATCATTTGTGGTTTCTTTAGAAGCTTAAATAGGTGGATGATTCTTCCTATAGGGGTAGTTTCCTCTTCAATTTTTCCTTGCTTGATTGGAATCCCCCTTGTGAGCAATGTTTTCTCCTATGGAGGAATACATTGCACTATCATAAAGGGGTTGAGTCCATGAAAGCTCCCTCTCTCTCTAAGGAAATGGAGTTGGTAGAGTGTCTGTGGTAAGTTCCTGTGGAACTTACCTTGCTTCTCATCTCCATTCTCCTAAATTTCTCTCATTCATTTCCTTTTAGGAAACTTCTTGAGTTAGCATAGTCCCTCCTGTGGGGGGGAATGTTGCACATCTCTTGAAGGAGCCAAACCCTTAGGATTCCCCAAATCTCTTTTGTTGGTTGAGTGCCTGGGATAAGTTCCTGTGGACCTTACCTTTGCCTCCCAACACCAAATTTCTTTCTTTAGGATAGAAGCCTTGTATGATTACTTGTGGATTGAATCCATTATTTTTCATAAGTCCTTCTCCTCATTCATTGATTGAATTGCTTGTTGCATTAGGATAGTTCATGATTAGAATAGTTTAAGCTAGGAGCATGACTGCTTAGAGGTTGAGTGAGTCTCCCTCTGCTTGTTTACATTAAGGGTTGAGGTGATCCTACCCTTGCTGGTGTGTTGTTTTTCTTTTTCTAATTGACGTATTTGCATAATAGAGGTTGAGTGAGCTCCCTCTGCTTGTCTATTTTGTCTGTTTTTCTTTGCTTGATTGCTAAGAGGTTAAGTGAGTCTCCCTCTGCTTGTATTGCTGCATTGCATGCGCATCTTTACTGTATAGCTGTTTACTGTGTAAGCTGATGCTTTATCTGTTTCTGCGTACCATTGACGTGATCCCCTAGGAATCTCACTTCCTTTGATAAGGAAGTGATGATTAGAACTTTAGGTTGAAACATATGCATGATAACTTCTAGAAGTTCCCTGTTTCAAACCTCAACCATAGGATGAATCCTTGGCATAACAACATTAAGACTTGACAGTCTCCCCATAGAGTTCGTTCTCTTCTCATCTTAAAACAACAGTAAAAAAACGTAATAAAGGCAAGTTAGTATAAGCGCATTACGAGCCTTAAGCTACTTGGGAAGTGATGATTGAGTGGTCTCCTCTCAATCAGCTAGGATGTTTAGTATATGTCCTTTGGACGCTATACGATGCATTCGCTCCTAAGTCATAGTCTCTAGTGTTGTACAAACTACATACAACCATAAAAAACAGTTCTTCCGTAAAAGACAGAAAGCAAACTTCAAACCTTTTGCCCCATGGGACCATAATTCAAAGGAAGCTTTTCTGAAGAAAAGAGTGTCGTTAACTCTCAGTTCTACCGCAAACGGTAACGCCTAAGTCTCCAAGGGTCGAGCTGCGTACGCCAAACTGCTGGAACTGTTTGTTAACCCTACTCGAAAACAGATGAATCTGAATCCCCGTAATCCGTATTATCCCGAACTACGTAAGCTCTGATCTCTCATATCCGTTGAGATTACGTAGGCACAATACTGACGTATTGGCGAGCCACCTTCCCCCGTAACCCGTAGTGAGGCGAACTACGTTGGCTCTGATTTCTCGTTCCAGACGGGAATACGTAGGCATAAAGTGCGACGCTTTGCCGAGTCATTTTTCTTTTTGAGCCATCCTTGATAGGTAGATAGTAAATAAACCCGTCAGATAAACACAACAAGCATGGATCCCATCGAGTACGATGGACGTGAGGGGTGCTAATACCTTCCCCTTGCGTAACCAACTCCTGAATCCAAACAATGGTTGCGATGACCTTGTCTTATACCTGTCGTACCTCGAAAAATACGATCCTCGCGATGGCCGCGGAAAATACTGTTCGAAACAGAGTCGCCACCGAACTTTATTCATTCCAAGAATGGAATAGGAAAATATCGATAAAACCTTTAAAGGGATAAGAACATGGTCATCGCAACCAATATTCTAGGTTTGGGAGTCGATTACATAGAGGGAAGGTATTAGCACCCTCTACGTCCGTTGTACTCAACGGGAACCTCTTGATCAATTCGCGAGAGAAATTAGCTATGTTTGTGTATCTTCTAAAGGGATTTGCTTGCTAATAGGAAAATGGGGTGATTATAAGATAGGGTGCTCGCCAAGGATTGGGGTCCTTGTGCCTACGTATCTTCACTTGTAAGAAGTGGAAAATCAGAGCATTCGTAGTTCGTGAGACTACGGGTAAAGAGGGGATTGTGCTCGCCAAGATCATCGCAATCTCGTGCCTACGTATCTTACATTCGAAAGTGAATGAAGAATCAGAGCAGCCGTAGTTCGGCTGGCGGTTTGCTAAAAGGTTGTGTTTGGAATGAACGAGAGTTTAGGTCGCATTCTAACTGCTAAACGTTAGCTTGTCTGCTCGCTAGGGGAGGCTGAAGCACGAGTTTGTTATGCGCGGAAGAAGGGACTAAACAATGTTCTTTGAGAAGAGTTGTTTGAATGGTAGGTCGCGCGAGGGCGAGGAATTAGGTTTATCGTATTGGATATTTAATTAGAGGTGACGACTACTTGAAGCTTAAGAAAGACTTCTCGGACCCAAGTAATCGGGAGAGTGAACCAAAGACTTGGAGCTCTCTCTTTTTCAACCTCAAAGGCGAAAGGATAGAATTGAGTATGGTACTCGGATGACGATTACTTGAAGCTTAAGAAAGACTTCTCAGACCCAAGTAATCGGGAGAGTGAACCAAAGACTTGGAGCTCTCTCTTTTTCATCTAAGTGTTGATGGAATTGGATACGAGTGAGTGAATCGGATGACGATTACTCGAAGCTTGAGAAAGACTTCTCGGACCCAAGTAATCGGGGAAGCGAACCAAAGACTTGGAACACTTTGTTTTTCATCGCCGAAGGAATTGTTTGAATTTCACTTTGAAAGATAGGATGTGATTAAAGTATTTTAACAGATGTGGATTACTCGAAGCTTAAGAAAGATTTCTCGGACCTCAAATAATCAGAAGAATGAACCAAAGACTTGGAACTCTCTCCTTTTCTCATATAATATTATGAAAGATGTTTAATAATATTAAAGTGTATTAATCGGATGACGATTACTCAAAGCTCAAGAAAGACTTCTCGGACTTTAAATAATCGGGAGAGTGAACCAAAGACTTGGAACTCTCTCTTTTTCATCTGTGTGTTTAAGAAAAATAGATTTGAATTCGTTTATCGTTTTTAGAAGACAATTATTCAGGCTTAAGAAAGACTCCTCGGACCCAAACAATTGGGAAAGAGACCCAAAGAGTTGGGACTCTCTCTTTTTCGTCTAATATTAAAAATTGTGTTTAAATAGTTATTAAGTATTTTAGTTTGATTTAAAGAAAAATTTGCTTGATATGAATTAAGGTTTGAAATTTGCACGATTGAACTAATGGATGGGATGTCCTATGGGTATAGGGTAAGTTCGATGGCGAGGCCAAAGCACTCGACTTACAAGTAGAATAGGAAGATTTGATATAATCATGGGTTTAGGGAAAGTTAGAGGTTATGCGCATTTGTTTTGAATATACTTGACGTTGGATCAAGTTAGGAACGAATTTGATCTTAATTTTATATGTGAGGTGTGACAAGCGTCGTTGTACAAAGCCCAAGAGGAGGCTATAAGGTCGATGGCGATCGTAAAAACAATCGGCTTACAATGGGGTTTGAAAACGGGCTTGACATTAAGTCAAGATATTAGTTTTTTTTTTATAATCGGTTTTGAAAATGTGCACAACATAAACATATTTGAAATTTAATAATAAAGCATGCACAAACATCACACAAAAGGTCATAAATTAAATAAAAATGGGGATATGTTAATCAAGGCATATTAACTTAATTAAATCCTAATTATCTAAGATTAGTAAAAGAAAAGAAATTAAATTGATTTTTTTATTATTTTAGACTTAAAGAAAAAAACAAATCATTAAGATAATTATTACATTAAAATAAAATATTCTATTTTGTCCTAGGATTTAAAAGAAAATGCCGATTTAAAACAAATCATCAAATTTAAACTTATTATTTAATCATTAAGCAAATTAATTTTGAGTTAAGTAAAAATATTTTAATAAAAATTAATTAAATTGATAGAAGTTCAGAAATTTTTAACATAAAAATAAATAACTTTTTTGAAGTTCTCTAGTCTCTCTTCTTGGAAAATATTTAAACTAAAAAAAAGATTAATAAAAAATAAAATAAAAACAAAAATAAAACAGCAAAATAGTTCCTCTCACCGCTCTAACCTCGTTTTCTCACTCTTAGATCCTCACCCTCAACATCGAAGAAGACGGTGGCCGCCGCCGTCCTTCGCCGGTTTACCACTACAAAACCCCACCAATCCTACATGAACCCTAACTAACAACACACCCCCAAAACGAAACCGAGCTTGGATTCCCCTAAAACTCAGCCCCACTCTCGAATCTAAGCCATTCAGAAATGAAATCCTAGTTCTTCAAATAAATCAAAATCGCACAGACTAACAAAATCGAATCATGGAATGTCCAACAACACAAACATCAATAAAGTAATCATGTTTGAAGCGAAACGAGATTTAAGAAAATGCTACCTCTTGAAGATTCTTTCTCGAAGAGCTTCAATGCAATCCCAGGTACTTGTTTCTGATCCCTTCAGCTTCTTTGCTTTATGACGAATTTGTAGTTCAATACTTCTGAGATAATTTTGGGATTTTTTTATGAAAATATTTTGGGTTTTTCTCTTTCAAATTTTTCCGCCTCCTCGCTTGAGATGAACAATATGCTCCTTTTATAAGGGTGGAATTAGGGTTAGGGTTTTTCTTGTACCAATTTCTGGGTGAGAAAAAAAGAAGTATGACTTTAGAATACTTTCTGGTAGTTCTTTGTCTGTTAGCTTTTCTGGGAATGTTTGTTTTTTTACCTTGATTTTTTTACTGCAAGAGATACCATTTTACCTCCTTTTTTCATCACAAACTCTTGTAAAATTATTACTGTGTAGTTGTATGATTATTTACTGTCAAGAACTCTTGATGTGGTATTCCTTGACTCATGTATGTGTTGCTCACACCTGGACTTAATTTTGCTCACAGCAGGCTTCGAAGAGCAAAGTGCCATGTAAGTTTTGATTCTTGACTACTCTTTCAGACAACCACAGAACTGTTTTATCTCTGATAAGATCATGAAAGTTACTTCCATGCTCGGCTATAAACTTCATAACATGGATTACAGCCACATCTCCTCCATAAAGAAGAGGTTCCTTTTTCTCTGCTGGAAATAGAACAAGTGCAGGACAAACCTCCTTCTGATTGACAGACTTCAGTATCAGATGGCAATCATTCAATGTACAATCCAATAGGTAGATTGTCGGAATCTTCAACAAAACATAATCAAAATTTTTGTGATCAGTAACGTTTTGAGATCCCTTTTTTAACATATCGACATAGCCCTTAATGGTCCGATATGCTTCACGAACAATCAAATCCATTCTCTGGCAGAATGCACGCCAACTATTGCTAAACAAGACCAAAACATCTTTGTTCCATGCATTTGAAGTGTTCTCTTTGTTAGAAAGATTGAAACCAATAACAAGTTCAGAGAAAGTATTTGCTGTGATTCGAGGTATAGAATCCACTTCATGAAAATCCAAATTAACAAATGGAGGATGCCTGGCCTCCCTTTGGCCTTGAAGAACGTCTTCTGACAGCTGATATGGAAGCAAAGTTCCACTAAGAAACTCGGAAAGAAAACCATGCAGTGAAGCTAAGTTGAAACTTTTCTCTTCAGGGTAAACATAATGTTGCTGCCAAAAGGGGTCAACTATGACCATAGATGGAATTCTATAAGCACCAGTGAGCCTTTCAAGTAGCTGATAATTACCATCAGAATAGAAAAAGGAACCATTAAAACCAAGAAAATCATCATGTTTTTCTGCATACTTGTTTCCATCAAAAGAACCATCCCCAGGGCTATTTATTTCTGATTGAATAATTTTGGCACTGGGAAGTTTGTGATCTTCAATAGATTCTTCAGAGTACATACCTTCTATCTCTTCACTGGTGGCAATAAAAGATTTCTTGACTTCATCATGATGAGAAGATAGCACGTCCAATTTAGGATTTTCCCCAGCAGATTTATATGGATAGTCGTCTGTAATTACAGTACCTGTATGATCTTCTTGAGAAGTTTCCGCTGAAATTTGATTTGATTGAACTTCAGAATGCAATTGTTGTTGTGGGTTCGAGCTGTAGCTGAAAGTCAACTCAATATCATCGTTGTTGGTTTGAGTTGTAATTGTGATTGTTGTTACAATGGAAAGGTTGTTGTTTTGTCGATTGTGGCTTGCGAAGGATTTGTATGTGAATTGTGAAGCTTCAGTGTGTGGTGATGAAAGATGCAGACAAGTTATGTTGTGGTTTTCATGGCGAGTTTGTTGTTTCATGGCTTAAGGTACGATACGCGTCAGTTGTTTCCGCTTCCTTGAGTAGCTGTTTGCAGCATGAGCAACGTGGATAAATGGTGATAAATCTTGCAGCCTGCCAATAGTGTATGTGCTGAAACAGGTTAACATTTTTCACGATTGCAAGATGTGGCTGATTGGTGATGTGAATATGGTAA
Organism: Lathyrus sativus; assembly: GCA_963859935.3. NCBI lineage: Eukaryota > Viridiplantae > Streptophyta > Magnoliopsida > Fabales > Fabaceae > Lathyrus > Lathyrus sativus. Next base: position 927,946,200 of record OZ012735.1, read on the forward strand.
GGTGGAGGGGTCATGGTTGTGGAAGTCTGAAACAATTGTTGCTGAAGTTTAAGAAAAATATGGTTGTTTTGTGTAGTATGAAGGTCATGAACACGATAATGATGAGCGACGTGATGAACATGTCCATTGGAATCACACAGTAGCAACATGGGACTTGGATTTCACCATTCCTAGTTTATTTTTGATGTTTGAAGGGTGACTGATGTTAAATGTTTTGAATATGAAAAATGAAGATTATGGAGGCTTCACAGTAGTATTAGGAAAATTACGGAGTTGATTAACCCACGTACTGCATAAGAGCCATTTTAAGAGAAAAACAATAACCATGGAACCAAATCTTTACACAGCAGCTACCAAACAGGCTTCAAGAAGACAAGCCAATTTCATAATGAGCTCGAACTGTTATTGCATGTTGTAGTTGTTCTTGATAAAATAGTTTGTGATTATCTCTTGTTCATGAAAATTTTGCAGGTTTCGTCTATTCTTTTGTTGCGTGTCCTCCTGCTTGTTGGAAGGTGTAGAAGATTTCTCTGTCGGAAACTGAACGAAAGTGGTACGTGATTTATGGAGTTGAAGCGGATGCTTAAAGAATGTCTTCGAAGCAGAACAGAGGAGTTTTTTGTGTCTGTTTCATGGCAGCAGACTATCTCGAAGTAGGGAGGGAGATTTTTGGAGAAGGATTGTTGAATGTATGGAGGAGTGTGAAAACAATATGTTGTTATTGTGAATCTGTTTGCAGATCTGGTGTATGTTTGAAAAGTTTTGAGGTGAGAAATGAGAGTTAGAAGGATGCAGGTAATTGGTTAATGATGGGGCTGTCTCAAATCAAAGGGAGTTTGAGTGAAGAATGATGATGTGAGATAGATGAGGTTGATTGAAGTTGGAGTTAGTTTTCAGAGGTGCGTTTTGGAAGATTTGAGGTTCATGGAGATATGGTTTGAGTGATGAAGGTCGTGTTTATTGTTGAAGAAATGAGTTTGTGGGTGAAGGAGGTTATGGTCTAGAGGTTGAAGATTCATTCTGAGATTTTGGTGTTGAGTAGATGGAAGTGGAAGGTTTCTGCATATCGATGTGAGTGTTAAGAGAAGGTTGATGCGGTGTCTGATGCTATTTTGTCATTCAGTTTTTTCTTGATGTCACAAGAGGTAGACATAATGGATGATTTTGGAGTTTGGCGAGGAACCATGATTAATTGGTATCAGCAAACATGATACCTGGAATAGAGCTCTCTGACTTTGGATTCTAGTGATATCAATGCCATGCGTATTGTTTTACTTTAAGGATTGTTTCCAACTTTGTGGTGCTTGACCCTGATTTAACAACTGTTGCTTATTTCAGGTATTACCATGGGCAACTTAATACATGGCGGTTTGGATGTCAAGGGAGTCAACACCCTGATTCTGTTAACATTTCTTATGACCAAGTTGCTCGAGGGAAGTCTAAACAAGAATTCAGGACCTGGTATGCACGTTTACACCTGTTGCTAATACGCCGAGATCTGAACACAAATACTGTATTGGCAATGTCTATAGCAGATGCATCACCAGCAAGTATTTTCTGAATTGTGTTATGAATTGTGCAGTATGTTCCAGTTCTACCGATACCTGCACTGCAGTGCACCACTGTCAGGCCCAGATTTGGTGGCAAATGGCATAACCTTTTCGAAACTTCACGCGCAGCCAAAGTATTGTTCGGCACTCCATGGTCGGGCCACTCAGGATACGAAAAACGGGCAACGGTGTATCTTCTACCACGTTTCGGTTCACTTCCAAATGTCGCAGCACAAGTGAAGTTTTAGTAGTTTTCGTCCCTTTGCATGTAAGAGAGGTATTCCCGAATTCTCTAAGTCTGTTTCAGATTAAAAATAAATCTCCACACTTCGTCGTCCTGTAATTGTCGACTAACCTAGTAAGCATCACAATTGCAGGGCAGTGACATTGTGTGGCTATAAACTCGGACACAGTTCCAGGGGAAGAGGTCGAGATAAAGTTTGCATTGACATCCCCCTGTGCTTCAGGCCTATAACCTGAGTTGGAATTAAAAACAATCATGTTCTTGTCAAGTGGTATAACAACTCTGTACTGATCTCTTTTTTTTTATTTTAGCAGCATTAAGAGCAACACTGCATCTTCTCGTCATCTCGCTCGGTATTATCCCATTCGAACCATTTTATGAACATTGGTTCCGTTCTTTCTAGTGCGCAATGAATGATTCAGAGCCATATCTTCCTGAACCTGCTTGGGCAACCATATTTATGGATGTAAATATATCCTGTATAGCAATTTCCAAGTGGTGTTATACATCTTTGATATTGCAGAGAAGTTCCAAACGAATGAAGACTTTCTCTAGCTCCTTGCCACGTGAATGAACTGCATCCTATTTTCATCATGTATCAGCATGGTTTGTTTTATGCTATTGCGTTTTGTAGCCTTTGTTTCACGTTATGCAATATTACCTTCTGGTACACTAATCTGTATTGTTTTTTTTTTCATGTGCAGCAGTTCAAGTTTGAAGTGTCATTAGGAAGGAGTATCGCCCATGATAACAAAGGGGTTAGCTCCAATTCAAAGTTTTAGTGGCGAGACCTAATGCGAACCGGCATGGCGTGGAAACTTATCACCGTGAGTTGTTATAGAGATGATGAAGACACAACTGTATGGCATCAAACAATTCATGGCTCATGAAGACGGAGCTGACTTTGTATGATGGATTTGGTACGAGAATACCGCAACTGTCGATGTAATTATGTCGCCATTGTAAAACTCCACTGTCATCATGATTTTGTAACAAATAGAGTTATTAATATTACAAATTTAGACTCAAGCTACTGTAACACTTTGGTTCCTCATAAACATCTTTGGATTTAATGATCAATCTCTCTTGCCTTTGAAATTAACCCCCTCATCTTGTCATTAGGTGAATGCACTTGAATCTTCATGGACAAGAACTTTGAATTTCTCAAATTAACACCACTTGTGAATTTTAAAATAAGGCTCACCATTGCAAAGTACTTAAAGTAATAATCTAAGCCATATTGTCACGTAGCCTTCCTTAAAAAAATGACTCGTTCTTGAACATAACTTCATGTTATGAAGCATGAGTTCTAGTTTTGTTTTCTTTTATACCAACACCTTGTCACCATTTGAAATTACCCACCGGTATTGCTCACATTCTCTGCACAACAATACCTTGGCCAAGCATGACTATTTGTGTAACTTTTTGGGATCTATCACATGCTCCACCAGTTCGTACGTTTGGCTTTCTTTTGCAGGCCAATGCAACAACCTTTCATAAGATTATAACACTCCGATGTTAATATGAGCATCCTGTGCCATCCATGTGATTTTATCCTTTAGGCAAGAAAACTGCCTATGACCTTAATCCCAACATGGCTTGAAATGTTCTCCCTGAAAATTATCTCTCTGGGGAATTGTCTGTTAGTCTGGCCGGCAAAGCAAATTCTAAAAGTAAACTCAATAACTTGAATCAAGCCTTGAGAACAAGTAACCATAGGGCTTGGAATCCACTTGAAATCAATCATATCAAGGATGCAAAACATGCTTCTTTTATCTCTACTTGAATTCGTCATGCTATCAGGAGCCTCTAATTACAAAGAGTACAAACTAAATCCCTGCGTCTTATCTTTGAAGAGTCATGGCCAAGAGTTGCCTGATTATCTTAAGAAAAGTCAGGAAGCAACAAAGTGCTTATCACGAGACCTAATAGGGTAGGACAAATTTGGGGTATGACAGATGCCCATATCTAATCGTTTTAAACCCGGGAGAACGAATTGTTGCATGGCGTTCATTTGTAGGGTGGAAATCAATTAGATACAAAAAAGACCCCAAAATTTGTCCGACAAGCAAGTAAAAATGCATTGAGATACTAGAACAGGATAGCCGGATGCAAGACAGATGAACGAGATAGCCTGACATTCTCTGGGTGGTCGAAGTAGTACCTTATCCAATAAGGTTCTTCGATGACACCAAGTAGTATCTCGAACAAAACTTGAGATTCTTCGGGTGTTCGAAGCAGTACCTTATCCATTAAGGCTCTTCGATGATACCAAAGCAGTATCTCGAACCAAACTTGAGATTCTTCGGGTGGTCGAAGCAGTACCTTATCCATTAAGGCTCTTCGATGATACCAAAGCAGTATCTCGAACCAAACTTGAGATTCTTCGGGTGGTGGAAGCAGTACCTTATCCATTAAGGCTCTTCGATGATACCAAAGCAGTATCTCGAACAAAACTTGAGATTCTTCGGGTGGTCGAAGCAGTACCTTATCCATTAAGGCTCTTCGATGATACCAAAGCAGTATCTCGAACAAAACTTGAGATTCTTCAGGTGGTCGAAGCAGTACCTTATCCATTAAGGCTCTTCGATGATACCAAAGCAGTATCTCGAACAAAACTTGAGATTCTTCGGGTGGTCGAAGCAGTACCTTATCCATTAAGGCTCTTCGATGATACCAAAGCAGTATCTCGAGCGATAAATTCTTCAAGAAACTTTTTAAGATAACCTCTGCTTGGGGAGCCATAAGAGCAACGGTCGCCGGGGACTATCATTATCAACTGCATGGTTGAAAAATGACTTGCTGGAGATTAGAATTCCCTGAACTCGCGGAGTAACAACTCTTTTCAGATTCACTACTGCCAACTTCACCGGAGGACTGGCCAAGATGTTTACAAACTGATCCTGGATCCTGCTATGTTGTTATGCCATGTTAATGGTGATGGCGATGATATGCGTTATGATACATAAACATGCAACCAAGATGCAACCGCTAGGGAGTGCAAGATGCGAATGCAAATGATATGCTAATGCTCGATATGACTATGATATGATGTGATATTGTATGTCGTGCTTATGATAATGCAAATGACAGGTATGCTGGGGATAAAATCTTGTCGAGGGTATCACCAGGGACTGGATTTGGTAGTTGTCAAATGGATTTGGACTTTGGTTTTATGAGGATGCCATCGAGGGTGGACTTTTAGTGGTTGCCAATGAATACTGGACTTTTAGGGTGAATTGAAGGTGCCAATTGGAGTGGCCTTTTTTTAGTTGCCAACAAAAGATTGGGCTTTCTGTGGGGATAGTGAGAGGATTAGACTATTCGACATCCCGGATTTAGATACTCCATGACGACCGGGGGAACTGATTGCCCCAGTTTAGTTCTTGAATTCGACGCCGAGGGGAACCACCTCATATAAACCCTTTAGAAAGGCAAGGCTTTTCATGATGACAAGCCTGGGCAGCTGACGACTAATTCAAGGCTCCTACCTGTTGACATTTTTCTTGGAGACCATCAATTTTCCCCAATATCTTCGAACATCAAAGAAAACTCCCTACCTTGTCAAAAGTTATATTTTATTTTTATTATTTTTATTATCATATTTTTTAGCTGAAGTTTCGAACACAAGTTATCAAAATAAGAATTAATTTGCAAACAACCGGATAAAGTAAAAGAGTGAGCACATTTTCTAATTGAGAAATCTCTCTTTATATTGATTTGTCCCTTGAATGGGTGAGTATACAGAGATGTAATCCCTTAATGAGGTGATTACAGTGCAAGAAAAAAACATAATGGCAAAAATTAGAGTTCCTTTGAGTTTCGACACTGCTATAATCCCTATGGCTTTGGAAGTCTTCAACACCTTGCTTCGTAGAAAGATGGCCGGATCAATTATGTCTCTTGATTATGCACTAGAGTCGAGTGATCATGCATAATGGATACTTTGCCTTGGAATTTTTCCCCTAACTTTTGCCTGGATCGCACTTTCGGGTTTTCAATCCACCGGGGCGCCCCTTTTTGCCTGAGCCGCCCTTTCAGGTTTTCAACTCAGCGGGCCTATTCTTATTTTATCCCTAATTTTTGCCTGAACCGCCCTTTCGGGTTTTCAGTTCACCGGGATAGCCAATTTTGCCTAAGTCACCCTTTCGGGTTTTCGACTTATCGGCTTTATTATTCCACTTTTTTAGGCAAAGTATCGTTTGACCAAATCTGCATTCACTGGATAAGGTAATTCCTCCCCATCCATGGTTGCGAGCTTTAGGGCTCCACCAGAGAATGCTTCTGTTACCACATATGGGCCTTCATAGTTTGGCGTCCATTTGCCCCTAGATTCGTTATACATAGCCATGATCCTCTTGAGTACTAAGTCTCCTTGCGCGAATGTCCTGGCATGCACTCTTTTGTCGAAGGCTCTCTTCATTCTTCTCTGGTAAAGCTGGTCGTGGCATGTGGCTGTCAAGCGCTTTTCCTCAATGAGATTAAGTTCTTCAAACCTCGTTTTTACCCATTCGGCTTCATCAAGTTGAGCTTCCATTAAAACCCTCAGAGAAGGGATTTCGACCTCTATTGGGAGAACCGCCTCCATGCCATAAACCAACGAGTAGGGAGTTGCCCCTGTTGAAGTTCGTACCGAAGTACGGTAGCCGTGTAGTGCAAAGGGTAACATCTCGTGCCAATCTTTATATGTGACCACCATCTTCTGGATGATTTTCTTGATATTTTTATTGGCTGCTTCTACGGCTCCATTAATTTTGGGTCTATATGGTGTCGAGTTATGGTGTTCTATTTTAAAACTTGCGCACAGCTCGTCCATCATTTTGTTGTTGAGATTCGACCCATTGTCAGTGATGATGCGACTGGGCACTCCATATCTGCATATGATGTTGTGTTTCAAGAAGCGGGCGACTACTTGCTTAGTAACGTTGGTATACGAAGCAGCTTCAACCCACTTGGTGAAATAGTCTGTAGCCACCAGTATGAAGCGATGTCCGTTTGAAGCTTTTGGTTCAATCATCCCAATCATGTCTATTCCCCACATGGAGAAGGGCCATGGTGAGGTTAAGACGTTCAATAGAGTGGTGGGTACATGAATCTTATCAGAGTATATTTGGCACTTGTGACAAGTTCGGGCATGATGGTAACAATCTGCTTCCATGGTAAGCCAATAATAGCCCGCCCTCAATATTTTCTTTGCCATGGTATGTCCATTCGCATGAGTTCCAAAGCAGCCCTCATGAATGTCCTTTAGAATCTGTTCAGCTTCACGTTTCTCGACACATCTAAGCAAAACAGTGTCATGGTTGCGCTTATACAATACATTTTCGTTGAGGAATAAGTTGGATGCCAATCGTCGCAAAGTTATTTTGTCGATACCCAGGGCTCCTTCAGGATATTCGTGCTTTTCAAGATATCGCTTTATATCATAAAACCACGACTTATCATCTGCGTCTTTATCAGCAGTCAGACAATGTGCGAGTTCTTCAAAGCGGCGTAAATCAATAGATGGTCTATGATTTGGCCATATCAACTTGTACATGGATGCCAGAGTTGCCAAAGCGTCAGCCATTTGATTCTCTTCTCGAGGTATGTGAGCAAAAGTGATATCATCGAATCGGGGAAGCAACTTGGCCACATAATCCCAGTATGGAATTAAGTTTTCACGCTTGGTATCCCAATCGCCTCTTATCTGGTAAATTACTAGAGCAGAATCTCCAAACACATCGAGAGTTTTGATTCTCAGGTCAATGGCTTCTTCTAGCCCTAGTATACATGCCTCGTACTCTGCTATATTGTTAGTGCACGGGAAACAGAGCTTGGCCGTAAATGGCAAGTGAAAATTTTTGGGAGATGTAATCACTGCCCCAATTCCATGTCCATAAGAGTTAGAAGCACCATCGAACATAAGAGTCCATCGCTCCCCTGGTTCTGGCCCTTCATCTGGCCCTGGCTCTTCGTAATCTATTGCCATCATGATATCCTCATCCGAAAAGTCAAATCTCAAAGGTTGGTACTCTTCCACCGGCTGATGGGCCAAATGATCTGCTAACACACTGCCCTTTATAGCTTTCTGAGTGGTGTATTGGATGTCGTATTCAGATAGAAGCATTTGACACCGGGCTATCCTATCGGTGAGAGCAGGTTTCTCGAAGATGTATTTGATTGGATCCATCTTGGAAATTAAGTATGTGGTGTGCGTCAGCATATATTGTCTGAGTCGTCTAGTAGCCCATGCAAGTGCACAACAAGTCTTCTCAAGCAAAGAGTATCTAGCCTCACAGTCGTTAAACTTTTTGCTGAGATAGTATATAGCATGCTCTTTCTTGCACGTATCATCTTGTTGTCCTAATACGCAACCCATGGACTCTTCTAGCACAGTTAAGTACATAATGAGAGGCCTTCCAGGAACTGGTGGTATCAAGATCGGTGGTTCTTGCAAATATTCTTTGATTGCATCAAATGCCCCTTGACACTCATCATTCCACACAACCGGCTGATCTTTCATGAGTAATTTAAAAATTGGCTTGCAAGTGGCTGTGAGATGTGAAATAAATCTTGCAATATAATTCAACCTCCCTAGAAATCCACGGACCTCCTTTTCGGTCTTTGGTGCAGGCATGTCCTGAATCGCCCTTACTTTGTCAGGATCCACCTCAATCCCTTTCTGGCTTACTATAAAGCCCAACAACTTTCCAGACCGCACCCCGAATGTACATTTGTTGGGATTAAGTCTCAACTTGAACTTCCTCAGTCTGGCGAACAACTTTTCCAGATTATCCAAATGCTCCTCTTCAGTCTGGGACTTAGCAATCATGTCATCAACATACACTTCGATCTCTTTGTGAATCATATCGTGAAAGAGTGTTACCATTGCACGTTGGTATATTGCCCCAGCGTTCTTTAACCCAAATGGCATTACCTTGTAACAGAATGTGCCCCATGGCGTAATGAACGTGGTTTTTTCCATGTCATCTGGATCCATCTTAATTTGATTGTAACCAGAGAATCCATCCATGAAGGAAAAAACAGAGAACTGTGTCGTATTATCTACCAACACATCAATGTGAGGCAATGGAAAATCGTCTTTAGGACTTGCTCTGTTTAAGTCGCGGTAATCCACACACATACGGACCTTTCCATCTTTTTTCGGTACGGGAACGATATTTGCAACCCATTGCGGGTATTTGGCCACTGCTAAGAACCCTGCATCGAATTGTTTTTGGACCTCATCACGGATTTTCAGAGCCATATTAGGGCGAGTTCTTCTCAACTTCTGCTTGACGGCATGACACCCTTCTTTGAGTGGTAGTTTGTGTACAACAATGTTCGTATCTAGATCAGGCATGTCCTGATACGACCATGCGAATACATCAGCATATTCTCGGAGGAGCCCTACCAACTTTACCTTGACAATATCTTGAAGAGACGCTCCAACCTTTATCTCCCTTTTATTTTCTTCTGAACCCAAGTTGATAACCTCGACATCCTCTTTATGCGGCATAATGACCTTCTCTTCCTTCTGCAGCAAACTAGCCAATTCGTTGGGGAGCTCACTCTCGTCTTCCTCATCCGCTCGGTATATTGGACAATCAAAATCATAAAGGCCTACAGCAGTGTCGATATCAAGGACCTCGGTAGTGTCTCTGCATGTTTATGATTTATGCAGCTTATCTAGGAAAGTGAGTGCGCGAAAGAAACGCCATTAATTATGAAAAAAATAGAAAAGAAAATGAGCAAAAATTGAATGCAAATCAAAATTTATTCATGTTAAACATGTTTCGGAACATCAGGGGGCCCGATACAAAGCTCCACTACGCCTTGGGCAGAGCGTAGGGTTTTTGAAAATCAATTAAAACTTTACTTTTGAAGAGGGAGAAACTGGGGTATTTCGATGGTCTTCCAGTTCTTCAATTCTTCACCAGGTTCGGCCTGTCGGATCCAGCTTGCGGAGGCTTCTTTGTCATCCACCCCATCTTCAATTACCATGGCGGAGGTATGGTCGAAGATAAGCCCAGCGCTCTTGAAGACTTCTGCTACAGGAGGAATCTGCTTCTTGCCATATGCAATTGTCACAGTGTTAGATGAAGGATGGTATCCTAGCCCGAATTTGTCGAACTTTTCAGCCACTTCCACCATTTTGCCCCAGCCTTGGGCGTTCCCTTTGTCTACAACCATCTTAGCTTCTTCATAAGATGCCATTGCTGATCTTAAACTCTGACCCTCTAAAATTCGCTGCACTGCTAATGTATTCACCATTTCAAAAGATTGAAAAGTCGTTTCCACCATTTCCCCTTCAACTTCAATGTACCTGAAGGATGTTAAGTGGCTAACCAAGATATCCTCCTCTCCTCCAATCTGAACTACTTTGTCATTACTGACAAATTTTAGCTTCTGGTGAAGGGTGGAGGTAACAGCTCCTGCATAATGAATCCAAGGTCTTCCTAATAGACAGTTGTACCCTGGAAAAATATCCATTACTTGGAAAGTGATAGTGAAGACAGTTGGCCCGATTTTTATTGGCAAGTCCACATCGCCAATCACAGCACGCCTGGAACCATCAAAAGCTTTGACTACCAGAGCACTTGGCTTCATGCTAACTCCTTTTACTGGCATTCTCTCCAGGGTAACCTTGGGAAGCACATTCAAAGAAGAATCTGTATCCACTAAGACTCGGGATATCAATGTGTCTTGGCACTTGATAGAGATATGGAGAGCTTTATTATGGTTTCTCTTCTCTGCAGTCAAGTCATCATCATTAAACCCAAGAAAGTTTATGGTTGTTACGCTAGCTATCACATCATCGAACTGGGCTACGGTGATGTCTTTAGCAATATGCGCAGCGCTCAACACCTTCATCAAAGATAACTTGTGGGCCTCTGAATTAAGTAACAACGAGAGCATGGAAATTCTGGCAGGAGTCTGGTTTAGTTGATCAATCACTTTGTAATCACTTTTTCTGATGATCTTCAAAAACTCCTCAACTTCCTTTGGTGTTACTGCTGCTTTTGGTGATGACACCTCAACAGGTGGCTCAACACTTGGTAGTTCCATTGTAGCTTTTTCTTTACTTCTAGCTGGCACTTCCACCGGTTTGGCGGCAAATAAACGACCGCTACGGATCATCCCACTAGGCCCCACAACTGCATCGCATTTGGCAGCGTCATACTCAATCACTAGTCTCTCTGGCCTCTGTTTAAAAACTTTAGGCTCAGATTCATTGACAGAATATTCTATTACCACTAGAGCTGGTCACGCTGCTCTTTGTCTATTGACGTCATCTTCATCATACTGCATAACCACGGGTGCTGGTCGGGCGGGCCTCTGTTGAAAGGCTTCCGAAGGATCAAACTGTAAGACTACTGGTGCTGGTCGAAGTCGCCTTGTCGGATAAGCACTTGTTTCATCATACTGAATATCAATAGCAGACACGTTCGAATCTCTTCGTTCTATTTGTATTATTCCATGCTCTAAGAACCTTTGCAGATGTTTTTTTACCACTTCGTCATCAAATTCTCCACTTCTTTTTGGGGAATCATCCCACTTTTCTTCAATTGTTCTCCGATAACGGCCATCGGGGTACGGACATCTTCAACATTCGTAATCAGTCTCAAACCACTATTTTCTTCTACAGCATTGACAGAAGGACCTCCATGTTTATGTAATGGATCCTTCGTAATATTGGCACCTCTAGGTGTAAAAGTGAGATCTTTGGACTCTATTAAATCCTACACCCTATTTTCAAACGCATAGTAGTTGTCTATGGAGTGTCCAGGGGCTCCCTTATGAAACTCGCAATGGGCATTCGCATCGTACCCAGGGGGGTATGGAAAGGTTGCTGGACGTAAATCTCGCAACGTTAAGTGTCCACTCTGATTTAACTGAGCAAAGATTTGCCCATATGACATAGGCAGTGGGTCAAGTTGTCTTCTTGGCTGTCTCGGCCTTTGTTGTCTTTGAGCCGGGGCATTCTGATATTGCGGTGGAGGAACTCTCTGATAATTCTGCTGCTGGTTCTGCTGTTGAGCTGGTTGTTGATAAGGAGCATGGGCTACTGCAGCTACCTGTGGATATTGGATGTTCACTGGAGCTCTATCTTCTCGTCCTCTCATCACGGCATTAGTTTCGTCTTCCCTTTTCTTCACAAAAGGCTTCCTCCCCCCATTCATCGGGACCGCAACCTTGTTCTTCTTCAAAGTACTCTCGATTCTTTCACCTACTGACACCACTTCAGCAAAGTTAGGGAAACTGGACCCGAGCATGCGGTCTAAGTATTGAGGTTGTAGAGTTCCCATAAACATGTCAGTTAACTCCTTAGTCAGCAATGGTGGTTGAACACGGGCAGCCAACTCCCTCCACCTTTGGGCATACTCCTTAAATGACTCATTGTTACGTTGAGTCATGTCTTGCAGATGCGTGCGATTCGGTGCCAAATCAGTGTTATACTGATAATGTTGTGAAAACGCATCTGCTAGATCTCTCCACGTACTGATTTGTCCTTTTTCTCACTGCATATACCATTCCAATGATGCCCCAATGAGGCTATCTTGGAAGTAATGTATTAAGATCAGGTCGTTATCAATGTGAGCTGCCATCTTGCAACAGTACGCTCGCAGATGGGTTTTGGGGCAACTGACCCCCTTGTACTTCTCAAAGTCTGGGACTTTGAATTTCTTCGGTATCACCAATCCTGGTACTAGGCACATGTCAACAGCATCCAACCCTGGAGTCTTCTTGATTTCCAATGACTTGATTTTCTCTTCAACTGTTCGCAGTCTATCTGCAGCAAAGTCATTAGTAGCCCCCATATTATGTTGAGGAGGAGGTGGTGGAGGTTGGTAGAAAGCATCATATTGTTCGTCCATGTCTGCTTCAGAACCCTGACGCGCGGATATGGAACGGTCAACAAGGTCTACGTGGGGAGTTTTAACAATCCCAGAAGTTCCTATATTGTCAGCCGCTTTCTTGGCATCAGCAAAAGTCTCAGCATTGTTTTCTTTTTGGGCTAGCGTCAGCATTGTCTCCAGCAACTGGTCCATCTTCATCTTGAGAGCGTCGATGTCACCTCTCATAGTGTTCTGTGTCTCTTCCATCTGCTCCAGCGTCATTTGGTAATTGCGTCGAGTTTCGTAACGGTGATGAATAGTCAGCTTAACTCAAATTTGGTACGCAAAGGGTATAAATTTAGAATCGTGCGGCGTGGAAAAAGACGTGTTCCATGATATGCAAGATGATATGCATTTGTTTTTCAGGGAATTTTCGAATTAATTGCTTAACATACACAAGAATATTGAGAACAATTTAAACCACATTCATTCATAGAAGGATAATATTCATGTGATACAAAAAAGGAAAATCATTCAAAATACAGCCCATAATGTTTGATTAATAAAAATAAACGAACTTCAGACTCTTGGCCTTTGGGCTTCACGTTCTTTTAACTCCTCTTTGAACCTGCTCAACATGTCCTTGCACGTGCACAGAAAGTCGCAGATACTGTGGGGGGTAGAATCATCCATCGCTTCCATAGCATCCCTATGCTTCCAAACCAGATCTTTGGTCAACCAGTTGCAGAACTCGATTAATCTGTTGAGTTTATTGCGATACATGTCCCGGTCAGCTATTAGTATATGTATGGACCTCTCATAACCTTTGAAATCACTAGCCGTTTTTTCTCTTGCAGCAGACCACACGGCTTTATCTGCTAAGACATCCTTTATTTGCTGCTTCAAGTTAGCTGCATAGTCTTTGACGGAGTTTAACTCTATGCACACCTTGTCCCAATCAGCAGTTTTAGCCTGAGCAACCCTTAAAGCCCCCTCTTTGAGCCTGCGTTCCTCTATTTCAGCAGCTCTTGACTGGCGTAAAGCAGTGTCTAGCTTATGGATCTCTAGTCCCATCTCCTCTCGGATTGTCTTGTTTCTTTTGGTAGCCGCCAGCCAACAGTTTTCATTTTGAACACATTTCTTCCTAGCACTGTCTAATTCTTCTTTCAGGCCCCTCACCCTGCTATCAGACTGATCAAGACATACCTTAACCTTTTTCTTTCGATGCTCTTCTTCGTCAGCTTTCTTCCCTACTACCTCTAGCTGGGTATTCTTGCGCTGGAGCTCCCACTTCATATCATTTTTCTCTCTGGTGACTTCTTGAAGTCTCACCTCAAGGTTCTCATTTTCTTTCAACAATTTGGCTATGGTAGCTTTGAGGTCTCCAGCTTCTTCTATTGGAATATGAGTAGGTTTAGGTTCAGGCACAGGCTCATATACCTTTTCTTTAAAAGGCATTTTGACCTCATTGGCCCTCTCCCTAACCCATACAAAGTAAGGCTCTTTAGTTATACCATTTCTTCTTCCCAATTCACCTCTTCCCTTCTTCTTAATGGTCTTCCAAGCTCTTGTAATATTTCTGAACAAATCAGGGTTCTCAGACCCTAAGTCGTGCATCAAGAAGGCTTCAAGGTCATTTTCCTTAGGAGGTGCTACCATAGGGTACCCAAGCTGCCTAACTGATAACATCGGATTAGAATTAATACAGCCTCGAGTTCCTATTAGCGGGATATTAGGAAATTCACCACAACTAGTGATAACTTCCTCAAAGTCTTGTGAATACCAAGAGAGATCAACAGATCTAAGTGACACCATCCTTTGAGCCCAACTATCATCAACTCGATCGACAAATGGTCCCTTAGTAGGCATGTGCAAATGCAGCCATTGGTACAAGAGAGACGCGCAACAAACAATAGAGCCACCTTTCCTGTCACTCCTCCAACTCAAGTAATAGAAGACATCAGCCAGAAGGGTTGGCACAGGATTTTTGGTTAAGAACACATGAATAGATATCACGTCTACGAAATCATCTATGTTAGGGAATAAAATGATTCCATAAATAGCTAAAGCCACCACTGCATAGCAAGCATCCCAACTTTGGGCCTTAATAAGTGCATCTGCTTTGTTTATAAGGAACTTGAGAGGAAGTCCTTTAACTCCCCCTTTAGCTTTCCAATTATCAGTGATGTCCCTCTTATGCATGTGAAGTGCATCAGCAATTACTTTGTCTTCTAAATCTTCTTTCACTCCTACATATGGCAATTTATCCTTCATAGGAATACCCACTAGTTTCTCAAATTCTTCCAATGTTGGCGCCAGCTGAAAATCTTGAAACGTGAAGCACCTTAAAGGAGAATCATAGAACTGGGCCAAGGTGATAAGTGCCTTAGAATCTACGTCTTGCATTAACAGGCGAATAATCCTGCCATAATCCTTCGTAAAGTTAATTCTGAACACACCAGGGATACGAGAAACCAAACTGCGCAAGTCTTCCAATTTTGGTCTCTTGAAGTTGTAAGGAAGTGGGCACCTGACGTTGCTTCCCATAATTCCTGTATGTTGACAATATAATTCTTAAATTCCCTGAAAATAAAAATGTAAATGTTATGGTATGAGTATGATGCAGATGCAAGAACTGAAGTAACCAAAACAAAATCTGAAGTTAAGAGTTCTCTGATTTCTGAAATCCCATGGGTAGGTTCTATACGGGTAAGTGCCTAGAGTCATAGGTCCTTCAAAAATATTATTGCTAAGGTGAAGATTCATCCCACAATAATACCTATGAAAGAGTCTCTTCTAGGTGAGGTTTTCGTGTCGCCCCTCGAGAAAGACTCCTCGTGAGCCTCTACTACACAACCAGCGAGTCTAAGGTTTCTTAAAAGGGACCTCAGAGTCATAGATCGAGGTTGAAAATATCATTGTCAGAATAACGATACGTTCAAGGGATCTCATCTGATTGGGGCGTTCGCATCAACCCAAAAAGGAGTGACCCTCATGAGTTAACACTACCAACCACCATGGTTTGAGGGTAAAAGGTCCTTAGAGTTATAGATTCAAACTCAAAAACATCATTGCCATGGCAAAGACTCACCATGACAACAACATCCTCAAGTGAATCAACTCTAAGCGGGGTTTTCGCTTCCTCCCAACGAGAAAGACTCCTCGAGGGATTCCACTACACAACCACCATTCTAATCCTATGTTTTTTCTCGGACTCGGGTGTAGACCCATCTCAAAAAGTTCCCTCAATCAGAACCCCAATAGTATCACAAGGAATAATAATAGAATATATAAAAGCAAGCAGATAAATAGAAAATAAATAAGACAAGTAAACAAATGAAAACTCACAAACAAGCGGATCTAACTCTTGCGAACCGAGTCAAGTTAGGCTTGACTCTCTCTAGCATAGGGCTATGCATGGTATCCCCAGCAGAGTCGCCATCTGTCGTACCTCGAAAAATACGATCCTCGCGATGGCCGCGGAAAATACTGTTCAAAACAGAGTCGCCACCGAACTTTATTCATTCCAAGAATGGAATAGGAAAATATCGATAAAACCTTTAAAGGGATAAGAACATGGTCATCGCAACCAATATTCTAGGTTCGGGAGTCGATTACATAGAGGGAAGGTATTAGCACCCTCTACGTCCGTTGTACTCAACGGGAACCTCTTGATCAATTCGCGAGAGAAATTAGCTATGTTTGTGTATCTTCTAAAGGGATTTGCTTGCTAATAGGAAAAGGGGGTGATTATAAGATAGGGTGCTCGCCAAGGATTGGGGTCCTTGTGCCTACGTATCTTCACTTGTAAGAAGTGGAAAATCAGAGCATTCGTAGTTCGTGGGACTACGGGTAAAGAGGGGATTGTGCTCGCCAAGATCATCGCAATCTCGTGCCTACGTATCTTACATTCGAAAGTGAATGAAGAATCAGAGCAGCCGTAGTTCGGCTGGCGGTTTGCTAAAAGGTTGTGTTTGGAATGAACGAGAGTTTAGGTCACATTCTAACTGCTAAACGTTGGCTTGTCTGCTCGCTAGGGGAGGCTGAAGCACGAGTTTGTTATGCGCGAAAGAAGGGACCAAACAATGTTCTTTGAGAAGAGTTGTTTGAATGGTAGGTCGCGCGAGGGCGAGGAATTAGGTTTATTGTATTGGATATTTAATTAGAGGTGACGACTACTTGAAGCTTAAGAAAGACTTCTCGGACCCAAGTAATCGGGAGAGTGAACCAAAGACTTGGAGCTCTCTCTTTTTCAACCTCAAAGGCGAAAGGATAGAATTGAGTATGGTAATCGGATGACGATTACTTGAAGCTTAAGAAAGACTTCTCAGACCCAAGTAATCGGGAGAGTGAACCAAAGACTTGGAGCTCTCTCTTTTTCATCTAAGTGTTGATGGAATTGGATACGAGTGAGTGAATCGGATGACGATTACTCGAAGCTTGAGAAAGACTTCTCGGACCCAAGTAATCGGGGAAGCGAACCAAAGACTTGGAACACTTTATTTTTCATCGCCGAAGGAATTGTTTGAATTGCACTTTGAAAGATAGGATGTGATTAAAGTATTTTAACAGATGAGGATTACTCGAAGCTTAAGAAAGATTTCTCGGACCTCAAATAATCAGAAAAATGAACCAAAGACTTGGAACTCTCTCCTTTTCTCATCTAATATTATGAAATATGTTTAATAATATTAAAGTGTATTAATCGGATGACGATTACTCAAAGCTCAAGAAAGACTTCTCGGACTTTAAATAATCGGGAGAGTGAACCAAAGACTTGGAACTCTCTCTTTTTCATCTGTGTGTTTAAGAAAAATAGATTTGAATTCGTTTATCATTTTTAGAAGACAATTATTCAGGCTTAAGAAAGACTCCTCGGACCCAAACAATTGGGAGAGAGACCCAAAGACTTGGGACTCTCTCTTTTTCGTCTAATATTAAAAATTGTGTTTAAATAGTTATTAAGTATTTTAGTTTGATTTAAAGAAAAATTTGCTTGATATGAATTAAGGTTTGAAATTTGCGCGATTGAACTAATGGATGGGATGTCCTATGGGTATAGGGTAAGGTCGATGGCGAGGCCAAAGCACTCGACTTACAAGTAGAATAGGAAGATTTGATATAATCATGGGTTTAGGGAAAGTTAGAGGTTACGCGCATTTGTTTTGAATATACTTGACGTTGGATCAAGTTAGGAACGAATTTGATCTTAATTTTATATGTGAGGTGTGACAAGCGTCGTTGTACAAAGCCCAAGAGGAGGCTATAAGGTCGATGGCGATCGTAAAAACAATCGGCTTACAATGGGGTTTGAAAATGGGCTTGACATTAAGTCAAGATATTAGTTTTTTTTTATAATCGGTTTTGAAAATGTGCACAACATAAACATCATTGAAATTTAATAATAAAGCATGCACAAACATCACACAAAAGGTCATAAATTAAATAAAAATGGGGATATGTTAATCAAGGCAGATTAACTTAATTAAATCCTAATTATCTAAGATTAGTAAAAGAAAAGAAATTAAATTGATTTTTTTATTATTTTAGACTTAAAGAAAAAAACAAATCATTAAGATAATTATTACATTAAAATAAAATAATCTATTTTGTCCTAGGATTTAAAAGAAAATGCCAATTTAAAACAAATCATCAAATTTAAACTTATTATTTAATCATTAAGCAAATTAATTTTGAGTTAAGTAAAAATATTTTAATAAAAATTAATTAAATTGATAGAAGTTCAGAAATTTTTAACATAAAAATAAATAACTTTTTTGAAGTTCTCTAGTCTCTCTTCTTGGAAAATATTTAAACTAAAAAAAAGATTAATAAAAAATAAAATAAAAACAAAAATAAAACAGCAAAATAGTTCCTCTCACCGCTCTAACCTCGTTTTCTCACTCTTAGATCCTCACCCTCAACATCGAAGAAGACGGTGGCCGCCGCCGTCCTTCGCCGGTTTACCACTACAAAACCCCACCAATCCTACATGAACCCTAACTAACAACACACCCCCAAAACGAAACCGAGCTTGGATTCCCCTAAAACTCAGCCCCACTCTCGAATCTAAGCCATTCAGAAATGAAATCCTAGTTCTTCAAATAAATCAAAATCGCACAGACTAACAAAATCAAATCATGGAATGTCCAACAACACAAACATCAATAAAGGAATCATGTTTGAAGCGAAACGAGATTTAAGAAAATGCTACCTCTTGAAGATTCTTTCTCGAAGAGCTTCAATGCGATCCCAGGTACTTGTTTCTGATCCCTTCAGCTTCTTTGCTTTATGACGAATTTGTAGTTCAATACTTCTGAGATAATTTTGGGATTTTTTTATGAAAATATTTTGGGTTTTTTTCTTTCAAATTTTTCCGCCTCCTCGCTTGAGATGAACAGTATGCTCCTTTTATAAGGGTGGAATTAGGGTTAGGGTTTTTCTTGTACCAAGTTCTGGGTGAGAAAAAAAGAAGTATGACTTTAGAATACTTTCTGGTAGTTCTTTGTCTGTTAGCTTTTCTGGGAATGTTTGTTTTTTTACCCTGATTTTTTCACTGCAAGAGATACCATTTTACTTCCTTTTTTCATCACAAACTCTTGTAAAAATTTTACTGTGTAGTTGTATGATTATTTACTGTCAAGAACTCTTGATTTGGTATTCCTTGATTCATGTATGTGTTGCTCACACCTGGACTTAATTTTGCTCACAGCAGGCTTCGAAGAGCAAAGTGCCCTGTAAGTTTTGATTCTTGACTACTCTTTCATACAGCCACAGAACTGTTTTATCTTTGATAAGATCATGAAAGTTACTTCCATGCTCGGCTATAAACTTCATAACATGGATTACAGCCACATCTCCTCCATAAAGAAGAGGTTCCTTTTTCTCTGCTGGAAATAGAACAAGTGCAGGACAAACCTCCTTCTGATTGACAGACTTCAGTATCAGATGGCAATCATTCAATGTACAATCCAATAGGTAGATTGTCGGAATCTTCAACAAAACATAATCAAAATTTTTGTGATCAGTAACGTTCTGAGATCCCCTTTTTAACGTATCGACATAGCCCTTAATGGTCTGATATGCTTCACGAACAATCAAATCCATTCTCTGGCAGAATGCACGCCAACTATTGCTAAACAAGACCAAAACATCTTTGTTCCATGCATTTGAAGTGTTCTCTTTGTTAGAAAGATTGAAACCAATAACAAGTTCAGAGAAAGTATTTGCTGTGATTCGAGGTATAGAATCCACTTCATGAAAATCCAAATTAACAAATGGAGGATGCCTGGCCTCCCTTTGGCCTTGAAGAACGTCTTCTGACAGCTGATATGGAAGCAAAGTTCCACTAAGAAACTCGGAAAGAAAACCATGCAGTGAAGCTAAGTTGAAACTTTTCTCTTCAGGGTAAACATAATGTTGCTGCCAAAAGGGGTCAACTATGACCATAGATGGAATTCTATAAGCACCAGTGAGCCTTTCAAGTAGCTGATAATTACCATCAGAATAGAAAAAGGAACCATTAAAACCAAGAAAATCATCATGTTTTTCTGCATACTTGTTTCCATCAAAAGAACCATCCCTGGGGCTATTTATTTCTGATTGAATAATTTTGGCACTGGGAAGTTTGTGATCTTCAATAGATTCTTCAGAGTACACACCTTCTATCTCTTCACTGGTGACAATAAAAGATTTCTTGACTTCATCATGCTGAGAAGATAGCACGTCCAATTTAGGATTTTCCCCAGCAGATTTATATGGATAGCCGTCTGTAATTACAGTACATATATGATCTTCTTGAGAAGTTTCCGCTGAAATTTGATTTGATTGAACTTCAGAATGCAATTGTTGTTGTGGGTTCGAGCTGTAGCTGAAAGTCAACTCAATATCACCGTTGTTGGTTTGAGTTGTAATTGTGATTGTTGTTACAATGGAAAGGTTGTTGTTTTGTCGATTGTGGCTTGCGAAGGATTTGTGATGTGAATTGTGAAGCTTCAGTGTGTGGTGATGAAAGATGCAGACAAGTTATGTTGTGGTTTTCATGGCGAGTTTGTTGTTTCATGGCTTAAGGTACGATATGCGTCAGTTGTTTCTGTTTCCTTGAGTAGCAGTTTGCAGCTGTTTGAAGCATGAGAAACATGGATAAATGGTGATAAATCTTGCAGCCTGCCAATAGTGTATGTGCTGAAACAGGTTAACATTTGTCACGGTTGCAAGATGTGGCTGATTGGTGATGTGAATATGGTAAGGTGGAGGGGTCATGGTTGTGGAAGTCTGAAACAATTGTTGCTGAAGTTTAAGAAAAATATGGTTGTTTTGTGTAGTATGAAGGTCATGAACACGATAATGATGAGCGACGTGATGAACATGTCCATTGGAATCACACAGTAGCAACATGGGACTTGGATTTCACCATTCCTAGTTTATTTTTGATGTTTGAAGGGTGACTGATGTTAAATGTTTTGAATATGAAAAATGAAGATTATGGAGGCTTCACAGTAGTATTAGGAAAATTACGGAGTTGATTAACCCACGTACTGCATAAGAGCCATTTTAAGAGAAAAACAATAACCATGGAACCAAATCTTTACACAGCAGCTACCAAACAGGCTTCAAGAAGACAAGCCAATTTCATAATGAGCTCGAACTGTTATTGCGTGTTGTAGTTGTTCTTGATAAAATAGTTTGTGATTATCTCTTGTTCATGAAAATTTTGCAGGTTTCGTCTATTCTTTTGCTGCGTGTCCGCCTGCTTGTTGGAAGGTGTAGAAGATTTCTCTGTCGGAAACTGAACGAAAGTGGTACGTGATTTATGGAGTTGAAGCGGATGCTTAAAGAATGTCTTCGAAGCAGAACAGAGGAGTTTTTGTGTCTGTTTCATGGCAGCAAACTATCTCGAAGTGGGGAGGGAGATTTTTGGAGAAGGATTGTTGAATGTATGGAGGAGTGTGAAAACAATATGTTGTTATTGTGAATCTGTTTGCAGATCTGGTGTATGTTTGAAAAGTTTTGAGGTGAGAAATGAGAGTTAGAAGGATGCAGGTAATTGGTTAATGATGGGGCTGTCTCAAATTAGAGGGAGTTTGAGTGAAGAATGATGATGTGAGATAGATGAGGTTGATTGAAGTTGGAGTTTGTTTTCAGAGGTGCGTTTTGGAAGATTTGAGGTTCATGGAGATATGGTTTGAGTGATGAAGGTCGTTTTTATTGTTGAAGAAATGAGTTTGTGGGTGAAGGAGGTTATGGTCTAGAGGTTGAAGATTCATTCTGAGATTTTGGTGTTGAGTAGATGGAAGTGGAAGGTTTCTGCATATCGATGTGAGTGTTAAGAGAAGGTTGATGCGGTGTCTGATGCTATTTTTGTCATTCAGTTTTTTCTTGATGTCACAAGAGGTAGACATAATGGATGATTTTGGAGTTTGGCGAGGAACCATGATTAATTGGTATCAGCAAACATGATACCTGGAATAGAGCTCTCTGACTTTGGATTCTAGTGATATCAATGCCCTGCGTATTGTCTTACTTTGAGGATTGTTTCCAACTTTGTGGTGCTTGACCCTGATTTAACAACTGTTGCTTATTTCAGGTATTACCATGGGCAACTTAATACATGGCGGTTTGGATGTCAAGGGAGTCAACACCCTGATTCTGTTAACATTTCTTATGACCAAGTTGCTCGAGGGAAGTCTAAATAAGAATTCAGGACCTGGTATGCACGTTTACACCTGTTGCTAATACACCGAGATCTGAACACAAATACTGTATTGGCAATGTCTATACCAGATACATCACCAGCAAGTATTTTCTGAATTGTGTTATGAATTGTGCAGTATGTTCCAGTTCTACCGATACCTGCACTGCAGTGCACCACTGTCGGGCCCAGATTTGGTGGCAAATGGCATAACCTTTTCGAAACTTCACGCGCAGCCAAAGTATTGTTCGGCACTCCATGGTCGGGCCACTCAGGATACGAAAAACGGGCAACGGTGTATCTTCTACCACTTTTCGGTTCACTTCCAAATGTCGCAGCACAAGTGAAGTTTTAGTAGTTTTCGTCCCTTTGCATGTAAGAGAGGTATTCCCGGATTCTCTAAGTCTGTTTCAGATTAAAAATAAATCTCCACACTTCGTCGTCCTGTAATTGTCGACTAACCTAGTAAGCATCACAATTGCAGGGCAGTGACATTGTGTGGCTATAAACTCGGACACAGTTCCAGGGGAAGAGGTCGAGATAAAGTTTGAATTGACATCCCCCTGTACTTCAGGCCTATAACCTGAGTTGGAATTAAAAACAATCTTGTTCTTGTCAAGTGGTATAACAACTCTGTACTGATCTCTTTTTTTTATTTTAGCAGCATTAAGAGCAACACTGCATCTTCTCATCATCTCGCTCGGTATTATCCCATTCGAACCATTTTATGAACATTGGTCCCGTTCTTTCTAGTGCGTAATGAATGATTCAGAGCCACATCTTCCTGAACCTGCTTGGGCAACCATATTTATGGAGGTAAATATATCCTGTATAGCAATTTCCAAGTGGTGTTATACATCTTTGATATTGCAGAGAAGTTCCAAACGAATGAAGACTTTCTCTAGCTCCTTGCCACGTGAATGAACTGCATCCTATTTTCATCATGTATCAGCATGGTTTGTTTTATGCTATTGCGTTTTGTAGCCTTTGTTTCACGTTACGCAATATTACCTTCTGGTACACTAATCTGTATTGTTTTTTTTCATGTGCAGCAGTTCAAGTTTGAAGTGTCATTAGGAAGGAGTATCGCCCATGATAACAAAGGGGTTAGCTCCAATTCAAAGTTTTAGTGGCGAGACCTAATGCGAACCGGCATGGCGTGGAAACTTATCACCCTGAGTTGTTATGGAGATGATGAAGACACAACTGTATGGCATCAAACAATTCATGGCTCATGAAGACGGAGCTGACTTTGTATGATGGATTTGGTACGAGAATACCGCAACTGTCGATGTAATTATGTCGCCATTGTAAAACTCCACTGTCATCTTGATTTTGTAACAAATAGAGTTATTAATATTACAAATTTAGACTCAAGCTACTGTAACACTTTGGTTCCTCATAAACATCTTTGGATTTAATGATCAATCTTTCTTGCCTTTGAAATTAACCCCCTCATCTTGTCATTAGGTGAATGCACTTGAATCTTCATGGACAAGAACTTTGAATTTCTCAAATTAACACCACTTGTGAATT
The DNA here is from genome assembly GCA_963859935.3 of Lathyrus sativus. Taxonomy (NCBI): domain Eukaryota; kingdom Viridiplantae; phylum Streptophyta; class Magnoliopsida; order Fabales; family Fabaceae; genus Lathyrus; species Lathyrus sativus. The sequence goes on from OZ012735.1 coordinate 927,970,044, forward strand.
TTAAAATAAGGCTCACCATTGCAAAGTACTTAAAGTAATAATCTAAGCCATATTGTCACGTAGCCTTCCTTAAAAAAAAGACTCGTTCTTGAACATAACTTCGTGTTATGAAGCATGCGTTCTAGTTTTGTTTTCTTTTATACCAACACCTTGTCACCATTTGAAATTACCCACCGGTATTGCTCACATTCTCTGCACAACAATACCTTGGCCAAGCATGACTATTTGTGTAACTTTTTGGGATCTATCACATGCTCCACCAGTTCGTACGTTTGGCTTTCTTTTGCAGGCCAATGCAACAACCTTTCATAAGATTATAACACTCCGATGTTAATATGAGCATCCTGTGACATCCATGTGATTTTATCCTTTAGGCAAGAAAACTGCCTATGACCTTAATCCCAACATGGCTTGAAATGTTCTCCCTGAAAATTATCTCTCTGGGGAATTGTCTATTAGTCTGGCCGGCAAAGAAAATTCTAAAAGTAAACTCAATAACTTGAATCAAGCCTTGAGAACAAGTAACCATAGGGCTTGGAATCCACTTGAAATCAATCATATCAAGGATGCAAAACATGTTTCTTTTATCTCTACTTGAATTCGTCATGCTATCAGAAGCCTCTAATTACAAAGAGTACAAACTAAATCCCTGCGTCTTATCTTTGAAGAGTCATGGCCAAGAGTTGCCTGATTATCTTAAGAAAAGTCAGGAAGCAACAAAGTGCTTATCACGAGACCTAATAGGGTAGGACAAATTTGGGGTATGACAATACCTTTTCGTCAGGTTTTTTCCGATCATTTCCTTTCCCGTTATGAGGGATAAATAACGAAAGGTGGTGACTCTTCTGTTTTGCCGGCACCTTATTTTCGCGGTAGCGACAAGATCATGTGGATGTTTGCTTAAGTAATAAGTTGCTTAAAAGTGCTTTTCTGTTGCTGTTTTCTGTTGTTGGAACAGTGTTAATCGATTAACTCATGGTGTTAATCGATTAACCAGATCAAACTTTCAATTTTTCTGTTGTTCACACAGTGTTAATCGATTAACGTAATCTGTTAATCGATTAACACATTCAAACTTTCACTTTTTCAACTGTTTTTCAATGGTTAATCGATTAACCCCTAGTCTTAATCGATTAACATTGTTCCAGCAGGTATGTTTTGGCTGTTTTTCATGCTTGTTTAGGTACCGTTTCACTTCGAATCATCACGGATCAGTGTGATGCATTAGGAGTGAGATGTTATGGATATATGCCACTGTTCTCGATTGTTTAATCATAATTGCTTCGGCGCGCATGTTTGGTTTCCGCTTGAGGGCATACTTGCATAATTGTCGTTCAAAGTAATGGTGTGCTTGCATGTTCATGTTTGCTTGCTTTCTTGCATTTCTTTGCTTTGTGTGCATTCTTTTTGCAGTTTCTTTCTTGCATTAATAAAGGTCGAGATGTGCTTGTGGAGGTATTTACCCCACATTTTTTCCTCCCTTTACTTGTATGTTGCATTGCATATGCATTCTTTCTTCTTTCATGTTATTTTATGCTTTCTTCTTCTTTTGTCTTCCTTTGCCATGTACCCTTAGGACTTCTAATATTTCTTATTCAAGATGGATTATGATAGACATTAGGTTCAAACCATGCATGCTAACATTAGGGTAGATTTTCCCCTCTTTAATCCAAACTTTAGGTCCACTTTGCATGACAACTTTAGGACCGAGTTCCCCTTAGACCTTCTGTGCGTCTCTCTTCTCATCTCAAAACATTCTAATTCATCTAATAAATACGATGAACATTGTGCGCTACGAGCCTTAAGTACATGGGGAATGATGAGTGAGGGGTCTCCTCTCGCTTGTCTAGAGTGTTTAGTGTACGTCCCGTTTGGGGGCGATATGCGACGCATTCGTTCCTATGTCATAGTCTTTAGTGCAACGTGAATCACAAACCAAATTAATTCACTTCGCTAAAAAACACAAAACCAAATATCAAACTTTTTTCCTTCGGGATTAATCAGGAAACCTTTTTCATAAAAAAGAGTGTTGTTAAGCTTTGGTTCTACCGCAAACAGGCATTGTCCCTAACTGCTAGAATGAAGGTTTAACCCTACTCGGATAAAAAACAGTTGAACCAACCGGTATTCTTGTTAGCCCAAACTACGTTTGCTCTGATTTCTCATACCAGATGAGAATACGTAGGCACAAGACGCGATGTCTTGGCGAGCAACCTTCCCCCACCTTTCACCCGTAGTTAGCCGAACTACGTTGACTCTGACTTTCCCATTGCACGAGGGAATACGTAGGCACAGAGCGGCGATGCTCTGCCGAGTCTCTTTTCTTTTCTTTTGTCCCTGGGACCATTAGCGTAGATAGTAAACACCCTTTAGATAGATAACAAGCGTGGATCCCGTCGAGTACGACAAACGTGAGGGGTGCTTATACCTTCCCCTTGCGTAACCGACTCCCGAACCCGAGATATGGTTACGATGACCTGTCTTCTCCCGTTTTCGTCAGGTTTTCTCTGATCATTTCCTTTCCCTCTTTTGGGATAAATAACAAACGGTGGCGAATCTTATGTCATTGCCGGCACCTTTTTTTGCAGTAGCGACAGCTGGCGACTCTGCTGGGGACTCTGGTTCCCTATGCGAGTCAATCCTAGCGCTTGTCTGTTGCGTCTTTGGGTGTTTACTGTTGTGCAGTTATTTTTTCTTTATGTACATATCTGTTTTATATTATTGCATTTGCATTTTATTATCATATTATTCTGCTGCTGTGTTGTGGGGTTGTTCCATTGAGAGATAAGCCGAACCCGGGCTTGAGTATACACACAGGATTAGTGTGGAGAGTAGCGGGAGCTTGTGTGGCGTTTGGCCATGCAATAGCTCGTGCGAAATTCACGTTCATACGAGGTTTTTCTTTGGAAATATTCTATTATGCGCATCTGGTGCAATTGAGGGAATATTGACTTAGAGAGACTGTCGACTCTGGAGACCGTTCATTTAGGAAGTCAGTTAAGTGAGACCGCTTCATTTAACTATGATGCCAAACCAGAAATGGTGAACATATCATCGTTTCTCGAAAGTCTGTGATGCTGACAACCCGCATAGGATGTCGTACCTTTCAAGACTAGAAGCCACATGTGACGGGGGATGGGTTTTGTAGGAAACCTGACCTTCAACCAACCCTGGTTTTCTTGCCAGTGCGGACTTTTGATCCTGAGTACTCCGATTTTCTATTATCTCAGTGTTCTGATTAGAGCTAAGCTCTGGTTGAATTCAGTCAACGGCACAATAGAAAATTTGAGCATTGGATACCTTGATCCCGTGTTTGCATCTGCATAATCATTCTGCATTTAACATGGCATGTTTGTGTGTGTTACAGGTTCTTGTCTTTCCCTTGATTCTGGTACTGGTCTTCTGTAGAGATGGAAGCAAGCAGAAAGAGGATTGTTGTGTACAAGTTTCCTGCACCTGAGTTAGGACCTTTATTTGGTATGATTTCCCTGGATGATCCTGGTGTTCTTACAACCTTCAGGGAAGATTATGGGAGTATTTTGAATCTTGTCCGTAAAATCACGAGCTATGAGTATGGAGCTATTCATACCCTGTTACAGTTTTATGATCCACCACTGAGGTGTTTCACATTCCCAAACTATGTGTTGGCTCCGACCTTCATCTTAGGTGTTTCGATCCTAAATAAGGTGTCATTCTTCAGTTCCGAAGAAGAACCTAATCTTGAGAAGTTATCTGCCACTCTTTCTTTGAGCGCCCCTGACTTGGTAGACCATGTTATCAGCAGAAACAGAGTTTCCGGTTTTACTTTATCTTTCTTGGTGGACAAAGCCCGAGAGTATGCTGGAAAGGGTTGTTGGGTGGTTTTCAGTGCTATATTGGCTCTGTGTGTCTATGGCATTGTGTTGTTTCCCAATTTATCGGACTTTGTGGATTTTGATGCTTTTCATATCTTCGCTTCTGGAAACCCCGTACCTACTTTTCTAAGAGATTTGTATCATTCGGTACATTACAAGAACGAGAAAAGAAGAGGAAAGATGGTTTCTTGTTGTGCACCGCTTTTGCATAAGTGGTTTGTTGATCACCTTCCTCGCTCTGGAGCTTTTATGAATCTGAGGAATTTGTCTGAATGGTCAAAGAGACTTATGGGTTTAACAGAAAAGAATATCGTCTGGTTCAACCGAGACCTACTGGGTCGTGAGCTTATCTTTAGTTGTGGTAGCTTTCCTAATGTACCCTTGATAGGGAGAAAAGGCGGCATCAACTATAATCCTTCTCTGGCTGTCAGACAGTTTGGTTATGCTTTGAGAGGACCTCCAAAAGAAGAAGAAATGCAGGAATCTATGTACTTCACAGGTGTAGCTGATCCTTGTATCTCGGCCAAATTCGTGGACGATTGGGGTAAAACTCACAAGAAGGGAAAGCTTTCTTTAGGCAAAGGAGATTGTAGTGCCTATGATCCCTACTTGGAGTGGATTCAGAAGAGAGTTAGAGAGGTACTACTGTCGTTTCCTGTTGAAGCACCACTGTATCCCTTAGTCATTGAGTTGTGCAAAGAGAATGAAGAGTTGAAATAGGAGATCAGTCAACTGAAGCATGATAAGGGTGAAGCTGTTTATTTGGCCAAGACGAAGTCAGAAGTATTGACCAAGTTGGAGAAAGAACTTGCTGATCAGGTACAAGCATAGAAGCAAGTCGGTCTTAATCTGAAAAGCACTTGTAGTGTTCTGAAGAGTAAGAAGGAGGATTTAGACAGAGCATATCTGAAGATATCCAAGTTCGAGAAACAGTGGAATGCTACTGTGACTGCCAAAAAGAGTAGAGAGGATCAGCTTCGTACTCAGGTCGATAAGTTAAGGCGCAACTCAAGGCTAAGGAGAAAGAGGTATTGACAGAATCGTTTTGCAGATGCGCGATCGAGCAGAAGTACCAGGAAAATTTATCAGCACTTGAAGAGTTCAAGATTCGAGCAGAGGTGAAGAAACCCAGGCTTGAAGATGCCTTCAGCGAATATGCTTGGGAGGATCATTGTCACTATCTTCGGGATGTGATACGTAAAAGGGGCAGCCTCATCAGAGAGTTGATTGATAGATCAGATCATCCAGATACGAGGATGATACTTAGGGAGGCTCAGGCCTGGGGCAAAGAGCATGGTTACTAGGGGGTTTATATTTTGTAGTTTCTTTGCTTTTATATCTTGATCATCACAAGGGATGTTGGATGAGATCAATACATCTTTGTATGCGGATATTTCTCATTGGTCATTGTATTATCTCAGCTTTACCTGATATATGAGAAGATTTATTATGGTGTTCTTATCCATCTCCGCTGTTCTTGTTTATTGAAACTGGAATCAAGGGGGAGATCTCCTTGTACATACATAGACATGTTTTCATTTTGCATCTTGCATTTTCATTTGCATCGCAGGTGATTCTCAGGGGCCTCGTGTTCTTATCTCTTCTTGGTTTTCGAAGTAACAAGATTGAGGAGTTCAGTTTCCACGGATATTCAACTTGAGGGAATCAGCGAAGAGTAATGGATCAGATTCAGGAAGAGTTGAGGGAAGTATGAAGCCAGATGGGACAATTCATGGTGGACATGCAAGCCTTGCACCTGGATCAGAAGACACTTAAGGAGGAGGTTCATCAACTGAAGACTCAGATGGGCCTGATCACATAAGGGATAAGGAACGTGCTAAGAAAGGAGGGCGATCAGGTGTCTGAAGCTGCAGCAGTGATAAGGAACGTGCTAAGAAAGGAGGGCGATGAGATTCCAGAATTTCCCCGTCAACAGCTATCTCCTATTTCCCGAGATAATCTTAAGACTAGGAGATATGCTCAGAGGCCGAAGCAGCCCGACAGAATCTTCGACCAGATCCCTATGACTTATGCTCAGTTGCTGCAACTCTTGCTTCAACTTCGATTGGTTGAGCTTCGGACTCTGGCTCCACTTACTTGCAAGCCACCACCAGGCTATGATGCAAGTGCCCGTTGTGATTTCCATTTTGGGGAACCAGGGCATAATTTCGAGAACTGCAAAGCTTTTAAGCACAAAGTTCAAGACTTAATTGATTCAAAGGCAGTTGAGTTCACACCGGGCGGCGTAAGCATACCGGGTGATTTTATCCCATTCGTTGCAAAAAAGGGGGATGTACCTATTCGCTCCCCTGAAGCTGCATCAGGTCAGAAGTATATATTGCAAACTGTAATCTCAGAATCTCCATGCCCACAGTTGTTTCCTGTTCCTAGGCCAAGCCTGAGGATGAAAGTACCTGAACAAAGGAAGTCCCCGATACCTCAGACTCAGTCTCCAGATGTTTTAAATGCTCAGAGTCAAAAATCTTTTGGGTCTTTGTATCAGATATCATTTTCTCGCCAGAGTCAACGGTCATGCCGTCATCAGCCGCGTCAGCATTTTAGGCAAAGACCAAAGAAGCCAGAGAGGCATTTCACTCGGTTGCCAATGTCGTACAGTCAGATGTTGCCAGATCTGATTAGAGGTGGTTTGATAGTGCCAAAGAGGATTAACCCAGAGATTCCTCCGTACCCGCCAGGTTTTAATGTCAACGCCCATTGTGAGTACCATGCTGGGGCACAGGGGCATTCAGCCGAGGATTGTAAGGTGCTTAAAAGCAAGATTCAGACTTTGCTGGACTCCAATAGGTTTTCAATCACACCTCAGGGAATCCATATCAGCAATCTTCCTTCGTCCAGCCATGTGGGTTTAGCGGTTAATGTTGTCGAAGAATTTACCGATGACAGAGGTTCGGAAGAGCATCAGGTTGACTTAGACGGGCAATTCTGAAGGTGGCTGATTCAGCAGCAAGTCAAAATTTGAAAGCCCGGTTCTCAGAAACTGGCAATCTTTTTTTATCATGTCATTTCTTTGCATTTGTAGTTTCTTTTCTGTTAAAGTGCGAACTCATTTGTAAAACTTGTTTGTTTTTGATTGATATTGATAATGAAATGAATATGCAGGTTTTTGATTAAATCAATTTGTGTTCACTAATTGCTTTTTATTGATGTCAAACCCTTGTTTAAGCGGAATTCGGGGAGGATGACGAAATTGAAAGACGCGCAAGCATCCAATTGTATGCTTTTGAATGAAACCTGCTGATGATGTACAAGCATTGTTTCAAATTCCTAAACACCAGAGATATAAGGATGGTAATCCCTTGTCAACCCCTTTGAGCCTAGCAGTAGGAGTTTCTTTCTGAAAAACGAAAAAACCCTCAATCCTAACCCGAGGCAGGGTAGGTGTCAGTTAATTTGACCAAGCGTCCAAATTGCGAAAGGAGTGTTTCCGTTCGAGGGTCAACCACACCTTTATAGGTCGTGCCTTAAAAACCCACAATGGGTATCCATCGCCGACCAAGGAGTGAAACAATCACAATCCCTTTAACAAGTCAGACAAGCCAGTGTCACACGATTTGTTCGAAAAAAGAAAAAGAATCAAAGAAAGAAGCCCATTAAGTCGAGTCTTGAAAACAAGTGAGTTAGGCAAAAATTAGGGTGTCCCGCTGGACTTTGAAATCAAAAGAAGCTCAAAAGAGCCAGTCCAGACAAAAGTTAGGGAAAAACGGAAAAAGCAAAAAGCGAAAAGGATTACAAAAGAAAAATCCTCGAACAAACAAGTCGTGTGACTCCAGGCACCAAAAGACGAAAAGCGAGTGACTGTCACTCCCAAAAACTTATGATTTCCTAAACCATCACTCCTGTCACTCAACCTTTGAAAGGTGAGCGCTAGTGTCGAATTAGCTAAACGTAGGATTGGAGAATATCAAGGAGAATGGGTGGGTTAGAATAAGCTTCAATCCTTATATCCTTTCTTTCAAACCGTGAACTTGACCAAGTTATAACCTTCAAAAGTCCTAATTGAAGCAGGGTTGTTTCAAAAGCATACTTCGGTAAAGATCGCGTCGAAACTGACTCCTAAAAGGATTCCTCTTACCATATTGGTGCTAAGGTTGACATTTTGATAAGTGATTCGTTCACTATATGTCACAATTTTTTCCAGTGAACAGACTTGGATTTCAAAACTGTCATATGCATTGCATTAATATATCTTTTGTGTAGAACAATTTGTTTACTTGTGAATAAGCACTTGACATCAGGAGAGTTTCCACAGTGGAAAGTTTGATCAGGATAGAATGCAGAATGCCCACTCTGTTGAACCGGGGCAAACTATATCAAATGATCATATCATGGGAGTCAGCCATCCGAAAATCAGTCAGTCAGGGGCAAGGTTGTTGCAAGGCTGGGGCAAACCACCCCAAGATCCCAAGAGCTATCCTTATCTAGAAGTCAACACCTCTTCAAGGTTCGAAGTGCTGAAGCCGTTCATGTCAACCCATCAAGGTACATAAATTTCAAGTCTTCTCGTGAGGAAGTTTTTGCAGAGATCCCACAGGCTGGGGAAAAATTGAAAACAAAGGAATGGTTCCTCCCCCACATTCTTAGGGCTTAGCAGAGTTACTCAAGCAGGTTTAGTCGAATTTCAGGTTCAAGATGAATGTCAGGAAGTCGGACGAAGCATTTCCCAATATCGGTTGTACCTGACTTTCCACCGAAAACCAAAAGCCCAACCATACTTGGCACAATCATTCCCAGTGAATCAGAAGTACTGTCACCAGCAAGGGTGTGTAGTGTATCTCCAACAGAAGAAAGCTTTGACTCCCTATAAAGGCTAATCTCCAATAGGGTGGATTTGTTCGCGGCATGTTTCCAGCAAAGTAGGTTGAAGGATATTCCCTCGGCGGCAGGGTAGATTGCAATCCAGTGTTATTCTCCAGCAGAGGCAACGTCTTTGAAGCCTTTTCCCCAAGGGAGTTGACGTTCTAGTGTCTTTCCAGTAATATCGGTATTCAGGATTTTCTTCCTCAAGCAGAGTTCAGTGTTGATTCCCTCGACATAGCAATGTTTGAGCAGGGCGTGATCCATTCCCCAGTAGAGTAGAGTTCTCAGTAGAAGTCTCTGATATTCCCAAGTATCGCAGTTTGTTACTTGTACGTCCCCAAGTGGAGGATTCCCTTCCAAGAAGAGTGGAGCAGTCAGCGTTGTCTTTGTTTCCCCACTGAGTGGAATGTTTGGTGTCTTCCCCAGCAGGGTGGAGTTTTTTTGGAAGAGTTTATCCTGGGGAGCCGTCAAGGACGTTTCCCTCAGCAAAGTTTGATTTCATCCCCGGCAGAGTTGGTCGCTTCTCTCTAGCATTTATTTTGTTGGACTGGCTCCTTAGAATTTGCATTTTTGCATAGCATTCTCCCAAATGCGTAGCATTTCCATTTTATATAGAGCATTACGCCATTTTCAAACATTGAAGCATAAGCCAGGTTTGGTTCCAGAGGTTGTTTGATTCAGGAGATTTTTGTGTTATCCCTGATTGGTGTGGATCTTTGGGTTGGTAATTTTATCGGATTATTCCCAGTTGGTCGTTTGGTTAAACGTCTTCTTTCTTTAGTTGAGTCGTTTGGTTAAGCGTCGTCGTTCTCCCCAGGTGAGTCGCTTGTAAGCGCCTTCTTCCCTGGTCGAGCCTATTGTTCAGATGTCTCTTTTCCCCGACAGAGTTGTTTGGTGAACTGATGTTCCTTGACAGAGTCGTGTGTTTGAATCTCTCTTTTCTTGTCGGGACTTTCATTGCCAAGTGTGAGTCGGTTGATTCTGTTACTTGCCTGTTCTAGGTGTGTTATCCCAACTTTTGGTTGGTAATCACCGACGTAGTCCGAATTATGGTGCTTGGTATTCCAACTTTTGGTTGGTAATTCCAGGGGATTTTATCCCAACTTTTGGTTGGTAATCTCTGGTTCCCCTCACAGAGTCTTTGCTCCAACTTTTGGTTGGTAATCTTTGTTTCATTCCAACTTTTAGTTGGTGACCTGTTGGCGTTTGGATGTTATTCCAACTTTTGGTTGGTAGCCTTTGCTGTGGTGGAGTCAGCTTCGTTTAGCATGGTCGGCAATCCTAACTCTTGGTTAGTAGTTCTTGTTCCGTCTTTTGGTTGATGAGGATTTTTTTTTCTTTCTATCCTAACTCTTGGTTAGTAGCTCTTGTTCCGACTTTTGATCAATGAGGATTTTTCCTGGCAATCCTAACTCTTGGTTAGTAGCTTTTGTTCAGACTTTTGGTCGGTGATAATTTGTCCTGATGATCATAACTTTTGGTTAGTAGCCTTGTTTCCCAACTTTTGGTTGGATGTTATCTCCTGCAGTTGTTATCCCAACTTTTGGTTGGTAGTCTGTCGCTTGATTGTTTGTTATTCCAACTTTTGGCTGGTAGTTTTCCTTTCCTGGTGTTGCACCCTAATTTTTGACCATAAGATCCCACCTCCTTGAGCATTCCCTTTGCATATCAGTCATCCACGCATAACTAACCATGTTAACCGTTTGTTTGTTTTGTTTTGTGAAGTTAGGATTACTACCGGAGGTTTAAAAGTCATGAAAGTTGTATGCATTCCCGCCAGAGTTTTATCCCTCTGCAAATTATGTGGATACAAAAGAAGGATATGTCCCTACTCTTCTAATCTATTGATCAATACAAGGTCTCTCACTCCAAGATTTCTCAGAGACTTCCCAAGAAGGATTAGGGTCTCCCGTCCATTGATTTTCAAAAAATATTAATTTGAGAACTGAATACGTTTGAATTAATTCAAGAAGGGATTTATGACATTATACTTACACGAAGCTCTCCGCCTTAGTCCTAAGATCCAAGTCCAGACATGGTTCACGAGTGGAATCATTTTTCCAATTCAAGCACCAATTCAGGACATTACATTCAAAGTTACTCAATATGGAAGGTCAATTCATCACCATATTAAAAAGGTCCAAGTTTGTTCAAGCTTCAAGGTTGTTGGAAATTTAGAAAGTATGCATATTAAGGAAAACTTAGCCATTCAAACTACAAGGCTGCTACTATATTCATTGGACAGGATTTATAGTGAACGTCAAAAGTTCATAATATTATATCTAGAGATTTACATTGAAAAACTTGCAAATAAGTCAAAATTCAACCGAAATTCAAAGTTCACTACTCAATAATACAAGTTCACAATCTCCTGGATAATACTACATGCTACCTCAAAGTTCAAATAATATAAAGGCTCCAAATTCACAAATTCGTTCTAAACTCAGGAGGAGATACGAAGTTCATGACATTAACATTAAAGCTGTATGAGACTTGCCAAGGCACCGTCGTTGCAATAGCTAGACATTACAACTTCAACTTTATTTAAACAAAGAAAACACTAGGATCAAAAGGTTTCTCGGGATGAAGACTCTAAGATCTTTACTTGGCTAGAGGCGTACGAAATACTAGATTGGTTTTTGTTGGTGGAATCTCGCAGCACTGTTGAAATTCTCCTACCAAGTTCGTTTTGCCGACTCTCGTAAAGACTAGTGCACCGTCCCCAAATGTGTTGCCGTAGTTGAGAGTTCCCACCCGTCCTTGCACTGAAGGCCAATGCTTGCAGGTCGCCATTAGTACCAAAGATACTTCAAATGAAGGCCACATGGGATGAAATCATTACACTCAAATTCTGCAGTGTTTCTCATATCCAAATCTGTCCAAAACAAAGACCCTGCATCCAAAATAAGTTAATGTGAAAATCCATACCAAACTAATGACTCCCAAAAAAATATGTAATCAGCGTCGTCACAAAACGAAATAGAGGATTTAACCGGGAAGTCATTACAGTATTACCGCGAAGTGTATAGCGATGTTGTTATTTGATGATTCAAAATCAGCAATAAAGCATTAAGAAAAGTTCCTATCATGAAAGAGACAAGAGTTTAATTAAAACATCAGCAACACATTGAAGATAATGGATAGAGTAGAAAAACTTCACTCAAACTCCAAAATGTAATATCGAGTTCTCAGTTCAGCGCCCATAGCTTACCAATATCATAAAGCAGCCACCATCATTGGCCTACAACATGTTTCCCTTCCTGAAATAATCCCAAGAGCATGTTGAGTCAGAAACTAAAAAAAAAACAAACAAAATAAGAAGAATAAGGTTGTCTATACCAAATGGAAGTCGCATCACTTTTATCATTACGGAACCAGTAACCATTCTTAATATTCACAGTCTTAACCTTACTGAGCTACAAACGCAAACAGTAAGCAGAAGTTTGTTTGACCATCCTCATAACAACCAACAACAACCCTACTTGATGATGCCTCCACAGCCTCAGCCTCAAACCCAACCTCCTCAATCTGCGCCTCAACAGCAACAGGCGCAACCTGCCAGCGCTGACGAAGTTCGGACCCTCTGGATCGGTGATTTGCAATACTGGATGGACGAGAATTATCTCTACCAATGTTTCTCCCACACCGACGAGGTTGGATCTATTAAAGTTATTTGCAATAAGCAGGCTAATCAATCTGAAGGTTATGGATGTCTTGACTTTCATGGGGATGCATCCCAGCAAACAAACAGACTCAACAAGATCTAAACCAGTGGGATGGTAGCAGTGGATACTATGGATATCCCCAGGGTTATGAAAATTATGCTTATGCCCCTGCTGCTGGACAAGACCCCAATATGAATGGCAGTTATCCCTGCATAATTTCGAGTTAAATCAGAGTTCATTACAATTAAGGCAAGTCACACGATAACATTCTTGGTGATTGTATTGAAATTCAACCTGCATATTAACCCCAACCATAACACCAAAGTTCATGGAAATATGCTATTACCTTCACTGCTGGTTTTGATGTCGAATCTCATCATTGTCTAAGCACCCCTCACAAGCCGAGCAAGTCTTTAATTGAAGTGAAACATTCACGCACCTGCAGGAGGGGACCGTTGAGAAAGGTTTAAGCTATCACGAAGACGTAAATTTAAAATCATTAAAAATACAGAAAGTGCACAATTAATTTGGTGACTTTACCACCACCAGAGCAAGCTCACAACGCCAGTACACAACCTCGTAGGCTAGAAGACGACATCATGTTTGAATCTCTGCCACTAGTAGAATCTGATTCCTCAGTGTCACGACTACAGCTCCTGCATAAAGTTAATCAGACTTGATTTCTCCTAATAGAATGAAGATACCTTTCATTAATTTGTTGCGTTTTCAACACTGTTCTAGTTGGTTACTAATGAAATCAAGGGCGAGTACTAGTGTTTCTTCACATTCGCATGGCACAATTCTTTGTAGCCTATGCAAACGTGACTGTTACATTGCTTATGTTGACTGTAGCTGTCCCAAGCATCTTGTGTGCCCACGTTGTTGCACCCCAAAATTTGACCAACAATTATTTATCCATCAAGTGTTTGAAAGTTGATACCTTCACCAGAAAGTTCAGGAGATCCTTAGAAGAATTGGTTGAAATCAAGGATGTGTGACTCATAGCCTGAGAGTTGTGGGAACTCCTCAGATGATTCTGAGACTTTGAGAATGAACTTGAAGCTTTGAGGAAGCCTATGAGATGTCTTGATAGCCATCATGAAGCCCAGAGAGGTCATTGTGCAAGAATTCAGAAGATTCAACCATGAATGGTAGAATTAGGGTTTTGACTGGGTCAACTCTAGATCAGCTGAAGATTTGGAGAAGGTTGAGACCTAATCCAAGGGCCATGAGATCATGGAATGATGTATGGAGATTTTATAAAGATGATTCCTAAACCAACTCATCATGATTGAGGGGTTTGAGAAGTTTTGAGTTAGGGTTTCTGAGGATTGTCAGTGGAAAAACCCTAATTTGGTCCCTATCTTCCAGGCAAGTTTAGCTCAAGATGTGATTGATATCCCATCTTCCCTACAACATGAATGTTGTAGAGCTTGTTCTTAGCTTTAATTTGAGTGATGGAAGTCCTTGATAGGAGTTGCAGAGCTCAAGTTATGGTTTTGACAAATTACAGGTCAGCAGAGGTGTGTGAATCTGGGTCCTTGAAAGTCACCCAACTTGTAGACAACTTTTTCCCTAGTAGGATGATTCCTATGATCTCTTGGTAAACATAAATGTTGAAGGGCATCTTCTTAGATTTATAGAGAGTACTAGAAGTCCTTGATAGGATTTGTAGAACTCAACTTATGGTTTGAACAAGACAAGGGTATTTTGGTCATTTGGCAGTTATAGGTCATTTTAAGCAAAGGCCATATCTCCTATTTCCAAGCCTCAAATGGAAAAACTCAAAACATGAAAGTTTTTCAAAATGGGATTTTAAGTCTAGAAAAGTGGTCATGAGTTATTGAAAGAGCTTGTAGCAAGGAGTTACAAGGTTGGGTGAAAATGACCTAAAAATGGCTTATAAGTTGAAAAAGTTGAAATTTAATTTTGGTTTAGGAGATGTACAAATCCAAAATGGGTCATCCAATATGTCATTTTGACTCCAAACAATATTTTAAAAACAATGGTTCAAGTAGAATTTTGATTTGAAGCTTAGAAATGGGGGTTACTTTGTAATTCTCATTCTTGCATAATAAGGTAACTAAACAAAGCTTCACCAAAGGCAAGGAAATGCATGTTTTTCACTCATTCTTTCTCAATATCTCTTGTAAGGAGATTTTAAAGTCAATTTGGCAAGCCAAACTCATGAGATATGGTATGATCAACATGTCATTAAAGGAGAAATTCTATAACTTTCAAGCATTTTCCACAAGTTTCTAGATGGATCTAGATCATTCTTTTGATTGTTATAAGAAGGGTGAATCACCATATGGCCAGGGTTGGTGATAATTGTTGGTGAGTGGTGAGATTAGAGTGTGAAAAAGTGAGATTCTTCCATTTGCATTTCCATAACAAACTCTCTTTCTCTTCCATCTTCATTCATTTCTCCTCCACAAACACACTACTCTGATCTCTAGGAGCAATTGCATACCAAATTGAAGGTAGATCCATGGAGGTTTGAAGCTGTTTTGAAGAATTTGCAAGAAGAGAATATTGAGATCAAACACAAGATTCAAGCCTTGTTCATCCATCTTCTTGCATACAGAATTCATATCTTCCATTGGAGATCAATCAGGGAAGCTTGCAGACATTAAATTGGAGTGAAACCATATCCACCATTGAAGTTTGACAGGTTGGTGATTTCAATCGTATCACCTTATTTATGTGCATTTCACCATAGTTCTAGGTTTAGACTGGTTAAGCTAGGGTAGAGGACTATATTCTGAGGATTAGAGGAAGATCTATGAGGTTTCGAGGCAGGGTACCATTTCTTGCAGAATTGATAGCAAGCTGTTTTGTGTGCATTATTGGATATGACATGGTGTAGAATGGTTAGGGTAGCGTGTAGAACAAGATTATATCAATGGATTTGAGTTGCATCAAGATTGATAGCAGAGGAAAGAATTGAAACCCTAATGTTGGAGCTCTCTGTTAGGATGATTCAAGAGGTTTCAGGGAAGGCTATTGGTATCATTGTGTTCTTGGGGATTAATAGAACATTTTTGCCGTTGGAAGTTTGTGGTTTCATTGGGTAATGAGGGAGCACGAGCTTGAAGAAGATCCTTGCATGAAGTTAGGGTTTCTGAAAACCCTAGGGTTGAGTTGGAGAAGATGATCTCTCCATCGTTGGATTGTCCATCGTAGTTGACTAATTCAGTTAATCGCACGGCCATGATTCAAAACGAGAAAACGGAGGGAAGCCCTGCGCTGCAACGCAGCGTTTCATTAAAGTGGGAACCCTGGGCCTCAGAAATCAATGCTATTGGCACCCCACCCATTGGCCCAATTTCATTTTCAACGCAATTTCACTGCTATTTGCACCGTTGTCTTACCAATTTTCTTTTGATTTTTCTTGATATTTTCTGAGCGCAGGTGGGCCTTGGTAGTTTGATATTTGCACCCCAGGTTCTCAGCCCAATCACAAAATGAACTGGGGCGCGTTACTCATGACACCCCCTCCCCTTTATTTCTTATATTCTTTTATTTTAATTTCTTTTAATTCTTTGCATATTCAAAAATTCATAGAAAATATAAAAATCAATATTTTTCATTTCTTCTCTTTTTCACATATTCATGATTTTGTCTAGAAAATTAATAAAAAATAAAATTCCATTTTATTTTTCTTTTAATATTTTTTAGCATATTTTCTTGTAAATAGTATTTTTAATTGATTTTGTTTGATACTTGATTTTGTACAATTTGTTTTAGGACTTTCCCTTAGGATTTTTGAGCCATTCTTTTTGGCATAGTTAGATATTGAACCCTAGTTTCATGTAGGATTTAATTCTCAATTTGTAGATTAAAATTTGATGTAGTTTGATTGTTTGACATTTAGGTGTTCAAATTAGGGTTTTAGGTTGTATAAGTAGATTTGAACCATTTTGTTTTGGGGTTTATAGGCCAAATTAGTGTATGGGGAATATATGGGTTAAGGGTAAGTATGTATAGAATCCCCTAGAATTTTGCTAGAATATTGTATGGTGTTTTAGTATTTTTCATTGATTTTTGAATGTATGGATAGTATGTGTGTTGCTTAAAGGCATAAGTTGTATTGTGGTGTTTGTTTTTCTTCTCCTTTGAGTATGTGAGCTTTGAAGATTGAATTGAAGACCTTATGGATCATCATGGAAGCTTTGAAGACCTTGCAGAGGAGTTTAGGTAGCTTTTGTTGTTTTGTTTATAGGATCATAAGTGCATAAGTAGAGCCTTAGATAGGATGATTTCATTCAATAAACAAGGAGTGTCTTGTTCACCTCCTTCCTTCTCTGTGACATAAAGTCCCTTAGGGGTATTCACCTCTCTCCTTTGGAGGGATTAGTGACCTTGCCCTCTGAGGTAGAACTTTGAGAGAGCCTTTCCCTTTTGTGTTAAGTCCTCAATGGCATCCTTTGGAAGTCAGTGAGCACTCTAACATCCTCACCTCATCCTGTTGACTGAATCTTGTTTGCTGGAGCATTTGAGCCATTGAAGATGGAAGCTGAAGCTCTGAAGAGGAAGAATCCTTGAAGACTGCCATTCCAGCTGAAGCTTGAAGAGTTTGTGAAGATCAAGTTGATGCCTGAAGATCCCTGAAGATAGTGAAGCCTGAAGGTGGAGCTGATCAAAGAAGCTGAAACTTAAGGGAGAAGATGAGTTGATACTCATATTGTAGGGTTGATACCTGGAAAGCAATTGATGATTGAAGTCTGAAGACTGAGTAGCTGCTGGAGGGGTTGAGGCTTCCTTCTGTTTTTCTTTGCTGTATTGTTTGTTTTGTCTGATTTGTCTGTTGCATTAGACCAAGCCCATTTAGAATAAGTTCAGTCTAAGAGCATGAGTGCATCTGCTTGTATTATTATTGCTTGGCTTTGCTTGCGGGTATTCGGTAGAGCCCAGCTCCCTTGCCCATGTGTTTATTTTTGCTTGATAGCATGATCTCATTTCCTTTATCTGTATGATTGCAGTTTACCGTTTATTGTTTGATAGCAGGTTGTTTAGTATGATTACTGATATTTCATAACTGGCTTGAGGTCGAGGCGAGCTTGTGGAGGCTGAAGCCCCACACACATTTCCTCCCTCACTTGCATTGCATGCATTTTACTGTTAAGCGGATGCTTTGTCTGTTTTGGCGTATCATTGACATGATCCCTTAGGACTCTCATTTCTTTGGATAAGGATTTGATGATAGACTTTTAGGTTGAAACCTATGCATGACAACATCTAGGAGTTCCCTGTTCAAACCTCAACCATAGGATGAATCCATGGCATGACAACAGTAGGACTTGATAGTCTCCCTCCTAGTTGGGCCTGTTCTCTTCTCATCTCAAAACAGTTTAAGATACAGTAATCATGAATGATTTCTTTCGTACGTTACGAGCCTTAAGCTATCTGATAAAGGATTGTGGGAGAGTTTCTTTTCCACAGTCTGGATGTTTAGTATGGTACCCTTTGGGTGACATGCGACGCATTCACTCTCAGGTCATAGTCTCTAGTGCGGTTGAAATCGCAAACACGATGAAAAACACTTCTTTCAGGAAATAAGCCGTAGTTTCCCGAACTACGTGAGCTCTGATCTCTCATGCCTGTTGAGAGTACGTAGTCATAGGATGCGATGTCCTAGCGAGCAACCTTCCCCCGCAACCCTTCGTAGGCCGAACTACGTTGACTCTGATTTCTCATTCTCTGATGAGAATACGTAGGCATAAAGTGCGACGCTTTGCCGAGTCTCATTTTTCTTTTCTTTTTTAGCCAGCCTTGATAGGTAGATAGATTATAACCAACCCGTCCAAGTAAACAAACAAGCGAGGATCCCGTCGAGTACGACGGACGTGAGGGGTGCTAATACATTCCCCTTGCGTAACCGACTCCCGAACCCAGACAATGGTTGCGACGACCTTGTCTTACCCTTTTTCGTCAGGTTTTTCCGATCGTTTCCTTTCCCGCTCTGAGGGATAAATAACGAAAGGTGGCGACTCTTCTGTTTTGCCGGCACCTTATTTTCGTGCAAGCGACAGCTGGCGACTCTGCTGGGGACTCCAACGGTTCCCTGTGCGAGTCAATCCTATCGTTTGTGTGTTTGCTTGTTGGGTTGCGTTTATTTATCGCATTTTTACTTCTCGCACTTTATTTTCCCGCATTTTATATTCAGTAAAATATGATTATTTGTGCTGTTGTGGGATGGGAGTTCTGATTGAGTGAGAAGCCAGACCCAGGCTTGAGTGCACCATAGACTTAGAGTGGAAATTAGTGGGCGCGTGCTTGCTTTGCAGGCACTAGTGTCTCATGAAATCCACGCTCAAACGAGGTTCATCCGGTTGGCTTAACTTTCAACCCTTTGGGTTGAGACGGTTGCTGGTTTGGTGGATTGTCGACTCTGGGGACCGATCATTTGTGATTCAGCTAAGTGAGGCCTCTTCAGGACTTGATGATGCCACTCCTTCTAGGAATCGTATCATCAATTTTGAAAGTCTGTGACGCTGATGAACGCATAGGATGTCGTACCTTGAGTCAGTCTAGGTCCATACCTGTGAGCGGGACTGGGTTTATTGCAGGAAACTTAGACCTTCAGACTACCTGGTTTTCTTGACAGCGAATCAGTTATGTGGGGTTCTCAGTTACAGATGTGTTCTTGATAGAGCAAGAGTTTGGTCAGAGGATCTTATCATCGGGTATTTGTCTGTTCTTGATAGAACAGGCTTTGATCAGTGTATTATCATCAGTGGTTTGTTCAGGATAGAGCAGATTTTGAGTGGGGTCTGAAGACTTCATCAACAGATGTTACTTGATCTTGCACCTGGGGTCCTTATTATCAGGCCCTTATTCTTGTCAGAGCAGAATGTTGATCTCGGTCCTATCAGATGGTTATTCTCAGCAGATCAGATTAGTGGCCTTACACCGGGGTTTCCTTCTCATCAGCGACTGTTGATACCGAATCTCCACAGCAGCTACCTGGATATATTATTGCATGCCTGCATCTTGCATTAGTTTGCATATCCATCTGCATTCCATTAACGTGTGTCTGTGTTGCAGGTACCGTTTCCCCGATCCCGGATTTCTCGCCTTCTGCTGTTGTTATGGCCTCCCTCAGGAAGACTGTTGCGTACAAGTTCCCGACCCCCGATGTGTCGAAGCTGACTGGTTTGATAGCCCTGGCAGGGGATTCTGTGAAGGATAGGTTTAGGAAGTCTTATGGCAGGTTGCTTAGTCTGGTTTGCAGACCTTCCACGTCCGAGTTGAATGGGTTACATGCTCTCCTGCTGTTTTATGACCCTCCCTTGAGGTGCTTCACCTTTCGTGACTTCGTTCTCGCGCCGACATTGGAAGAGTATGCTGATATGTTGGGTGTGCCTATCAAAAGGCAGATGCCTTTTGTCCACATGGATGCTGAGCCTGATTTGTCCGGTTTAGCTTCCTCACTCCATTTGAGCGCTTCTGAGTTAGTGGTGACGAGCTGGAACAAGGTCCCAGGGTTCTCTCTGCAGTTTCTGATAGCTAAGGCTCAGCAGTGTGCTAAGGACAAATGTTGGGACGCATTCAACGCCATCCTTGCTTTATGCATATATGGCATTATCCTGTTCCCCAGCATGCCTGATTTCGTGGACTTTGATGCATTCCACATATTCGCCTCAGGGAATCCAGTCCCTACTCTGATCGGAGACGTCTACCATTCAGTGCATTACAAGAATGAGAACTGGAGAGGGAAGAATGTCTCATGCTACGTACCGTTGTTGTACAGATGGTTTGATAGTCATTTGCCCAAGAAGGGTTCTTCTGTCTTGTCTGCAGCCACAGCTGAGTGGCCTGAGCGTCTGATGAGCTTGTCGGCAGAAGATATTGATTGGTTCGTTGACAGAGACAGGTTAGGCACCGAGTTGATCTTCAGTTGTAGTGGGTTTCCTAATGTACCTCTGATAGGTAGGAAGGGTTGCATCAACTACAATCCATCATTGCTAGTTCGTCAGTTCGCATACGCTTTGAGGACTCCGCCGAAGGAGGAGGAGGTACAGGAATCTCTGTACCTCACGGGTACTCTAGAGGGGGATTTGTTGTCCAAGCTTCAGTATGCGTGGAACAATATCAGCACAAGAGGGAAGCCTTTGTTGGGAAAGAGCAACAGCCAAGCCTACCCTCCTTATTCAGCTTGGATCAGAGCCAGAGCCAGCGCTATAGGGATGCCATTCCCTCATGACAGACCAGAGAGTCTTCCACCAGTTGAAGAGCCCACCACTGTGTCCATTCATCAGCACAACCAGGTATTGGCCGAGCGAGATGAACTGAAGAGGGAAAATGCAGAGTTAGAGAAGGAGTTAGCTCAGCTTCGGAGTGAGAGGAACGAAGCCGTGCATGCTCTCAAAAAGCAAACAGAGTCGGTGAACCAACTGGGTGCAGACTTGGCAAAGCAGATTGCTGATCGGGAACGCTTAGGTCAAGACTTCAGGGCTGCTAATGATGTGCTAGCTACGAAGAAGCAGCATTTGGAGGAAGCATATCGAAGGATATCTAAATTTGACCAGCATTGGAAGACTTCCATGGCCACCAGGAAGGAGCGAGAGGACAAGCTGATGCTGCAGATTTCTAAGCTAGAAGCCGAAGTAAAGGACAGTGAGCGGAGGTTTGATGAGGAGACCGCCCGCAGATACGCCGCCGAAAGCCGTCTCAACAAAGCTCTTGCTAACCTGAAAGAGCATAAGCTGATGTTTGAGTCTAAGAAGCGGAAACTGGAGGATTGCTTTGGCGAAGGAGCTTGGGAGAGTTCGGTTCAGGGGCTCCAGCATACCATCAGGCAGAGGGAACTACTCGTCGAGAGGTTGCTCACTTTGCCAGATCATCCAGATACAAAGGAGTTATTAGCAGAGTATCGCGCCCGTGGTCGTACTTGAATAGTTATATCCCTGTTGTTTTGATCTTTGATGTATGCTGACCATCACCAGACTTGTTGGCTGAGGTCATGCTGTTGATCTGTTTGTACTCGCTGATGCTGTGTACTGCCTTGACAGGCCTTTCCATATATATATGAGATTGATGTTTCCATGATTGGGCTCGGATTTCTTCTTCCTCTTATTATTGTCAGCACCGTCACTAAGGCACTAGGATCGGGGAAAATCTCCCGCGCACACAGACACACGCGTGCATCTGCATGAAGCATATTTGCATGGTGTATATCTTATTGCTTTTCCTAACCTTTATTGTTGACAGGTTTTTCAGGTTACGAGCTGCTTTCGATCTCCAGGATTGATCAAAGACTCATTCACCGCTACTCAACTCGCGCTAATCAGACAAGGGTAATGGACCAGGTGCAGTCAGATGTTCAAGAGCTCCGTGAACGGATGGATCGTTTTATGGAGCTGATGCAGGTGGTCGCTAATGGTCAAGACCAGCTTCGTACTTTGGTTCAACTGCTGATCTCCAGGGTTGACAGTAATGGCATACTTCATGGAGGGGTTGTGCCTACTCCTCCTCCAGTGGATGCTCCACATAATGTTGTTCCTGTTGCCGGGGGCAACGGCAGTGCTAACGGCAATCTGATGACTAATATCGGGCTCAACGCGGCAGGCGTCGGCAATGGTAGTTTGGGAGCCAATGTTAACATAGGGTCGGTCAACGGCAATGCTGGTGCAGGAAATCTGTTGGTGCCTCAGCCGTGGCTGGAGGACCATCAGGACGACGTATTCTCTCAGAGAGGTGTAGATGCAGAGTTGAATGCTGAAGCTCGACTCAGGTTCAAGGCGCTGGAAGACAAGATGAGAGACATCGAAAATCAGAACACATTGGGCGTTGATATGTCCAAGCTCGGGTTGATTGCTGACTTCAAGGTACCTCATAAGTTCAAGGTGCCTACCTTTGAGAAGTATAAGGGTACTACTTGCCCCCGTGTTCACCTTCGATCTTATTATAGAAAGATGTCCGCCTATTCTGACGATGAGAAGTTGCTGATGCACTTCTTTCAGGATAGTCTTTCTGGTCCATCACTCGAATGGTATATGGGTTTGGAGCCTGCTACTGTGCGCACCTGGAAAGACCTCGCTGAAGCGTTCGTCCTCCACTATCAATACAATAGCGACTTGGCCCCCAACCGAGTTCAGCTTCAGAATCTCTCACAGCGGAACAATGAAAGCTTTAAAGAGTACGCCCAGCGGTGGCGTGAATTGGCTGCTCGGGTTCAACCGCCGATGGTTGAGCGTGAGCTAGTGCAAATGTTCGTGGCTACCCTTCCTGGAATTTACTATGAAAAGCTGGTCAGTGGCATGTCCGGAACATTCTCGGCTCTCATCACTATGGGCAAGCATGTTGAGAACGGTATAAAGATCGGAAAAATTCAGGGCGAATCATCCTTAGTTGGAGGAGGTAGTAAGAAACCCTACGCTGGCAAGCGTCGAGAGGGGGATGCAAGTGCTGTCACTAATGCTCGGAGAAAGGGCAAGGGCCCTCAGCCTCAGATTGCTAGCATAAATATCCCAGCTGCTCCACCGCAGCCGCAGCAGCAGCCTCAGCAGCAGAACCAGCAGGGGTATAGAAGATATCAGAATCGGGCTCCTATGGCAAATCGTCATTTTGAAACTCCTCCTATGTCGTATGCACAGCTTCTGCAAATGTTGCTTCAGCTCCAATTAGTTCAAAAGAGGACAATGGCTCCCTTAACAGGGGCACCACCACCGGGGTATGATGCCAGTGCTACTTGTGACTTTCATACTGGGGCACCAGGCCACACGATTGAGAATTGTAAAGCTTTTAAGCACAAAGTCCAGGACTTGGTGGACGCCAAGGTTATCAACTTTTCTGATAGCGTGCCCAACGTTACCAAGAACCCTATGCCTCATCATAAGGGAGGCGGAGTGAATGCCGTTATCACTGAGGAGAGTGCGGACTTGCTGACTGATGTCAAAGAATTGAAGACGCCGCTTAGTTTTGTCAAGGCTAAGTTACTGAAGAATGGCTTCTTTCCTGGATGTGGAGAGTTATGTATGGCTTGTGCTACACTTACTGACGGGTGTGAGCAGCTGATCGAAGGTATCCAAAGTCTGATGTCCGAGGGTATTTTGCAGTTCAGCCGGAGCGTTGAGAGTGCATCAGGGGAGGTTGTACTGAAGCAGGCAGATGAAGTTGCTACCATTACTATTCCTCGTCACCCTATTACTATTTCTGCGCCCCGACCACCTACTATTACTATCACCAGGGCCGGACCAATCCCGTTCGAGAGTACTAATGTCGTTCCATGGCATTACGGCGCCGAAGTCTACTGCAATGGTCAGAAGATAGAGCTTGAGCCGTGCGGATCGACCGTGCAGAATCTTACCGGAGTCAGTGGCATCATGCGAAGCGGTAGAGTGTTCGCGCCAGCAGAGATTGCAGCAGAGAAAGTGGTTAGGGCTGACGCTGTGGACAAGGGTAAAGGTAAAGCTGTCGAAGAGGTCCCTTCCGGGGCAGAAAAAGATTTGTTAGTTAAAGATGCTGAAGAGTTCATGCGACTAATCAAGAAGAGTGACTACAAGATTGTAGATCATCTTCATCAGACTCCGTCAAAGATCTCGATTCTTAACTTGTTGTTGTGTTCTGAGGCGCACCGCAACGCCTTGCTGAAGGTATTAAACGCTGCATACGTGCCGCAGGAGATATCAGTAAATCAGCTGGAAGAGGTGGTGGCCCATGTTAATGCTGGTAATGGGCTGGGTTTTACAGATCTAGAGCTGACTCCTAAAGGAAGAGATCACAACAGCGCCTTGCACGTCTCAATAGAGTGCAGAGGCACGATTATGTCGCATGTCCTGGTGGATACGGGTTCCTCGCTTAATGTGCTCCCGAAGAAGGCCCTGATGAAGTTAGATACCCGTGGATTGCTTTGCACGCCCAGTGATCTGGTAGTGAAAGCCTTTGACGGAACCAAGCGCCACGTCTTCGGAGAGTTGACCCTGCCAATTCAAGTTGGTCCAGAGACGTTCAATACGGTTTTCTATATCATGGATATCATGCCTGCCTACAGTTGCCTTTTAGGTCGGCCATGGATCCATGCAGCTGGTGCCGTGACGTCCACGCTGCATCAGAAGCTCAAATATGCTGTCGGGGGCAGCATAGTAACCGTCTGTGGTGAGGAGGACATTATGGTGATCCACTTGTCGTCCTTTAAATACGTTGAAATGGATGGCGAGATCCATGAAACGCTCTGCCAAGCGTTTGAAACCGTCAAGGGGAAAGAGGTAGCTCCTGTCGTCGCAGAGAGGCAAGAGATGAATCTCTCCTCGTTTAAGGAAGCTCGGGCCGTCGTCGAAGCCGGTTCCACCCCAGGTTGGGGGCATGTCTTGGATATACCAATCAAGCAGGATAAGTTTGGATTGGGGTATTCTCCTGGAGCTGAAGCTTCATCTTCTTCTGGCAGCTCGTCTCGTGGGAAAGGGCCGATCCTATTCACCAAGGGGGGAGTAATTTTCGAAAGCATCAACGCTGCGTCTGAGGACAGCGGGGATAGCGAGTGTGATCTTGATGCCCGGATGCAACCAAGCAAGCTGGGCGAGTGCCTCAACAATTAGACCATCAAGGAGATTATCAAGCTGACAAGTGAAGAGTAATGATTTGCTTTTTACAATCTTTGTACAACCCTATGCCCTGCCCGGGGCATAGCGGTTTTACTGTCAGGGCCTTGTTGGATTATGTATATGCATTTTGTTAATAAATAAAAAGGCGTTTTCCTCGTACTCAAATATTGTGTTCTCTGTTATTCCTGTTTTATGTTTATTCCGAAAAACAGTAAAATGGCAACGAGGTTTGTGCTAACCTGCATATTCCTGCTTTAAACTTAACTCTTGTTATTGCAGGATCCACATAACAGATGACATCGACTCTGGACCCTCTACGGCCCACTACGACTTTGATTGCCCGATCTATCAAGCCGAGGATGAGATTGATGAAGACGAAGACCTTCCGGAAGAGTTGGCCCGCTTGTTGAGACAAGAGGAGAAGGTTATTCTGCCTCACGAGGAGGATATTGAGATTGTAAATCTGGGTTCTGAGGAGCTCGTCAGAAATGTCAGAGTGGGGGCTGCGCTGCAGAATGATGTCAAGCATAGACTGGTCGAGATGCTTCGAGAGTATAGTGACGTCTTTGCTTGGTCGTACGAAGATATGCCCGGACTCGACACTGACATCGTGGTTCATCGCTTGCCGTTGCGAGAAGATTGCCCTCCAGTCAAGCAGAAGCTCAGGAGGACGAGACCAGATATGGCTGTAAAAATCAAAGAAGAAGTCCAGAAGCAGTTGGACGCAGGGTTTCTAGCCGTCACCACTTACCCTCCGTGGGTCGCCAACATAGTGCCTGTACCGAAGAAGGACGGTAAGGTACGCATGTGCGTCGATTATCGGGATTTGAACAGGGCGAGCCCTAAGGATGATTTCCCGTTGCCTCATATCGATGTGTTGGTCGACAACACAGCCCAGTTTTCCGTGTTTTCGTTCATGGATGGCTTCTCCGGTTACAATCAGATTAAGATGGTACCGGAGGACATGGAGAAAACGACGTTTATCACCCCCTGGGGAACATTTTGCTATAAGGTAATGCCCTTCGGTCTGAAGAACGCAGGGGCCACTTACCAGCGAGCAATGGTAACTTTGTTTCATGATATGATTCATCATGAGATCGAGGTCTATGTTGATGACATGATTGCAAAGTCCCAAACGGAGGAAGAGCATCTGGTCAACTTGTTGAAGCTTTTTCAAAGGCTTAGGAAATTCAGGCTGAGGCTGAATCCTAACAAGTGCACTTTCAGAGTGCGGTCCGGAAAGTTATTGGGGTTTATCGTTAGTGAACGAGGTATTGAAGTTGATCCTGCAAAAATAAAAGCTATCCAAGAAATGCCAGCACCGAAAACAGAAAAAGAAGTTCGTGGTTTCTTGGTCCGGATAAACTACATTGCAAGGTTTATCTCGCAGCTCACGGCCACTTGTGAACCGATGTTCAAGCTTTTAAAGAAAGATCAGGCGATTACTTGGAATGAGGATTGCCAGAAGGCATTCGACAAAATAAAGCAGTATCTTCAAGAACCTCCAATCTTGATACCCCCAGTGGCTGGACGGCCATTAATCATGTACCTGACGGTTCTGGAGAATAGTATGGGGTGTGTTCTCGGTCAGCACGACGAGACCGGCAGAAAAGAGCATGCCATTTATTATTTGAGTAAAAAGTTCACTGAGTGTGAATCTCGATACTCGATGCTGGAGAAGACGTGTTGTGCATTAGCTTGGGCCGCCAAACGTCTACGACAGTATATGCTCAACCACACCACTATGCTAATTTCGAAGATGGATCCGATCAAGTACGTCTTCGAGAAGCAGGCTCTTTCGGGCAGGATTGCCAGGTGGCAAATGGTGTTAACGGAATATGACATTCAGTACGTCTCTCAGAAAGCCATTAAGGGAAGCGTATTGTCTGATTACCTTGCCGAACAGCCAATCGAAGACTACCAGCCGATGAAGTTCGAATTCCCTGACGAGGATATTATGTTTCTCAAAGCGAAGGATTGCGATGAGCCATTGCCCGATGAGGGGCCAGATAGGAAGTCTCAGTGGAAGTTGATATTCGACGGAGCGGTTAATTCCTATGGAAGTGGTATCGGGGCTATCATCACGACTCCTCACGGATCCCACATCCCGTTTACTGCGAGACTGACGTTTCCAGTTACCAACAATGAAGCTGAGTATGAAGCATGTATTATGGGTTTAGAAGAGGCAATTGATTTGAGAATCAAGAATCTAGACATATATGGTGACTCAGCGCTTGTAATCAATCAAATTAAAGGGGAGTGGGAAACTCGTCAAGCGAATTTAGTGTCGTACATGAATTATGCCAGGAGGTTGCTTCCGTTCTTCGACCGAGTGGAACTTCATCATGTACCCAGGGCTGAAAATCAGATGGCTGATGCCTTAGCCACGTTGGCTTCAATGTATAAAGTCAATTATTGGAATGAGGCTCCAAGAATTGTACTTTCGCGCCTTGATAGACCAGCATTTGTGTTTGCAATCGAAGATGCCACCGACGACAAGCCATGGTTCCACGACATCCAGACTTTCCTTATGACTAAGGAGTATCCTGCGGGTGCGTCAACCCAGGATAAGAAGACTCTAAGGAGGCTGTCTGGAAACTTTTATCTCAATCCCGATGGAGTGTTGTATAAGAGAAACCACGATCTCGTGCTACTCAGGTGTGTAGATGAGAAAGAGGCGAGTATGCTCATGGAAGAAGTCCATGAGGGCACATTTGGTACGCATGCCGGCGGGCATGCCATGACAAGAAAGATCCTGAGAGCAGGGTATTACTGGCTGACTATGGAGTCGGATTGCTTCAGATTCGCGAAGAAATGTCATAAATGCCAGATTTATGCTGATAAAGTTCATGTGCCGCCGTGCCCATTGAATGTCATGTCCTCCCCTTGGCCGTTCTCCATGTGGGGCATCGACATGATAGGCAAGATCGAGCCCACTGCATCCAATGGTCATCGTTTCACTCTAGTAGCTATCGACTACTTCACCAAATGGGTGGAGGCAGCCTCGTACGCTAATGTGATCAAGCAGGTGGTAGCTAAATTCATAAAGAGGGACATCATCTGTCGCTATGGAATTCCCGAGCGGATCATTACTGATAATGGTTCGAATTTGAATAACAAGATGATGAAGGAGTTGTGCCAGAGCTTCAAGATTGAACACCACAACTCATCTCCTTACCGGCCGAAGATGAATGGCGTTGTTGAGGCCGCTAACAAGAACATAAAGAAGATTGTTCAGAAGATGGTTGTGACGTACAAAGATTGGCACGAGATGTTGCCATTCGCCTTGCACGGTTATCGTACGACGCTGCGTACGTCGACCGGGGCAACTCCTTTCTCCTTGGTGTACGGTATGGAAGTTGTCCTGCCGTTAGAAGTGGAGATTCCCTCCTTGCGAGTTTTGGTTGATGTGAAACTCGACGAGGCAGAATGGATTACGAATCGCTTGAACCAACTCAGCCTGATGGACGAGAAGAGGTTAGCATCGATTGCATTTGGTCGCCTGTACCAAAGCCGAATGAAGAAAGCTTACGATAAGAAGGTGCATCCTAGAAGCTTTCAGACGGGTGATCTCGTCCTGAAGAAGATTCTTCCGCCACACTCCGATCACCGGGGCAAGTGGACTCCGAATTACGAAGGGCCGTATGTCGTCAGCAAGGCCTTCTCGGGAGGAGCTTTGTTGTTATCCACGATGGATGGTGAAGATTTTGCATCCCCGGTGAACGCGGACGCAGTTAAAAAATACTTTGCTTGAAAGAGGCCCGCTGGACAAAAGAGAAAGAGTCCAGGCAAAAAAGGGGCATCCTGGCGAACCAAAAACAGAATAGAAGGTTCGGGCAAAAATTAGGGATATATTGAAAAAATGTACACCCGCGAAGTCGAAAACCTACACTGGGCGGCTTCGGCAAAAAAGGGTATCCCGGTGAACTGAAAACCCGTAAAGGGCGGTTCACGCAAAAATTAGGGATTTGAATAAGCAAATGACTGCATTCCGTGTGAACTTTCATTGTTTTGTGGTTTGGAAGACCTGAGGGCCGTTTATCTGAATCAATCTCTTCCGAAGCTGGAACGTCGGAGAAGTATCGAAGTCGAGTGGGTCTTAGAGGGATCAACTCATGGTGTTCGTCTGCGCCTCGTTGCCGACATTTGTATATACTGATGTATATTTATGTTTTCCTTTTTACGCGGCTTCCTCATTCCAGGAGCTTGCCTCTGTTGTAAAACATTTTTGCCCATTCAGGGGTTCACCATCAATAAAATGCATGTTATTCAGCAATTCTGTTTGCCCATTTAGCATTTATCTGTTTTGTTTACGAATGAAAACGCCGATGTTTTTGATAAAATGCGCATACATAAACTCACGGGCCTAAGCCCATTGGTTGTTGAAACAATTAATTACTTGAGTGTTGTCACGAGATAATAACCTTGATAGGCCCCTTTGAGGAGGGTATCTTGTCTGTTTGTTTGTGTTGTTGCAGGTGTAGGCAATGTGCAGTGCGCATCCCCGAAGCAGGGCGAGTCCTCCTTCTCCAGCAGAGTTCAGTAGTCTCTCCTCCGCAGAATCTGAATGCAAGATGGTGAGCATTGATATGTCCCCCCTGGCAGAGATGATTCTCTTCCCCAAGCAGACGCATCCTGAAGGAATGTCACCTCATCAGCTGAGTCAAGCACCGAAGAATGATGTCTTCTTCCCCAGCACCGGGTCACAAGTGCAGATTTCGTAGAAATGTTCGGGTGCCGAAGCTCGTGTTTTCCCCAGTAAATTCGCCGAAACAGGTGTCTCCCCTAGCACCGGGTCATAAGTGCAAGTCTTGTAGGAAACTGTTCGTACGCCGAGGTATGCAGTGACTGATGGTGCCAGACTGAAGTCTCCAGCGGAATTGAGATTCCCCACCAGAGCCGTATTCTCTCTCGAAGTTGAATGATTCCCTCTTCCCCAGTGGAGCGTGGAACAACTGAAGTTGTTTCCCCACAGAGTTGTTATCCCCAGAAGAGTGGCCGGGACAGCCACGCAGCTTATTCCCGCGATTGACATCGCTTTCCTTCTGCAGGTCCAAGTCTCGTAGAGCTTCGTTCCCCTGCAGCAGATCAACTGGAGTTGTTTTCCCTGCAGCGGTCAAAGGAAAATCAGTTCCCCTGACAGAGTCCGATTGATGTTGGCGTGTCCACGTTCTCCTCAGCAGGATGATTCCTCTACCGGAGTAGTTCTTTTCTCCTTGACAGGAGAATTCCCCTTCGGCACTTATTTTGCTGACGGGATTGCATAGCATTGTGCATGATTGCATGGCATTTAGCATAAACGCATAGCATTCCCACCGTTTGGGGCATAGGCGCCGAAGCATACGCATCATAAGCATGATCTAGGTTATTATCATTATTGTTTACAGGTGTTCCACCAAAGGACCAGTTGCTCAGGACGATTCTTGATGTTCTCCCCAACGAGGTCGCTTTCTTAAGATGATTCTTAAGACCCCGGTGTAATCCCCACAATCGCTCGCTCAAGACAATTTTTGAGATCCCCAACAAAGTCTTCAGTTCGAAATGATTCTCGAATTCCTCAGCAGAGCCGTTTGCTTAAGATGACTCTTAAGACCTCGGTGCAGGTTCCAGAGTTGTTTGCTTAGGATGATTCTTGAGCTCCCCAGTAGCGTCCCCAGCAAGAGTTGCCCAGGAGGATTCCTGGAATACCCAGCAGAATAAAGTCTCCAGAATGGTTATCGGTTCAGGATGATTCTTGAAGGTGCCCGATGGAGTTGTTTGTTCAAGATGATTCTTGAAGTCCTTAGCAGCGCGATATGTCTGCTCCAACAGTGATGTCTAATCCGAAGATTGACTTCGTAAACGCCTGAAGGCGGTACCAGAATGTTCCTGTGGATTCAGGTTTCAGTGCTGATGAATCAGCGCTTATCTAAAGACAGAGTTCAAGAGTTCGTAGATCCAGCTTGTGTATGCAAGGTGATCCGTATTGGCCTGAAGACCAAGTCAGTTGCCCTGAGGTGGTGATTGATTGCGATCAAGTGAATGATATTTCTTCTGACTAAAGTCAAAGATGTTTCTCCAGCTGAAGCGGAGTTTTGCCTGAAGGCAAAGTGTTTGAATCCCCGAAGAGTCATGAATGGCTCAGGATACCATTTCTCTGACTGAAGTTACAGATTTCCCAAGCTGAAGCGAAGGTGCCTCAGGGCAAGGTTATCCCCCAAGGTCATGAATGACCTAGGATTCATTTTTCGGACTAAAGGCCGAAGTATATCCCTGACTGAAGTCACGGATGCTCTATAGCAGAGGTGGAGTTGCCTGAAGACATATCCATGTATCCTTGAAGGCCAAGGACCATTTCTTTAGACTGAAGTCGAAGATACCTCCTGCAGAGTTGCCGGCAGGCAAAAGTTTACATCCTTGAAGGCCAAGGATGCTTATCTTCAGAAGTACTTGAAGATTTTTCTAGCTGAAGCTGGAAGTGGCCAGGGGCCAGGGTTTCAAATATCTTTAATGTTGAAGTTCTACGGTGGGCAGTGTGCAGTAGTATGCCGATGTTC
The DNA here is from genome assembly GCA_963859935.3 of Lathyrus sativus. Taxonomy (NCBI): domain Eukaryota; kingdom Viridiplantae; phylum Streptophyta; class Magnoliopsida; order Fabales; family Fabaceae; genus Lathyrus; species Lathyrus sativus. The sequence goes on from OZ012735.1 coordinate 928,001,465, forward strand.
GTTATGGTTCTGAGGGTGAACCCCAGGTCAGAGTGTGCTCGGTTAAGTCTTTCATTCCCAGCGGAGCAGTTTCAAATACGCAAGTATACCTTTTGTTCCATTTACCAGGGGTGAACCCCAGGTTAGATTTGTTCAGATTATATTTGTTCGACGGCGAGGTTGAATGTATGAATTTGACGGCGAGGTTAGATGATGTTTGTCCGACGGCGATGTTGGAAGATTTTGTTCGACGGCGAGGTTGGATATTTGTTCGACGGCGAGGTTGAATGTATGAATTTGACGGCGAGGTCAGATGATGTTTGTCCGACGGCGATGTTGGAAGATTTTGTTCGACGGCGAGGTTGGATATTTGTTCGACGGCGAGGTTGAATGTACGGATTTGACGGCGAGGTCGGATTAGGTTACGTTTCCGGCGGCGATGTTGGAAGATTATGTTCGACGGCGAGGTTGGATGTTTTGACGGCGAGGTTAGATTAGGTTTGTCTTGACGGCAAGGTCAGGTTATGTTGGTTTCCGGCGGCGATGTTGGAAGATTATGTTCGACGGCGATGTCAGACTCTTTAAATCCCCAGCAGAGATGATGTTTGTACGACGGAGATGTCGAGTGTCTCCAAGAGGATGTTTGTTTCCGACGGCGATGTCAGATTCAGTTTTCCAGCGGCGATGTTGGGCATGTCAAGTTGATCCAGTCTTCTGACGGCGATGTTAGGTGATGCAGATCCTTTAGTTCTCCAGCGGCGATACGGGGTATGTCAGACGCAGTTTTCCAGCGGCGATGCGGGGTATTTTGACAGATTTAGTTCTCCAGCGGCGATGCGGGGTATGTTGATTGCCCGACGGCGATGTCAGATGTAGTTCTCCAGCGGCGATGCGGGGTATTTTGTTCAGATATATTTTCTCCAGCGGCGATGCGGGGTATTTTGTCAGACTCAGTTTTCCAGCGGCGATGTTGGGTGGGTCAGTTAAGTCAGTTCTCCAGCGGTGATGTTGGATGGTTCGTTCTCCAGCGGCGATGTTGGGTATTTTGGTGATTTAGGTTTAGGTCTCCGGCGGCGATGTTGGATGCTTGTTTCCCCGAGTTATGGTTGTTCTTGACGGAGATGTCAGGTGATTTGGTGTTCCAGCGGCGATGTTGGGCGTTCCTCAGAATCTTGTCTGACGGTAATGTCAGGTGGTTTAGTCTTCCAGCGGCGATGTTGGGTGTTGTGGTTGTCTGAAGGCAATGTCAGAAGAAGTTAACGTGGATAACTGACGGCGATGTCAGATCAGTATTTCTCCAGCTAGTTGCCGTGCAGCTAGTGTTCCAGTTTTCGAAGATTTGTTCCCCGCAGGGCATCGTGGGCTCGTGCAGTTGGCAAATTTTCGGGTTTACCGGTATTCAACCGTCTCGCACCTTGATTGGCTGAGAGTCGTTCGCTTCTCACCCAGTCAGGTTCAAGCCGTTTGAATAGGGGCAGCTGTTGCACCCCAAAATTTGACCAACAATTATTTATCCATCAAGTGTTTGAAAGTTGATACCTTCACCAGAAATTTCAGGAGATCCTTAGAAGAATTGGTTGAAATCAAGGATGTGTGACTCATAGCCTGAGAGTTGTGGGAACTCCTCAGATGATTCTGAGACTTTGAGAATGAACTTGAAGCTTTGAGGAAGCCTATGAGATGTCTTGATAGCCATCATGAAGCCCAGAGAGGTCATTGTGCAAGAATTCAGAAGATTCAACCATGAATGGTAGAATTAGGGTTTTGACTGGGTCAACTCTAGATCAGCTGAAGATTTGGAGAAGGTTGAGACCTAATACAAGGGCCATGAGATCATGGAATGATGTATGGAGATGTTATAAAGATGATTCCTAAACCAACTCATCATGATTGAGGGGTTTGAGAAGTTTTGAGTTAGGGTTTCTGAGGATTGTTAGTGGAAAAACCCTAATTTGGTCCCTATCTTCCAGGCAAGTTTAGCTCAAGATGTGATTGATATCCCATCTTCCCCATAACATGAATGTTGTAGAGCTTGTTCTTAGATTTAATTTGAGTGGTGGAAGTCCTTGATAGGAGTTGCAGAGCTCAAGTTATGGTTTTGACAAATTACAGGTCAGCAGAGGTGTGTGAATCTGGGTCCTTGAAAGTCACCCAACTTGTAGACAACTTTTGCCCTAGTAGGATGATTCCTATGATCTCTTGGTCAACATGAATGTTGAAGGGAATCTTCTTAGCTTTCTAGAGAGTACTAGAAGTCCTTGATAGGATTTGTAGAACTCAACTTATGGTTTGAACAAGACAAGGGTATTTTGGTCATTTGGCAGTTATAGGTCATTTTAAGCAAAGGCCATATCTCCTATTTCCAAGCCTCAAATGGAAAAACTCAAAACATGAAAGTTTTTCAAAATGAGATTTTAAGTCTAGAAAAGTGGTCATGAGTTATTGAAAGAGCTTGTAGCAAGGAGTTACAAGGTTGGGTGAAAATGACCTAAAAATGGCTTATAAGTTGAAAAAGTTGAAATTTAATTTTGGTTTAGGAGATGTACAAATCCAAAATGGGTCATCCAATATGTCATTTTGACTCCAAACAATATTTTAAAAACAATGGTTCAAGTAGAATTTTGATTTGAAGCTTAGAAATGGGGGTTACTTTGTAATTCTCATTCTTGCATAATAAGGTAACTAAACAAAGCTTCACCAAAGGCAAGGAAATGCATGTTTTTCACTCATTCTTTCTCAATATCTCTTGTAAGGAGATTTTAAAGTCAATTTGGCAAGCCTAACTCATGAGATATGGTATGATCAATGATGCGTGTTTTTCGCAAGTGTACGAATCACGTCAAAGTAATATAAAAGATTATCGAATCCACAGAGACCAAGTGTCAATCTATCGTACCTGTTGTTATGGTGTTTATCTAAGGCAACTATTTTTAAGGGTTTTAGTAAGGGTGCAATGGTAAATAAAATTATAATTTTAAATAATAAATAAAAGACAGGCTCGAATGTAATTCACGTAATCAATGATAATCCAGTACTTGTTAATGGAACTACTTATGGGCAATGTTTTCTCCTTTGAAAAGAACTAATTTAACAGGAACTGTCGCTTTCGCGTATTCAGAACCGAGTTGTACTCTCTAATCAACCCCTCCTATTGTCACGGATAAAAAGGTGCGTACTGCGTTAGAGTAGTAAACCTATTTTTAAGAAATATAGTTTCTTAACAAAGTTGAAAAGTATTTTAACCTGGACTTCTTAGCAAAAAGAGGTTCTTATGAACCAGACTCTAAATCTCATAACGCGTCCGAAAATCGTTTTAAAATCTCTTTTCTTTTTAATCTAAAAACTCCTAATGAACTATACAAAGCGCTTTTGGCTGTTTTTGAAATAGTTAAAAACAATTACTTGAATTGAAAGATAAAATAGCCCTTAGGTGTTTCCACGAACAATTATACTGATTACTGGTTTAATTACGATCCTTACATTCTAACCTTTAGGGGATTAGTTAGACATGATAAAGTAAATATTCTTTTTATAGTTTTTCATATGAGTAATTTAAAGCGAGTGCGGGAAGTAAACAAAGTAAATGTGCGAGTGCGGGAAATAAACAACGTAAATGTGCGAGTGCGGGAAATAAACAACGTAAATGTGCGAGTGCGGGAAATAAACAACGTAAATGTGCGAGTGCGGGAAATAAACAACGTAAATGTGCGAGTGCGGGAAATAAACAAAGTAAAGTGCGAGAAAATAAATAAAAGTAAAGCAATGCGGAAAAATAAAATACTAACTGGAATTAAAATGGCGGCAGGATTAACTTCCTCCAGAGTGCTCCAAAACTCGAACCACAGACAGATTACAGACTCGATCACTCGATTGCAGAGGCACCCCGATGTGGAATGGCAACTGCTTTATAACTGATATATGCCTAGAGAATTCTAATTCTGGATGAAGAAAAACGAAAATCTAAGGTCCTATTTATAGGAGAAACTGGAAGCGCGAAATGACCGGGACGCCCCTCCACTAAAAAGTGGAGGTTGAGGATTTTTGCCTTGTGGCGCCCGCCACAGGCCTATGGCGCCCGCCACGGTCCCTACAGGGGATGATGTAGTGGGGATCGTGGGTCTTGGAGGTTGAGGAGTGGTCTTGAGACGTGGCCACGTCATGGCTAACCCCATGGCGCCCGCCACAGTGGGTGCCGTAAGTGCAAAATGCTGAATTTCTAGGTTTTCGTCCGTTTTCACTCCTTTTTCGCTCCTTTTCCCGATTCCAGCTCCGATTATTATAAAAACCTGAAAACATAAGAAAACAAAGCAATAACAAAGCAAAACAACAATAAAAGCTAAGAATGCATGCGAAATCGGAGTCAGAAATACGGTGAATTTTAGTGTGATCAAATTCTCCCACACTTAAACCTTTGCTTGTCCTCAAGCAAACATTAAAGCTTAAGAAAATATGGTGTCAACACTTGTCTTTGGGCTAAAGGGATTCTAAGTTCAAGTCAGGATGCAGTGACAGATATTAACTAAGTGAACCAAGGGTACCATAGTAACACAAACACAAACTTCAATCCTATATTAACCACTCCATGTCATCCCACGATACCTAGGCCTATCTTCTCATCTTTTTGTGTCCTTTTCATTCAGGCGCAATCACATTAAGCCCGTTATCCGTACATGCTTCATAGTAGAGTGACCGGTTAGTGATTCTGATCCATGACATAAGGTTTCTGGCACATAAGCATGTGTAAACCTGTTTTTATTTCGCCTAAATGTAGCTGCGGGGGATCGGATCGTAATCCGCCCTACCAAGTTCAGTGCCAGATACCTCTGAACCAACTAACAATAGGTGACTTGCAATTTTTTTTCTTTTTGTGGCAAAAAAAATTTTTTTCTTCTCTTTTTTTTTCGGTTTAAATGACTTTGTGAGGGTCACCTATACCAGAGTTTGCCTTTTTTTTCTTTTTTTATTAGCACTGGATCATTCACTTATATTCATCGGCCCCCTACGTAGAGTATGCTTAGGCCGGAGCTGATTGCTAAAATAAACTACTTAGGACAATTTTTGAATGATAGTAAAGGCCATGGTGGTGGGGTTTAGGAGTGATTCCTATATTCAAGAGGTCTATGGTGCTAAAATGGTTCTGATGTTTCAAAAAGTTGACCTAAGTCACCACATCCTAATCTAAACCTGTCTCAAAGCCCAAAAAACATGTGAAACAACATTGTTTTCTTTTTAAAAATTTTCTGGTAAGGCTAAGGAAATGGGAAAAAATGAAGATGAACTAAAAAGACACTATACTGGTGACTCGTCAGACTCATGCATTATCTAAGAAAAATAAATTACTGAAAAGGGAAATAACTGAAAGGAAATTAACTAAAAAGGGAAATAACAGAAAGCAATAAAATCCCCTCCCACACTTAAATCGAACATTGTCCCCAATGTTTCGAAATAAGATAAGGGGGGTAACCTGGAAAAAGACTACTGAGGAGGGGCACTGGTGCCTTCGCCGTCCTGATGTGATGGTCTGGAACGACGGGATCTACTACGATGCTGGTCCCTCCGGTCGAGTCGTGCTGATAAAGCAGCCTGAGCACTCCGGACCTCTCGAAGGTTACCCAAGATGGAACCCTGAGTAGCCTCTACAAGCTGGTAGTGTCGGCCGTTGAACTCTCTCTGATGGTTCTGCTCTAATGAAATAGCGTTCAAGGTACGGCAAACGTTGCTATAGGAACGATCCGAAACCAATCGCGATTGTTGCATGAAGTTCATATTGTCCGTCAGCTGTTGTGAAATAGTAGAGAGAAGGCCATCACGCCTTTCCTCTCTAGCTGTCATATCACGCCACATCTCCTCGGTGACAAAGAATCCAGGAGCAGTACCTGCAACAGGGTTAGAGGAAGATGGTGCAGTGTGTGACTGTGAAGGACGATGGGGGGACACGTGAGGGATGGGAGACTGCTCTCTCCGATCATACTCATCATCAGTGTCATGTGCCTCCCCATCGGGAATATTAGGAGGAAGTGGACCCAAAACACGTGGAGCATTAAGATCATAGGTCCAGTTCCTTTCATCACGTACATCAGTACGTCTACTGCATGGTAAAGCAACAGATGGGATAGCTACCCCATGAATCATCAACTCATAACCACCTTCTCTCCTTGTTCGGCACAATTTCATGTCTTTCAGAAATTTTAAATTAATTGTGCGAGGAGGTAGTGGTTCAAGTGTAGCTATCTCATCATTCAGGCCAAGAGCCCGAGCAATAGACGTAACAAGCCCTCCAAAAACAATCGGTCCTGTTTTATTAGTAAATAAAGTCATGTGGGCAAGCATAAACGGGACCGGATTGATGTGGGTTCTAGTGAGGCATCCTTGCAAAAATAGGAGTTCACGAGCATTAACCTTGTTTGGACTTTCCCGGCCAAAAATAGTACATGCCAAAAGAAGTCTAAAAACTCTTATGGCCGGGTTGTGAATGGTCGACGCAAGTATCCCTTCAAAAGAATTAATTGAAGTACTTGAAAGCCTTAGCCAGAAGGTAAATACCTCGGCCGACCATTCAGCATCCAAAGGTGCCTCACAGATCGAACCTTCCCTATGAGGGATTCCTAACAAATCTGCTAGCTCATTGGTACTGAATTCATATTCAATTCCAAACAGTCTAAAAATAATAGTACCGACAGTGCTAGCAGTGTCAGGACTGACAGTGTATATCAAAGAACTCAAAAACTCAGTTGTCAGCCTCTCATAGGTAGGTTCCTGATTAATGAAAATATTATGCAAGCCTAGAAATTCTAATAAATTAAAAACACTATGATAAATACCCAAAGCATACAGACAGTTATCGTCGACGTACCTAGTCGAGAGGATTTCTCGACTTTGAAGCCTCTGAATAATTTTCCGTTGCCTTTCGCCCGGTCTTCCATCACGAAGAATAAATCTGTTGAACTCCATTGTTGAAAAGCTCCTTAGGTAGAGAAAATAGTAGAAAAGTGGTTTATGAGGGGAATGATAAAGTTTTGATTTTTTTGGTTTTGAATATCGGTCGCCCGCCAACGGTCTGATAAAGTTTTTAAAACTCGCAACAACCGAAAAAGAGCTCCTAGCTGTAGTTTTTGCAATAGACAAATTTAGATCTTATCTAGTAGGAGCCAAGATTATAGTTTACGCCGACCATGCTGCCATTCGTTACTTACTAAGCAAAAAGGATGCCAAGCCTAGGTTACTTCGATGGATTCTATTATTACAAGAGTTTTATTTGGATATCCGTGACAAGAAAGGCACTGATAATGTGGTAGCTGATCACCTATCTAGGCTAGAATACCTGAAACCTGATCCAGTACCCATAAATGACGATTTTGCCTACGATAGACTGATAGCCCAACTAGAAACCATTGAAGATGATAACCCAGACCCTCATGAGCAATTTCATAAATCCTTAGCTATAAGCAATGTACCTTGGTATGCAGATTTTGTTAATTACCTAGCCGCTGACATCATACCCCCTGATCTAAACTACCACCAGAAGAAGAAGTTCTATAGTAATGTGAGAAACTTCTATTGGGACGATCCATTTCTTTTCAAGAGAGGTAAAGATGGCATTTTCCGCCGTTGTGTTCCAGAAGAAGAGGTAAATAATATAATTGAGCATTGTCACTCTGCACCCTATGGTGGACATGCAAGCACATCTAAGACCTACGCCAAGATTCTTCAAGCTGGCCTATTCTGGCCTACTATGTGGCGTGATGTCCATGCTTTCATTGTCAAGTGTGACAGATGCCAACGCACAGGAAATATTTCAAGACGTAATGAAATGCCGTTAAGAAATATCCAAGAAGTAGAACTCTTCGACGTATGGGGTATAGACTTTATGGGACCGTTCCCACCATCTTTTGGAAATCAGTACATATTAGTAGCTGTTGACTACGTGTCTAAATGGATTGAAGCTATCGCCGCACCCACAAACGACACCAGAGTAGTCATCAAATTATTCAAGAATTATATATTTCCCAGGTTTGGAACACCCCGTTTAGTCATAAGTGATGGAGGATCACACTTCATATCGAGAATATTTGATAAACTTTTAAGCAAGTATGGAGTTAAGCATAGAGTAGCAACACCATACCACCCACAGACCAATGGACAAGTGGAAGTATCTAATAGGGAGATAAAACAAATCCTCGAGAAGACTGTCTCTATATCTAGAAAAGATTGGTCGCAGAAACTTCAAGAAGCATTATGGGCCTATAGAACCGCTTTCAAAACTCCTATAGGAACAACCCCTTATCAACTGGTCTATGGAAAATCATGTCACTTACCATTTGAGTTGGAGCATAAGGCCTATTGGGCCATCAAAACTTTGAATTTGGATTACTTGACAGCTGGTGAGAAACGTATCCTTGATATCCACAAATTAGAAGAGCTCAGACAATCTGCCTACGAAAATGCCATCATATACAAAGAAAGAACAAAAGCTTGGCATGACAAAAGAATCATAAGAAGAGACTTCAAAATAGGCGATCCTGTTCTCCTGTTCGATTCTAGGCTACGACTATTTCCAGGTAAACTCCGTTCGAGATGGACTGGCCCTTTCGAAGTATCTAAGATCCTGAGATCCGGTGCTATTGAAATCAAGAACCGAACATGTAAACCGTTCATAGTCAATGGACAGAGGTTGAAGCCCTACGAAGGAGGTGACATTCCAACAACATACACCTGCCATACTCTGAGTGATCCACCATATCCTTCCAATGATGTTTAAATATCGGTCGTCGAGCTAATGACGTTAAACAAGCGCTGCATGGGAGGCAACCCATGGTTTTTCTTATTTTTGTACTTTTTATTTTTACTTTATTTTAATTTGTTTATTTTATTATGTCAGGACTCACGATTGAATGTTTTATGTGCTTTCAGGACTTGTTTGCTAACCTTGTACAGAATGCAGAACCCTGATGACATGCACGTGGCCTTTAGAGATGATGCACAGAGAGAGCGTTACTATGTTCACATGAGACGCCCTATGGCTCCTACCAGGTACCCTGACCAAGACTGCATGGATGCCTTGGGGATAGAGCCAAGCGTCAGATTTTTATACCATCAACTCCAGTGGGACCAGTTTGACGACAGGAACAACACTTATAGGAACTTGACTCTTGAGTTCCTCAGCTCGTTTCATCATGACCCTTGGGCTGGACCCGATGGACTCGCTGTTTTCAGGTTGTTCGGGATTGACTACTCATTCTCTCACAAAGAGTTTGGTGATTTACTAGGTTTCCAGACTACTCCTGATGCTATTCCAGAGACTCCGATGGGGTATTTTATGAGCAGAGAAGTGGAAAAGTTTTGGACTAAAATATCAGGCGGAGGGAGCCAAGATCCTTCTACCCAGTTTTCTCAGGTAATCCACAACCCTGCATTGAGGTACTTCCAGATGATTCTAGCACATTCTTTCCTAGGTTTTCCAGATACAGAGACACTGCTAAGTGAAGAGGAGATTTTCCTACTGTTTTGTGCGACTCAGTCTCGCCCTGTTGCTTGTGGCAACTTTCTACTGAAGGGCCTTGCTAGTGTTGCCAGATCATCAGTAGGAATCATCCATGTCGGTGGGATTGTTACACAGATTGCTACTGCATTGGGTTTGTCTCGCAAGCTATTGCACCTCAGGACCTTCTGCTGCTACACCACCCTGGATATTGATTTTTGTCTTGATAGAGGACTGATGAGGAGGGCTTCTTTTGAGCCCAACATGTTTAGATTGCTGATCGACGGCGAAGCGATACACTACTTTACATTACCAGATCCGCTGATGACCAGTGTCCATGATCCTGCCAATTGGAGTTATGCTCTAGAGGGTTATGGAGAGACTGTCGAAGAGCCGAAATCGCCTCCCGCCGCTGAGTACACTCCTACACCTCTTACTCCCCGAATCACTGTTATGTCTAACAATATGTCTCTGCAGCCACCTGACCTACAAACACAGATTTATGAGCTCCGCAAGGAGACTGCCCTGCTCAAGCAGGAAGTGGCAGACTTAGAGTTACAGATGCAGGTTTCTGATCTCACTCATGCCTCAGAGACCGATGCTCTACATCAGGCGATCGACGAGCTTCGGAGGGAGATAGCTGAGATTCGTGGATCAAGCCAGGATAAGAAACCTACCACATGACTCATTCCACCCTGACAGCACTACCCTAGTATTTAACTTCGTTTTATTTATCGCATTTCCACTTTTATATTTTCATGCACTTTGAATTCCTTATATATATACATATTATGCACTAATTTTTCTTTTTCTTTTTTGATTTTTAAGTATTTTATTTTTTGTCGTGCAAAAGAAAAAAATATAAGACAAAAATATTTTCATTTTTGTCTTTACAAAAAAAAAAAAAATATGCAAGCCTCAAGCCTTGAAAAGAAGAAGAAAACGCTATTCAGACCCCCCGAAGACCAAGGTGCAAGGAAGGCCCAAAAGGAGGATCCAAAACCACAAGGCCCAGGAATTGGCCTTGTGGCGGGCGCCATAGGCCCCGTGGCGGGCGCCACACCGTGTCATCACCAAATACGGGATTCAATCCCCATTTCCACCATTTTCATCCCTTGCTTCACCAAAAACCCATTTTTCCAACCTTCCAAATCCTCCTTGAACCCCATTAAAGCTCCCCCATTTCCAAAATACCCTCCATCCATAAAACATATCCAACATCCATTTCCATTTTCATCCATCAAAAACCAAAAAAATCAAAACTTTATCATTCCCCTCATAAACCACTTTTCTACTATTTTCTCTACCTAAGGAGCTTTTCAACAATGGAGTTCAACGGATTTATTCTTCGTGATGGAAGACCGGGCGAAAGGCAACGGAAAATTATTCAGAGGCTTCAAAGTCGAGAAATCCTCTCGACTAGGTACGTCGACGATAACTGTCTGTATGCTTTGGGTATTTATCATAGTGTTTTTAATTTATTAGAATTTCTAGGCTTGCATAACATTTTCATTAATCAGGAACCTACCTATGAGAGGCTGACAACTGAGTTTTTGAGTTCTTTGATATACACTGTCAGTCCTGACACTGCTAGCACTGTCGGTACTGCTATTTTTAGACTGTTTGGAATTGAATATGAATTCAGTACCAATGAGCTAGCAGATTTGTTAGGAATCCCTCATAGGGAAGGTTCGATCTGTGAGGCACCTTTGGATGCTGAATGGTCGGCCGAGGTATTTACCTTCTGGCTAAGGCTTTCAAGTACTTCAATTAATTCTTTTGAAGGGATACTTGCGTCGACCATTCACAACCCGGCCATAAGAGTTTTTAGACTTCTTTTGGCATGTACTATTTTTGGCCGGGAAAGTCCAAACAAGGTTAATGCTCGTGAACTCTTATTTTTGCAAGGATGCCTCACTAGAACCCACATCAATCCGGTCCCGTTTATGCTTGCCCACATGACTTTATTTACTAATAAAACAGGACCGATTGTTTTTGGAGGGCTTGTTACGTCTATTGCTCGGGCTCTTGGCCTGAATGATGAGATAGCTACACTTGAACCACTACCTCCTCGCACAATTAATTTAAAATTTCTGAAAGACATGAAATTGTGCCGAACAAGGAGAGAAGGTGGTTATGAGTTGATGATTCATGGGGTAGCTATCCCATCTGTTGCTTTACCATGCAGTAGACGTACTGATGTACGTGATGAAAGGAACTGGACCTATGATCTTAATGCTCCACGTGTTTTGGGTCCACTTCCTCCTAATATTCCCGATGGGGAGGCACATGACACTGATGATGAGTATGATCGGAGAGAGCAGTCTCCCATCCCTCACGTGTCCCCCCATCGTCCTTCACAGTCACACACTGCACCATCTTCCTCTAACCCTGTTGCAGGTACTGCTCCTGGATTCTTTGTCACCGAGGAGATGTGGCGTGATATGACAGCTAGAGAGGAAAGGCGTGATGGCCTTCTCTCTACTATTTCACAACAGCTGACGGACAATATGAACTTCATGCAACAATCGCGATTGGTTTCGGATCGTTCCTATAGCAACGTTTGCCGTACCTTGAACGCTATTTCATTAGAGCAGAACCGTCAGAGAGAGTTCAACGGCCGACACTACCAGCTTGTAGAGGCTACTCAGGGTTCCATCTTGGGTAACCTTCGAGAGGTCCGGAGTGCTCAGGCTGCTTTATCAGCACGACTCGACCGGAGGGACCAGCATCGTAGTAGATCCCGTCGTTCCAGACCATCACATCAGGACGGCGAAGGCACCAGTGCCCCTCCTCAGTAGTCTTTTTCCAGGTTACCCCCCTTATCTTATTTCGAAACATTGGGGACAATGTTCGATTTAAGTGTGGGAGGGGATTTTATTGCTTTCTGTTATTTCCCTTTTTAGTTAATTTCCTTTCAGTTATTTCCCTTTTCAGTAATTTATTTTTCTTAGATAATGCATGAGTCTGACGAGTCACCAGTATAGTGTCTTTTTAGTTCATCTTCATTTTTTCCCATTTCCTTAGCCTTACCAGAAAATTTTTAAAAAGAAAACAATGTTGTTTCACATGTTTTTTGGGCTTTGAGACAGGTTTAGATTAGGATGTGGTGACTTAGGTCAACTTTTTGAAACATCAGAACCATTTTAGCACCATAGACCTCTTGAATATAGGAATCACTCCTAAACCCCACCACCATGGCCTTTACTATCATTCAAAAATTGTCCTAAGTAGTTTATTTTAGCAATCAGCTTCGGCCTAAGCATACTCTACGTAGGGGGCCGATGAATATAAGTGAATGATCCAGTGCTAATAAAAAAAGAAAAAAAAAGGCAAACTCTGGTATAGGTGACCCTCACAAAGTCATTTAAACCGAAAAAAAAAGAGAAGAAAAAAAATTTTTTGCCACAAAAAGAAAAAAAAATTGCAAGTCACCTATTGTTAGTTGGTTCAGAGGTATCTGGCACTGAACTTGGTAGGGCAGATTACAATCCGATCCCCCGCAGCTACATTTAGGCGAAATAAAAACAGGTTTACACATGCTTATGTGCCAGAAACCTTATGTTATGGATCAGAATCACTAACCGGTCACTCTACTATGAGGCATGTACGGATAACGGGCTTAATGTGATTGCGCCTGAATGAAAAGGACACAAAAAGATGAGAAGATAGGCCTAGGTATCGTGGGATGACATGGAGTGGTTAATATAGGATTGAAGTCTGTGTTTGTGTTACTATGGTACCCTTGGTTCACTTAGTTAGTATCTGTCACTGCATCCTGACTTGAACTTAGAATCCCTTTAGCCCAAAGACAAGTGTTGACACCATATTTTCTTAAGCTTTAATGTTTGCTTGAGGACAAGCAAAGGTTTAAGTGTGGGAGAATTTGATCACACTAAAATTCACCGTATTTCTGACTCCGATTTCGCATGCATTCTTAGCTTTTATTGTTGTTTTGCTTTGTTATTGCTTTGTTTTCTTATGTTTTCAGGTTTTTATAATAATCGGAGCTGGAATCGGGAAAAGGAGCGAAAAAGGAGTGAAAACGGACGAAAACCTAAAAATTCAGCATTTTGCACTTACGGCACCCACTGTGGCGGGCGCCATGGGGTTAGCCATGACGTGGCCACGTCTCAAGACCACTCCTCAACCTCCAAGACCCACGATCCCCACTACATCATCCCCTGTAGGGACCGTGGCGGGCACCATAGGCCTGTGGCGGGCGCCACAAGGCAAAAATCCTCAACCTCCACTTTTTAGTGGAGGGGCGTCCCGGTCATTTCGCGCTTCCAGTTTCTCCTATAAATAGGACCTTAGATTTTCGTTTTTCTTCATCCAGAATTAGAATTCTCTAGGCATATATCAGTTATAAAGCAGTTGCCATTCCACATCGGGGTGCCTCTGCAATCGAGTGATCGAGTCTGTAATCTGTCTGTGGTTCGAGTTTTGGAGCACTCTGGAGGAAGTTAATCCTGCCGCCATTTTAATTCCAGTTAGTATTTTATTTTTCCGCATTGCTTTACTTTTATTTATTTTCTCGCACTTTACCTTGTTTATTTCCCGCACTCGCACATTTACGTTGTTTATTTCCCGCACTCGCACATTTACGTTGTTTACTTCCCGCACTCGCACATTTACGTTGTTTACTTCCCGCACTCGCACATTTACTTTGTTTACTTCCCGCACTCGCTTTAAATTACTCATATGAAAAACTATAAAAAGAATATTTACTTTATCATGTCTAACTAATCCCCTAAAGGTTAGAATGTAAGGATCGTAATTAAACCAGTAATCAGTATAATTGTTCGTGGAAACACCTAAGGGCTATTCACTACAAGAAAATAGGCAAATTGCGACGGTTCATTTTGACATATTACGACGGTTTTAACCGTCGCAATTTGTAAGTTACGGCAATTTCAACCCCGTCGCAGAAATGTGCGTCGGGAGGCCGTATTGCGACGGTTGTGAAAACTGTCGTACAAATCGTCGTTATTTTCACGACGGGTAGCTAACTGTCATAATCTCCATATTGTGACGGTTTTCAACCGTCGCAATTATATTTACTAATTCTAAATATTATTTATTTTCACGGCGGGTAGCTAACTGTCGTAATCTCCATATGGTGACGGTTTTCAACCATCGTAATTATATTTACTAATTCTAAATATTATTTATGCTAGTTGCGACCGTTCAAACCGTCGTAATTTTATCTATAAATTATTTTTATAATATTCTATTTTTATTTAAATTACTTTCATCTCATTTTTTTTATAATAGTTTTTTTAATTTAAATTATTATTGTTTTTTGGTAATATGTCAAATATATAAAGACTCACGTATATCAAATATATAAAGACTCACATATAACACATATATAAATTTATATAACTTAAAAAACAATTGATATTTCATTATATCACTTTTCTAAATAACTTATGAATATCATTATAAATTTATATAACTTATGAATATCATTATATCATTATATAACTTATGAATATCATCATAAATTTATATAACAATTTATATAACTTATGAATATCATTATATTATTATGAATTTATATAACTTAAAAAACAATTGATATTTTCTACTAAATATATACTTATGAATATCTAAATGATCAAATGTCATAATTTATAACTTGATATATACAATATAATCAATATAATTGTACAACCTATGATGATCCAAGATATTCTACCCAATTTTCCACACCAAGTGATGATCCAAGATTTTCTACGGATGGTTGAAGAAATCTTTGGTATGATTTTGCCTTAGAGGATAGACATGAACATCTAGAAAAGCTTAAACATTACTTCCAGTTAGCACCAATAAATAAAATCACTTGTGGTCTTCTAGTATCATCATGAGCCCTTCATAATCAGTTTTGTAGTCTTCTAGTTGTTGCTAATCTTTTGGCTTCACACGCTCTTCCAAAAGCAAAACTTCCTCAAGTTGTGTAGGGTATTCTGGTAGCTTTTTGTTTGAAAAACACTTGTATTTGTTAAGAATAAGAATAAGAATGTTTTACTCCTTCAAATGTCACAGCAAAGACTAAGAATATGCTCCCCACCGATAAGCTTTTTTATCTGAAGGAACCATTCTATTTCATATTAGTACCATGCCCACACAGAAATTGCAGGTATGCATTTAATATCTGCATGCATAGTGATGTCGGTTGTTATTGTTGTTATCTATACAAAAGAGATTTAAGATAGAAACAGCAAGGAAGACGCAACTATTAAAAAAAGTTTTAGATATATACCAAATTTACCGATCGAGGAATTCACAACAAACCTTATCCAGCTTTCCAAGATCCAATCCTTCATAGTTTTTCAAGATAAGGTGTGGTGGCATTGTAAATCTGTATAAGAACAAGCCATTGGCATATACATCTTAAAACATAATATTTATCAATTCAACTATGTTGAGCTATGCTAAATTTAGCAGAAAGATTATCCAAATGATTCTCAACCTGTTTTTAATATCAGCTTCCTTGCAACCAAGAATTGGAGTGTCCACTGTAAGCGCAATTGCCTTGAAACCGGCAGATTCAGCCCTTCTCACAAGCTGAGTAACCACATTTCTGTCTTTAAGCACCTAAGAGAATAAAAGAAAATAACAACAAGAGAGACATGTGACAGACACATCACATGGAAAAAGAATCATGAAATAAGAAATGAGGGCAATATACTCACGTAGAGTTGGAAAAAGCAAATGCCGGGTCCAGTTGAAGCAATCTCATCAACACTGGAAGTAGCCCACGCGGATAGTGTCTGTAACAAAAAAAAACAACGAAATGTTCAGATGAAACTAATTAGGATGGAAATATTTACAGGGAAAAAATATAGTTGATGTTTGAGAACAAATATGATGGAAATCACACCATGATTGTTCCAGAATCTGATGCTGCCCTAGCAGTAGCATATTCTCCTACGCAAAAATACTGTCATTAAATTATATATAACAACAAGAAAATACATGATACAATGTAAATAATATGCTTAATACAGACCAATGAATTTAATGGCATTATATACCTTCAGGGTGAGCCATCTTTTGCATAGTTGTAGGAGGAATCATGATAGGCATTGATATATCAAATCCTAACACATTTGTTGTTAAATCTATCTTGCTTACATCCCTAAGAATTCGTGGCCTGAACCTGTTTTCGGTGAACATAGATACTGAAATAAGGGATTTAAAATAACACATAAGATTAAATTTAAAGGCTTTAGGAAACAAAGTAGATTACAGAATACACTAGCCCATGGAATCAACCTTCCAGCACATACATTGGTGATTAAATCAACACAACACTTTAACAAGGAAAAAGGTCTTTACATGGAATATGACCGCTCCACTATATTGCAGATGTCAGGAAGGGAAGGCCGACCACCATTTGATGATACAGGCATGGTTATAATCATGACAAGGAGAGAAACGGTTCATCTCTATGAGAACCTCTTAAGTGGGTGTGAACTAGTGGAATCACAATTACTCTCTTGTGTGACAGAGCATTTACTTGCTGAAATAGCTCAATTGACAGTAACTGATATTACAAAAGCAATTGAATGGATGAAATGTTCATACTTGTATGTTAGAATGAAAAAGAATCCCACGAACTATGCTATTGAGAAAGGAATTTCTGATGGCCGTATAGAGAAACATGTGCAAGAGGTTTGTGTTCAGAAATTTAACGAGTTATCACAGCATCAAATGGTCTGGGTTGACGAAGATGGTTTCCTCTTGAGACCACTAGATCCTTGAAGGTTAATGAAAAAGTACTACTTGAGATTTAACACCATGAAACAGATAATGCGGACCCCTAAAAATTGCAGTTTAGAAGATGCTGTTCGTGTTGTATGCTTTGCCGAAGAAATTGCATGGATACAACTCAGACACAATGAAAAGAAGCTCTTAAATGATATCAATGCAGACAAAGATGGACGGCTTCGTTTTGACATTCTTGGAGATAAAGGAAAAAAGAAAAAGCGCATTCAAACAAGAGAAGAGAAGATATTTATTTTAGCAAATGGCTGCTTCACTGGTGATCCTTCAGTGCATGACCTATCTCTAATTCAGGACATAAATTCTATATGTTCAAATGGGTGTAGAATTGCAAAATTCATGAAAGACTATTTTGTCTATAAAAAAAATTTCAAAGGAGCTGCGAGTTCAGCCCTTCTAGCCAAATCATTTAACCAGAAACTTTGGGATGATAATCCATACCTTTTAAAACAGTTGCCTGGAATTGGGATGGTTACAGCAAAGGCACTGCATTCAATGGGAGTTAAATCATTTGAAGCACTCGCTGGAGCTGATCCGAGGAAAATAGAGATAGTGACTGGTCGAAAATACCCATTTGGTAACCATATTAAAGATTCTCTCTTAACAATACTAGTTTCTATAATTATGTTAAAAAAAATAATTATGTTACCTTATAGTTTATCTTACCTTATGGCTGTGAAAATTAAATACAGGATAAGAAACAGCCACCATACTAGTTTCTAACAATTAGATTAACAAGACAATTTGGAGATAAATTGAAAATGTGTTGGTTCACAGATTGTAAAATTTGAAACAGACACCAGGGGTGGATTAACTACTGCCCATCTGAAGTACAAAGCACTTCCTGTGCCAGGGAATCCAGAAAAACTGTTCTATCAACAATCCAAGTAATGATACAAAAATGGCACTCGATAAACTATCACTTATGTATTAATTATGACACTTAAAACTTTTGTTGATATACACCTTATTTCAGGAAACCCTCCTATTTTCTGACATACTGCCATAGTCCATGAGTCAATCCATATGATTGTGGAACCCAGGGAGCAGTGAAGTGATAAATCCAAAAACAATCATCTTGATCTCCTTTACAATTCCCCACCACTAGTTGCCATCATTGCCTCTGTCAGCTTCTGCACCGTTATCATTCTCAATTGCACGGTCAGTTTCGTTAGCAGGCTGGTTCCCAACGGCAGCTTCAGGTTGACCCTCTGCTGGAGCAGCATTGTCACCCTCCAACCTTGCAGGAGGTACATTTTCAACCCTGGCCACAGTTCTTGGTGGACGAGGAGGTGTTGCAGCTCTTTGCATATTTTGTGAAAGCCATCTTATAATTGGTGTCATAATTGGTGTCAGAGCTCCAGTTTGGTATAAATATACAAGAACAGCAAATAAAACAAGAACAATAAGCCTCTGCCTTGATCCATCTTGGTTGAACAAAAAGATCACAGCTGCCAGCTTCAACATCAGTAGCAAATCAATTTGAAATCTCCTAACAATAACTTGTCTCTGAGGTGCAGCTTGTTGCTGCTGAGGATGTTGTGCTGCTTGCCCCTGATTTTCACCGGCAGCAGCAGCTTCAAAACTGGGCGTGGGTGTGTGGTATGTCAACGGAATCAGAGTGGTGTATGGAAGTCCGGTAACATGTCTTTCAAAAGGATTAACAAGAACAACATATATGCCATAAGGTAAGATAAACTATAATTATGTTAGGAATATGTTCTGAAAAAAATTGGACATTCTTCTAACCATTTTAGTAACTGTAAGCTTCAAATTAAGCAGAACAGTCATAAAATCAAAAGCATTTCCCTCCTCTTTTTTAGGAGTTTCTACAGTTTCAGAACCAGCAACAGCAGCATAAGCAGCATCATTTGATGACTCTACAAGACAATAAGCAACAGCAACATAAGCAGCTAGCTGTGATTCAAAGAAACTAGTGACAACAGGGTTTTTCATGACAGCACTCCATATATTAGGGTCACAAGCAGCATAAGCATCAATGCTTAGGCTTGGCGGCCATGTTGTTGATGCTGCTGTGGCTGCTGTGTTATGTGTTGGTGTTTTTTTTCAGGCTTCGAGTGGCATAGGAGGTGGCTATTTCATGGTTGTGAAATCGTCTTCTAGCTCTAATGCTCAAGCTTTTGACATGCGAGAAACTGCTCCTATTGCTGCCTCACAGGTTTGAGATTAACTGTTTCTACGAAATTCGTGATTGAAATCTACAAAAATGAAACTTATATTTGTGTAAACTGTAAAAGCAGAACATGTATCAGGGAAATCTCAAAGCAAAGGTCTTAGGTGCCTTGTCAATGGGAGTTCCTGGTGAGTTAGCTGGCCTTCATGCAGCATGGTTGAAATACGGAAGATTGCCATGGAAGACCTTATTCCAACCAGCTATAGAACTTGCGAAAAATGGTTTCGTAGTGTCTCCTACTCTCAGCAATTACATAGCTACATCTGAAAATAAGATAATGAGTGATCCCGGGTTAAGAAATATATACGCACCTAATGGAATTTTGTTAAAAGGAGGTGAAATATGTAGAAACGTGGAACTTGGACAAACTTTAGAGATAGTGGCAGAGGAAGGGATACAAACTTTCTACAATGGAACCATTGGTGAGAAGTTAGTAAAGGATGTTAGAGAAGTTGGTGGCATTTTAACAATGGAGGATTTATGAAATTACAAGGTGGAAATAACAGATGCAATGGTTGTGAATGTGATGGGATACACCATATATGGAATGCCACCTCCTTCAAGTGGAACACTTGCTCTTTCTCTGGTTTGTACATTAACACCTCTCGTGTACTTTATCATATTTCTATGTTGTTAGGTAGAAATCACAACCTATCCTTTCTAAAATAATGACCATGCATTGAAAATATAAAATGGAAGTTTTATACAAAAACCTGATACAATTGTATGCTTGTATGTTCTAATAGTTAGTACGAACAGGTACTAAACATCTTGGATAGTTATGGAAGTCTTGATGCTGCAAAGGGAAATTTGGGTATACATAGAGTAATAGAAGCTTTGAAACATATGTTTGTTATTCGAATGAATTTGGGGGACCCGAGCTTTGAAAATGTTAGTGAAACTGTATCCGAGATGCTTTCCCCAGCTTTTGCACAAACTATTCAGCGTCGGATACTTGATAACACTACTTTCCCTCCAGAGTACTATATGGAAAGGTTTGGTTTGAATTTGAATGAAAACTTTAAAACTCTACCTTTAGCATGATCTGTTGCAAACCAACTAAGTTGCTAATATAAAGCGTATATACATTGCATGCAGGTGGAGTCAACTTAACGATCATGGAACAAGCCATTTGTGTGTTGTAGATGCCGATAGAAACACTGTGTCACTGACTACAACTGTAAACAAAGAGTTTGGAGCTGGGATTCGTTCAACGTCAACTGGTATTGTGATCAATGATGAAATGGATGATTTCTCTATACCGACTGATATATCCCCCGGTAAACTACCTCCAGCACCAACAAATTTTATTAAACCAAACAAAAGGCCGTTGTCTTCCATGACTCCTATTATCATCACAAAGGTATTGCTTACAGCACAAGAATGGTCACTAGATTAATGTGATAATCAAATTACACATGAAACTTTCTATTGTTATGCTTTGGTAGGATGGCCAATTGGTTGGGGTAATTGGAGGAAGCGGTGGAAGGCGAATTATTCCAGCAGTGACTCAAGTCTTTCTCAATCATTTCATCTTAGGAATTAAACCTTTAGATGGAGTTCTGAGACCAAGGATCTATACTAAGGTTCTAATTTCTCTGTATTCAAATAGTTTCTTTATGTATGATGCTCCTAACTACTATCTAATTGTGAGTTTTATCTCATGTAGTTATTACCGGATACAGTTTTGTATGACAACTTGACTGCGTATAATTAATCATCTAATTAATCCCAGTCAGACAAATCGACGGACACCGTCGTATGTAGTGGCTTCACATCAGACCAAGAAAGCCGTTATTTCTTTCGCCAAAGAGGTTTCATAGATTAATCGAGGTTCTTTTTCTCGAGATATTAAGATTCTATTACTACTATGAGAGTTGTTTCTTGAGATATCATTTTTGTCGCAATCAGAAGAAATTGGTTGCTCTCGCATATGATTCTCAAAAGAGCAACATAGATTAAATGATGAAATGAATTAAGGAAGTTGTATGAATTTGTAAAGACTATTTTGGCTTGTGAATTACAACAGTGTGATGTAGTTGAAATCAATGATTCTCACTCTACCATTTTTCTATCTCTGCACTAATTTGGCTACTATGAACAATTATATCTTTCTCAAAATATTCTATAGAAGATCTAGTCTAAAATCACACAACCCGATATTTCGATTTAAATTACTAGTATGAAGCATGTTCTGAATTATAAACAATGTATCAAAAATTAAGCTACAAGTTTAAACTCCTAAACAAGCAAAAGACTCCAAATCAAACAACAAGCACAATAGAGAAAGTAACCGCCGCAGCCAGACACGATCACCGGAAACAAAACCGAGTCTGATACGAACTCAGGACAAAACCATTGAATTAACAAAATACAAGGTTTCAAACCAGGATCCGATTCAAGGTTTGAAAAGTAATTTAGGGTTTGAGAAGACAAACCTGTTAAGATTCGAATTGACGGTGATTCGCAATGACGGCGTGAGTGGCTGAGAAAAAATTTTGTGCCCCTCTTTGTCCAAGGGCATGAACGGAGATTTCTAAAGAAGATGAGAAAAATAAGTTCAATTTTAGCGAGAAAAAGATGAAATTTTGGAAGAAACTGATGGATATCACAATCGAAATAGTACAGTTTTATTTTAATTAATTTTTTATATTTCTCTTTAATTTTATACTACTCTGAATATATATAATCTAATTTTATGTTTAATTTTTACTATAAAAATTATTTTTAAAATTTTGAGTTTATAAAATTTTGATATATGTTTTAATTTTAATAATTTAATTTTGAATATAATATTTTGAATTTAATTTTTATTATAAAAATTGCTTTTAAAATTAAATTTTTATTTTAAGTATATATAATATGTTAATTTTTATGTATTTTAAGTTTAATTTATAACTATTAAGCTACATTGTCATGAAAATTATAATAATTATAATAATTATTTATTAAATTAATTAATAAAATTGAAAAGGTTAGAAAATAAAAATGAAGAAAAAAGTGGAAAATTAAAGGAATAAAAAAAATAGTGATTATGATTGACTAAAGTAATTGCGACAGTTCGCCTTAACTGTCGCGAGTGCGGAAAGAGGGCGGTTCTTTGTAACTGTCGCATTATTTTATATAACATGCCTAAATAATTTGCAACAGTTGGCTCAAACCGTCGTGAAAACTATCATAATCCAGGAATAAGGACGGTTTTTTTGATAACTGTCGTAAAAAATCTACGACAGTTGATCCTAACTGTCGTGACAACCGTCACAATCCAGGAATAAGGACGGTTTTGTGATAACTGTCGCAACTCAAGTGTCGTAAATCTTCTTTTTTCTTGTAGTGATTTTATCTTTCAATTCAAGTAATTGTTTTTAACTATTTCAAAAACAGCCAAAAGCGCTTTGTATAGTTCATTAGGAGTTTTTAGATTAAAAAGAAAAGAGATTTTAAAACGATTTTCGGACGCGTTATGAGATTTAGAGTCTGGTTCATAAGAACCTCTTTTTGCTAAGAAGTCCAGGTTAAAATACTTTTCAACTTTGTTAAGAAACTATATTTCTTAAAAATAGGTTTACTACTCTAACGCAGTACGCACCTTTTTATCCGTGACAATAGGAGGGGTTGATTAGAGAGTACAACTCGGTTCTGAATACGCGAAAGCGACAGTTCCTGTTAAATTAGTTCTTTTCAAAGGAGAAAACATTGCCCATAAGTAGTTCCATTAACAAGTACTGGATTATCATTGATTACGTGAATTACATTCGAGCCTGTCTTTTATTTATTATTTAAAATTATAATTTTATTTACCATTGCATCCTTACTAAAACCCTTAAAAATAGTTGCCTTAGATAAACACCATAACAACAGGTACGATAGATTGACACTTGGTCTCTGTGGATTCGATAATCTTTTATATTACTTTGACGTGATTCGTACACTTGCGAAAAACACGCATCAAGTTTTTGCAAAAACTTGATGCGTGTTTTTCGCAAGTGTACGAATCACGTCAAAGTAATATAAAAGATTATCGAATCCACAGAGACCAAGTGTCAATCTATCGTACCTGTTGTTATGGTGTTTATCTAAGGCATCTATTTTTAAGGGTTTTAGTAAGGGTGCAATGGTAAATAAAATTATAATTTTAAATAATAAATAAAAGACAGGCTCGAATGTAATTCACGTAATCAATGATAATCCAGTACTTGTTAATGGAACTACTTATGGGCAATGTTTTCTCCTTTGAAAAGAACTAATTTAACAGGAACTGTCGCTTTCGCGTATTCAGAACCGAGTTGTACTCTCTAATCAACCCCTCCTATTGTCACGGATAAAAAGGTGCGTACTGCGTTAGAGTAGTAAACCTATTTTTAAGAAATATAGTTTCTTAACAAAGTTGAAAAGTATTTTAACCTGGACTTCTTAGCAAAAAGAGGTTCTTATGAACCAGACTCTAAATCTCATAACGCGTCCGAAAATCGTTTTAAAATCTCTTTTCTTTTTAATCTAAAAACTCCTAATGAACTATACAAAGCGCTTTTGGCTGTTTTTGAAATAGTTAAAAACAATTACTTGAATTGAAAGATAAAATAGCCCTTAGGTGTTTCCACGAACAATTATACTGATTACTGGTTTAATTACGATCCTTACATTCTAACCTTTAGGGGATTAGTTAGACATGATAAAGTAAATATTCTTTTTATAGTTTTTCATATGAGTAATTTAAAGCGAGTGCGGGAAGTAAACAAAGTAAATGTGCGAGTGCGGGAAATAAACAACGTTAATGTGCGAGTGCGGGAAATAAACAACGTAAATGTGCGAGTGCGGGAAATAAACAACGTAAATGTGCGAGTGCGGGAAATAAACAACGTAAATGTGCGAGTGCGGGAAATAAACAAAGTAAAGTGCGAGAAAATAAATAAAAGTAAAGCAATGCGGAAAAATAAAATACTAACTGGAATTAAAATGGCGGCAGGATTAACTTCCTCCAGAGTGCTCCAAAACTCGAACCACAGACAGATTACAGACTCGATCACTCGATTGCAGAGGCACCCCGATGTGGAATGGCAACTGCTTTATAACTGATATATGCCTAGAGAATTCTAATTCTGGATGCAGAAAAACGAAAATCTAAGGTCCTATTTATAGGAGAAACTGGAAGCGCGAAATGACCGGGACGCCCCTCCACTAAAAAGTGGAGGTTGAGGATTTTTTTGCCTTGTGGCGCCCGCCACAGGCCTATGGCGCCCGCCACGGTCCCTACATGGGATGATGTAGTGGGGATCGTGGGTCTTGGAGGTTGAGGAGTGGTCTTGAGACGTGGCCACGTCATGGCTAACCCCATGGCGCCCGCCACAGTGGGTGCCGTAAGTGCAAAATGCTGAATTTCTAGGTTTTCGTCCGTTTTCACTCCTTTTTCGCTCCTTTTCCCGATTCCAGCTCCGATTATTATAAAAACCTGAAAACATAAGAAAACAAAGCAATAACAAATCAAAACAACAATAAAAGCTAAGAATGCATGCGAAATCGGAGTCAGAAATACGGTGAATTTTAGTGTGATCAAATTCTCCCACACTTAAACCTTTGCTTGTCCTCAAGCAAACATTAAAGCTTAAGAAAATATGGTGTCAACACTTGTCTTTGGGCTAAAGGGATTCTAAGTTCAAGTCAGGATGCAGTGACAGATACTAACTAAGTGAACCAAGGGTACCATAGTAACACAAACACAAACTTCAATCCTATATTAACCACTCCATGTCATCCCACGATACCTAGGCCTATCTTCTCATCTTTTTGTGTCCTTTTCATTCAGGCGCAATCACATTAAGCCCGTTATCCGTACATGCTTCATAGTAGAGTGACCGGTTAGTGATTCTGATCCATGACATAAGGTTTCTGGCACATAAGCATGTGTAAACCTGTTTTTATTTCGCCTAAATGTAGCTGCGGGGGATCGGATCGTAATCCGCCCTACCAAGTTCAGTGCCAGATACCTCTGAACCAACTAACAATAGGTGACTTGCAATTTTTTTTCTTTTTGTGGCAAAAAAAAAATTTTTTTCTTCTCTTTTTTTTCGGTTTAAATGACTTTGTGAGGGTCACCTATACCAGAGTTTGCCTTTTTTTTCTTTTTTTATTAGCACTGGATCATTCACTTATATTCATCGGCCCCCTACGTAGAGTATGCTTAGGCCGGAGCTGATTGCTAAAATAAACTACTTAGGACAATTTTTGAATGATAGTAAAGGCCATGGTGGTGGGGTTTAGGAGTGATTCCTATATTCAAGAGGTCTATGGTGCTAAAATGGTTCTGATGTTTCAAAAAGTTGACCTAAGTCACCACATCCTAATCTAAACCTGTCTCAAAGCCCAAAAAACATGTGAAACAACATTGTTTTCTTTTTAAAAATTTTCTGGTAAGGCTAAGGAAATGGGAAAAAATGAAGATGAACTAAAAAGACACTATACTGGTGACTCGTCAGACTCATGCATTATCTAAGAAAAATAAATTACTGAAAAGGGAAATAACTGAAAGGAAATTAACTAAAAAGGGAAATAACAGAAAGCAATAAAATCCCCTCCCACACTTAAATCGAACATTGTCCCCAATGTTTCGAAATAAGATAAGGGGGGTAACCTGGAAAAAGACTACTGAGGAGGGGCACTGGTGCCTTCGCCGTCCTGATGTGATGGTCTGGAACGACGGGATCTACTACGATGCTGGTCCCTCCGGTCGAGTCGTGCTGATAAAGCAGCCTGAGCACTCCGGACCTCTCGAAGGTTACCCAAGATGGAACCCTGAGTAGCCTCTACAAGCTGGTAGTGTCGGCCGTTGAACTCTCTCTGACGGTTCTGCTCTAATGAAATAGCGTTCAAGGTACGGCAAACGTTGCTATAGGAACGATCCGAAACCAATCGCGATTGTTGCATGAAGTTCATATTGTCCGTCAGCTGTTGTGAAATAGTAGAGAGAAGGCCATCACGCCTTTCCTCTCTAGCTGTCATATCACGCCACATCTCCTCGGTGACAAAGAATCCAGGAGCAGTACCTGCAACAGGGTTAGAGGAAGATGGTGCAGTGTGTGACTGTGAAGGACGATGGGGGGACACGTGAGGGATGGGAGACTGCTCTCTCCGATCATACTCATCATCAGTGTCATGTGCCTCCCCATCGGGAATATTAGGAGGAAGTGGACCCAAAACACGTGGAGCATTAAGATCATAGGTCCAGTTCCTTTCATCACGTACATCAGTACGTCTACTGCATGGTAAAGCAACAGATGGGATAGCTACCCCATGAATCATCAACTCATAACCACCTTCTCTCCTTGTTCGGCACAATTTCATGTCTTTCAGAAATTTTAAATTAATTGTGCGAGGAGGTAGTGGTTCAAGTGTAGCTATCTCATCATTCAGGCCAAGAGCCCGAGCAATAGACGTAACAAGCCCTCCAAAAACAATCGGTCCTGTTTTATTAGTAAATAAAGTCATGTGGGCAAGCATAAACGGGACCGGATTGATGTGGGTTCTAGTGAGGCATCCTTGCAAAAATAGGAGTTCACGAGCATTAACCTTGTTTGGACTTTCCCGGCCAAAAATAGTACATGCCAAAAGAAGTCTAAAAACTCTTATGGCCGGGTTGTGAATGGTCGACGCAAGTATCCCTTCAAAAGAATTAATTGAAGTACTTGAAAGCCTTAGCCAGAAGGTAAATACCTCGGCCGACCATTCAGCATCCAAAGGTGCCTCACAAATCGAACCTTCCCTATGAGGGATTCCTAACAAATCTGCTAGCTCATTGGTACTGAATTCATATTCAATTCCAAATAGTCTAAAAATAGCAGTACCGACAGTGCTAGCAGTGTCAGGACTGACAGTGTATATCAAAGAACTCAAAAACTCAGTTGTCAGCCTCTCATAGGTAGGTTCCTGATTAATGAAAATATTATGCAAGCCTAGAAATTCTAATAAATTAAAAACACTATGATAAATACCCAAAGCATACAGACAGTTATCGTCGACGTACCTAGTCGAGAGGATTTCTCGACTTTGAAGCCTCTGAATAATTTTCCGTTGCCTTTCGCCCGGTCTTCCATCACGAAGAATAAATCCGTTGAACTCCATTGTTGAAAAGCTCCTTAGGTAGAGAAAATAGTAGAAAAGTGGTTTATGAGGGGAATGATAAAGTTTTGATTTTTTTGGTTTTTGATGGATGAAAATGGAAATGGATGTTGGATATGTTTTATGGATGGAGGGTATTTTGGAAATGGGGGAGCTTTAATGGGGTTCAAGGAGGATTTGGAAGGTTGGAAAAATGGGTTTTTGGTGAAGAAAGGGATGAAAATGGTGGAAATGGGGATTGAATCCCGTATTTGGTGATGACAACGGTGTGGCGCCCGCCACAGGGCCTATGGCGCCCGCCACAAGGCCAATTCCTGGGCCTTGTGGTTTTGGATCCTCCTTTTGGGCCTTCCTTGCACCTTGGTCTTCGGGGGGTCTGAATAGCGTTTTCTTCTTCTTTTCAAGGCTTGAGGCTTGCATATTTTTTTGTAAACACAAAAAATGAAAATATTTTTGTCTTATATTTTTTTCTTTTGCACGACAAAAAATAAAATACTTAAAAATCAAAAAAGAAAAAGAAAAATTAGTGCATAATATGTATATATATAAGGAATTCAAAGTGCATGAAAATATAAAAGTGGAAATGCGATAAATAAAACGAAGTTAAATACTAGGGTAGTGCTGTCAGGGTGGAATGAGTCATGTGGTAGGTTTCTTATCCTGGCTTGATCCACGAATCTCAGCTATCTCCCTCCGAAGCTCGTCGATCGCCTGATGTAGAGCATCGGTCTCTGAGGCATGAGTGAGATCAGAAACCTGCATCTGTAACTCTAAGTCTGCCACTTCCTGCTTGAGCAGGGCAGTCTCCTTGCGGAGCTCATAAATCTGTGTTTGTAGGTCAGGTGGCTGCAGAGACATATTGTTAGACATAACAGTGATTCGGGGAGTAAGAGGTGTAGGAGTGTACTCAGCGGCGGGAGGCGATTTCGGCTCTTCGACAGTCTCTCCATAACCCTCTAGAGCATAACTCCAATTGGCAGGATCATGGATACTGGTCATCAGCGGATCTGGTAGTGTAAAGTAGTGTATCGCTTCACCGTCGATCAGCAATCTAAACATGTTGGGCTCAAAAGAAGCCCTCCTCATCAGTCCTCTATCAAGACAAAAATCAATATCCAGGGTGGTGTAGCGGCAGAAGGTCCTGAGGTGCAATAGCTTGCGAGACAAACCCAATGCAGTAGCAATCTGTGTAACAATCCCACCGACATGGATGATTCCTACTGATGATCTGGCAACACTAGCAAGGCCCTTCAGTAGAAAGTTGCCACAAGCAACAGGGCGAGACTGAGTCGCACAAAACAGTAGGAAAATCTCCTCTTCACTTAGCAGTGTCTCTGTATCTGGAAAACCTAGGAAAGAATGTGCTAGAATCATCTGGAAGTACCTCAATGCAGGGTTGTGGATTACCTGAGAAAACTGGGTAGAAGGATCTTGGCTCCCTCCGCCTGATATTTTAGTCCAAAACTTTTCCACTTCTCTGCTCATAAAATACCCCATCGGAGTCTCTGGAATAGCATCAGGAGTAGTCTGGAAACCTAGTAAATCACCAAACTCTTTGTGAGAGAATGAGTAGTCAATCCCGAACAACCTGAAAACAGCGAGTCCATCGGGTCCAGCCCAAGGGTCATGATGAAACGAGCTGAGGAACTCAAGAGTCAAGTTCCTATAAGTGTCGTTCCTGTCGTCAAACTGGTCCCACTGGAGTTGATGGCATAAAAATCTGACGCTTGGCTCTATCCCCAAGGCATCCATGCAGTCTTGGTCAGGGTACCTGGTAGGAGCCATAGGGCGTCTCATGTGAACATAGTAACGCTCTCTCTGTGCATCATCTCTAAAGGCCACGTGCATGTCATCAGGGTTCTGCATTCTGTACAAGGTTAGCAAACAAGTCCTGAAAGCACATAAAACATTTAATCGTGAGTCCTGACATAATAACAAATTAAAATAAAGTAAAAATAAAGAAATAAAAAGTACAAAAGTAAGAAAAACCATGGGTTGCCTCCCATGCAGCGCTTGTTTAACGTCATTAGCTCGACGACCGATATTTAAACATCATTGGAAGGATATGGTGGATCACTCAGAGTATGGCAGGTGTATGTTGTTGGAATGTCACCTCCTTCGTAGGGCTTCAACCTCTGTCCATTGACTATGAACGGTTTACATGTTTGGTTCTTGATTTCAATAGCACCGGATCTCAGGATCTTAGATACTTCGAAAGGGCCAGTCCATCTCGAACGGAGTTTACCTGGAAATAGTCGTAACCTAGAATCGAACAGGAGAACAGGATCGCCTATTTTGAAGTCTCTTCTTATGATTCTTTTGTCATGCCAAGCTTTTGTTCTTTCTTTGTATATGATGGCATTTTCGTAGGCAGATTGTCTGAGCTCTTCTAATTTGTGGATATCAAGGATACGTTTCTCACCAGCTGTCAAGTAATCCAAATTCAAAGTTTTGATGGCCCAATGGGCCTTATGCTCCAACTCAAATGGTAAGTGACATGATTTTCCATAGACCAGTTGATAAGGGGTTGTTCCTATAAGAGTTTTGAAAGCGGTTCTATAGGCCCATAATGCTTCTTGAAGTTTCTGCGACCAATCTTTTCTAGATATAGAGACAGTCTTCTCGAGGATTTGTTTTATCTCCCTATTAGATACTTCCACTTGTCCATTGGTCTGTGGGTGGTATGGTGTTGCTACTCTATGCTTAACTCCATACTTGCTTAAAAGTTTATCAAATATTCTCGATATGAAGTGTGATCCTCCATCACTTATGACTAAACGGGGTGTTCCAAACCTGGGAAATATATAATTCTTGAATAATTTGATGACTACTCTGGTGTCGTTTGTGGGTGCGGCGATAGCTTCAATCCATTTAGACACGTAGTCAACAGCTACTAATATGTACTGATTTCCAAAAGATGGTGGGAACGGTCCCATAAAGTCCATACCCCATACGTCGAAGAGTTCTACTTCTTGGATATTTCTTAACGGCATTTCATTACGTCTTGAAATATTTCCTGTGCGTTGGCATCTGTCACACTTGACAATGAAAGCATGGACATCACGCCACATAGTAGGCCAGAATAGGCCAGCTTGAAGAATCTTGGCGTAGGTCTTAGATGTGCTTGCATGTCCACCATAGGGTGCAGAGTGACAATGCTCAATTATATTGTTTACCTCTTCTTCTGGAACACAACGGCGGAAAATGCCATCTTTACCTCTCTTGAAAAGAAATGGATCGTCCCAATAGAAGTTTCTCACATCACTATAGAACTTCTTCTTCTGGTGGTAGTTTAGATCAGGGGGTATGATGTCAGCGGCTAGGTAATTAACAAAATCTGCATACCAAGGTACATTGCTTATAGCTAAGGATTTATGAAATTGCTCATGAGGGTCTGGGTTATCATCTTCAATGGTTTCTAGTTGGGCTATCAGTCTGTCGTAGGCAAAATCGTCATTTATGGGTACTGGATCAGGTTTCAGGTATTCTAGCCTAGATAGGTGATCAGCTACCACATTATCAGTGCCTTTCTTGTCACGGATATCCAAATCAAACTCTTGTAATAATAGAATCCATCGAAGTAACCTAGGCTTGGCATCCTTTTTGCTTAGTAAGTAACGAATGGCAGCATGGTCGGTGTAAACTATAATCTTGGCTCCTACTAGATAAGATCTAAATTTTTCTATTGCAAAAACTACAGCTAGGAGCTCTTTTTCGGTTGTTGCGTAGTTGAGCTGTGCAGCGTCTAGGGTTCTACTGGCATAATAAATCACATGTAACTTCTTATCTTTTCTCTGACCTAGAACGGCTCCAACAGCATAATCACTGGCGTCACACATTATCTCAAACGGTTCCGACCAATCAGGGGGTTTCATTATAGGTGCTGAAATCAGAGCTTGCTTCAGAAGATTAAATGCTTCAGTACATTTTTCATCGAAGATGAACTCAACATCTTTCATTAAAAGACCAGTTAAGGGCTTTGTTATTTTGGAGAAATCCTTGATAAAACGTCGGTAAAATCCGGCATGTCCAAGAAAACTTCTTATCTCCCTGATAGTCTTCGGCGGTTTTAGATTCTCTATGACTTCTATTTTTGCTTTATCTACCTCTATACCTTTTTCGGAAACTATATGTCCTAAAACAATCCCTTCGGTGACCATGAAATGACATTTTTCCCAATTTAGCACAAGGTTTACCTCCACACATCTCTCCAGGATTTTCTCAAGGTTGACAAGACAATTTTTGAAATCTGACCCACAAACTGAGAAATCGTCCATAAATACTTCCATAATTCCATCTAAATAATCAGCAAAGATAGACATCATGCAGCGTTGGAAAGTTGCAGGAGCATTACAAAGTCCAAAAGGCATTCTTCTATAGGCAAAGGTTCCAACTGGGCATGTAAAGGTAGTTTTTTCTTGATCTTCGGGGTGAATAGGTATTTGGAAGAATCCTGAATATCCATCTAAATAACAAAAGTAAGAGTGTCTGGCTAGGCGCTCCAACATTTGGTCTATGAATGGTAATGGGAAATGGTCCTTCCTAGTTGCTTTATTTAATTTTCTATAATCTATGCACATACGCCAACCTCCATCAGTTCTTTTTGCTACAGGTTCGCCCTTCTCGTTTTGCACGACTGTGATGCCTCCCTTTTTAGGTACTACATGCACAGGACTCACCCATTTACTGTCCGAGATCTGATATATTATACCTGCCTCTAGTAACTTAAGAACTTCAGTCTTAACTACAGTACTCATTATAGGATTTATTCTACGTTGGTGTTCTCTAGAAGGTTTTGAATCTTCTTCAAGCAAAATCCGATGCATGCATACGGATGGGCTTATTCCTTTTAGATCAGAGATCTTATATCCTAAGGCTGAGGGGTACCTACGTAAAACTTCTAATAATTGATCGGTTTCTTCTTGGTTTAAGGTAGCACTGACTATAACTGGACGGTTCATATCTTCATCAAGAAATTCATATCTCAGGTTTTTAGGCAGTTCCTTAAGTTTTACGGTCGGTTTTATAGGGCAAGGCATAGGATCTGGGGTAAGAGATAAACATTCGTGAAGGTTATCATCAATGTAGGGTGTTTTATAATTGTCATCTTCCAAAATAAGGGTTGATGGCAATTTTATAGATTCAGTTTCTTCTTCTTGTTCTAATTCCCTAATACATTCTTCGATGATATCTAAGGCATAACAAGAATCTCCTATCACAGGTGCCATAAGAAATTTTGACAATATAAATTCTATCTTCTGGCCACCTACCTCAAAAGTTAGTTTTCCCTTTTTAACATCTATTACGGCTCCAGCAGTCGATAAGAACGGTCTACCTAGGAGGATTGGTATGTCGTCATCTTCTTTAATGTCCATGACAACAAAATCAGTAGGTATAAACAGCTGACCTATCCTAACAGGGACGTCTTCAAGTATGCCTATAGGGTATTTAACGGATCTATCGGCTAATTGAAGTGACATCTTAGTAGGTTGTAATTCTCCTAAGTTTAATCTCTCACAAACTGCTAAAGGCATTAAGCTCACACTAGCTCCTAAGTCTAGAAAAGCTTTTTCGATGACATGATTCCCCAAAACACAAGGAATGGAAAAATTTCCGGGATCTTTATCTTTCTTTGCTAACCTATTTTCGGAAATAGAATTACATTCCACGGGTTTCGGATCTTCGAGTCTACGTTTATTTGTAAGTATGTCTTTGAGAAACTTAGCATAAGAAGGTATTTGGGTGATGGCTTCTGTAAAGGGGATTTCTACGTGAAGTTTTTCTATAACCTTAACGAATTTTTGATATTGATTATCGATTTGGGTTTTCTTTAATCTTTGAGGGTAAGGTATTGGTGGTTTGTATGGCGGTGGCGGTACATAGGTTTTATTTTTAGGTTCTTCTCCTTTTTCTTGACTTCCCGGGGTTTCAGGCTTCTCTGGTTCCTTTTCCTCATTCCTCTCAGAAGTTTCGGGCTCACTTAATCTAGGGTTTAAAGGTTCCTTATAAGCGGTTCCACTTCGTAGAGTAATGGCATTAGCTTGCCCTTTCGGGTTTTGTTGAGGTTGTCCAGGGAACTGTCCTCCAGGTGTAGTCTGTGGGGCTTGGTTTAACGCTACCTGAGAGATCTGGGTTTCAAGCATCTTATTATGAGTAATAATTTGATCAACCTTGGTTCCTAACTTGGTAATTAGTTCGTTAACATGGACGTTATGGTTCATGAACTCTTTGTTTTGTTGTTTTTGAGCAACGATAAAATCTTTTACAACTTCCTCAAAGCTCGGGCTAGGTGGTACAGGTTGCATAGGTTGATTTGTTCTAGGGGCTTGGTAACCTTGTTGTCTCGGAGGTGCGGTATTTTGGATAGGGTTATTATTTTTGTAGGAGAAGTTTGGGTGATTCCTCCATCCAGGGTTATATGTGTTTGAAAATGGGTTCCCTTGGGTATAGTTCACTTGCTCAGTGTTGGTTTCATTCAACAGATTGCATTCGGCGGATTGGTGTCCTTGCGTTCCACATATCTCACAATTCGGCGAAACTGCGGCTACAGTATTCGGAGTTGTGCACATATGTTCGACTCTAAGGGCCAACGCGTCCATTTTAGCCTGCATTATGTCTATAGAGCTTAGCTCATGTATTCCTCCTTGGGCTTCCTTCTTTTCCACTGTCGCTCGTTCTACTCCCCATGATTGATGGTTTTGGGCCATATCCTCGATAAGGGCACTAGCTTCAGGGTAAGGTTTGTTCATCAGTGCGCCACCAGCGGCAGCGTCGATGGTCATTTTAGTGTTATAAAGAAGTCCATTATAGAAGGTTTGGATGATTAGCCAATTCTCTAAGCCATGGTGTGGGCATGCTCTTAATAGTTCTTTATATCTCTCCCAGGCTTCGAACAACGACTCTCCTTGGTGTTGGGTAAATCTAGTTATTAGGTTTCGAAGAAGAGCGGTCTTACTTGGGGGAAAATATCTAGCAAGGAAAACTTTTCTAAGGTCATCCCAAGTTGCTATTGAATTGGGTGGAAGGGAATCTAACCATGATAGAGCTTTATCTCTGAGGGAAAAGGGAAATAATCTTAAGCGTATTGCCTCAGGAGAAGCTCCATTGGTTTTAAAGGTGTCTGCTAATTGAAGAAAGTTTTTTAAATGTTGGTTCGGGTTATCAGTAGCGAGACCTGCGAATTGTCTCTGTTGCACTAATTGCAGCAGGGATGGCTTAAGTTCAAAATTATTGGCTGGGATAGCGGGGTTTACTATACTGGAACTAGGTTCCTCGTTTGATGGTTGGGCGAAGTCCTTAAGAGGTCTTCGGTTTTGATCTTCGGCCATAGCTCTCCTATTCCTATGGAAAAACAAACGTGCGCGAGCGTAACGTTCAGGTTCAGCTAGAGGGTCTACTAAACTTCCGGCACTGCGAGTCTTTCGCATTGACCGGTGGGTAACAACCTTAGTCTAAACGGTATAACTACAGGGTAATGAAATTTGACGATATTGGTCCCCGGCAACGGCGCCAAAAACTTGATGCGTGTTTTTCGCAAGTGTACGAATCACGTCAAAGTAATATAAAAGATTATCGAATCCACAGAGACCAAGTGTCAATCTATCGTACCTGTTGTTATGGTGTTTATCTAAGGCATCTATTTTTAAGGGTTTTAGTAAGGGTGCAATGGTAAATAAAATTATAATTTTAAATAATAAATAAAAGACGGGCTCGAATGTAATTCACGTAATCAATGATAATCCAGTACTTGTTAATGGAACTACTTATGGGCAATGTTTTCTCCTTTGAAAAGAACTAATTTAACAGGAACTGTCGCTTTCGCGTATTCAGAACCGAGTTGTACTCTCTAATCAACCCCTCCTATTGTCACGGATAAAAAGGTGCGTACTGCGTTAGAGTAGTAAACCTATTTTTAAGAAATATAGTTTCTTAACAAAGTTGAAAAGTATTTTAACCTGGACTTCTCAGCAAAAAGAGGTTCTTATGAACCAGACTCTAAATCTCATAACGCGTCCGAAAATCGTTTTAAAATCTCTTTTCTTTTTAATCTAAAAACTCCTAATGAACTATACAAAGCGCTTTTGGCTGTTTTTGAAATAGTTAAAAACAATTACTTGAATTGAAAGATAAAATAGCCCTTAGGTGTTTCCACGAACAATTATACTGATTACTGGTTTAATTACGATCCTTACATTCTAACCTTTATGGGATTAGTTAGACATGATAAAGTAAATATTCTTTTTATAGTTTTTCATATGAGTAATTTAAAGCGAGTGCGGGAAGTAAACAAAGTAAATGTGCGAGTGCGGGAAATAAACAACGTAAATGTGCGAGTGCGGGAAATAAACAACGTAAATGTGCGAGTGCGGGAAATAAACAACGTAAATGTGCGAGTGCGGGAAATAAACAACGTAAATGTGCGAGTGCGGGAAATAAACAAAGTAAAGTGCGAGAAAATAAATAAAAGTAAAGCAATGCGGAAAAATAAAATACTAACTGGAATTAAAATGGCGGCAGGATTAACTTCCTCCAGAGTGCTCCAAAACTCGAACCACAGACAGATTACAGACTCGATCACTCGATTGCAGAGGCACCCCGATGTGGAATGGCAACTGCTTTATAACTGATATATGCCTAGAGAATTCTAATTCTGGATGAAGAAAAACGAAAATCTAAGGTCCTATTTATAGGAGAAACTAGAAGCGCGAAATGACCGGGACGCCCCTCCACTAAAAAGTGGAGGTTGAGGATTTTTGCCTTGTGGCGCCCGCCACAGGCCTATGGCGCCCGCCACGGTCCCTACAGGGGATGATGTAGTGGGGATCGTGGGTCTTGGAGGTTGAGGAGTGGTCTTGAGACGTGGCCACGTCATGGCTAACCCCATGGCGCCCGCCACAGTGGGTGTCGTAAGTGCAAAATGCTGAATTTCTAGGTTTTCGTCCGTTTTCACTCCTTTTTCGCTCCTTTTCCCGATTCCAGCTCCGATTATTATAAAAACCTGAAAACATAAGAAAACAAAGTAATAACAAAGCAAAACAACAATAAAAGCTAAGAATGCATGCGAAATCGGAGTCAGAAATACGGTGAATTTTAGCGTGATCAAATTCTCCCACACTTAAACCTTTGCTTGTCCTCAAGCAAACATTAAAGCTTAAGAAAATATGGTGTCAACACTTGTGTTTGGGCTAAAGGGATTCTAAGTTCAAGTCAGGATGCAGTGACAGATACTAACTAAGTGAACCAAGGGTACCATAGTAACACAAACACAAACTTCAATCCTATATTAACCACTCCATGTCATCCCACGATACCTAGGCCTATCTTCTCATCTTTTTGTGTCCTTTTCATTCAGGCGCAATCACATTAAGCCCGTTATCCGTACATGCTTCATAGTAGAGTGACCGGTTAGTGATTCTGATCCATAACATAAGGTTTCTGGCACATAAGCATGTGTAAACCTGTTTTTATTTCGCCTAAATGTAGCTGCGGGGGATCGGATCGTAATCCGCCCTACCAAGTTCAGTGCCAGATACCTCTGAACCAACTAACAATAGGTGACTTGCAATTTTTTTTCTTTTTGTGGCAAAAATTTTTTTCTTCTCTTTTTTCGGTTTAAATGACTTTGTGAGGGTCACCTATACCAGAGTTTGCCTTTTTTTCTTTTTTTTTATTAGCACTGGATCATTCACTTATATTCATCGGCCCCCTACGTAGAGTATGCTTAGGCCGGAGCTGACTGCTAAAATAAACTACTTAGGACAATTTTTTTGAATGATAGTAAAGGCCATGGTGGTGGGGTTTAGGAGTGATTCCTATATTCAAGAGGTCTATGGTGCTAAAATGGTTCTGATGTTTCAAAAAGTTGACCTAAGTCACCACATCCTAATCTAAACCTGTCTCAAAGCCCAAAAAAACATGTGAAACAACATTGTTTTCTTTTTAAAAATTTTCTGGTAAGGCGTAGGAAATGGGAAAAAATGAAGATGAACTAAAAAGACACTATACTGGTGACTCGTCAGACTCATGCATTATCTAAGAAAAATAAATTACTGAAAAGGGAAATAACTGAAAGGAAATTAACTAAAAAGGGAAATAACAGAAAGCAATAAAATCCCCTCCCACACTTAAATCGAACATTGTCCCCAATGTTTCGAAATAAGATAAGGGGGGTAACCTGGAAAAAAGACTACTGAGGAGGGGCACTGGTGCCTTCGCCGTCCTGATGTGATGGTCTGGAACGACGGGATCTACTACGATGCTGGTCCCTCCGGTCGAGTCTTGCTGATAAAGCAGCCTGAGCACTCCGGACCTCTCGAAGGTTACCCAAGATGGAACCCTGAGTAGCCTCTACAAGCTGGTAGTGTCGGCTGTTGAACTCTCTCTGACGGTTCTGCTCTAATGAAATAGCGTTCAAGGTACGGCAAACGTTGCTATAGGAACGATCCGAAACCAATCGCGATTGTTGCATGAAGCTCATATTGTCCGTCAGCTGTTGTGAAATAGTAGAGAGAAGGCCATCACGCCTTTCTTCTCTAGCTGTCATATCACGCCACATCTCCTCGGTGACAAAGAATCCAGGAGCAGTACCTGCAACAGGGTTAGAGGAAGATGGTGCAGTGTGTGACTGTGAAGGACGATGGGGGGACATGTGAGGGATGGGAGACTGCTCTCTCCGATCATACTCATCATCAGTGTCATGTGTCTCCCCATCGGGAATATTAGGAGGAAGTGGACCCAAAACACGTGGAGCATTAAGATCATAGGTCCAGTTCCTTTCATCACGTACATCAGTACGTCTACTGCATGGTAAAGCAACATATGGGATAGCTACCCCATGAACCATCAACTCATAACCACCTTCTCTCCTTGTTCGGCACAATTTCATGTCTTTCAGAAATTTTAAATTAATTGTGCGAGGAGGTAGTGGTTCAAGTGTAGCTATCTCATCATTCAGGCCAAGAGCCCGAGCAATAGACGTAACAAGCCCTCCAAAAACAATCGGTCCTGTTTTATTAGTAAATAAAGTCATGTGGGCAAGCATAAACGGGACCGGATTGATGTGGGTTCTAGTGAGGCATCCTTGCAAAAATAGGAGTTCACGAGCATTAACCTTGTTTGGACTTTCCCGGCCAAAAATAGTACATGCCAAAAGAAGTCTAAAAACTCTTATGGCTGGGTTGTGAATGGTCGACGCAAGTATCCCTTCAAAAGAATTAATTGAAGTACTTGAAAGCCTTAGCCAGAAGGTAAATACCTCGGCCGACCATTCAGCATCCAAAGGTGCCTCACAAATCGAACCTTCCCTATGAGGGATTCCTAACAAATCTGCTAGCTCATTGGTACTGAATTCATATTCAATTCCAAACAGTCTAAAAATAGCAGTACCGACAGTGCTAGCAGTGTCAGGACTGACAGTGTATATCAAAGAACTCAAAAACTCAGTTGTCAGCCTCTCATAGGTAGGTTCCTGATTAATGAAAATATTATGCAAGCCTAGAAATTCTAATAAAAAAAACACTATGATAAATACCCAAAGCATACAGACAGTTATCGTCGACGTACCTAGTCGAGAGGATTTCTCGACTTTGAAGCCTCTGAATAATTTTCCGTTGCCTTTCGCCCGGTCTTCCATCACGAAGAATAAATCCGTTGAACTCCATTGTTGAAAAGCTCCTTAGGTAGTGAAAATAGTAGAAAAGTGGTTTATGAGGGGAATGATAAAGTTTTGATTTTTTTGGTTTTTGATGGATGAAAATGGAAATGGATGTTGGATATGTTTTATGGATGGAGGGTATTTTGGAAATGGGGGAGCTTTAATGGGGTTCAAGGAGGATTTGGAAGGTTGAAAAAATGGGTTTTTGGTGAAGAAAGGGATGAAAATGGTGGAAATGGGGATTGAATCCCGTATTTGTTGATGGTACGGTGTGGCGCCCGCCACAGGGCCTATGGCGCCCGCCACAAGGCCAATTCCTGGGGCTTGTGGTTTTGGATCCTCCTTTGGGCCTTCCTTGCACCTTTGTCTTCCGGGGGGTCTGAATAGCGTTTTCTTCTTCTTTTCAAGGCATTGGTTTGCATATTTTTGTCTTATATATTTTTTTCTTTGCACGACAAAAATAAAATAATTAAAAATCAAAAAAGAAAAAGAAAAATAAAAATTAGTGCATAATATGTATATATATAAGGAATTCAAAGTGCATGAAAATATAAAAGCTGCAATAAAGTAAAATATGTCTGGAAATGCGATAAATAAAAGGAAGTTAAATACTAGGGTAGTGCTGTCAGGGTGGAATGAGTCATGTGGTAGGTTTCTTATCCTGGCTTGATCCACGAATCTCAGCTATCTCCCTCCGAAGCTCGTCGATCGCCTGATGTAGAGCATCGGTCTCTGAGGCATGAGTGAGATCAGAAACCTGCATCTGTAACTCTAAGTCTGCCACTTCCTGCTTGAGCAGGGCAGTCTCCTTGCGGAGCTCATAAATCTGTGTTTGTAGGACAGGTGGCTGCAGAGACATATTGTTAGACATAACAGTGATTCGGGGAGTAAGAGGTGTAGGAGTGTACTCAGCGGCGGGAGGCGATTTCGGCTCTTCGACAGTCTCTCCATAACCCTCTAGAGCATAACTCCAATTGGCAGGATCATGGACACTGGTCATCAGCGGATCTGGTAATGTAAAGTAGTGTATCGCTTCACCGTCGATCAGCAATCTAAACATGTTGGGCTCAAAAGAAGCCCTCCTCATCAGTCCTCTATCAAGACAAAAATCAATATCCAGGGTGGTGTAGCAGCAGAAGGTCCTGAGGTGCAATAGCTTGCGAGACAAACCCAATGCAGTAGCAATCTGTGTAACAATCCCACCGACATGGATGATTCCTACTGATGATCTGGCAACACTAGCAAGGCCCTTCAGTAGAAAGTTGCCACAAGCAACAAGGCGAGACTGAGTCGCACAAAACAGTAGGAAAATCTCCTCTTCACTTAGCAGTGTCTCTGTATCTGGAAAACCTAGGAAAGAATGTGCTAGAATCATCTGGAAGTACCTCAATGCAGGGTTGTGGATTACCTGAGAAAACTGGGTAGAAGGATCTTGGCTCCCTCCGCCTGATATTTTAGTCCAAAACTTTTCCACTTCTCTGCTCATAAAATACCCCATCGGAGTCTCTGGAATAGCATCAGGAGTAGTCTGGAAACCTAGTAAATCACCAAACTCTTTGTGAGAGAATGAGTAGTCAATCCCGAACAACCTGAAAACAGCGAGTCCATCGGGTCCAGCCCAAGGGTCATGATGAA
Source organism: Lathyrus sativus (assembly GCA_963859935.3). NCBI lineage: Eukaryota > Viridiplantae > Streptophyta > Magnoliopsida > Fabales > Fabaceae > Lathyrus > Lathyrus sativus. The sequence continues at coordinate 928,042,310 of OZ012735.1, forward strand.
ACGAGCTGAGGAACTCAAGAGTCAAGTTCCTATAAGTGTCGTTCCTGTCGTCAAACTGGTCCCACTGGAGTTGATGGCATAAAAATCTGACGCTTGGCTCTATCCCCAAGGCATCCATGCAGTCTTGGTCAGGGTACCTGGTAGGAGCCATAGGGCGTCTCATGTGAACATAGTAACGCTCTCTCTGTGCATCATCTCTAAAGGCCACGTGCATGTCATCAGGGTTCTGCATTCTGTACAAGGTTAGCAAACAAGTCCTGAAAGCACATAAAACATTTAATCGTGAGTCCTGACATAATAACAAATTAAAATAAAGTAAAAATAAAGAAATAAAAAGTACAAAAGTAAGAAAAACCATGGGTTGCCTCCCATGCAGCGCTTGTTTAACGTCATTAGCTCGACGACCGATATTTAAACATCATTGGAAGGATATGGTGGATCACTCAGAGTATGGCAGGTGTATGTTGTTGGAATGTCACCTCCTTCGTAGGGCTTCAACCTCTGTCCATTGACTATGAACGGTTTACATGTTTGGTTCTTGATTTCAATAGCACCGGATCTCAGGATCTTAGATACTTCGAAAGGGCCAGTCCATCTCGAACGGAGTTTACCTGGAAATAGTCGTAACCTAGAATCGAACAGGAGAACAGGATCGCCTATTTTGAAGTCTCTTCTTATGATTCTTTTGTCATGCCAAGCTTTTGTTCTTTCTTTGTATATGATGGCATTTTCGTAGGCAGATTGTCTGAGCTCTTCTAATTTGTGGATATCAAGGATACGTTTCTCACCAGCTGTCAAGTAATCCAAATTCAAAGTTTTGATGGCCCAATGGGCCTTATGCTCCAACTCAAATGGTAAGTGACATGATTTTCCATAGACCAGTTGATAAGGGGTTGTTCCTATAGGAGTTTTGAAAGCGGTTCTATAGGCCCATAATGCTTCTTGAAGTTTCTGCGACCAATCTTTTCTAGATATAGAGACAGTCTTCTCGAGGATTTGTTTTATCTCCCTATTAGATACTTCCACTTGTCCATTGGTCTGTGGGTGGTATGGTGTTGCTACTCTATGCTTAACTCCATACTTGCTTAAAAGTTTATCAAATATTCTCGATATGAAGTGTGATCCTCCATCACTTATGACTAAACGGGGTGTTCCAAACCTGGGAAATATATAATTCTTGAATAATTTGATGACTACTCTGGTGTCGTTTGTGGGTGCGGCGATAGCTTCAATCCATTTAGACACGTAGTCAACAGCTACTAATATGTACTGATTTCCAAAAGATGGTGGGAACGGTCCCATAAAGTCCATACCCCATACGTCGAAGAGTTCTACTTCTTGGATATTTCTTAACGGCATTTCATTACGTCTTGAAATATTTCCTGTGCGTTGGCATCTGTCACACTTGACAATGAAAGCATGGACATCACGCCACATAGTAGGCCAGAATAGGCCAGCTTGAAGAATCTTGGCGTAGGTCTTAGATGTGCTTGCATGTCCACCATAGGGTGCAGAGTGACAATGCTCAATTATATTGTTTACCTCTTCTTCTGGAACACAACGGCGGAAAATGCCATCTTTACCTCTCTTGAAAAGAAATGGATCGTCCCAATAGAAGTTTCTCACATCACTATAGAACTTCTTCTTCTGGTGGTAGTTTAGATCAGGGGGTATGATGTCAGCGGCTAGGTAATTAACAAAATCTGCATACCAAGGTACATTGCTTATAGCTAAGGATTTATGAAATTGCTCATGAGGGTCTGGGTTATCATCTTCAATGGTTTCTAGTTGGGCTATCAGTCTGTCGTAGGCAAAATCGTCATTTATGGGTACTGGATCAGGTTTCAGGTATTCTAGCCTAGATAGGTGATCAGCTACCACATTATCAGTGCCTTTCTTGTCACGGATATCCAAATCAAACTCTTGTAATAATAGAATCCATCGAAGTAACCTAGGCTTGGCATCCTTTTTGCTTAGTAAGTAACGAATGGCAGCATGGTCGGTGTAAACTATAATCTTGGCTCCTACTAGATAAGATCTAAATTTGTCTATTGCAAAAACTACAGCTAGGAGCTCTTTTTCGGTTGTTGCGTAGTTGAGCTGTGCAGCGTCTAGGGTTCTACTGGCATAATAAATCACATGTAACTTCTTATCTTTTCTCTGACCTAGAACGGCTCCAACAGCATAATCACTGGCGTCACACATTATCTCAAACGGTTCCGACCAATCAGGGGGTTTCATTATAGGTGCTGAAATCAGAGCTTGCTTCAGAAGATTAAATGCTTCAGTACATTTTTCATCGAAGATGAACTCAGCATCTTTCATTAAAAGACCAGTTAAGGGCTTTGTTATTTTGGAGAAATCCTTGATAAAACGTCGGTAAAATCCGGCATGTCCAAGAAAACTTCTTATCTCCCTGATAGTCTTCGGCGGTTTTAGATTCTCTATGACTTCTATTTTTGCTTTATCTACCTCTATACCTTTTTCGGAAACTATATGTCCTAAAACAATCCCTTCGGTGACCATGAAATGACATTTTTCCCAATTTAGCACAAGGTTTACCTCCACACATCTCTCCAGGATTTTCTCAAGGTTGACAAGACAATTTTTGAAATCTGACCCACAGACTGAGAAATCGTCCATAAATACTTCCATGATTCCATCCAAATAATCAGCAAAGATAGACATCATGCAGCGTTGGAAAGTTGCAGGAGCATTACAAAGTCCAAAAGGCATTCTTCTATAGGCAAAGGTTCCAACTGGGCATGTAAAGGTAGTTTTTTCTTGATCTTCGGGGTGAATAGGTATTTGGAAGAATCCCGAATATCCATCTAAATAACAAAAGTAAGAGTGTCTGGCTAGGCGCTCCAACATTTGGTCTATGAATGGTAATGGGAAATGGTCCTTCCTAGTTGCTTTATTTAATTTTCTATAATCTATGCACATACGCCAACCTCCATCAGTTCTTTTTGCTACAGGTTCGCCCTTCTCGTTTTGCACGACTGTGATGCCTCCCTTTTTAGGTACTACATGCACAGGACTCACCCATTTACTGTCCGAGATCTGATATATTATACCTGCCTCTAGTAACTTAAGAACTTCAGTCTTAACTACAGTACTCATCATAGGATTTATTCTACGTTGGTGTTCTCTAGAAGGTTTTGAATCTTCTTCAAGCAAAATCCGATGCATGCATACGGATGGGCTTATTCCTTTTAGATCAGAGATCTTATATCCTAAGGCTGAGGGGTACCTACGTAAAACTTCTAATAATTGATCGGTTTCTTCTTGGTTTAAGGTAGCACTGACTATAACTGGACGGTTCATATCTTCATCAAGAAATTCATATCTCAGGTTTTTAGGCAGTTCCTTAAGTTTTACGGTCGGTTTTATAGGGCAAGGCATAGGATCTGGGGTAAGAGATAAACATTCGTGAAGGTTATCATCAATGTAGGGTGTTTTATAATTGTCATCTTCCAAAATAAGGGTTGATGGCAATTTTATAGATTCAGTTTCTTGTTCTAGTTCCCTAATACATTCTTCGATGATATCTAAGGCATAACAAGAATCTCCTATCACAGGTGCCATAAGAAATTTTGACAATATAAATTCTATCTTCTGGCCACCTACCTCAAAAGTTAGTTTTCCCTTTTTAACATCTATTACGGCTCCAGCAGTCGATAAGAACGGTCTACCTAGGAGGATTGGTATGTCGTCATCTTCTTTAATGTCCATGACAACAAAATCAGTAGGTATAAACAGCTGACCTATCCTAACAGGGACGTCTTCAAGTATGCCTATAGGGTATTTAACGGATCTATCGGCTAATTGAAGTGACATCTTAGTAGGTTGTAATTCTCCTAAGTTTAATCTCTCACAAACTGCTAAAGGCATTAAGCTCACACTAGCTCCTAAGTCTAGAAAAGCTTTTTCGATGACATGATTCCCCAAAACACAAGGAATGGAAAAATTTCCGGGATCTTTATCTTTCTTTGCTAACCTATTTTCGGAAATAGAATTACATTCCACGGGTTTCGGATCTTCGAGTCTACGTTTATTTGTAAGTATGTCTTTGAGAAACTTAGCATAAGAAGGTATTTGGGTGATGGCTTCTGTAAAGGGGATTTCTACGTGAAGTTTTTCTATAACCTTAACGAATTTTTGATATTGATTATCGATTTGGGTTTTCTTTAATCTTTGAGGGTAAGGTATTGGTGGTTTGTATGGCGGTGGCGGTACATAGGTTTTATTTTTAGGTTCTTCTCCTTTTTCTTGACCTTCCGGGGTTTCAGGCTTCTCTGGTTCCTTTTCCTCATTCCTCTCAGAAGTTTCGGGCTCACTTAATCTAGGGTTTAAAGGTTCCTTATAAGCGGTTCCACTTCGTAGAGTAATGGCATTAGCTTGCCCTTTCGGGTTTTGTTGAGGTTGTCCAGGGAACTGTCCTCCAGGTGTAGTCTGTGGGGCTTGGTTTAACGCTACCTGAGAGATCTGGGTTTCAAGCATCTTATTATGAGTAATAATTTGATCAACCTTGGTTCCTAACTTGGTAATCAGTTCGTTAACATGGACGTTATGGTTCATGAACTCTTTGTTTTGTTGTTTTTGAGCAACGATAAAATCTTTTACAACTTCCTCAAAGCTCGGGCTAGGTGGTACAGGTTGCATAGGTTGATTTGTTCTAGGGGCTTGGTAACCTTGTTGTCTCGGAGGTGCGGTATTTTGGATAGGGTTATTATTTTTGTAGGAGAAGTTTGGGTGATTCCTCCATCCAGGGTTATATGTGTTTGAAAATGGGTTCCCTTGGGTATAGTTCACTTGCTCAGTGTTGGTTTCATTCAACAGATTGCATTCGGCGGATTGGTGTCCTTGCGTTCCACATATCTCACAATTCGGCGAAACTGCGGCAACAGTATTCGGAGTTGTACACATATGTTCGACTCTAAGGGCCAACGCGTCCATTTTAGCCTGCATCATGTCTATAGAGCTTAGCTCATGTATTCCTCCTTGGGCTTCCTTCTTTTCCACTGTCGCTCGTTCTACTCCCCATGATTGATGGTTTTGGGCCATATCCTCGATAAGGGCACTAGCTTCAGGGTAAGGTTTGTTCATCAGTGCGCCACCAGCGGCAGCGTCGATGGTCATTTTAGTGTTATAAAGAAGTCCATTATAGAAGGTTTGGATGATTAGCCAATTCTCTAAGCCATGGTGTGGGCATGCTCTTAATAGTTCTTTATATCTCTCCCAGGCTTCGAACAACGACTCTCCTTGGTGTTGGGTAAATCTAGTTATTAGGTTTCGAAGAAGAGCGGTCTTACTTGGGGGAAAATATCTAGCAAGGAAAACTTTTCTAAGGTCATCCCAAGTTGTTATTGAATTGGGTGGAAGGGAATCTAACCATGATAGAGCTTTATCTCTGAGGGAAAAGGGAAATAATCTTAAGCGTATTGCCTCAGGAGAAGCTCCATTGGTTTTAAAGGTGTCTGCTAATTGAAGAAAGTTTTTTAAATGTTGGTTCGGGTTATCAGTAGCGAGACCTGCGAATTGTCTCTGTTGCACTAATTGCAGCAGGGATGGCTTAAGTTCAAAATTATTGGCTGGGATAGCGGGGTTTACTATACTGGAACTAGGTTCCTCGTTTGATGGTTGGGCGAAGTCCTTAAGAGGTCTTCGATTTTGATCTTCGGCCATAGCTCTCCTATTCCTATGGAAAAATAAACGTGCGCGAGCGTAACGTTCAGGTTCAGCTAGAGGGTCTACTAAACTTCCGGCACTGCGAGTCTTTCGCATTGACCGGTGGGTAACAACCTTAGTCTAAACGGTATAACTACAGGGTAATGAAATTTGACGATATTGGTCCCCGGCAACGGCGCCAAAAACTTGATGCGTGTTTTTCGCAAGTGTACGAATCACGTCAAAGTAATATAAAAGATTATCGAATCCACAGAGACCAAGTGTCAATCTATCGTACCTGTTGTTATGGTGTTTATCTAAGGCAACTATTTTTAAGGGTTTTAGTAAGGGTGCAATGGTAAATAAAATTATAATTTTAAATAATAAATAAAAGACAGGCTCGAATGTAATTCACGTAATCAATGATAATCCAGTACTTGTTAATGGAACTACTTATGGGCAATGTTTTCTCCTTTGAAAAGAACTAATTTAACAGGAACTGTCGCTTTCGCGTATTCAGAACCGAGTTGTACTCTCTAATCAACCCCTCCTATTGTCACGGATAAAAAGGTGCGTACTGCGTTAGAGTAGTAAACCTATTTTTAAGAAATATAGTTTCTTAACAAAGTTGAAAAGTATTTTAACCTGGACTTCTTAGCAAAAAGAGGTTCTTATGAACCAGACTCTAAATCTCATAACGCGTCCGAAAATCGTTTTAAAATCTCTTTTCTTTTTAATCTAAAAACTCCTAATGAACTATACAAAGCGCTTTTGGCTGTTTTTGAAATAGTTAAAAACAATTACTTGAATTGAAAGATAAAATAGCCCTTAGGTGTTTCCACGAACAATTATACTGATTACTGGTTTAATTACGATCCTTACATTCTAACCTTTAGGGGATTAGTTAGACATGATAAAGTAAATATTCTTTTTATAGTTTTTCATATGAGTAATTTAAAGCGAGTGCGGGAAGTAAACAAAGTAAATGTGCGAGTGCGGGAAATAAACAACGTAAATGTGCGAGTGCGGGAAATAAACAACGTAAATGTGCGAGTGCGGGAAATAAACAACGTAAATGTGCGAGTGCGGGAAATAAACAAAGTAAAGTGCGAGAAAATAAATAAAAGTAAAGCAATGCGGAAAAATAAAATACTAACTGGAATTAAAATGGCGGCAGGATTAACTTCCTCCAGAGTGCTCCAAAACTCGAACCACAGACAGATTACAGACTCGATCACTCGATTGCAGAGGCACCCCGATGTGGAATGGCAACTGCTTTATAACTGATATATGCCTAGAGAATTCTAATTCTGGATGAAGAAAAACGAAAATCTAAGGTCCTATTTATAGGAGAAACTGGAAGCGCGAAATGACCGGGACGCCCCTCCACTAAAAAGTGGAGGTTGAGGATTTTTGCCTTGTGGCGCCCGCCACAGGCCTATGGCGCCCGCCACGGTCCCTACAGGGGATGATGTAGTGGGGATCGTGGGTCTTGGAGGTTGAGGAGTGGTCTTGAGACGTGGCCACGTCATGGCTAACCCCATGGCGCCCGCCACAGTGGGTGCCGTAAGTGCAAAATGCTGAATTTCTAGGTTTTCGTCCGTTTTCACTCCTTTTTCGCTCCTTTTCCCGATTCCAGCTCCGATTATTATAAAAACCTGAAAACATAAGAAAACAAAGCAATAACAAAGCAAAACAACAATAAAAGCTAAGAATGCATGCGAAATCGGAGTCAGAAATACGGTGAATTTTAGTGTGATCAATCAACATGTCATTAAAGGAGAAATTATATAACTTTCAAGCATTTTCCACAAGTTTCTAGATGGATCTAGATCATTCTTTTGATTGTTATAAGAAGGGTGAATCACCATATGGCCAGGGTTGGTGATAATTGTTGGTGAGTGGTGAGATTAGAGTGTGAAAAAGTGAGATTCTTCCATTTGCATTTCCATAACAAACTCTCTTTCTCTTCCATCTTCATTCATTTCTCCTCCACAAACACACTACTCTGATCTCTAGGAGCAATTGCATACCAAATTGAAGGTAGATCCATGGAGGTTTGAAGCTGTTTTGAAGAATTTGCAAGAAGAGCATATTGAGATCAAACACAAGATTCAAGCCTTGTTCATCCATCTTCTTGCATACAGAATTCATATCTGCCATTGGAGATCAATCAGGGAAGCTTGCAGACATTAAATTGGAGTGAAACCATATCCACCATTGAAGTTTGACAGGTTGGTGATTTCAATCGTATCACCTTATTTATGTGCATTTCACCATAGTTCTAGGTTTAGACTGGTTAAGCTAGGGTAGAGGACTATATTCTGAGGATTAGAGGAAGATCTATGAGGTTTCGAGGCAGGGTACCATTTCTTGCAGAATTGATAGCAAGCTGTTTTGTGTGCATTATTGGATATGACATGGTGTAGAATGGTTAGGGTAGCGTGTAGAACAAGATTATATCAATGGATTTAAGTTGCATCAAGATTGATAGCAGAGGAAAGAATTGAAACCCTAATGTTGGAGCTCTCTGTTAGGATGATTCAAGAGGTTTCAGGGAAGGCTATTGGTATCATTGTGTTCTTGGGGATTAATAGAACATTTTTGCCGTTGGAAGTTTGTGGTTTCATTGGGTAATGAGGGAGCACGAGCTTGAAGAAGATCCTTGCATGAAGTTAGGGTTTCTGAAAACCCTAGGGTTGAGTTGGAGAAGATGATCTCTCCATCGTTGGATTGTCCATCGTAGTTGACTAATTCAGTTAATCGCACGGCCATGATTCAAAACGAGAAAACGGAGGGAAGCCCTGCGCTGCAACGCAGCGTTTCATTAAAGTGGGAACCCTGGGCCTCAGAAATTAATGCTATTGGCACCCCACCCATTGGCCCAATTTCATTTTCAACGCAATTTCACTGCTATTTGCACCGTTGTCTTACCAATTTTCTTTTGATTTTTCTTGATATTTTCTGAGCGCAGGTGGGCCTTGGTAGTTTGATATTTGCACCCCAGGTTCTCAGCCCAATCACAAAATGAACTGGGGCGCGTTACTCATGACACCCCCTCCCCTTTATTTCTTATATTCTTTTATTTTAATTTCTTTTAATTCTTTGCATATTCAAAAATTCATAGAAAATATAAAAATCAATATTTTTCATTTCTTCTCTTTTTCACATATTCATGATTTTGTCTAGAAAATTAATAAAAAATAAAATTCCATTTTATTTTTCTTTTAATATTTTTTAGCATATTTTCTTGTAAATAGTATTTTTAATTGATTTTGTTTGATACTTGATTTTGTACAATTTGTTTTAGGACTTTCCTTTAGGATTTTTGAGCCATTCTTTTTGGCATAGTTAGATATTGAACCCTAGTTTCATGTAGGATTTAATTCTCAATTTGTAGATTAAAATTTGATGTAGTTTGATTGTTTGACATTTAGGTGTTCAAATTAGGGTTTTAGGTTGTATAAGTAGATTTGAACCATTTTGTTTTGGGGTTTATAGGCCAAATTAGTGTATGGGGAATATATGGGTTAAGGGTAAGTATGTATAGAATCCCCTAGAATTTTGCTAGAATATTGTATGGTGTTTTAGTATTTTTCATTGATTTTTGAATGTATGGATAGTATGTGTGTTGCTTAAAGGCATAAGTTGTATTGTGGTGTTTGTTTTTCTTCTCCTTTGAGTATGTGAGCTTTGAAGATTGAATTGAAGACCTTATGGATCATCATGGAAGCTTTGAAGACCTTGCAGAGGAGTTTAGGTAGCTTTTGTTGTTTTGTTTATAGGATCATAAGTGCATAAGTAGAGCCTTAGATAGGATGATTTCATTCAATAAACAAGGAGTGTCTTGTTCACCTCCTTCCTTCTCTGTGACATAAAGTCCCTTAGGGGTATTCACCTCTCTCCTTTGGAGGGATTAGTGACCTTGCCCTCTGAGGTAGAACTTTGAGAGAGCCTTTCCCTTTTGTGTTAAGTCCTCAATGGCATCCTTTGGAAGTCAGTGAGCACTCTAACATCCTCACCTCATCCTGTTGACTGAATCTTGTTTGCTGGAGCATTTGAGCCATTGAAGATGGAAGCTGAAGCTCTGAAGAGGAAGAATCCTTGAAGACTGCCATTCCAGCTGAAGCTTGAAGAGTTTGTGAAGATCAAGTTGATGCCTGAAGATCCCTGAAGATAGTGAAGCCTGAAGGTGGAGCTGATCAAAGAAGCTGAAACTTAAGGGAGAAGATGAGTTGATACTCATATTGTAGGGTTGATACCTGGAAAGCAATTGATGATTGAAGTCTGAAGACTGAGTAGCTGCTGGAGGGGTTGAGGCTTCCTTCTGTTTTTCTTTGCTGTATTGTTTGTTTTGTCTGATTTGTCTGTTGCATTAGACCAAGCCCATTTAGAATAAGTTCAGTCTAAGAGCATGAGTGCATCTGCTTGTATTATTATTGCTTGGCTTTGCTTGCGGGTATTCGGTAGAGCCCAGCTCCCTTGCCCATGTGTTTATTTTTGCTTGATAGCATGATCTCATTTCCTTTATCTGTATGATTGCAGTTTACCGTTTATTGTTTGATAGCAGGTTGTTTAGTATGATTACTGATATTTCATAACTGGCTTGAGGTCGAGGCGAGCTTGTGGAGGCTGAAGCCCCACACACATTTCCTCCCTCACTTGCATTGCATGCATTTTACTGTTAAGCGGATGCTTTGTCTGTTTTGGCGTATCATTGACATGATCCCTTAGGACTCTCATTTCTTTGGATAAGGATTTGATGATAGACTTTTAGGTTGAAACCTATGCATGACAACATCTAGGAGTTCCCTGTTCAAACCTCAACCATAGGATGAATCCATGGCATGACAACAGTAGGACTTGATAGTCTCCCTCCTAGTTGGGCCTGTTCTCTTCTCATCTCAAAACAGTTTAAGATACAGTAATCATGAATGATTTCTTTCGTACGTTACGAGCCTTAAGCTATCTGATAAAGGATTGTGGGAGAGTTTCTTTTCCACAGTCTGGATGTTTAGTATGGTACCCTTTGGGTGACATGCGACGCATTCACTCTCAGGTCATAGTCTCTAGTGCGGTTGAAATCGCAAACACGATGAAAAACACTTCTTTCAGGAAATAAGCCGTAGTTTCCCGAACTACGTGAGCTCTGATCTCTCATGCCTGTTGAGAGTACGTAGTCATAGGATGCGATGTCCTAGCGAGCAACCTTCCCCCGCAACCCTTCGTAGGCCGAACTACGTTGACTCTGATTTCTCATTCTCTGATGAGAATACGTAGGCATAAAGTGCGACGCTTTGCCGAGTCTCATTTTTCTTTTCTTTTTTAGCCAGCCTTGATAGGTAGATAGATTATAACCAACCCGTCCAAGTAAACAAACAAGCGAGGATCCCGTCGAGTACGACGGACGTGAGGGGTGCTAATACATTCCCCTTGCATAACCGACTCCCGAACCCAGACAATGGTTGCGACGACCTTGTCTTACCCTTTTTCGTCAGGTTTTTCCGATCGTTTCCTTTCCCGCTCTGAGGGATAAATAACGAAAGGTGGCGACTCTTCTGTTTTGCCGGCACCTTATTTTTGCGCAAGCGACACACGTCATGATGTTAAATCTCTTGACTTCAGCTGTGAGAACAAGTACACTCTATATTTGAGAGATGATATTGGAGACCTGCAAGCTGCAGCCAAGATGTTTGAGCTGGAAGATGGGATATCGCATGAGATAAGCAAGCAATCCAAGAGTGAATAAAATATGTATTCATTCCTTTGTCAGATATGTTCTAGAGAGCTGAAGCAAGTGGATATGAACCACATTGTGAGCTTAAATTTGATTCCATGATGAAGTTTTATACAACTCCAGAACAGTCGACAAATAATCAAGAGTGCGACACACAGTCAACTTGTATTAGGACATTACTCAGAAAACCATAACTCAAAAGTGTCGGAGGCTTCCTTTTCTGCTGCATCCACTTTTTGTTCTCTTTCAAAACATCTTGAGTGTTCCTCTGCTAATAAAGATGTTGAGGTGCAGACTAACTTGAAAGTGGGCATTATTGATCGCAAAGGACTCGGAGAAACCAACCAAACTCACAGCCTTTCTCGACCTCAGAATTCCTGCAAGAATTTATCATTATTTAAAGTCAGCACAAATTCAAAATGGTAAACAAAGAAAGAATCAACATTTATCAACACAATCAGACAAATTAATCCCAAATAGGCAAGGATTTGAATTGTTTCCAAGAGAATTCTGACATGTCTCAGACACCTTCAAATAGAAAAGGAAAGGAGTTATCATCGTGTTTTGCTCTCAACGGCTATAAAAGGATTCCAAATCGAGATAGAGGGGAGAACGATACAAAGAAATCGATTCACAAAAATCACACAGAAAAATCCACACAAACAGTCGCGGCTAGAAATCCCCAAACTCCTAAATCCAAAACCCTAGAAAGCATAAGAGTTCGAGAGAAGGAAGACTTATCTCCTCAAGCTCCGCCGTAAATCAACCTTCAAAACCCTTATCACCCACCACCATCAAAATCCGCAAAGCCTCGACCGTCTCAAGCCATCGCCACCGCGAAATCGCCGGAGAATCGTCACCATCCCAAATCGGTAGCCCGAGCGCTTCAGCGTTGACCATCGGTAACGCTTTCCCTATTTGACATTATTATTTTTGCAGTTGATGTTGTTTTTGTGTGATTCCGGCAGGTTTTAGTGAGGAATTTGAGGAACAGAAGCAAGGAAGAGAGGAGTGAAAGAATGGAAGAATGAGGGGTAAGCGATATTGAAAGAGACGGAGGAAAAGAGCAAGCAGAGCGAGCTGTGCGCGAAGGAGAGGGGAAGTCATTTGGGATTAGAGTTTATTTTTTTGCTAATTTTGTTTATTATTATAATATAATCACACTAATCACACACCACACTCACTAAACACACACATCATCCACTAATCACCCTTACAATCTTAATTAACCATTTTCCTTTTTTTATCAACACGTTAAACCTTTTTTTTTCAAATCAGTTTTTTTTAAAAAACAAATTAACAGGTATTTTATTAACTAATTAGATCTTTTTTTTTATTTAATTGTTTAATTAATCAACCATTCAATTTATTTTCCTTTCAATTAACTTAATAACCTTTTATGTAAGTAATAATATCCCTTTTTTTTATTTTGGAATTACCTCACACTTAAAATCACTTTCAAAATAAATTAATAAACTTTTTTTTCTAAATTAACTTCATTTCTTATGATAATATCTAAAAACTACCCTTATTTAATAAATCCTATTTTATTTAAAATCAATTCACATCCAAAAAATATTTTTGCTAATAAAATTAAATTAACTTTTTTTTCTAAAATCAACTCCATCAATCTAACTTTTTATTAAAACCAATAAACAACTCCTTTTTATAAAATTAATCTCCTTATAAATAATCATAACATCTTAAAATCAAATTCACCTAAAAATCAAGGTCGCACTAAAATAAACTCAACTTTCTCCTAAAAATTCAGTAATCAACCTTTTTCCTAAAATCAACTCGTCTAAAAACAATCTCTCGCTCAATTCAACCTCGTCGAAAACGATCAACAGCGTAAATACAATTCAATCATGCACATTCAATTCCCTCACCTACACCTTAGCGCTTTCATGCATGTGTATGGTTCTATTTTCTGCAATTTATTTTCCGCAATTTACATTGTCGCCTTAATATTATTGCATCGCATCCCGTCCAAAGGAAAAACCTACACATGAGTCAACACTTGTGTGTAGTGCACATCATTTGCATCATAATCCCTTCGATCCTTGATCCCATTCAAGTTGATCATTTTAGGATAGGACCTACCCCATAGGAAGGACCTTGTCTTTATCTTTACAACTTAGACAAACAAACAATCAACAATACAATACAAACTTTTCAAACACATTAGAGAATAGATGTTAATCATCTTAAGTGAGATATAGTCTCCACCCCCACAACAATACAATCAAACATGTAGGGACTTTGCCTTAAGAGCGATAAAGGCACACTCGTCAAACAATCTGAGTACTTAAGCCCTTTTCTTAAGACGATGCAAAGACTATTTTCCTACAACCTCTTACACTTGTGGCAGTTACATCTCCCTTAAAATGAAGACTCATCTCTTCTCCTAAACCCAATCAAAACAACTACCCTAAACTCGTAGAAACTTTGACCACAATCAAAGAACTCCTCCAACCCTTTAGGGGAACTACAAATACTCTGATTCCACTCCTGTAAGGATATGTAGGCATAATATGCGACATCTTATCGAGTATACTTAGATAATAAACCCCTAGGTCTTTCAACCATTAAGCAGATAAAAAAACCATAGCAATAAACAACATAAAATAAGAGGTTCTTGTAGGATACTACAGAAACTTAGGATGCTAGTACCTTCCCTAAGTTTAACCAACCCTTGAACCTATAACTCTCTAAACCTTGCATTTGCATTGCATTGTGGGAATTTCGATCTTTATCCCTTCCTTTGGACAAATCAAAGTTCGGTTGCAAATTGAATTAAAGATTCAAACTAATCAATAGTTTGGTATCCGATTTTCACGGCGACACCTGGATTTGTTATTCCAACTTTTGGGTTGGTAGTCTTCCTCTATTCCTCAGCGGAGTTGTTATCCCAACTTTTGGTTGGTAATTGGTGACTTGGCAGGTGCTTGTTTCCAACTTTTGGTTGGCGAAGTTTTATTGATTTTATTCCAACTTTTGGTTGGTAATTTTCGGTGTGTAGGAGTTATCCCAACTTTTGGTTGGTATTCCTTTGGTATTATTTTTCGGGCAGATTTGTTGGTAACATTGTTTGATTCCAACTTTTGGTTGGTAGTGTTGTTTAATTCCAACTTTTGGTTGGTAGCCTTGCTCGTTATTCCCAACTTTTGGTTGGTAAGGTTTGGTTGACGTTATCCCTACTTTTGGTTGGTAGTATTTGGTTCCCCAGTGGAGTCTGATCCCAACTTTTGGTTGGTAATATCCGATTTGGTCGTCTTGTTGACGTTATTCCGACTCTTGGTTGGTAACCTTAGTTTCCTGGTTGATGATTCTGACTTTTGGTTAGTATACCTCCCCAGCGAAGCGCCTCGCCATTTAGATTTCGGTTAGTGTTGTGGTGATTCCAACTCTTGGTTGGTAGTGCTTGGTTGTTATCCTTGGAGAGTAAGTATTATCCCATCTTTGGATGGTATCTTGGGATGGATGTTTATCCCGTGTAGAGTCGTCTGGTTAGTCTACTCTTTCCCAAGTGAAGTCGCCACAAGGCTGTTTGGTTAATTTTCTCTTTTGTTCCCCAGCAGGGTCGTTATCCCAACTTTTGGTTGGTATCTTTGGTTGTTTCCCAACTTTTGGTTGGTATCCAGAGTTTGTTATTTCAACTCTTGGTTGGTACCTTTGGTTGTATCTCAACTGTCGCTACTGTGAAAAACGAGGCCGACAAAACAGAAGAGTCGCCACCTTTCGTTATTTATCCCTCAGAGCGGGAAAGGAAACGATTGGAAAAAACCTGACGAAAAGGTATAAGACAAGGTCATCGCAACCAATGTCTGGATTCGGGAGTCGGTTACGCAAGGGGAAGGTATTAGTACCCCTCACGTCCATCGTACTGATGGGATCCACACTTGTTGTGTTTATCTGACGGGTTTGTTACATCTATCTACACTAAAAGTCTGGTCTGAAAAGAAAAGAAAATGACTCGGCAGAACACAACAGTTCTATGCCTACGTATTCCTGTCTGGAACGAGAAATCAGAGTCAACGTAGTTCGCCTAACTACGGGTTACGGGGAAGGTTGCTGTTAAGTGCGAATTTTACCTATTTTTGTATATAAGTTTTGTTGCACTTAACGGTACTTTATGTTAAAATCGTTCGAATAAACCCCGCTTTGTTTATAAATGCGTTTACTTTACGTTATAGTGTATATATTATGTTTTCCTGTAAATATCATTGAGTTTAATTGAATTTCATTCATTTTTGTAGGTAATAAAGCATTGATGTTGGAGCATTGTTAGATAGAGCATTGAATAAGCTTTCCAACGCTTCGAACCGGGCGAAAAACGGAGTTACGGTTAAAAAGTTATGGTCGAAACAAGAAATGGTTTGCTGTCATGTTCGCTGGGCTGTTCGCTAAGCGAACAGCAGTTCGCTGGCCACTCGCTAAGCGAGTACTGGGACCCATTTTTGTCTATTTAAGTGATTTTTCAGCATTTTTTAGGGTATGTTGCTTGGGAACTTTTTACCCCAACTTCATCCAACACATTCTTGAGTAGATTTAGCTTAGAAACAACATTGGAGGGTGCATCTTGACGATCCGGAGTCGAATCCACTTCAATCGGAGTTGACAAACCGTGAGATTTGTGTTCTTCTTCCTTCCTCTCTATGTATCTTTCATTTGTTGGGGTTTTGTATGTAAGTTTATCTTGATTGTATGTGTATTTATGGATCTTTGTATAAAATCTCTTTTACAACTCTTTATCGATGATTATCTTGATTTTTTACTTAATGGGTTTGGATTGTGATAGACATATACTGTTCGAACTCGATCTTAGATGAACATCTATTAGATTTTAAATGCTAGAGATAGATTTAGGACTAATATTCACGTGGGTATCGATTCTTAATGCTCCGTGTTGTCGAGTTGTGTGAGAGATCAACAATGAGACGATACGGTTGATCTCTCGACTTTGTGTTAGAGATAAACTCTGTTGTGAGCGATACGTGATGATATTGACGAGTGAATTAGGTTGCGTGCATTTGATCCATATATTTTTTTAGTACGTGATGGGTAGAACGAAATACAACTCCTGAAGAGTTTTCTCATTTCTTAAGAATGTACTTATTTTCTTATTTTATGTTTGTTTTTCCTTTTGAATTTTTATCCCAAACCATTCAAACCCAAGCTTAGAGACGTAGAGATTGTCGAACGGCATTCTTTCCCTCACACTGATCCCTGTGGAGACGATAAATCCCAGAGGAAATTCTTCCGAAAATAATATTTTTGCTTGCTGCTTTACCGCTTCAACAAAATGGCGTCGTTGCCGGGGATTGGTTGTGATATTGAGTCGCATTGCGATAGTTTCTATATTTCTAAGTTTTGCACATAATTGTATATATATATATATATATATATATATATATATATATATATATATATATATATATATATATATATATATATATATATATATATATATATATATATATATATATATATATATATATATATATATATATATATATATATATATATATATATATATATATATATATATATATATATATATATATATATATATATATATATATATATATATATATATATATATATATATATATATATATATATATATATATATATATATATATATATATATATATATATATATATATATATATATATATATATATATATATATATATATATATATATATATATATATATATATATATATATATATATATATATATATATATATATATATATATATATATATATATATATATATATATATATATATATATATATATATATATGCTTGTATAGATACTTGTTTTGCTTTTGTCTTCTATTATGTTTGTTTAAGTGTTGTATATATTTTGTTCTCGTAACATTTGTTCAAGTGGTTGGTTAGGACACTTGCTTTTGGTTTGCGCGGTGAGACATTACATGGCATGAAGGAAGGAAGTTACTAGCTAAGCACAATAAAGGCGTCGAGCTTACGACGTAAAACAAGCATGTTTTTTCCATTTTTGTTTCGTTATTACTTTTTCCTTCTAGCTTAGGTAGTGTGGTGAACATTCATTAAACAAGTTGTTCTCGGATTATTCGTAAAATTCTCAAATCTTCACTTTACAACTTGTTTAATCCATTTTCACCCGGTATTTTATTGTTGTTTGGACTCAAATTTTTGTTTGGTAGCTTGAGGTATTTGAGGTGATTTTCCAAGTTTGAGTGTTTCAACTTGCGAATGCGTGGTAATGATAGTGTTTAAAGTTTTGTACACGTTCAAGATATGTGTTTATCGCTTTCTAGGTTTTAGCATATTCATGATACTTAGACTTTTTACAATTTCCATGTCATTCATTCTTTTGTATACTTGTTCATTTTGTGAATCACTTTAGTTCCCACCTTTTTGTGAGGAAGTCTTTCGTTGTTCATATATGCTCGGAGTACCAATATTCTTGTTTTAACTGGATTTTATTATGCTTAATCTTTTGTTTGTGTTGATTATATGAAAGCATGAAAAGGATTAAGGCACTTGTTTCATTTTGAGCACAACTACCTAGCCAAATAGTCAATCCACCTTGTGAGTGTGTGATCATTTGTAACCCCTTTGAGCCTTTGGTCATTATCCATGTTGTTTGAGTTTTATTCTTGTCTATGAGTATCAAATTCATTTTTTGTGTGGATCTTGATTGTTGTTTTTTCTTGAGCCCTCAACTTTGTGTTGTTGTATGAATTTGTACCTTGCCTTAGAAAGTAGGGAGTATTCACATGATGATGTGGTTGAATTCAAGTTGGGGAGATGATGATCATTCACTTGTGTTGTTGATTGCTATGAGGTTGAAAAATAGAAAAGAAAAGAAAAATAAGAAAAATGAAAAAAAAAATAAAGAAAAAAAAATGAAATGGCTTAGAAAAAGATAAACAAAAAGAGTAGAATAATGTTGTGCTAATAAGTTCTATGTGTTTGGTATAACACTTGGGATTTTGGAAGAAGTTTGATTGGAATTTTGGTGTTTGAAACTTTGTGAGTTTATCACTCCCTTAGGTTTAGGCAAGTTTTTGTTTCGATTAGCTTTAGGAATTATCCCTTGTTTGTTCACCCGACCACATTACAACCCTGAAAGTCCTTTTGATTCTTGCTTTTGTATTTTCAACATGATTTTTGGATGATTGCATAATTTAGTCTTTTGTTTGCAAGATTATTGTGTGAGTGAAAAAAGCCCTCATTTTGTGTTTTTTCATCTACCGATGATTGTTTTTGCTAGGTGTGATTCACGTTTGAGCTTGTGTTGTTTTAGAATGTTTGGCATGACTTTTGTATTTAGCATTTGTTTCGTGATTATGTTATCGTTGAAGTTTAGTGGTAAGTATTCACTTTGCATGTATCAATTTTTGATTGAACCATTGCATTTGTTTTCCGTTTGTCAAAACTTGTTGTTACGTGATTTCTTGGATTTCGCTTTTGTTCCTTTAGTTGTCGACTTTGTTTGAGGACAAACACTTAGGTAAGTTGGGGAGAGTTGTTAAGTGCGAATTTTACCTATTTTTGTATATAAGTTTTGTTGCACTTAACGGTACTTTATGTTAAAATCGTTCGAATAAACCCCGCTTTGTTTATAAATGCGTTTACTTTACGTTATAGTGTATATATTATGTTTTCCTGTAAATATCATTGAGTTTAATTGAATTTCATTCATTTTTGTAGGTAATAAAGCATTGATGTTGGAGCATTGTTAGATAGAGCATTGGATAAGCTTTCCAACGCTTCGAACCGGGCGAAAAATGGAGTTACGGTTAAAAAGTTATGGTCAAAACAAGAAATGGTTTGCTGTCATGTTCGCTGGGCTGTTCGCTAAGCGAACAGCAGTTCGCTGGCCACTCGCTAAGCGAGTACTGGGACCCATTTTTGTCTATTTAAGTGATTTTTCAGCATTTTTTAGGGTATGTTGTTTGGGAACTTTTTACCCCAACTTCATCCAACACATTCTTGAGTAGATTTAGCTTAGAAACAACATTGGAGGGTGCATCTTGACGATCCGGAGTCGAATCCACTTCAATCGGAGTTGACAAACCGTGAGATTTGTGTTCTTCTTCCTTCCTCTCTATGTATCTTTCATTTGTTGGGGTTTTGTATGTAAGTTTATCTTGATTGTATGTGTATTTATGGATCTTTGTATAAAATCTCTTTTACAACTTTTTATCGATGGTTATCTTGATTTTTTATTTAATGGGTTTGGATTGTGGTAGACATATACTGTTCGAACTCGATCTTAGATGAACATCTATTAGATTTTAAATGCTAGAGATAGATTTAGGACTAATATTCACGTGGGTATCGATTCTTAATGCTCCGTGTTGTCGAGTTGTGTGAGAGATCAACAATGAGACGATACGGTTGATCTCTCGACTTTGTGTTAGAGATAAACTCTGTTGTGAGCGATACGTGATGATATTGACGAGTGAATTAGGTTGCGTGCATTTGATCCATATATTTTTTTAGTACGGATGGGTAGAACGAAATACAACTCCTGAAGAGTTTTCTCATTTCTTAAGAATGTACTTATTTTCTTGTTTTATGTTTGTTTTTCCTTTTGAATTTTTATCCCAAACCATTCAAACCCAAGCTTAGAGACGTAGAGATTGTCGAACGGCATTCTTTCCCTCACACTGATCCCTGTGGAGACGATAAATCCCGGAGGAAATTCTTCCAAAAATAATATTTTTGCTTGCTGCTTTACCGCTTCAACAGTTGCTCGCAGAGATATCGCATCTCGTGCCTACGTACTTTCACACAGCGCGAAAGATCAAAGCAAACGTAGTTTGGGACAACGAGAGACACAGGTTTGTCTTTTTTATCCGAGTAGGGTTAACAGACGGTTCCAGCAGTTTGGTGTATGCAGCTCGACCTTTGGAGACTTAGGCGTTTATCGTTTGCGGTAGAACCGAGAGTTAACAAGACTCTCCTTCTGAAAAGGGTTTCCAAGAATTAAAGGTCCAAGAGGACAAAAAGATGTTTGATCTTTGTTTTCTGTTTTTTAAAGAAGTATCTTTTTATGGATGTTTGCAACCAATGTCGCCCTAGAGACTATGACCTGAGAGTGAATGCGTCGCATGTCACCCAAAGGGTACGATACTAAACATCCAGACTGTTGGAAAGAAACTCTCCAACAACCCTTTCTCAAGTATCTTAAGGCTCGTAGCGTACGACATCAATTAACCTTTATTATTGTATCTTGATTTGTTTGCAGATGAGAAGAGAAAAGACGCACTAAAGGGGAAATGGTCCAATCCTAAAGTTGTCATGAAAAATTGATCCTATGGTTGAGGTTAGGGGGAACTACCTAATGTTATCATGCATGGTTAGAACCCTAATGTTTGTCATAACTTCTCTTGAACAAGAGAAGTCAGAGTTCTTAGGGGAACATGTCAAAGGAAAACAACAGCAGAAAGAAATAACTGTACAGAAACAACTGTAAATAAAATGCATGCAATGCAACAAACAAGAAGAAGGAGCCAAGCTTAACTTCTAGAGCAAGCAAGCCCAAAGGCAACACACAAAACACAGGCAAGGGAGACAGACTCAACCTTAAACCAGCAAGCAAAGCCAGGCAATAACAGTCAAGCAGAGGGAGACAGACTCAACCTCTAAATGCAGACAAGCAAAAGGAGCTATTCTCAACCTTTAGGATGCTCTTAGGCCTAGAATCATCTACATGAGAACTAGTCTAATGCAACACACCAAACAGTCACACAAGCAACAATCAAGCATATCAGGAAATACAACAGACAAATAGCTCAACAGCAAAGCAGATCAAACAGCAAAACAAACACCAGTCTGCAACCAACTTCAATCCCAAACCATCTTCAAGAGAAGTCTTCATCTTCATGCTTCAACAAGCTCCAACAAGAGAGAAGAGAAATAACATAAAGATTAATGGATGATGATGGGAAGTAAGAAGGAAACCAAGGGAATCCAACCTGACACACAACCAGTTATCTGAGATAGGCATCCTCAAAGGCTCTACCTCTTGTGAAATGCCACACATCCTTCCAAAGGAAAGATTAGGCTTCCACATAGGGACCTTGAATCATAGTATGAGAATGGAAAGCAATCAAAGCAATCCATGTTTATTTGAAAAAAGAGAAAGCAAACTAAGCTCTTCCTAACCCTAATTGAACAAGCTCAAAGAAAGCTACTAAAAGAAGGCCTAAACACCAAACCAAGCACCCCCAACAAGCAAACAGAAGCCTATACATGTCTAAAGCACCATCAAAGAAGATTAACAAACCTATTTTGCACTAAAGGCTACCATTGAAGTCATTCTAAAGCAAGTGTTATGTTGAAAGCATCTTAAAATTAGCCTAAGTATTAAATCTATGAAAAATACTAAAACTATTTCTAAAATCCTATGAAATTTTTTAAGGGAACCTAAACATGTTAAGGACCTATAGTAGAAAGGTCAGGGATCAAACCAAAAGGGAAGGTCACCTAAAAAATCCTAGATCTTAAGGTATCAAATGAAAACCCTAAAATGGAAGGTCTAATGATCCTAATCCAAAACAGAACCTAATGTTGTCAAAAAAAATCTAAATTAAATCCTAGGGGATCATGCATCTCTAATCTACCAGCTAGCCAAAACTCTCATCCAAATTCAATATCAATTCAAAGAACAAAAATCAACAAAAAGATGGAGAAATAAACCAAATTAAAGAAATTAATAAAAATGCAACAAATCAAATTAAATGGAAAATTAGATGAAAATAAAATGTAAAGGCATCATAAAATCAGAAATAAAATCAGGAGCATGCTCATATTTTTATGGTATTTTTCTGATCAATATTGGATTTTCTATGAATTTAAAATGAAACAAACAGTTAAAATAAAATGAAAATCAATTAAAAGAAAATAAAATGCAAGGTTAAGTCAGGAGCGTTGGATCTAAAGACTAAGTCTCCTGATCTAAAGGCTCTCAGGCTGCCACCTCATTTAATGAAACACAGCGTTTAGAGTCAAAGTCCAATTTCTGAGTGTAAAACGTGGCCATACGATTGGGATACAAAGTCAAGTCTCCAGGCTGATCCAAGGGTGGTAAACTCATCTTCTCCATTTGAACTTCCAGTTGGAGGGAGACTAGCAGCGGTGGCCGGAGAACGACGTCGATCGTCTTCTCCGGCGAGACATTACACGCAGGTCATGGAACCTCAACCAAATCCATACAGTCTCACTCAAAATTCCACGTAGATTTCAGATATCATGCTCATTTCCTCTAATTCCTCATAGATTCTCAAACACGAATGCAAACAGAAAATGCTCCATAATTCTGATCATCACCAAACCTCAATCTAAAACCACAGATCTACTCCTCATGCTTCCTAGATCATTATGAACTATCTAGATCGTGTTGAATCCTTAAGATCAGGCCAATCCAACTCCAAACAAAAATCACACATCAACTTAATTTGTCTCTAATTCTTCAAATATTGATCCAGAATCCATCTAAACAACTTCCTAAAGCCTAACCACATGCTAACATATGCTAGATCAACATAAATCTTCAGCAATTTTGAAAGTTACATACCTGTGTTGGAGCTTCAAATTGGAGCACTTCCACTGTGATTCAGGCCTCCAGATGATGCAGATTCCTTCCTTGATGAATGATAAAGCCGTTAGAAACTTCAATTTACTCTGAATCACCCTCAAACTCCAAACACAATTTGCACTTTTCCTCTTGAATTTCTCTCTGCAATCTATGGCTCTGGCATGAAACACTCACCAACCTTGAGCAAAACCTTCCTCTGAACTTATATAGAAGGTGTTTGTGGGCTTTAGAGGTCCATGGGAGGCGCAAATCAGAATATCCAAGTTTCACTTTTTTTTCCAAAAACTTAACAATGGTATGCACGAATTTACACTCAAAACTTCCCCAAGAAGCTTCAATTCTCTTGCTTATGGTCTGTGGGAAGTGTAGACATCAATTGGAAAGCTTGTTTGCACCTTAAGACTATGGTTTGATATGTTACTTATTTGTGAAGTAACAAGTTAAAATGCCATGAATTAGACCTCAAATGAAAATTCCAATAATTCCAAAGTACTTAGAATGATTTTTCTAATTAAAATGAGTACTCACTTGGCCTTGTTTGAACACAAATGAATTAATCTTGAATTTTTCACTTAAATGCCTTTGAATTCTCCTTTTTGCCAAATTTCTCAAACCAAGTCTCACCCTAAGCCAAATCAATTCATCATGAGTACATGGTTGACCTAAAAACATCATTTTGAACAAGTTTTGTGTTGAAAAAAATTTCATTTGAAGCTTGCAAGATGGTGAAAATGACCTATAATGCCAAATGACCTATAATCTCACTTTCCCAAAATACCCCTAACTTGTAAACCTCATAACTTGAGTTTTACAAATCAGATGGAAGACTTCTAGTATAATTTGGAAAGCTAAGATCAATACCTACAAATTTCATGTTGGCCAAAAGTTTAGGAGAAACACCCTTCTAGGTCAAAAGTTCCATGGAAGTTGGTGAACTTTCACAGACAAATTTCACATTCATCTGATGACCTGTAACTTGTCTGAGCCATAACTTGAGTTCTATAAATCCAATGGAGGATTTCTAGTACTCAAATTAAAGCTAAGAGCATGCTCTACAAGTTTCATGTTGGCCAAAAGTTGATATGAAACCTGCATCTTGAGATAAGTGGTCTTGAAGTTAGGCACTAAATAGGGGATTTTACCCTGAGAACCCTAGTTTAGCAACTCCTCACACTTTAAACTTTTCTTGGATTGATCTTGGAATATCACCTCATGTATCTCAACACAACTGTCCATGATCACAAAGACTTAGAACTGAGCTTTGATCCTCTTCAATTGCACAGTTGACTTAGGATTATTCAGATGAAAACCCTAATTGCAACACTCTCAACTATGGCCCTTCACACATGGCATAATGACTTGTCTGAGCTCCACCATGACCCTCAAGGCACTCTATGTAACGCCCATTCATTTTAATTAAATCATTTATGAATTTTTGGTGTGCCTTTATGTAGGAGTGTGTCTGAGAGCGTTGGTGGGTGTCCTTAAAGTATAGGAAACCATTTAATAAATCATTGAGTTTGATAATAATATAATATAATTAATAATGATGATAATTTAATAACTAGTATTATTATTATTATTATTATTATTATTATTATTATTATTATTATTACTATTATTATTATTATTATTATTATTAGTAGTAGTAGTAGTAGTAGTAGTAGTAGTAGTAGTAGAGAGAATAAAGGGAGTTAGGGAGTTATTAGAGAAGTTGTGGGAGAAAGAGCAAAAGAACGATAAACTTCTCAGAAAACCAAATTGGAGGAAAAAGGCTGAGAAAAGAGGAAAAAGGACGTGGCTGTGGAGAAAGGAAGAACAGAAGAATTAACCGTCAGAGAGAATTGAAGGTTGTTGCAGAAAAGTCGCCGGAGAGCAGAACCAGAACCGGAAGCTTGGAATTGGCCTCTATTCTAAGGTAAGGGTGGGGTTCAATTCTATAACTGTGGGTATGATGGATTTCATGAAGGGTATGGAATCATGGGGTTAATGTTCCTGTAGATCGATAAATATTAAGGATTGATGTTCTTGTGGATCGATAAATATTAAGGATTAATATTCCCGTAGTAACGTTATCGTAGTAATGTTCCCGTAAGTTGAAGAAATATTAAGGGTTAATGTGTCCGTAGTAACATTCCCGTAGTAATGTTCCCGTAGTAATATTCCCGTGGAAATGTTCCCGTAGTAATATTCCCGTGGAAATGTTCCCGTAGTAATATTCCCGTAGTAATATTTATGTAGTAACATTCCCGTAGTAATATTCTCGTAGTAACGTTACCGTAGTAATGTGCCCGTAGGTTGAGCAATATTAAGGGTAGATGTTCCCGTAGGTTGAGAAGTATTAAGGGTTAATGTTTTTCTACGCCTGCGTTAGTGTTTATGTCATTAGTTTATGTAGTAATGTTAGGAATCAGCGTCGGCACGCGCTAATTTCCCATTTGTTGAGAAGAGGTTGTTATTATGCTCTTACTTGATCGACTTCAGGTAGGGAATCGAATCATAGATATAGTTCTCGTTACTCGATAAATGTTAGGGACAAGGTTTTTCTGTGTAGGAATGAATGTGTTATATCGTCAGTGTTGTACGATGCTGTATGGTTGCCCTTAATGAGGCAAGATTAGTTTCCCCGTAGTTAACGAACCTTTTCAGGAACTCTAATTAATTTAGTGAGTGAAAGTTGTAACGTTGTTCTTACTATAATGTGTTGAATTCTTAATTGTCGAAAGTATGTTGTTATGGTTCCCCTACATGAACAAATTGAAATGATGAATGCTTGATGCATATGAAGTTGTTATGTCACTGTTGAGAAAATGTTATTATAATACTCTCCTTGGATTATGTGGGTAAGTTGTAGTTATATTACCCGTATGAAGGTATATGAAAATGTTGTTGAGTCCTCAATTGTAGAGACGAGGTTGTTTTTAATTGTTCTCTGCGAAAATGTGTTAGAGTCTTATTCGTAGGAACGATACTGTTGGTAGTTCTCTGATATGAACAGATTGAAGTGGTGAGTACATGATGTATGCGAAATGTGATGTTTCTGTTATGGATAATTGGTTGTAGGCGTGATGCCTTGTTGCACGGTTGTTGCACAGTTGTTGTTGTTGTGTTATAGTCCATAATAGTTGCATCTCATAGCATATCATTTGGCCTGGATTGGCGACGGTTGTGTCTTTAATGACAAAATAAAATGATTGTGGAGAGTTGTCTCCCGAATTATTGTGGAGTGTTGTCTCGCAAAATGGTACCACATGCATATGCACAGTTGAGTCGCATTGTTGAGTCGCATTGTTGGGTTGCGTTGTTGAGTTGTTTTGATGAGTTGCTGAGTTATGATGATAATTGTTGTGGATAGGAATAATGAATTGTTGCAGTTTAATTATTACTAATATTTATGCGAACTGCTGGAATTATAATGTTGTGATAATATTCTGACATGACTTTTATCATGCCTTATGTTATATTGTTGATATCTCACCCTTTACGTTGTATGTTACCTCCGTTGGTGGTAATTTGCAGGTAATCCGGAATAAGTGTAGCTTTCTGTTTAAGGTTGTTGGTCGCTCTGATACGTAGCACTCTTGGGGGGATGAACGATTGATGTTATTGCTTTTATTTAATTTCCTTGTTGCTGAATTTTATCAAGTATTTTTCATTAAATTGGCGGCTGCTGTTAAGTGCCAAATGTTGGTTGGATGCACTATACCGATGAATTAGTAGTGCTGATTTTTATGGTTGAAACTCGTTGTTTATATTGAATTGATGCAAGATAATTACTTGCTGAATTTTAATGGAGTTTTGTTGCAAGTTTCATGGTCTTGCTTTAATCATGCTAAATGTTGGAAATGTTTTATATTCCGCTGCAAATTAATAAGTTGCCTTGTAATCAAAATGTTAATCAAGTTATTGTTGTATGTTCATCCAAACTTCTGTGCTATGTATCATTACTAAATGCATGTTCTCTAATGGAATTGTGAAATGTATGTTCTGTGAGTTGAAATTGTAACGCCCAGAATTTGCTGATGTGACGACCATCACACCTTCGTTATGATCGTTATGATCGTCATGACCGTCACAGTCGTGACAGCCCCTTACGACCGCCATGTTTACAAAATTCGTTGCACTCTGATTCTGTTTTCCTTAATTATCCGTCGGGTTAGATTGGGGTGTTACACTCTATGGGCTCTATCCACACACTCTCTCCTTGATCAAGGCTCCACAACCCACTGATGGTCTTCAATTGGTCCTCAGATTAAGAGATTAACCACATACAAACAACTGAACCTCTCAAGAGCCCAACCCTCTTCCTAATGACTTTGGTGATTTCTCAAGCTTGAATAAGTCCTCTAGATAGGCTCCTTTTGATATAAACCACACTTGGTCCCCTGCACAAATGAATAATTCTATGCTATGCAAATGTTAGATCAATGCAATGCTAATGTAATGAAACATAAACCAAGTAAGAAAAGGTTAGGCAAATTTTGGGGTGCAACACCAACTTTTGGTTGGTATCCAGAGTTTGTTATTCCAACTCTTGGTTAGTATCTTTGGTTATTTCTCAACTTTTGGTTGGCATCCAGAGTTTGTTATTCCAACTCTTGGTTGGTATCTTTGGTTGTTTCCCAACATTTGGTTGGTATCCAGAGTTTTTTATTCCAACTCTTGGTCTTTGGTTGTATCCCAACTTTTGGTTGGTATCCAGAACTTGTTATTCCAACTCTTGGTTGGTATCTTTGGTTGTATCCCAAGTTTTGGTTGGTATCCAGAGTTTGTTATTCCAACTCTTGGTTGGTACCTTTGGTTGTATCCCAACTCTTGGTTGGTATCCAGGGTTCGTTATCCCAACTCTTGGTTGGTATTTCTTGGTTCGTTATTCCAACTTTTGGTTGGTATCCTTCAGTTGTTATCCCAACTCTTGGTTGATATCTGTTGGTTGTTTTATCTCACCTCTTGGTTGGTATTCAGGGTTCGTTATCCCAACTCTTGGTTGGTATTCCTTGGTTCGTTATTCCGACTTTTGGTTGGTACCCTTCAGTTGTCATCCCAACTCTTGGTTGGTATTTGTTGGTTGCTTCATCTCAACTCTTGGTTGGTATCCGTTGGCTTTTATTCCAACTCTTGGTTGGTATCCGAGGTTTGTCATCCCGACTCTTGGTTGGTTTCCGTTGATCTTTATTCCAACTTTTGGTTGGTACCCTTTTGTTCGTTATCCCAAATCTTGGTTGGTATCCTCTGTTTGTTATTCCGACTCTTAGTTGGTATTCTTGGTTGATATTCTTTGGTTGTATCCCTACTCTTGGTTGGTATCCTTTGGGCGTTACTTCCAACTTTTGGTTGGTATCCCTTGGTTGTATCCCAACTCTTGGTTGGTATCTTTTTGATGAAGTTCTGTTTGTATTGGATTGTTATCCCAAGCGTGTCGTATTCTAACTCTTGGTTGGTATTCGTTGTTTGGTATCCCCGCAGGGTGCAAATTTTCGGGTTCTTTTGTATTCAATCACCTTATACCTTGAATGTTTGAAACCGGATGCTTTTCATCCCTTCAGGTCCAAGTTGTTTGAATAGGGGCAGCTGTAGCACCCCAAAATTTGCCTTTCCATTTTAGCAGCATCTGGCTTTTGTTTCTTTGCATTTTCGCATTTCTGCATTTGCATAACATTCGTTCTTGAGACTCGGGATCAAGGTTTTCATGTGGTTCAGTTTTCATTTTGGTGCAAGAGACGAAATGGCAAGCATCAGAGTCCCTGGCATTTATTTTGCCCGGCGGTCGGACGGCCGATTTTATTTTATTTTGCAGGGTATTTTCAGCTCAGAAGGCAGCATTCAGGCTATCGTAAGCATTCTCATGGTTATGATATTCAAGAGCAAGTTGCAGAAGCTGAACATGGCTCAGAACGGCTGAAAACGGGCAAATGTGCAGATTTCCCTCCAAAAGGCGCCAAATTCAAATTTTTGAAGGTGTTATTCGATTAACTAAATGTGTTAATCGATTAACCAAATCAAAATCAGGCCAGATTTGAATTTTTAACAGTGTTAATCGATTAACCCAAATTGTTAATCGATTAACCAGTGCAGGTTTTGCCTCTACACGTGAATTCTCAAGAGGAGTCACTTTGGGGTCCAATTTTGATCACTTAGAAGTTCAATTTTACACCTTGAGAAGGATCTAGAACCATCTTGAATTTTGGTTAATTTCATTTTTCCTCCAAATCTCCATTCCTCATTCCAAACCAAATTTCACAAACCACATTCCAAACCTTTCCTTTGGATCCAAACCTAAGGAGTATTTGATTGATCTACTCCAAACCTCACACATCTAATCTTCATAATTTCATCTCAAATTTCAGAATTCATCTCAATTCTCTCAATTTTCTCTCAACTTCCAAAACCCTCACCAAAGCTCTTCATCCATTAAATTCTTTGATTCTCCATTGGAATTAATGAATTCTTGAGCTAAAACCTTCATCCTTTATCATCATCATCTCCATTTTTCCATTTGATTTTCGTGCAAACTTGGATCTGAATTTTGAAGTGGTGTTAGAATTGCTTATTTGGAGTAATTTGGCTTGATTTTGGTTGATCATCACTTCTATTACAAGAATTGGCTTGGATCTTGAAGTATTTCGGACTTCTTGCTTAGATCTACATGTTCGAAGTAAATCAACATTAACCGAAGCAATTCTCCACTTCGAAGGTTGGAATTCTAAATCCATTGCATTTTTGAGCTTATTTTGCATAATCATGTTAATCTTCATCTTTGATTGATTTTGGTTGATTCTTGATCCATATGAAGTGTGATGGTGCTGTTTAGATGTGTTTACATCTTGTTTAGATCATTGTTTTCTGGTTTAATTTCATGCACAATTGTTTATGAGATCATGTGGATGTTTGCTTAAGTGATAAGTTGCTGAAAAGTGTTTTTCTATTGCTGTTTTCTGCTGTTGGAACAGTGTTAATCGATTAACTCATGGTGTTAATCGATTAACCAGATCAAACTTTCAAATTTTCTACTGTTCACACAGTGTTAATCGATTAACATAATCTGTTAATCGATTAACACGTTCAAACTTTCACTTTTTCAACTGTTTTTCAATGGTTAATCGATTAAGCCCTAGTGTTAATCGATTAACATTGTTCCAGCAGGTCTGTTTTGGCTGTTTTTCATGCTTGTTTAGGTACTGTTTCAATTCGAATCATCACGGATCAGTGTGATGCATTAGGAGTGAGATGTTATAGATATATGCCACTGTTCTCGATTTTTTAATCGTGATTGCTTCGGCTCGCATGTTTGGTTTCCGCTTGAGGCATACTTGCGTAGTTGTCGTTCAAAGTAATGATGTGCTTGCATGTTCATGTTTGCTTGCTTTCTTGCATTTCTTTGCTTTGTGTGCATTCTTTTTGCAGCTTCTTTCTTGCATTAATAAAGGTCGAGATGTGCTTGTGGAGGTATTTACCCCACACTTTTTCCTCCCTTTGCTTGTGCGCTGCATTGCATATGCATTCTTTCTTCTTTCATGTTATTTTATGATTTCTTCTTCTTTTGTCTTCCTTTGCCATGTTCCCTTAGGACTTCTAATCTTTCTTATTCAAGATGGATTATGATAGACATTAGGTTCAAACCATGCATGCTAACATTAGGATAGATTTTCCCCTCTTTAATCCAAATTTTAGGTCCACTTTGCATGACAACTTTAGGACCAAGTTCCCCTTAGACCTTTCATGCGTCTCTCTTTTCATCTTAAAACATGCTAATTCATCTAATAAATACGATGAACGTTGTGCGCTACGATCCTTAAGCACATGGGGAATGATGAGTGATGGGTCTCCTCTCGCTTGTCTATATGTTTTGTGTACGTCCCATTTGGGGGCGATATGCGACGCATTCGTTCCTATGTCATAGTCTTTAGTGCAACGTGAATCACAAACCAAATTAATTCACTTCTATAAAAAACACAAAACCAAATATCAAACTTTTTTCCTTCGGGATTAATTGGGAAACCTTTTTCATAAAAAAAAGTGTTGTTAAGCTTTGGTTCTACCGCAAACAGGCATTGTCCCTAACTGCTAGAACGAAGGTTTAACCTTACTCGGATAAAAAACAGTTGAACCAACCGGTGTTCTTGTTAGCCCGAACTATGTTTGCTCTGATTTCTCATACCAGATGAGAATACGTAGGCACAAAACGCAATTTCTTGGCGAGCAACCTTCCCCTACCTTTCACCCGTAGTTAGCCGAACTACGTTGACTCTGACTTTCCCATTGCACGAGGGAATACGTATGCACAGAGCGGCGATGCTCTGCCGAGTCTCTTTTCTTTTCTTTTGTCCTTGGGACCATTAGCGTAGATAGTAAACACCCTTTAGATAGATAACAAGTGTGGATCCCATCGATGACGACAAACGTGAGGGGTGCTTATACCTTCCCCTTGCGTAACCGACTCCCGAACCCGAGATATGGTTGCAATGATCTGTCTTCTCCCGTTTTCATCAGGTTTTCTCTAATTGTTTCCTTTCCCTCTTTTGGGATAAATAAAGAACGGTGGCAACTCTTCTGTCATTACCGACACCTTTTTTCGCAGTAGTGACAGGAACAACTGCCCCTAAAGAAAAAGTCGGCGCAAAGCTATAAAGTGTACAGTACTTGAAAAATAAAGGTAAAATGTTTCACTACATATTCAAAATCATTCAGAAAATCAAGCCAAAGAATTTGAAGTTGAGGCACCGGGAATGCCTCCTTAAGTCACCCTGGGAGCAAATATTGATGGATCCAACACCTCAGCAAAAATTACATCATTAGGGAAGAACCTCTTCGCCTGTTCCGCAACTCGTGCACAAACTCCAAGCATGTCCCAAATAGTCTACTGAAGAGAATTATGGAGTGTCTTTATTAGACTTACCACTTCATCCTTGAGATATTTCAAGGCCTCATTCGTCTGAACAGAGGTTTTCCGGTGCTCCTCAATCCATAAAGCCTTATCCTCAACAAAAAAAAAGAAGCAACCTTGGACCATTCCTCTGTATATTTAAGAGAACCCTCCATTTCAGTCACACGACCCACCAGGGTCGAAGAAGAGACATGTACTTTCAATTCCTCTTGTAAAGAGTTAATAACTTTAACTTCTTCCTGCAGTGCGGCAAACTCTTCAGAAGATTAGTGCACTTCGGCTCCATAGCTTCAACATTCCTTTTCAAGGTATCACTTTTCTTGAAGGGACTATCTGAGGCCAACGCATCACCCCGCCTAGAAAAGACAAGAGAAAAAATAGACGTAACTTTGAACATATTGTGAGCAAGTTGAGAAACGAGTTCCATCTTATCTCCCTCAGTGAGATTTTGGATGAAGGATAAACCTGACGTTGATACATAACAGTAGCCTCCTTACGTTTATGTTGCAGTCATGAAGAAAAAATATCTAGTATCTTTAGGAAGGGATTCACCTCCCCAAAAGCATCGTTCTCAGTAAAACGGTTCCATTTTGGAGAAAGCTCAATCAAGGAGATTTTTGTTCCTCCTTCCAGGACCTCTTTGTCGAAACTAGAGGCGGGGTGGTTCATTTACTATCAAAATAAATGTATCATCTACAAGATGATTCACGCAAACACATGATCCAAATCTTCTATAGCCGGGGTAGGAGAAGAGGTCGAAGTATGGGTAATAGATGCCAAAGGAATGGGGGCATAAGAAGAAGTCCCAATATTCACCATAGCTCGAATACCTTGAGCATTGACAAGGTCGTAGAACATTTTCAACTTGATAATTTTGTCCATGCTATTTGAAAAACACAATCACACATGTAAAAAAACATGAAGACTTCACTCTTACCAAAGATATCCCTCCTCTCCTAATGATTAATTACACTCAAGATAATGTGAGTATCATTCGCCTTTTCCTCACAACAAAAGAAAGAACCTCGCCAGAACCAGGATTACAGTTCCTCCTTCACCATCACCTCGTTTGGAAAAAGATAACCCGACTTGTACAATAGAAGTGACAAGACCAGTAGGTAGGTAACCAAAAATAAAGTGAGTTGCAAGGGTGACATGATTCACCAATATAAAACGTCCTAGAAAATATTCCTAGTCCAAAGTGAATAGGTCAAATTAATATTTAACTGAATTGATATAAATGAGCCCCTGATTGCAAAATTTTTCTGGGGAAGTATGCCTCAGATGGAAAAGATTAAAAAAAACAAGCTAAGAGAGGGTTTGCAGGATTTTTACTCGACGTAGAGTTGAAAAACCCTTAGATATGCCCATGACCCATGATGAAGTTAGGAAGGAGAAAATTTTAAATGCTTTAGGATGACTACCTCGAATTCAGAAAAAGGAAATCAAAGTCCTACTCTTGTAAACAAGCTTTCATAGAACAAAACCATGCAGTTGTCAAAAGAACTACAAATCCTCTTTCCCCTAGAACCGAAAGGACCAACCATTCTGAAGGATCACCGACCATAATATTAGCATCGCTTAGGTAGGTCTCAATACCCATAGTCGAGGAAGTTCCCTATGCTTTTACATCCACCTAGTCATACACCGACTCATCTAGTGGGTTTCGAATATTTAAGTTCTATAGCACCTCATGTCGTTAGGCTCACAACTTTCAGTTTGTTGACAGGCTTGATTGAAACACTTAGCATGTTTGCTCCTTTAAAAGTTGGTTCGTACCTCCTATTTAGACAAGACAAGAGGGGGCATAGGAACCTCAACACAATTTCTTCTTCCGTCATAATTTCATATAAGGGCGTCTAGAAACCTAGAAGAAGAAGATTCTTCCTCCAAAGAGTTCCCAGATACTCTTTGTTATTCATAGTCGTTAGATATGGATATGCTTTCCAACCCCACATGATCACTACTAAGAGAAGGGTGAGGAGAATCAAGGGATGACCCAGATGAAGTTTCCTTTTCAGAATTTATCACTAAATCAATATTATTATCGCTTATCCTGGCCAGAAAACAAGAAATGTTGAAGGTAAAGCTTGATTCAGAAGGGTACATGGTAAGAGGAGATTACTGAATCATGAGGAATTAAAAAGGTGAAAGCTTTAAGCCAAAATCTGAATCACTTTTAGTGATACTCTCAGGAAAGGAGGAACGAGGACGTTTCTTTGAAAAGTAACTATAAGCTTGAAATCTAAAAGGTTGCAAAGACATACAAATATTCAACTCACTTTAGTTATAAGTAACGACGGGTGAAAGATCAAGACCAACTGTGAACATAAATCAAAAGATCAACGACTAAATTTTCACTCATGGTTATATGCCAACTCAAGTGCACTCGAGTACTCTGTAAATTGCATCATACCTTAGTTGGTCACTTCGTTGCACGTGTCAAGAATGAGTAATTAAGTGTTTCAATGATGGAACCGCAATAATGCGCTTGCTCCCCATTACTTTTTTCAAAATTGATCCTAAGCGATTCAACTCTATTCTATATCGAACTATGACATAAAGTTCATTCAATGATAATTAAGGCTTTCCCCAGCTTCTTCAATGTCCAGAAAATCCTTGGGGTAACTTTTCTAGACCGGCCAGAGGTCCAAATGACCAAGGCCCAATCCATATAAAATTCACTTTACTCGATCAATATATAAACACAGTTCACATGCTAAGAGCATGGTACAATCCCTGATATTCACTTTCATTATACTCATATTGAGTATTGAACTGATTTGAGTGTTGGAGTGTTAACCATGCATGTCCACCCCGCTCTACCATCTTTCAATATCAACAATTATTCAATTGTCTTCATTTCTAATTCCTTTGTGGAGTTAAAACATCCATTTTTAGTTTTCGAGCGGAACAATATATATATTTAATTCAATGCAAATGCAATATTATTGAATCAAGATGAATATAAAATATATATTCCTATACGTACCTCAATCCTATTAAAGATGAATCCAGGCAAAGTTTTCATTTTGATAGTTGTTTGAATTTTGGTTACCTGTGGCGTTTGTCGCGGTGAAATTTGGATACCAAACCATTGATTAGTTTGAATCTTTAATTCATTTTGCAACCGAACTTTGATTTGTCCAAAGGAAGGGATAAAGATCGAAATTCCCACAATGCAATGCAAATGCAAGCTGGATTGTTTAGGTTCGGGGGTTGGTTAAACTTAGGGAAGGTACTAGCATCCTAAGTTTCTGTAGTACTCTACAGGAACCTCTTGTTTTATGTTTGTTTATTGCTAAGTGTTTATCTGCTTAATGGTTTAAAGACCCTAGGGGTTTATATCTAAGTATACTCGATAAGGCATCGCACCTTGTGCCTACATATCCTTACGGGAGTGGAATCAGAGTATGTTGTAGTTCACCCTAAAGGGTTAGAGGAATTCTTTGACTGTGGTCAAAGTTCCTACGGGTTTAGGGTAGTTGTTTTGATTGGGTTTAGGAGAAGAGATGAGTCTTCATGTTAAGGGAGAGATAACCGCCACAAATGTAAAAGGGGTTCGTAGGAAATGGTCTTTGCATCGTCTTAAGAAAAGGTCTTACATACTCGGATGGTCGCCAAGTATGCCTTTGTCGTTCTTAAGGAAAAGTCCCTACATGTTTGATTGTATTGTTTGTGGGGGTGGAGATTATATCTCGCTTAAGATGATTAACATCTTTTCTCTAAATGTGTTTGAAAAAAGTTGTACTGTGTTGATTGTTTTGTCTAAGTTGTAAAGATAACGGTCCTTCCTATGGGGTAGGATCTAAACTTAACTGATCAACTTGAATGGGATCAAGGATCAAGGGGAATATGATGCTTATGATGTGCAACTACACACAAGTGTTGACTCATGTGTAGGTTTTTCCTTTGGACGGAATGCAATGCGATGCAATGAGATATAATGACTTGCGGTAAAGATAAATTGCAGAAAGTAAATACGGAAATATAAACCATACACGAACGCATGAAAGCGCTAAGTGAGTGTGTGCATTGTGACTAAGGTAAAGCAGATAAAGATAAATGTAAATACGCATGAAAGCGCTAGGTGTAAGTGAAGGTGTTGTGAGGTGATTGAGTTGATTAAAATGTTTTAGGAGAAGTTGGTTCGATTTTAATCGTTGATTTGATTTTAGAGAAAAAAGTTGAGTTGGTTTAATGAGGTTGATTTTATTTTGTTGTCAGTTTTGCTAAAAGTTGATTTTATTGATTGGAATTGATAAAAGAAATGAAGTTGATTTAATTGAATTTAAAGGAAATTCTGGATGTGAATTAATTTTAATTGAGTAGAAATTTATTAAAATGCAGTTTGTATTTATTAGCATAAAAGGTTATTATAATTTTATTTTTACTTAAAAAGTTTTAAGTATAAAATAGCTATATATTATTTATCTAAAAAAAACTTATTAATTTATAAGAGGTGACTTAAAAAGATTAATTAGTTAAAAAAACATTAATTTAATTTTTATAAAAAAGTTGATTTATTTTGATGGAAGCTGATTAAGTTATGATTAGAGATTAATTAAAAGGTTAATGGTGATTAAGGGTGATAATGGGGTAGTTAGTGGGTTAAGTGTGTGTGTGGTGATTAGTGTAATTAACAGATTACAAAATAATAAAAAAAATAAAAATAAACATAAAAATGAAAGAGGGACGGGAACCCTAGATTTTTCCCCAAATCCCCTTTCCGTCGTTCCCTTTTCCGCCGTTCATCGCTTCTTCCTCCTCTCGCCTCCGATCACATCTCTCTCTCTCGCCCCTTTCAACTTCTTTGATTTCTGTCATCTCTTTCTCCTCCTATTTCTTTGTCTCATTCTTCTTTGACTTCCTCTTTCGATCCCCTATAAAACAAACAAAACAAAACAGGAGACAATAGATTACAATATTAGCCAGAAATGCTCACGATTTGTATGGAATTCTGCAGGTCCTGATGGCAATTGACGGAGGATTCACGATGGTGTTCGCGATGGCGATGAGTGGACTTCGACGATGACGGCAATCCCGGAAGATGAGTCTTCTTCTCTTCTCGATTTTTGTTTTTTCTTTTGCTGAGTTTATCGAGTTTTTGTGAACATGTTGCGGTTCGAATCCCCTTATCTGATTCTCGGTCTCTTCTCTTTATATAGGTCCTGGGTTTGAGAGTGATTTGAATGCTGATTGGAATGCTGATTGATTTGGTTTTAAAGATTTCCTATTCTGTTCTGATAAGATTTAACATAATTTCCATTTTCGTCTCAAAACCCTTAATTGCCTGCTGAACGAAAATCATATCCTTGATTAACTCATTAATTGCTCAAAGTTTTGGTTTTGGGATATCCTCTTGGATCTTTGTGGAATATTCTTCAATTGACTTTGCTGACTGATATTGTGATTCGCAGGTGTAGATAGAAATGATTTTTCTGGGCCAAAGACTGGGATTGAAGCCCATAGGGGAGATTTCGTACTGGGTGCGTGTTTAGCGGGAAACTACACGAGAGGGAGGGTTGGTGGTGAAGAAGAGCGAAAGCAAGGGTTCACAGGGTATATTCTTTCAATTCAATCCATGTTCCTATGTTTTCTTCAACTTACTAATGTTTGCAAAAATTTTAACGCAGCAAACTCAAACAGAGTTTCAGGATATATGGAGCGTCGAACCTCCCCTGGGAAAGTTATCCATATGGGGCTGCCTTAATTCAAGTTCTTGAACGATTCTGCTATCAACGTCCCGACAACGGCAACACAATCTTGTTATTAACGTGGGTAATACTTGGGAGCTCACACACGCATCGGGTTCTCAGAGGTATCCTAATCCCTTTTCCATCCTTAAGACCGTAGAAGTTGATCAAATAACGGTATCGACATCAATGCCATTGCGAGCTGGTTTGCAGGGGCAAACAGGACTTAGCAACGCAACTGATCTTAATCTATTCCTGGAGGTAAGTTAAAAACATCTGCTATGGTTTCCCCAAGAATGATTTGTACACACTTAAAAGTAATATTGAATCCACATCCTACTGGTGCAGGGAAGTCATGACCTGCCAATCCATCTCAAGACCAATCTTCAGTGAACCGTGTCGCGAGCGTTTAAGGCTACTCTTGGCTTGGTAAGGTTGTGACTCAGAATCAGCATAGGAAACAATCATCATATGTCCAAGTTCCAGGTCATTTATTCCATTATTGTTGATCGAATTTGTGCAGAAAGCGGAGAATGGCCCCATGTGCAGTTTGTGCGTCCGTTATATAAAACTGGTGTTGCAATTGTTGCTTGCTGGCTTCGTATAATTGTTGTTGACGTTGGGATTGCGAGTAATTGCGTTTGCAGTTGATGCTTGTAAAGCCGGTGGCTGGGATTCATGAATTTTATTACCGTCTGTGGTTATCGTGTAGCCGAAAACAAAATCTGGTGGCTCTAATTGAAGCTGACAATGTTTCCTGAATTGTTCATGTTCTCCGTTTGTTTTTGCAGGTAGCGGAGGCTTGGTTTCTCTTAAGGCGTAGACATTCCTTGCCGGTTATGGAACTCAATGAGGTTGCAGGAAGTGCAGGGTCAACATGCCTTTGTTTTTGTTTCCCATTGGCAAAATGTTGGGACATGGTTAGGACCTGGCTGGAAAGCGAGTGGCAGCCTACTGTAATCCCCGGTGAGTCCTGAACTGTACATCAAGAAGTGAATCATTTCAAATTATTCGTGTGCTCTAGTTGTTGTATTGATGCGTATCTGTTATGTTGACCGCTGTCGCCGATGCATTCGTATCTTGCTGTTAAAGTCTGGACCAATCAGAGCTAGAAATTGCTGCTGCCCTCAGAGCCACCAACTGTCGTGACATCCAATGCATGGTTCTTAAGCACGACATCAGGGTAAGTGTTTATACATTTCGATTCCTTCTCTTGTAAATGCTTTTGCCATTCGCCTCTGTTGATTAACTTGGTATTTTTGCGTTTGAGGTGCTATCAAGGCATTGGTCAATCAAATTGTCTTCAGATATCTTGAACCACTTGATTTATCATCCCACGGGGTTAGCACGTTTACAATCAGGAAAACTTCCTCGACTTACTTCGCGGACTGCAGTTGAAGAATCTTCAAGACCTTCCTAATTCTTCGAGACTTTTCCAGTTAACCGAGAATGAAAGGCCACCAAAGCGCTATCAGCTATCAACCTTTCTAGATGACCAACACACTGCCGTAATGGAAGACAATCTACCTGATCCACTCGCATTCCAAGGATAAACATTAATTCGCTGAACGCTGAAGGTGAGTGAGGCATTCCTGGTGTTTTGAAAATCTCTTATTCCTGTAAAGAAATGTTGCTGTTGTGAGCTTTTGAGGCTAGGTTGGTTATGATATGATTCGCCGCTAACATCGTTATCATCTGTGACAGGTATTGGCCGGTATTTCAACGGTTCAAAGTGTTTGCGTCTCTCTGAGAGCTTCGTGAGATTCACAGCCAGTTCAAGGTTGATATTGAGGTCGTGGCTCGAAGCTATGGGACTGACTTGTTTGCAAAACTGTTTGATGAAGAGGCCTCGGTGCCTAGGGAAATTATCAATGCGCCTATCACCTTCTGTATCATCACTTATAGAAATGCTTCATTGTGATATTCTGATATTGTTGGCTGTTAGTACTGATCCTGTTGTAATAATTGCTTGCAGCAGCTGGATGCGGATGGTGGCCATGAAGACGGGATGAAGTGGATTCATCTGAGATAGACTAGAGATGTCGTGCTGGTTTCTACGTAACATATTCCCACAAGCTCCTTGCCATCCAAAAAGAATCACTGGCTGATAAGGTTAACCCAAAAGTTGTTGAATTACTGGCTGATCCCGAGGAGTAATCCCAATCCGCTTGGAAGGCTAGCAAGCTGCGCCTGTTGTTGAGTCTTAAAGCTGCAAGACCATGAATGCTTACCTTCCAGCAGAGTAACACAACAACCATGCTGACAGACAAAGTCATGGTGTTATCGTGCTCCTCAAACAGTCCAAGGGTGCCTCTGAACGTGTAGATTCCTTTATGTGAATAATACGCCGGCGCAGTTCAGTGGCATACCACCTTCTATTTTGTTCCCGATGCTACTTTTTGCGACACTTCAATGCTGCGGCTCGAGACAGCAATTTCAATGGTGTTAGAGACTTCGAAAGTGTCGACGACGTCTTGATAGTTTGCCTCTCCCTTTTTGTTAATCCATCTTTAAGAACTCCTAGTTATGCGTTGTGTATGTTAAGTTTGTCTTGTAACCATCTGAGTAAACCTTGGCTTCACTTAGAATTTGTGATATGGAAATGGTTTCAATTGTTTGGTTTTGATGAGTTTACTTTGTAAGGAATTGCACTAGCAGTAATCATTTGCGAATGAAAACATCCTAGTGGATTACTGGTACTTTGATGTTAATCATTTAAACCCTTGTAGCGCGAATGCAATAGCTGAGTTTTCTCAAACGGCTTGTAACTGTTTTGTGATCTTACAGTTGAATAGGAAAATCATAAATCAGGTTGAATCAAGTTATGCTCCCCCGGTAAGTCACAAATGTTGAAGTATAAGCATGCTTGAATGAGTCTTCTACTCTCAACTAGGACCCTTATAAATAACATGGATAGGCTTGAATATTTGCATAAGAATCCCCCTGTTCTTGTAATTTGGGTCGTTAACCTGAGCTCATGTCTTTGAATTTATAATAAATTCTCTTATAGACTTGAGGTTGACTTAAGAATGCGGACTTCTAATTCACATCTTCTTGAGCCCATAACTTATATGATACCAAAATATGAGCGGGGCCTCGAACTTTTTATTGGCGAATTCGGGATTTAAGACCTTGGACTACTTCCTTCCGAACATATTTCAATATTGCTTATCTTCGAAATTATGCGTCTACACAAACTAGTTAGCCGTAAACATAAAATAGGTAAAAAAAACCAATTAATAATAGAAAACACGTAAAAGGAGGTGGTTTCTTGTGGTCAAAAATTAGGGTGCAACAGATGCCCCTATTTAAGTTACTCCTATTCGGAGATATGGAGATTGAAATCTCCGTCTCGACGAGATGGGAGGGACTTAAATACAAACATTGCACAAAATATTTGGCCATAAGAAGCCACCGAATGCAAATGATATGCAATGATATGAGAATGCAAGACAGACGAGATCTGTGAGGAATAGGTCATAGGGGATGAACTGGACGCGACATGCTAGATGGAAGAGCAACAGATCCAACAAGGCGGGACCCTACGAAGGCATGAACAATCGCTCATGGGAAATCTCCAAACGTGTAACGGTAACTCATGCATCCGGGATGTGGTGGTTTTGACGATTTGAGGTCGAAAGATACTTTTACTACCAAGGTGGTGGTCAATAGTAACTCAAAATGGATCTTTTTTTTTTGTTATTTTGTATTTTGTAACTCAGCTGAAACGGTGAAATGTATAACCTCTCCTGGCATCAATGGTACGGGGACCATGAGCTGGTCTCGGTCTTTGATGTCATTGTAGTTGTAGATGTTGTTGTAGTCATTGAGCTTCCCCGAGCATCATAATATGGGAGTCATGCGCCGGTCTCGGTCTCTGATGTCGAACTTCCCCTTGCTCCATGGTATGAGATCCATGAGCTGGTCTCGGTTTCTGATGTCAAACTTCCCCTTGCTCCATGGTATGGGAACCATGAGCTGGTCTCGGTTTCTGATGTCAAACTTCCCCTTGCTCCATGGTATGGGAACCATGAGCTGGTCTCGGTTTCTGATGTCAAACTTCCCCTTGCTCCATGGTATGTGTTGCACCCCAAAATTTGCCCTCACAATACAAGACTTTGTGTTCCAAGAAGGTTCACAAGGTTCACAAAATTCACAATTGGTCAGAAGAGTTGACAATTCCCTCAGACAATGCACCTCCTAAGCAGTGCATCCAAAACTAGGGTTTTGACTTTAATCAGGCTAAATGGACTTCCAAGACTTCAAGTGAGCTTCATAACATCTTATATGTGTATAAGAACCCCCATGTCAAGTTTCAAGACTTTTCTCAAAAGTTTGCTCAGTCAGATGATCAGATAAGTCAAAAGCAGTCAATGCAGTTAAAAGGTCAAACTGAGGTCAACTGTGGTCAAACCAAAGTCAAACTTCATGATTTTTTTTTTGCCAACATCAAAGAGAGGTTGGGTGAGAAATATTATCATAATAACTGTAATACCCCAAATTTTGCCCTAAGATTTGTCGTCGCATTTCATTGCATTTAATCAATTACTAACAAATTTGTGTAGTCGTTTGACTTTTTGCAGGTAAATATCATATGGCATGCATTTTTTTTCTAAAAAAGTAAAAATGGCACAATTGGCAGGAGGACATGTGTAAGGAGTTATGAGTGTGAGAGGTTGAGAGTTCGAATCTCACCTTTGTCACTTTTTTTTGTTTTTATTATTTTTACTCTAAATTTTTCTATCTTTCATTAAAAAAATAACAAAAATAGTTTTTTATTATTATTTAATTATTATTTTCGTATTTTAATTAAATCATTTTTTAAAATATTATTTTTTTCACTTTTTTCTAAATTATTCATAAAAATATCCAAAAAATCATAAAATAAAAAATATTGAAAAAAATTTTGTTCTTTTTATAATATTTTTTATTTTAGGAATCAATAGGATTATTAGTTTTTATTTTAAGTTTATTTTAATTATTTTAAATTATTTAAATTTTATTTTTTCTTAACTAATTATTTAGTTTGGGCTTTAAAATGGGCTTTAGGGACATTATTGACAATTTGGTGTTAACCCTAATTTGTTCCCTATATATACATGTGTTGCCTTGTTGGAAAAAAGGGGAGAGAATGAAAAAAACCTAAGAGGAGTGAGTGCCGTTTGCCGTTATTTAGTTTTCTTCTTCATCCATTACTATTGTTTCTTTTTCTTCATCGTTTACCGTTATTTCTTTTCCTTCATCTATTACTGTTGTTTCTTTTTCTTCATCTTTTACCGTTATTTCTTTTTCTTCATCTATTACCGTTATTTCTTTTTCTTTATCTATTACTGTTACGTTTATATATATATAATTTTTAAATTGTTAGAGTTTATATATATAAGATTTTTGATCGAATTATGTCGATACGATGTTTGCACATTTGTGTGCATGACGCGTGACATTTGTGTTAGTTCGATCTGGTTGCGATGATCGCATTTTTGTGTGAGCAATAATACTATTTTTTGCTTAATTTCTTTTTCTTTGCGATAAATTTTGTTTCGTCCGATTTAGATCTGGTTGCGATGAGCGCATTTCTGCGTTAGCAACATTGTTGGGTTATTTGGCACATTTAAAATTCATTATTGCTTTATTATTATTATTATTATTATTATTATTATTATTATTATTATTATTATTATTATTATTATCATTATTTATTATTATTATCATTATTATCATTATTATTACCATTATTATTATTATTGTTATCATTAATTTATTAAAATTTGTTATAATATAAAAATCTGTTTTTTAAAATAAATAACATTAACATCTTTTCCAAATTAATATGAAAACCTATTATTTTTAAAAAAAACTTTTTTTTTTAGATAAATTTAAAATAATAACTAAAATCTTTTTTTTAAAATAATAACTAGAACAGTTATTTATTTTATTTTATTATTGTTCAATTCAAATTTCATTATCATATTGTATCTGCTCCTCTCATGTAACCTCGCGAACTTAACAATCGCTCTTTAAATTCTGCCTTTAAATTTCTGCTTGCATGGTTTAAATTATGACATTATCTCTCTGTTTGCATGATTCAATTATCTCACGCGTTTACTATTATTTCTGTCACATTGCACACATCCGAAGGTTAGGTCTAACTGTTTGGCCGCCGCGCCAATAGTCCGTAAAACTTCACACATTCAATTTCAAATCCTCAAAACTACAAACTACAAACCCTAATTTTCACAAATGCCTCGCCGCAGGCAAAATTACAATTTTACCCTTAGCATTAGGTCAAAGAGCCGCCGCGCTCATTTTAGGGTTTCCCGCCGTGGAATCCCTAATTTAACCCTAATTACAACTTAACATTTCAACGTAGAGATTTGGAGTTTCTACACTCCACGTAAGCGTGTCCTTAAGATGCGTTTATTCCCCTTGAGACCTTGACCACAGTCAAGAAGTTTCTAACCTCCCTATTGAGGGGAACTACGATTACTCTGATTCCACTCCCGTAAGGATACGTAGGTACAAGATGCGATGTCTTGCCGAGTAAACTTAGAATTAACCCCCTTTATTATTTATTATTGCTTATTTATATTTTATTTATCTTTGCTATTTAATTATTTTGCTTATTATTTTGTAATTGTTTCTTGGATGTAAAGTTGTTTAATTATTTAATTATTATTATGGTTAGTAATTAGGGAGTGTAATAACATGTATGTAATATTAAAATAAATTTAGATCACTTTTAAATAAAGATAATTAAAATAAACACGTCACACACGTAAGTCGATTTTAATCGCCGTCTCACTTCCTAAGGATATCCCTCAAGTTGCCTACGAATAATGGTTAAGTGGGGTGTATAAAGCAAGTCCCTCAAATAGAAAAATCATCAAAGTCCCTTATGGTTGCCTTTACGAATCGAGTCCCTTTCGAAAAATGATGATAGTCCCTCCAGTTTGCTTATTACACCCCACAATGGCCTTCAAAAATCCAATTGCCCCTCACATGTCCCTTAACATCCAAAGTAAGGACTACCTACTCCATTATAGTAGGGATAGTCTTACTAAGGAAAGGATAAAGAATAAGAAAGACCTTAAAACATTAGGGTAGGCTACTCCTAGATACTTGCTCAC
This sequence comes from Lathyrus sativus, assembly GCA_963859935.3. Classification (NCBI taxonomy): domain Eukaryota; kingdom Viridiplantae; phylum Streptophyta; class Magnoliopsida; order Fabales; family Fabaceae; genus Lathyrus; species Lathyrus sativus. The sequence goes on from OZ012735.1 coordinate 928,087,030, forward strand.
TTCAAAACTTTTTCACACTTAAACAAATTTCCAACAAAATTTTCAAACAAGTTTTTTCCACATCCATACACGGATTATTTATTAACTATTCTGAAAATTTTCTATTCACACACTACAATTTCAAAACAATTCAAAAGTGAGCTTAAGTACCTAAGAGCCCATGGATAACCATGGATGAAAAGGATGCTAATACCTTCCCTTTTCATAACCTACCCCCCGGACCCAAAATATTCTCTAAGGTCTTTCCTGTTCTTTTATAACCTTTCCTTATGGATAAAATAAAAGTCGGTGGCGACTCTTGCTATCCGCAACATTGTTTAAAGTCAGTTCACCGGGTTACAGAACTGGCGACTCTGCTGGGGATCTATTTAAGAGGGGTACCCTTAGGAATTAAGATCACTTTAAATTGTTTGCCTTGTTTGCTTTATTATTATATTGTTGGGGTGCTCTTATGTGTGAAAGATCCTAACCCGGATCTAGTGTACCTTAGGTAAATGGCAATAGACCAAGGAAACTGTACGACGTATATCGATACGGTTGATCTGGTGGCCATAGTTAGTGCGACTTCTTGGTTGGTGCTTATATTCCTTAAGTCAAGTTGAGGATAATATTGAGGCTGCCATATGTCGTCAATGCACTAACTGACTTTTAGAACCCTAGTTAACTCATCTTGGCCTTTAGAAAGTAGTGAGGTAACCGGCTTTGGTGCAGACTGAAGTTGGTTGACACTCGATACTACGCTCATTGAGATCTTAAACTTGGAGGGTTTTGGTTGGCAAGTAAGTTGCCTTCTGAACAACCACCCTTGTGAAGGATCAATGATATTGAGATCCCTTAGAACCTGGTTACTTTTGTAGGACAGGATGAACCATCTAACTTCAGGGGAGGGTACTTACCTTTAAACCTCATGCAAGCCTTTAAACCTAGGGCAATTGTGTGACTTGTTTGTGTGTGCCACATGTTTGTGATTGAACATAACATCATGACATCATCATGCATCATGAGCATATCATTTTCCCTAACCATTTCAAGGACCAAGGGATTTATTTTTGTTCTTTGTTGCAGGTCATGACTTCTGCTCGTAGAAACACCATCAGGATCAACTTTGTAGGGATACCTCCCAAGCTCAAAGAGTTGGTTTCCCAAGTGTCTGATCATTCCCAGTTCGTCCAGAGACATGGTCACCTATTGGATCTAGTCACTTCAGGGTTCAGTGAAGACATGATGAGTGTGCTGTTTCAGTTCTTTGACCCTAAGCACCATTGCTTTACATTTCCTGATTATCAGTTAGTTCCAACCATGGAGGAGTTCTCTAAACTTCTGGGTATCCCTGTTCTTGATCAGAAACCATTCACAGGCTTAGAGAAGGAGCTTAAACCAGAAGTTATTGCTGCAGCTCTACATCTGAAGAAGTCTGACATTGTTCTAGAGACGAGAAGTGGAGTTAAAGGTATTCTTGCCAAGGTATTAGTGGATAAAGCTCAAATGTTCTTGAAGGCTATGAGCTACGATGCTTTTGAGGAGATCTTAGCCTTATTGATTTATGGCTTAGTGTTGTTCCCCAATCCTGATCAGTTCATAGACGTTCATGCCATCAACATATTCCTGAGTCACAATCCAGTGCCTACCTTACTTGGAGACATCCTACATTCTCTTCACACCCGTACTACAAGGGCAAGAGGAACTTTGATGTGCTGCATACCTTTACTTTCTAGGTGGTTTATTTCTCACCTTCCTCGCTCAGTAATGAAGAATGAGCAAGGGTTCAGATGGTCCAAGAGGATCATGTCACTTTCTCACTCAGACATCCATTGGTGCTCCAGATCTATGGAGAATGTCACCATCATTGACCGTTGTGGGGAGTTTCCTAATGTGCCACTTCTAGGCATAAGAGGAGGCATCACCTACAACCCATCTCTAGCTTTACGACAGTTTGGTTACGCCCGGAGCGATGGTCCACATGACATGTTGATTCAGGGCATTGTGTTTGATTACGACAACGATCTTCAGGGTTACCGTCAGAGATTCATCCGAGCTTGGGGAAAGGTAAACAGGATTGACAGCAAGACACTGGAGCCTAAGTACACTATTCCTATGGAGGCTTATCTCAGATGGGTACGATCTCGTGCTCAGACACTCATGATGCCATATCCTGCCGTCCTACCAGTTACCATGGAACCTGTTGCTGAAGGAGACACAGCTTATACCATCCTTCACCCAGACATGCCTACTGATATGGAAGACTTGCAGAGATCATGGATCCAACTGAAAGAGCAAAGGGATACTTTCGAGGCTCATTACAAAGCAAGCCAAGCAAGGATCCTAGAGCTAACAAAGCTACTTCATGAGGAACGAAACCTCAACTCATACCTCAACACAAAGAGGAAACGTCCATGGGAGACTTAAAACCCCATCTTTTGTACTTATTTCGTTTTCATTTTTTGTAAGCCTAAAAGGCAAAACAAGTTATTACTAATAAAAAGTTACTTTCTTGATTGTTTAAGCAAATTTAAATCCTGCGGTCCTTGAAAACATTGCATATGCATTCCCATATCATTGCATCACAGGTTTATAATTGTGCACAGGTTTCTCATCTTCTCGCTGTTTATTTCAGCAATGGCTCTTGAACAATCAGTTAAGGATCTCCAGGCACAGAATGCACAGTTCCAAGAGCTGATCCTGAACCTATCCAAGGGGCAGGATGAATTGAAGACACTGCTGGCCAAGAAGACTAAGAAGGCTAAAAGGTCTGCTGGGCTGCTCAACATGGGAAGAAGGTTCAAAGGTCCTGTCAAGACCAAGGAACATGTTGAAGACTATGAATCTGAAGAATCTGAGCAGGAGAGAGGCAGTCTCCACAACACTATGGGGGACTCTGATTCTGAGGCTAACTACTACCATGAGCCTAACGAAGACAAATTCAAGATGCTGGTGGATAGAATGGATGCTATGGAATTACAGAAATCATCTGGGCTGGATTTTGAGGATTTGAGCTTGATATCTGGGGTGGTCATACCCATTGGGTTCAAAGTTCCTACATTTGTTGTCTATGATGGGGTCTCTTGTCCCAAATTGCATCTGAGGTCTTATGTCAGAAGAATGCAACCCCACACTGCTGATAAAAAGTTGTGGATCCATTTCTTTCAAGAGAGTTTATCTGGAGCTCAGCTAGAGTGGTATTATCAGTTGGAGAGTGTCAACATCAGAGATTGGAATGACCTTGCTGAAGCTTTCTACAAGCAGTATCAATACAATGCTGACTTAGCCCCCACTCGCATGCAGCTTCAAAGCATGTCTATGGGTGCCAAAGAAAGCTTTAAGGAGTATGCTCAGAAGTGGAGAGACTTAGCTGGAAGAGTTCAACCTCCTTTGACTGATAGGGAGTTGGTTGATATGTTCATGTGTACGCTGAATGGTCCGTTTTACAGTCATCTCATTGGAAGCTCATCATCTGGCTTCACTGAGTTGATCATGACAGGAGAGCGAGTAGAGAATGGTATCAAGAGTGGTAAGATCCAAGTGGGCACTTCTTCATCAGGTGCTGCAAAGAAGCCTCCCACTGGGAAGAGAGAATCTAATGCTGTGTATGGTCAGCCTGATCGTAACAGAAGGCATCAGTCTGTTAGTGCAGTTCATATTTCAAATCCAACTCCTGCAACAACAGAGCAGCCTCAAGGCAACCAACAGAGGGCTAGAAGACAGTTCACGAAGATCAACATGTCAATGGCTCAGGCATTGCAACACTTGTTGAAGGCTGAACTTATTACCCTGAGGGAGGCTCCTCAGAATCCCAATGTTACCTCTCCCAAGTACAATCCCAATGCACGATGTGCATATCATTCGAACTGTCCAGGACATGATACTAATAACTGCTGGGTCTTGAAGAACAAAATTCAGGATATGATTGATGCTGGAGAAATTGAGTTTGATCCACCAGGTACTCCAAATGTGATTACAGCTCCAATGCCAAATCACGAGAAGACTGTCAACGCCATTGATGAAGATATTGATGAAGATCTGCATGTCTATTCAGTTATGGAGTTGAGCACACCATTGTCTGTTATCAAAAAGAGGTTAGTACAAGCTGGGATCTTTCCAGGTTGTCATGAAGATTGTCTATATTGTACCTATAAGCCGGATAGTTGCTTCATTTTGAGAGATGGGATTCAACGTCTCATGGATAAATATACTATAGTGTTTGAAAGAAGACCAGCATCTGTAGAAAGTATGGTGGATCATCTGACTCAGGGTAAGAAGATTGAAGAGGTTGACATGGTTGACAAAGTACCACTAAGAATCACTTCAAAGGGTCCCATTAAAATCACTCATCAGGGCCCAATCAAGATTACTGCTGAAGGTCCTGTGAAAGTTGTTGCTGAAGCCAGAGTAGCTCCTCTGATCATTACCACTCCTGGTCCTATTCCTTATACATCTGACAAAGCTGTGCCTTGGCACTATGGGTCTGACGTTTACATCCATGGTGTTAAGCAAGAGCCTTTACCTGATGTGCCTGTTGACATTGATAATATTGCTGGATCTAGCAAGATCACTCGTAGTGGAAGAGTCTTCTCTCCTCCAGTTACTTCTAAGAGTGCAGTTACTCCTGCTGCTACTTCCACCACTGATGCTCGGGGCAAGGGTCCTGTTATTGAGCCTGTATCTACTGATGTGCCAGCTGCTGATGACCTCTCTAAGCAGATGGAAGAAGTATTGAAAATCATTCGCAAGAGTGATTATGATATTGTTGATCAGCTAGGGCATACTCCCTCAAAGATTTCTATGCTCTCCCTGTTATTATGTTCTGAGGCTCATGCCAAGTCATTGATCAAGTTTCTAAAGATGGCTCATGTACCCAGTGCAATTTCTGTGGACCAGTTTGAGAATTGTGTTGCGCACCTGACCTATGACAACGGGTTAGGATTTTCTGATGCTGACTTGACCCCTGCCAAGAGGGATCATAACAGGGCCCTGCATATTTCAATTGAATGCAGGGGCACTACCCTGTCTCATGTGCTGATAGACAATGGTTCCTCTCTGAATGTGTTGCCTAAGGAAGTCCTGAACAAGCTGAGTCCTGAAGATACGGTATTGAAGCCCAGTAATATTGTGGTAAAGGCTTTTGATGGTTCTAGAAGAGTAGTGCATGGGGAAATTGATCTTCCAATCAAGGTTGGCTCTCAGGTGTTTACTGCTACATTCTATGTGATGGATATTCGTCCTTCGTACTCATGTCTGCTTGGTCGTCCCTGGATCCATGGGGCAGGTGCTGTGACCTCCACATTACATCAAAAGTTGAGATATCCGGTGAATGGAAAAGTTGTTACTGTCTTTGGAGAGGAAGAATACCTTGTCAGCCATGTAAACACTTTCAAGTATCTGGAAGTAGAAGGTGAATACATTGAAACTCCATGTCAGTCATTTGAAGTGGTCCCCTGGGCTGTTAAGGATTGTGTGACTCCTCCTGCTGTGAAGAAGGTTCCTGTGGTCATCAGAAACCCTCCAACAATGGCAATGGCCTCCCTCAATGATGCAAAAGCTGTGGTGGAAGAAGGTGGTTGTACTATTTGGGGTCAGCTTCCTGATATTCCATACAAGTCTGACAAGTTTGGTTTGGGTTTCACTGCAGAGTCCCAGAAGGCTGTCCGTCATGCCCGTGCTGTTCGTATCACCAATCAAGGGGTTATCAATGCTGTGGGAGATCAAGATGAAGACTACAACTTGGAGGCATGGATTTTTCCTACTGTGGGTGCTGGACTCAATAATTGGACAGCTGAAGATGTTATCCCTATCTCCTTTAGTCAGGAGTAAATACTATTACTGTGTTATGTTTTTAAAATTTATAATTTCTGGAACAATTAAAACTTTCAAGCCATGTGCCTTACCCGGGGCACAATGGTGTGCTTGTTACGGGTTGTCATTTCATTTGCATACTTCATTCAATAAAATCAGTGGACGTTTCGTTTTCGTAAATATTGTGTTCCTTGTCTTTCTTTTTCTTTTATTTTTGCTTTATCAGCTATGTGTTCTTACACACACCCACGTCACTAAAAGGCAGATCCTCATCCACTCTGGATCCAGTTGATAACAGTTCTACTATTGCCAATTACAATTTCGAGAATCCGATCTATCAAACTGAAGACGGAAACGAGGACGATTGTGAAATACCTGTAGGGCTTGCTAGGTTGTTACAACAAGAAGAGAAAGCTATACAGCCACATGAAGAGCCAGTCGAAGTTGTGAATCTGGGAACTGAAGAAAACAGAAAAGAGGTCCAGATAGGGGCTGATTTAGAGGACAGTGTCAAGAGCAGGTTGATTCAGATGCTACGTGACTATGTGGAGATCTTTGCTTGGTCTTATGAAGATATGCCAGGGTTGGATACAGACATTGTGGTTCACCGTTTGCCAGTGAAAGAAGATTGTCGTCCAAAGAAGCAGAAGGTTCGTCGTATGCGTCCTGAAATGTCAGAAAAGATCAAAGCAGAGGTAATGAAACAGTTCAATGCAGGGTTCTTGGCCGTAACTTCTTATCCTCAGTGGGTTGCAAATGTGGTACCAGTTCCTAAGAAAGATGGTAAGGTACGTATGTGTGTAGACTACAGAGATCTGAACAAGGCTAGCCCTAAAGATGACTTTCCACTTCCTCATATTGATATCCTGGTAGACAACACTGCTCAGCATAAGGTATTCTCTTTTATGGATGGTTTCTCTGGTTACAATCAAATCAAGATGGCACCTGAAGATATGGAGAAGACTACATTTGTGACACAGTGGGGCACCTTTTGCTATAAGTTAATGCCATTTGGTTTGAAGAATGCAGGGGCAACATATCAGCGTGCCATGGTGGCTTTGTTTCATGATATGATTCATCATGAGATAGAGGTATATGTGGATGATATGATAGCCAGGTCTCAGAATGAAGAACAACATCTTGATCATCTGCACAAGTTGTTTGAGAGGTTGAAGAAATACAGGTTGAGATTAAATCCAAACAAGTGTACTTTTGGAGTTAGATCTGGAAAGCTCCTGGGTTTCATTGTCAGTGGAAAAGGTATTGAAGTGGATCCTGCAAAAGTGAAAGCTATACGAGAGATGCCAGCTCCCCGTACTGAGAAGGAGGTTAGAGGTTTCTTGGGACGATTGAACTACATTGCAAGATTTATTTCCCAATTAACTACCATCTGTGAGCCAATCTTCAAGTTGTTGAAGAAAGATCAGGTGATGGAATGGAATGATGAGTGCCAGACTGCCTTTGATGAAATCAAGAGATATTTGCTAGAACCTCCAATTTTAATGCCACCAGTTGATGGAAGACCCTTGATTATGTATTTAACAGTATTAGACAACTCAATGGGGTGTGTATTGGGGCAACATGACGAGTCTGGTCGAAAAGAGCAGGCAATATACTACCTTAGCAAAAAGTTTACCGACTGTGAAACAAGATACTCACTGCTCGAGAAAACTTGCTGCGCTTTGGCATGGGCTGCTCGCCGACTAAGACAGTATATGTTGACCCATACTACCTTGTTGATTTCGAAGATGGATCCAATCAAGTACATATTTGAGAAACCTGCTCTCTCCGGAAGAATTGCAAGATGGCAAATGATCTTGACGGAATATGATATACAGTATACTACTCAGAAGGCCATTAAGGGGAGTGTTATTGCTGATCATTTGGCTCATCAAGCAGTAGGTGATTACCAGTCAATGAATTTTGAGTTCCCTGATGAAGACATTATGTCTGTTACCAAAGAACCTGGACAATATGACGGACCTGAACAAGGATCCCGATGGACTATGGTTTTTGATGGTGCCTCCAATGCACATGGTAATGGTGTTGGTGTTGTGATTAGTTCCCCTGAAGGTTGTCATACCCCGATTACTGCCAGACTTTGTTTCTATTGTACCAATAACATGGCTGAGTATGAGGCATGTATCATGGGTATGCAAGTTGCTATTGATATGAAGATTCAGTTCCTTGAGGTGTATGGAGATTCAGCTCTGGTAGTAAGTCAAATTAAAGGAGATTGGGATACAAAGCATGATAATCTCATTCCTTACAGAGAACATGTGTTGTCTTTGATCCCACATTTCAAAGAGATTACTTTTGGACATATTCCACGAAGAGAGAATCAGTTGGCAGACGCATTGGCCACCATGGCATCTATGTGTGAGATCAGCTGGGATGGTGAAGACTTCCCACAACCTGTAAACGCAGACATAGTTAAAAAATACTACGCATAAAAAGAGACCCGCTAGGTTGACAGGCCTAGGCAAAAATAAGGGCATCCCGGCAAACCAAAAGGGTTTGGGCAAAAAATTAGGGATATATATATAAAAAGATGTACACCCGGCAAGTCGAAAACCTGAAAAGGCGGCTTGGGCAAAAAAGGGTATCCCGGTGGATTGAAAACCTGAAAGGGCAATCCAGGCAAAAGTTAGGGATTAAAGCGTATGACTATGTCTCGTTTGGATCACTCATGAAACTGCAACCAGTTGTACTACTTACTCAAGCTCAAACAGATAAAGCTCAATCCAATCGTTTCCGTCTCAACAGCAAGAAGATGAGATACTTGAGTGGCAATAGTAGAATTGAAACTCAATAGGATTATTTCCCACATAGCTGATTCTTTTTGTAAAACTTCATGACAAAATTCTCTTACTAGGGTTTATGTCTCCTTGTACAAACTTACCCGTGTATGGGTCACTTTTGATATAAATAAATTCCATCTTTTGAATCCAGATTCACTTTTACCCTATTTACATAAGCGAAACGTCCATTGGTTGTGTTTGAATGTATGTATGCCTTTGAATATGATTGATGTTTACCAGAAACGCATGTATGCTTTTAATATGATTGATGTTTACCAGAAATGCATGAAAATGCAGTAATAGTATTTACTAAGGACGAACGAGGGAAGGATTTCAACGAAGCTTCGCCGGTTCATCTTTACAAGACAGTTACAAACCATCAGTAGGACTAATCCATTTTCACAAAGTCTAATCTCCCCTGGAATTTATATCCATCTCTTTTATCCTCATACGGATATACGGGAAATTACTTTCCAATAAGGGCACGATGAACGAAGACGGGATGTTATACTTATCCTACTATCAAACGAAAACGAAGGTTATCTATACCCTACTATCCCCAACAACGGGAGGTTATCTATACCTTGTTATCCCCAACAACGGGAGGTTATCTATACCTTGTTATCCCCAGCAGACGGAGGGTTATATATTCTTCAACAACGAATCGGGATTTATTTTCCTTGGCCAGCAGTTGTTATACAAGGATATCCAAACACTTCCAGCAGTATCACATCATTACTTCAAGATTGCTTTAGAGCTATTGATTGCTCTATCCTTCTGAAGACATATCACATTATTATTTCAAGACTGCTTTAGAGCTATCCATTGCTCTATCCTCCTGAAATCATTACTTCAAGACTGCTTTAGAGCTATTGATTGCTCTATCCTCCTGAAGACATATCACATTATTATTTCAAGACTGCTTTAGAGCTATTGATTGCTCTATCCTCCTGAAGCCATTATTACTTCAAGACTGCTTTAGAGCTATTGATTGCTCTATCCTCCTGAAGCCATTATTACTTCAAGACTGCTTTAGAGTTATTGATTGCTCTATCCTCCTGAGGTCAGATTTATCACTTCAAGACTGCTTTAGGGTTATCATTATTGATTGCTCTATCCTCATGAAGACATGCTGTTACATCAGTATTACTCCAGACTCCTGACAGTTCTCATTATACTACTGAAGAACTTTCCCCTAGTGGCATCTTTAAGCCCACTCAATCATGTTCAACCAACCATCAATATCACTCCATGCACTGGTGAGTGCAAATTTTTGGGCTTTTGTGTTCAATCCCCTTCAACCTTCCAGGTTACGACTGGCAAATATACCAATCTAACCCCTCAGGTTTCAGAAAATTGAACAGGGGCAGCTGTTGCACCCCAAAATTTGCCCTCACAATACAAGACTTTGTGTTCCAAGAAGGTTCACAAGGTTCACAAAATTCACAATTGGTCAGAAGAGTTGACAATTCCCTCAGACAATGCACCTCCTAAGCAGTGCATCCAAAACTAGGGTTTTGACTTTAATCAGGCTAAATGGACTTCCAAGACTTCAAGTGAGCTTCATAACATCTTATATGTGTATAAGAACCCCCATGTCAAGTTTCAAGACTTTTCTCAAAAGTTTGCTCAGTCAGATGATCAGATAAGTCAAAAGCAGTCAATGCAGTTAAAAGGTCAAACTGAGGTCAACTGTGGTCAAACCAAAGTCAAACTTCATGATTTTTTTTTTTTTGCCAACATCAAAGAGAGGTTGGGTGAGAAATATTATCATAATAACTGTAATACCCCAAATTTTGCCCTAAGATTTGTCGTCGCATTTCATTGCATTTAATCAATTACTAACAAATTTGTGTAGTCGTTTGACTTTTTGCAGGTAAATATCATATGGCATGCATTTTTTTTCTAAAAAAGTAAAAATGGCACAATTGGCAGGAGGACATGTGTAAGGAGTTATGAGTGTGAGAGGTTGAGAGTTCGAATCTCACCTTTGTCACTTTTTTTTGTTTTTATTATTTTTACTCTAAATTTTTCTATCTTTCATTAAAAAAATAACAAAAATAGTTTTTTATTATTATTTAATTATTATTTTCGTATTTTAATTAAATCATTTTTTAAAATATTATTTTTTTCACTTTTTTCTAAATTATTCATAAAATATCCAAAAAATCATAAAATAAAAAATATTGAAAAAAATTTTGTTCTTTTTATAATATTTTTTATTTTAGGAATCAATAGGATTATTAGTTTTATTTTAAGTTTATTTTAATTATTTTAAATTATTTAAATTTTATTTTTTCTTAACTAATTATTTAGTTTGGGCTTTAAAATGGGCTTTAGGGACATTATTGACAATTTGGTGTTAACCCTAATTTGTTCCTATATATACATGTGTTGCCTTGTTGGAAAAAAGGGGAGAGAATGAAAAAAACCTAAGAGGAGTGAGTGCCGTTTGCCGTTATTTAGTTTTCTTCTTCATCCATTACTATTGTTTCTTTTTCTTCATCGTTTACCGTTATTTCTTTTCCTTCATCTATTACTGTTGTTTCTTTTTCTTCATCTTTTACCGTTATTTCTTTTTCTTCATCTATTACCGTTATTTCTTTTTCTTTATCTATTACTGTTACGTTTATATATATAATTTTTAATTGTTAGAGTTTATATATATAAGATTTTTGATCGAATTATGTCGATACGATGTTTGCACATTTGTGTGCATGACGCGTGACATTTTGTGTTAGTTCGATCTGGTTGCGATGATCGCATTTTTGTGTGAGCAATAATACTATTTTTTGCTTAATTTCTTTTTCTTTGCGATAAATTTTGTTTCGTCCGATTTAGATCTGGTTGCGATGAGCGCATTTCTGCATTAGCAACATTGTTGGGTTATTTGGCACATTTAAAATTCATTATTGCTTTATTATTATTATTATTATTATTATTATTATTATTATTATTATTATTATTATTATTATTATTATTATTATTATCATTATTTATTATTATTATCATTATTATCATTATTATTACCATTATTATTATTATTGTTATCATTAATTTATTAAAATTTGTTATAATATAAAAATCTGTTTTTTAAAATAAATAACATTAACATCTTTTCCAAATTAATATGAAAACCTATTATTTTTAAAAAAACTTTTTTTTTTTAGATAAATTTAAAATAATAACTAAAATCTTTTTTTAAAATAATAACTAGAACCGTTATTTATTTTATTTTATTATTGTTCAATTCAAATTTCATTATCATATTGTATCTGCTCCTCTCATGTAACCTCGCGAACTTAACAATCGCTCTTTAAATTCTGCCTTTAAATTTCTGCTTGCATGGTTTAAATTATGACATTATCTCTCTGTTTGCATGATTCAATTATCTCACGCGTTTACTATTATTTCTGACACATTGCACACATCCGAAGGTTAGGTCTAACTGTTTGGCCGCCGCGCCAATAGTCCGTAAAACTTCACACATTCAATTTCAAATCCTCAAACTACAAACTACAAACCCTAATTTTCACAAATGCCTCGCCGCAGGCAAAATTACAATTTTACCCTTAGCATTAGGTCAAAGAGCCGCCGCGCTCATTTTAGGGTTTCCCGCCGTGGAATCCCTAATTTAACCCTAATTACAACTTAACATTTCAACGTAGAGATTTGGAGTTTCTACACTCCACGTAAGCGTGTCCTTAAGATGCGTTTATTCCCCTTGAGACCTTGACCACAGTCAAGAAGTTTCTAACCTCCCTATTGAGGGGAACTACGATTACTCTCACTCCCGTAAGGATACGTAGGTACAAGATGCGATGTCTTGCCGAGTAAACTTAGAATTAACCCCCTTTATTATTTATTATTGCTTATTTATATTTTATTTATCTTTGCTATTTAATTATTTTGCTTATTATTTTGTAATTGTTTCTTGGATGTAAAGTTGTTTAATTATTTAATTATTATTATGGTTAGTAATTAGGGAGTGTAATAACATGTATGTAATATTAAAATAAATTTAGATCACTTTTAAATAAAGATAATTAAAATAAACACGTCACACACGTAAGTCGATTTTAATCGCCGTCTCACTTCCTAAGGATATCCCTCAAGTTGCCTACGAATAATGGTTAAGTGGGGTGTATAAAGCAAGTCCCTCAAATAGAAAAATCATCAAAGTCCCTTATGGTTGCCTTTACGAATCGAGTCCCTTTCGAAAAATGATGATAGTCCCTCCAGTTTGCTTATTACACCCCACAATGGCCTTCAAAAATCCAATTGCCCCTCACATGTCCCTTAACATCCAAAGTAAGGACTACCTACTCCATTATAGTAGGGATAGTCTTACTAAGGAAAGGATAAAGAATAAGAAAGACCTTAAAACATTAGGGTAGGCTACTCCTAGATACTTGCTCACTTCAAAACTTTTTCACACTTAAACAAATTTCCAACAAAATTTTCAAACAAGTTTTTTCCACATCCATACACGGATTATTTATTAACTATTCTGAAAATTTTCTATTCACACACTACAATTTCAAAACAATTCAAAAGTGAGCTTAAGTACCTAAGAGCCCATGGATAACCATGGATGAAAAGGATGCTAATACCTTCCCTTTTCATAACCTACCCCCCGGACCCAAAATATTCTCTAAGGTCTTTCCTGTTCTTTTATAACCTTTCCTTATGGATAAAATAAAAGTCGGTGGCGACTCTTGCTATCCGCAACATTGTTTAAAGTCAGTTCACCGGGTTACAGTATGGGAACCATGAGCTGGTCTCGGTTTCTGATGTCAAACTTCCCCTTTCTCCATGGTATGGGAACCATGAGCTGGTCTCGGTTTCTGATGTCAAACTTCCCCTTGCTCCATGGTATGGGAACCATGAGCTGGTCTCGGTTTCTGATGCCAAACTTCCCCTTGCTCCATGGTATGGGAACCATGAGCTGGTCTCGGTTTCTGATGTCAAACTTCCCCTTACTCCATGGTATGGGAACCATGAGCTGGTCTCGGTTTCTAATGTCGAACTTCCCCTTGCTCCATGGTATGGGAACCATGAGCTGGTCTCGGTTTCTGATGTCGAACTTCCCCTTGCTCCATGGTATGGGAACCATGAGCTGGTCTCGGTTCCTACCCAAAATGATGGAAACTCGCGAGAGCGCCTTCAAAGAGGGGTTGTAAATTTGTAGATTGTAGATGTAACTGTAGTTGTAAATTGTAATGCTGATGTAGATGTTCGGCTGTGAGCCATAGTGTCATTGTAGATTGTATGTTGTAAATTGTGGCACTGTAGAATTGTTGATGTAAATGTTGTAGATGTAATCTGTAATTGTAGAATTTTGTAGATGTGATCTTGTATTTGTAATTGTAGATGCAATTTGCATTGTATTGGCAATTTGTAGAGCATGCACCGGGGATCTTCAAAAGAGTTGTAAACCGGTTGATACGTGGAGTGTCCTCTTGTAAGGAGATATGTCATTGATAGTACTCGTAATGAACTCTCTGAGGAAGATCATTTTTGAAGTACCTCTGCTGTAATTGTAAAAGAAATGTGAAATTGTAGTAGCAGAAATCCTCAAATGGGGAAGTATCTGTAATGTACTTTGTTTTGTCTTGATAATCTTGAGATAATCCACTGGGGATAGACAGATTGTCTTGAGGAAGTTGTTGTTTGTCGTTTTGAGAATAGATCTGCCCAAAACGAGTTGCTCAAGTAAAGAGATCTTCTGTCATTTAGTTGTAAGTTGTTGAGGAAGTCTTGTAATATTGTTGAAGAACCATTGTGTCTTCAAATGGTGATCCTCATAATGTCAAAATGCAAAATAAATGCACTCTTGATCAATGCTCAAGCTTTGGAGATGTTCATAGCGTGATCGCCAAAGACCGAAGTTCAATTCGGGAAATAACCGAAGAGAAACTGTCAAGCAAGACTCAACCATAGAGGCCTAAACTCCAATGGGAATGTACTGAACCAACTGTCTTCCACGAGGATCGAACTTCGTGGGGAAATGGAAATATTGAGTTTTTTTGCTTAGGGCTGACAATTCTATTTGGAAGGAATAAGACACGCCCAAATACCCAAGGGTAAACGCAATCGAAGAGATAGAGTAAAACATACAAAGGATGCACAAATGCAAATGTTATGCTATCTACTTATATGATATGTGTATGCTTATGCTGACAAGACAGACAAAAGCAACGACCGAATACGGGGTAAACGTCTCGAAACAAACATCCGACCAATCTTCAAAGATAGAAGTACCACTGGGGTTAGATGGAAAACCAAATGTAGGGTCCCAATACTGCTTCAAAACTTCACAATTCTCTTGAGACAAAGTGATCAATCCAGTTGGGGACGTATCATCTTGATAAGTTTGAAATGTTGTATGAAATTGTAGACGGAGGTACCCAAACCGAAGTTTCATAGGGGATAAAATAAACATCCTGGGTCGTCGTAGTTGTTGAATATGTTGGGGTTGAGCTTCCTGAGGATGAAATATACATCTTTTTGCTCCAATCTTCAAATGCCCCAAGTCACATAGTTGAAAACGTCTCGAGAGGATTTTATAAAAAACATGATGTCCAAATGCCCCACTGTTTTCAAACTCTCTAGAGATTCGTCGAATCTCGACGTAACTGCCCCTGACTGGCGGTAAGTGAGTCCTTGAATTTCTTCCAGTTGAACCCAAGACTTGCGCGGATGGGATTTTCTTGGGAAGAATGACTTGCCCCAAGTCAGCAAGGTCTTCAAATATCATCATCAATGTGTGTATGTGGTGTTTCTAAGATGTCCAGCGTATTTAGCATATTTGAAATATCCATTTTGAAATGGTTAATGCAACACACGTTTGTCTTGAAGTTTTGAAAAGGGGTATCGCGATAACTTGTGATCGAAACCACTAGTTAGGATACAAATTGAATCATTATTTATAAAGCCGATGTAAATTTGAGCATAGCTCAAGGAGTCAGGAAACAATATCTCATCGAGTATGCTTTCGAATTAGACCTTACCTCAATTAGGACTTTGAGGGACGTATATGGGTTTAATTTATGACTTGTAGAATGGAGAAAAGGGTTAGTATATTTGTGCCCACCCAATTTTGAAGATGTTTTATTACTTTTTTTGATATTACCCTGCCCCAGGTTAAGAAAATGATGTTTCGGTTTGGGAGGAAGAGAACAGATCCTCAATCAAGGTTTAAAAGAAAGGGTTGACTATGTTGGCTTTCGGGAGGTTTAAAATAATGCCTTACATCGTCAGTAGGGTTTTTATTCGAAGCATACAACAAGAGATCATGTGTTTTACTTCATCATCCTCCTTCCAATTCTCTGTCAGAGCGAGAGA
Source organism: Lathyrus sativus (assembly GCA_963859935.3). Classification (NCBI taxonomy): domain Eukaryota; kingdom Viridiplantae; phylum Streptophyta; class Magnoliopsida; order Fabales; family Fabaceae; genus Lathyrus; species Lathyrus sativus. The sequence continues at coordinate 928,102,968 of OZ012735.1, forward strand.
TCGAGTAAAAGTCGGCATTATAAATAATTTTGAAAAACTATTTGAGTGAAAACGAATGGATTTCTTCAAGACAATCAGTTATTGCATTACTTATTCAAAACAGAAAGTTCTTACATGCAAAATATGCTTTCAATCAAAGAAATAAACACACAAACAAAAGAAAGGAATATAAAGTTCTTCTAAGAGTCCTTTACAGGATCTATATTGTGCTTTCATGTAGACGGGAAGGATATGCAGAAACGTCTGGTGCGCAGCTTTCAGACACGGTGTTGGCGACCTTGAATCATGCCTGGGGAGGATGAACCTTGTCGAGATAGGGGGCTATCTCGCACGTAGGGGACGGAACCCTCAAAGAACAAGACTCTATCTTTGACCAAATTTTGGACGTCTGCTTTCATGCCGTAACAACTCTCGATGTCGTGCCCCGGAGCACCTTGATGATACAGGCAAAATTTGTTGGCATTGTACCAGTACGGAAACCTCTTAGGTACCTTGGGTGGGGCTTTAGTCTGGATATGCCCTCTGTGAATTAGAGCTGGAAACAAATCAGCGTACTTCACCGGGATGGGATCAAACTGGTGAATTACTTCTCTTGGTGTATCTGGAGTCATCCTTTGATACCTTTTCGAAATTGTCGGTGCTGTGGTTGATCTGGAGAGGCCAACCTCTGCCTAGGATGTGGTTGTTGTTCACGCTGAGCGGGCATCGCATACTGGTGCTGAGGACGGGGTACCGGATCTATGAATTCTCTGGAAGGTCCACAGTCACCTCTATTGTTTGGGGCTATACCCAAGTTATGATGGTATTGCTTCACAAAAGCAAAAGTTAAGTCTTCCCAAGACTGAATGTGATTCCTTTGCAGATTCATATACCATGCGGATGGTGCTCTACCCAAACTCTCTTGGAAGCAGTGAATCAATAGTTGGTCGTTCCCAAGATAGGCGGTCATCTTCTGACAAAACATCACCAAATGATACCTTGGACAAATTGTACCTTTGTACACTTCAAAGGCGGGCATCTGGAATCCTGGGGGGATAACTAAGTTTGGAACTAGGTGTGGGTCATGAGCATGGAAATCAGGCGCACGGCTCCTCTTCATCATTTTCCATCGTTCCTCGAAGTCACGGAATTCATTCTTGAATGCTGTAAACTCTGGATCGTCCATTTCCTTTTCTTGCACAGGCTGAAGTTGCATAGGAACAAAGTTGTCGGAGGGACGGCGGAGCGTCGGGTTAGACCTTACTCTGAAGCTAGTCATGCGATCCATGTCTTTGTTCTCCTCACTATCCTTTAATGATACTTCCGGCTTGGTCAGATGGTCGAGACGGCGACTGACAGCAAAGATGGAAAACCGAAATGAGCCACAACAAAGGAATGACACATGCACAAGATGTAAAATGCCATGCTAAATGCAGAACGCTAATGCGAAAATGCAAATGCAGATGTAGGAGGATACTTCAAGAAACTCAAAGTGTTTTTCAGTGTTATAATGTAGGATAATTAAAAACTTTTTATTTTTGAGAAACAATGAAAACAAAGTACTCTTTCAAGAGTTTATTACAACGAAAGCAAAAGGAAACTTAGAACTCTACTCCACGGTCTTCCCCTTTGTACGGAGCTCCTCGGTCAACTGGTCAATGCGCTCCTGCAGCGCCGCTTTCTCGATGATGAGTCGTTCCACGCACTCCTTCCAAGCCATGGTAGTTGAGGGGAGATCATCATTAGTGACAGTACTCGAAGAGGCATGAGGAGAAAATAAATCTCCTTGTGCCTTTCTCTTTCTGGCCACTTCTAATTCTGGAGTCTTCTGAAGTCTTTCCTTCTCTACTTTGAGGGTGAAGAACTTATTCTTCCAGGCAGTCCTCAACTTCCGGGCTTCATCCAAAGCAATCCTTACTTGTTCTATTTCCTCTTCTTCGAACTAGTCGGGGTCATGAGGAGATAATACCATAGGTTCGTGAAAAGGAAAAGGCATCTTGAGATCGAGAGCCCTTTCTCGCACCCAATGTAGATATTTTTCAGAGACAGTACAATCGGGGTATCCTGAAGCAGCTGTTCCTTCCCTATCAATGTATTTCCATGTATAAATGATGACAGTCTTTAGATCTAGGTCCTCTTCTCCCTTGAAATAGATCTCTTCCAATGAAGCCGAGTCAGGCACTTGGGTCATAGGGTGTCCCAACTGTCTACGGGCCAAGGCGGGATTATAACTTATACATCCTTCTCTTCCAATAAGCGGTACGTTGGGAAAACCTCCGATGCTAGGAATCATAGGCACGCCTCCATAGGCGGGATCATACCAGACAACGTCCGAATGGGTAAGGGCCATAAGTATCTCGGACCATCGAGGTGTTGCTACTTTGTCCCAAAGGGACGGATACCAAGTCAAACGAGCGATGAACCATGAGTACAGCAAAGCGGTACAACATACAATGTGTCCTCCTCCTTCGGCATTCCTCGAGTGAATCGAAAAGTACGTATCAGCAAGCAAGGTGGGTACTGGATTCTTGAGTATGAACAACTTGATTGCATCCATATCAACAAAATTGTCAATTTTAGGGAACCAGAAAGTCCCATAGACCAATAAAGCGAAATTGGCTTCCAAGATGAGAGCCTCCTTTCTTTCAGCATGGTAACGGACTTTTTCGATTAAAAAGTCGGCGGGGAACCCAAGGACTCCTTCCTTGGTGATCAGGTGTGTCTGGACATCTTCTAGGCTAAGATGAGTGGCATTTGCAATTTCCTGGTGACTGGGCGTGTCTTCCCTTCCGGTGAATAACGGTCGAACAGTCACAGGCATCCTCAAGAGTTCTGAGTATTCTTCCAAGGTCGGCATCAATTGGTAGTCTGGAAAAGTGAAGCAGTGATACATCGGGTCATAAAATTGAACCAATGTTTCCAACAATCCTTCTTTCATCCTCAGCTCGAGGAAACGAAAGACTCCTCCATATTCTGCTGCGAAGGCAAAGCGATCCTCGACGAGTTCGGCTAGTTCTCCCAATCTTTCGACGTTGGGACTCTGAAAAGTGTACTTCAGGGTTTCTCTTCTGAAATCCATGATTACAACACCTATAGAACGAATTTGAGTTTCTTGAAGTGAACAATGGAAAAGAATGCAATGCAAGATGATTATGACTTCATGGGATTCCTCTATTTATAGGCATTGCGGTAAAAGGAAACATTTTATTAAATTTGAAACGGACTACATAAATATTCTTTTAAAGAGTCCCAAATAAAAGCTAAATAAAAGCTAGTAAAGACACTAAAGAAGCTTTGAATGTTGCTGCTTGAGCTGCTCTTCTAGTTGCGCCTTCTCACGGATAAGGTTGTCCACAATTATTTTCCAAATAGTACATTGTGGGTCGGAGAAAAATAAATCCTCCATGACTTTCCTCTTCTTGCAGGGGAGTAGCTCTTCATCCTTCAATTGTAGCTGTTTCTGAAGTTCAGCATTCTGCTTTTGAAGTTCAGCATTCTGCTTTTGAAGTTCAGCATTCTGCTTTTGAAGTTCAGCATTCTGCTTTTGAAGTTCAGCATTCTGCTTTTGAAGTTCAGCATTCTGCTTTTGAAGTTCAGCATTCTCCTTTTGACACTCATCATTTTCTGCCATTGATACATGGTACTTGTTCTTCCATGATTCCAACTCATGTTGAGATTTCCTTAAAGACACCTCTAACCCCTCGGCTTTAGACATAAAGACATAAGTGGGCTCTCTCTTTGGAGCTATGGGATCTTGACGGGAATAGGGCATCTTTAGATTGGTTGCCCTTTTTCTGACCCACTGGAGGTATGGTTCTAAAGACACACAGTTAGGCTTCCCTAGACTTCTCTTCCCTTTCTTGTGTACGCTACGCCATGCATGTAGAATCTTTCCTCGGAGTTCCATATCATCTTTGAAGAACATACCCTCTACTTGAACACTCTTGGGAGGTTCCTTCAACGGGTATCCCAACTGTCGGCGAGCTAAAATAGGATTGTAGCTGATTCCTCCATCAAAGCTGAGCAACGGTACATTAGCAAAGTCACCGCAGCTATCAATGATTAATACTCCATCATACACTCGGTTGTACCAATCAATGTCGGAATGGGTCAAAGCCATAACCCTTGGAGACCAATGCTCTTTGCCAATGTTTGTAAAAGAGCTAGGCTTCGGCAAGTGCGAAATAAACCACTTGTAAAGTCGAGGTACACAGCAAGTAATCATCCCTCCACCACGAAGGTTTCGGAGATGTATAGAGTGATATGCATTTCCCAACAGAGTTGGCACTGGGTTGTTCTTCATAAAGATCTTGAATGCTTTGAGATCGATGAAACCTTCGAAACTTGGGAATAAGAACAGCCCATAAACAAGCAAAGCAAAAATTGCCTCAAACGGAGCCTTATTAGAATAATCAGCATAGAAGGAAGCTTTCTCGATTAGGAAACCTGTCTTTAAACCAAGAATCCCATCCTTAGTAACTAGGTTGGCTTTGACGTAAGATACCTTCAAACGGAGAGCTTTAGCAATGTCTTTCTCATCGGGGTCCTTTTCCAAGAAGGGAAAAGGAGATTCCTCAAGGACAGGTAGACCAACCAAAAAGGAATACTCTTCTAATGTAGGTAACAGCTGAAAGTATGGAAAGGTGAAGCAATGGTAGAGAGGATCATAGAACTGTAGTAGAGTGGCAAGAAGTCCTTCATTCACTGAGCAACCCAATAAAGATATCAACTTCCCATACTTGTTCTTGAATTCTTCTTGATCTTTGATGAAACCCCACAACTTCTTTAGGTCATCCAATTTGGGACTCTTAAAAGTATATTTCACAGTATGTCTTTTATCTGAAGCCATAGTGACCTACAATGTCCATAAACGAAAGTAAATCCCATGAAGTCCAATGCAGAATGATGCTATATGAATGCAGCAAACACAAATATTCACATAAGGACAATAAAGATAAACAAACAAAGGGGCGCCCTAGGTTTGCAACGAGCATGGAGCAAAGGTGTACCCTTCCCAAAGGTTTAAGGACTAAAGGTTGTTTGGTACCTGTAGAACAAGGTTCTAATGGGACTCAGAATCATCAGCCCATCTGTCGGATATTATCAATTTTCCCAATTACTTGAGGATTAATAATATTCTCAAGAGGACTTCTTTTGAGTGTAGCTTCGCGTAGCACTATTTCGGAAGTACTTCCTCATAGTCTCGCACTACGTCCTAATAAAGGCCAAAGTTGGGTTAAGGTAACTACGGTCCTCAATATCATAGGCTCCAAAATCGAAAGTAGTGAGTGTCTTCACGATTGATCGTTCAACAGTACTATTTCGAAAGGGCCTCAACTGAGCGTGATTCTCGATTCAACTTAGTAGGGATTCCACTCCCTATAAGCCTTATCGAATATATCACCATCCTATCTTAATTTCTCTCAAGTTCGGGTGCAGAACTTTATCTCACCACTCAAGGACAACAATCCCAAAAGAAATACAAGAGAAAATAAACATTTAAGCAGGTAAGCAGATATATAAAGCAGTAAACGAATAAAATAAGATAGGGAAACCCACTAGAGATTCCCCAGTGAAGTCGCCATTTCTGTCGCGGTGAAATTTGGATACCAAACCATTGATTAGTTTGAATCTTTAATTCATTTTGCAACCGAACTTTGATTTGTCCAAAGGAAGGGATAAAGATCGAAATTCCCACAATGCAATGCAAATGCAAGCTGGATTGTTTAGGTTCGGGGGTTGGTTAAACTTAGGGAAGGTACTAGCATCCTAAGTTTCTGTAGTACTCTACAGGAACCTCTTGTTTTATGTTTGTTTATTGCTAAGTGTTTATCTGCTTAATGGTTTAAAGACCCTAGGGGTTTATATCTAAGTATACTCGATAAGGCATCGCACCTTGTGCCTACATATCCTTACGGGAGTGGAATCAGAGTATGTTGTAGTTCACCCTAAAGGGTTAGAGGAATTCTTTGACTGTGGTCAAAGTTCCTACGGGTTTAGGGTAGTTGTTTTGATTGGGTTTAGGAGAAGAGATGAGACTTCATGTTAAGGGAGAGATAACCGCCACAAATGTAAAAGGGGTTCGTAGGAAATGGTCTTTGCATCGTCTTAAGAAAAGGTCTTACATACTCGGATGGTCGCCAAGTATGCCTTTGTCGTTCTTAAGGCAAAGTCCCTACATGTTTGATTGTATTGTTTGTGGGGGTGGAGATTATATCTCGCTTAAGATGATTAACATCTTTTCTCTAAATGTGTTTGAAAAAAGTTGTACTGTGTTGATTGTTTTGTCTAAGTTGTAAAGATAACGGTCCTTCCTATGGGGTAGGATCTAAACTTAACTGATCAACTTGAATGGGATCAAGGATCAAGGGGAATATGATGCTTATGATGTGCAACTACACACAAGTGTTGACTCATGTGTAGGTTTTTCCTTTGGACGGAATGCAATGCGATGCAATGAGATATAATGACTTGCGGTAAAGATAAATTGCAGAAAGTAAATACGGAAATATAAACCATACACGAACGCATGAAAGCGCTAAGTGAGTGTGTGCATTGTGACTAAGGTAAAGCAGATAAAGATAAATGTAAATACGCATGAAAGCGCTAGGTGTAAGTGAAGGTGTTGTGAGGTGATTGAGTTGATTAAAATGTTTTAGGAAGTTGGTTCGATTTTAATCGTTGATTTGATTTTAGAGAAAAAAGTTGAGTTGGTTTAATGAGGTTGATTTTATTTTGTTGTCAGTTTTGCTAAAAGTTGATTTTATTGATTGGAATTGATAAAAGAAATGAAGTTGATTTAATTGAATTTAAAGGAAATTCTGGATGTGAATTAATTTTAATTGAGTAGAAATTTATTAAAATGCAGTTTGTATTTATTAGCATAAAAGGTTATTATAATTTTATTTTTACTTAAAAAGTTTTAAGTATAAAATAGCTATATATTATTTATCTAAAAAAAACTTATTAATTTATAAGAGGTGACTTAAAAAGATTAATTAGTTAAAAAAACATTAATTTAATTTTTATAAAAAAGTTGATTTATTTTGATGGAAGCTGATTAAGTTATGATTAGAGATTAATTAAAAGGTTAATGGTGATTAAGGGTGATAATGGGGTAGTTAGTGGGTTAAGTGTGTGTGTGGTGATTAGTGTAATTAACAGATTACAAAATAATAAAAAAAAATAAAAATAAACATAAAAATGAAAGAGGGACGGGAACCCTAGATTTTTCCCCAAATCCCCTTTCCGTCGTTCCCTTTTCCGCCGTTCATCGCTTCTTCCTCCTCTCGCCTCCGATCACATCTCTCTCTCTCTCTCGCCCCTCTCAACTTCTTTGATTTCTGTCATCTCTTTCTCCTCCTATTTCTTTGTCTCATTCTTCTTTGACTTCCTCTTTCGATCCCCTATAAAACAAACAAAACAAAACAGGAGACAATAGATTACAATATTAGCCAGAAATGCTCACGATTTGTATGGAATTCTGCAGGTCCTGATGGCAATTGACGGAGGTAAGTTAACAACATCTGGAGGTAAGTTAACAACATCTGCTATGGTTTCCCCAAGAATGATTTGTACACACTTAAAAGTAATATTGAATCCACATCCTACTGGTGCAGACTTGCCAATCCATCTCAAGACCAATCTTCAGTGAACCGTGTCGCGAGCGTTTAAGGCTACTCTTGGCTTGGTAAGGTTGTGACTCAGAATCATCATAGGAAACAATCATCATATGTCCAAGTTCCAGGTCATTTATTCCATTATTGTTGATCGAATTTGTGCAGAAAGCGGAGAATGGCCCCATGTGCAGTTTGTGCGTCCGTTATATAAAACTGGTGTTGCAATTGTTGCTTGCTGGCTTCGTATAATTGTTGTTGACGTTGGGATTGCGAGTAATTGCGTTTGAAGTTGATGCTTGTAAAGCCGGTGGCTGGGATTCATGAATTTTATTACCGTCCGTGGTTATCGTGTAGCCGAAAACAAAATCTGGTGGCTCTAATTGAAGCTGACAATGTTTCCTGAATTGTTCATGTTCTCCGTTTGTTTTTGCAGGTAGCGGAGGCTTGGTTTCTCTTAAGGCGTAGACATTCCTTGCCGGTTATGGAACTCAATGAGGTTGCAGGAAGTGCAGGGTCAACATGCCTTTGTTTTGGTTTCCCATTGGCAAAATGTTGGGACATGGTTAGGACCTGGCTGGAAAGCGAGTGGCAGCCTACTGTAATCCCCGGTGAGTCCTGAACTGTACATCGAGAAGTGAATCATTTCAAATTATTTGTGTGCTCTAGTTGTTGTATTGATGCGTATCTGTTATGTTGACCGCTGTCGCCGATGCATTCGTATCTTGCTGTTAAAGTCTGGACCAATCAGAGCTAGAAATTGCTGCTGCCCTCAGAGCCACCAACTGTCGTGACATCCAATGCATGGTTCTTAAGCACGACATCAGGGTAAGTGTTTATACATTTCGATTCCTTCTCTTGTAAATGCTTTTGCCATTCGCCTCTGTTGATTAACTTGGTATTTTTGCGTTTGAGGTGCTATCAAGGCATTGGTCAATCAAATTGTCTTCAGATATCTTGAACCACTTGATTTATCATCCCACGGGGTTAGCACGTTTACAATCAGGAAAACTTCCTCGACTTACTTCGCGGACTGCAGTTGAAGAATCTTCAAGACCTTCCTAATTCTTCGAGACTTTTCCAGTTAACCGAGAATGAAAGGCCACCAAAGCGCTATCAGCTATCAACCTTTCTAGATGATCAACACACTGCCGTAATGGAAGACAATCTACCTGATCCACTCGCATTCCAAGGATAAACATTAATTCGCTGAACGCTGAAGGTGAGTGAGGCATTCCTGGTGTTTTGAAAATCTCTTATTCCTGTAAAGAAATGTTGCTGTTGTGAGCTTTTGAGGCTAGGTTGGTTATGATATGATTCGCCGCTAACATCGTTATCATCTGTGACAGGTATTGGCCGGTATTTCAACGGTTCAAAGTGTTTGCGTCTCTCTGAGAGCTTCGTGAGATTCACAGCCAGTTCAAGGTTGATATTGAGGTCGTGGCTCGAAGCTATGGGACTGACTTGTTTGCAAAACTGTTTGATGAAGAGGCCTCGGTGCCTAGGGAAATTATCAATGCGCCTATCACCTTCTGTATCATCACTTATAGAAATGCTTCATTGTGATATTCTGATATTGTTGGTTGTTACTGATCCTGTTGTAATAATTGCTTGCAGCAGCTGGATGCGGATGGTGGCCATGAAGACGGGATGAAGTGGATTCATCTGAGATAGACTAGAGATGTCGTGCTGGTTTCTACGTAACATATTCCCACAAGCTCCTTGCCATCCAAAAAGAATCACTGGCTGATAAGGTTAACCCAAAAGTTGTTGAATTACTGGCTGATCCCGAGGAGTAATCCCAATCCGCTTGGAAGGCTAGCAAGCTGCGCCTGTTGTTGAGTCTTAAAGCTGCAAGACCATGAATGCTTACCTTCCAGCAGAGTAACACAACAACCATGCTGACAGACAAAGTCATGGTGTTATCGTGCTCCTCAAACAGTCCAAGGGTGCCTCTGAACGTGTAGATTCCTTTATGTGAATAATACGCCGGCGTAGTTCAGTGGCATACCACCTTCTATTTTATTCCCGATGCTACTTTTTGCGACACTTCAATGCTGCGGCTCGAGACAGCAATTTCAATGGTGTTAGAGACTTCGAAAGTGTCGACGACGTCTTGATAGTTTGCCTCTCCCTTTTTGTTAATCCATCTTTAAGAACTCCTAGTTATGCGTTGTGTATGTTAAGTTTGTCTTGTAACCATCTGAGTAAACCTTGGCTTCACTTAGAATTTGTGATATGGAAATGGTTTCAATTGTTTGGTTTTGATGAGTTTACTTTGTAAGGAATTGCACTAGCAGTAATCATTTGCGAATGAAAACATCCTAGTGGATTACTGGTACTTTGATGTTAATCATTTAAACCCTTGTAGCGCGAATGCAATAGCTGAGTTTTCTCAAACGGCTTGTAACTGTTTTGTGATCTTACAGTTGAATAGGAAAATCATAAATCAGGTTGAATCAAGTTATGCTCCCCCGGTAAGTCGCAAATGTTGAAGTATAAGCATGCTTGAATGAGTCTTCTACTCTCAACTAGGACCCTTATAAATAACATGGATAGGCTTGAATATTTGCATAAGAATCCCCCTGTTCTTGTAATTTGGGTCGTTAACCTGAGCTCATGTCTTTGAATTTATAATAAATTCTCTTATAGACTTGAGGTTGACTTAAGAATGCGGACTTCTAATTCACATCTTCTTGAGCCCATAACTTATATGATACCAAAATATGAGCGGGGCCTCGAACTTTTTATTGGCGAATTCGGGATTTAAGACCTTGGACTACTTCCTTCCGAACATATTTCAATATTGCTTATCTTCGAAATTATGCGTCTACACAAACTAGTTAGCCGTAAACATAAAATAGGTAAAAAACCAATTAATAATAGAAAACACGTAAAAGGAGGTGGTTTCTTGTGGTCAAAAATTAGGGTGCAACAGCGTTGTTTGTAGTTTCTTTTGCTTTTCCGTTGTTGATTTATTATGTTGTTTTGTTGTCTTGCGTTGTTTTTTCCCAAGAGTGGTACTCCTTATACCTCTGTGATTTAAGTTGTGCTTTCTGTGATTTGTGTCATATGATTCAAGTTAAAAAAAATACTTGGTTCGACTCACATTCCCAAAACCAAAATCTAAAAATATCTAAATATGTTTGATTCGAGTCAAGCACTCTGATTCAAATCAAACTATTTTTATTTGAGTCATGGAGTGTTGTGATTCAAATCACACAAACTGAAGTAAATTCTACTTTTCAAAAATGTGTTTGGTTTAAGTGATAATACGTGTGATTTGAATCATGAATGAATAATGTTTGTGGAAAAACTGATCAGTCTCAAGAGAATACACTGGGTAAAAGAGTGTTGGTTATGATAGAGTTATACTTTAGATGAATTGTATATTAGTGTTAGTGATCTTGATTATAATCTAATCAATAACTCGGAAGAAGATCATTATGAGCTAAGTGTCCTGCCATCTTAGTAAAATTTCTCTTTCTCTTTATTATATTTCAAATCTTAGAGTGGTATATTTTATCAAGAGAATGCTATTTTTATTTCATTCTAACTCTTTATTGGTTTAAATTTTATACATTAAGATTAAGATATTATTCAATGTGTAACTTAGACGTCTAAAACTAACCGATTTAATAGAGTAACAACTTCTAATACTATTTTCAATATAATGTACTAAGAAGAAAACTAAAATGCATTTTTGAAGTTTGTATAAATTACAATCGATACTTTACAAAACTTTCCAATTCTTATATAATACAAATTAATAATTATAAGACATAACATACTATATATTTATGATACCCAATATTTTTTTTTAAGATATTAAGTAACATATCAAAATTTATATAAAAATTGTATAAAGATTTATATAAGAATTGTATTGCTAACTTAAATATTCATGGTTGATGGAGTATTATTTAGTTGATACCAAATAATTTTTGTTGATCAAAATCAAAATTACTTTAATTCAGTTATGTAATAAAATTAATTTAATCATATTTATTAAAATTAAGACCAAAACACAGCAATCATAATCAATATATTAACTTTATCTATGAATACAAATTAACATTTCAAATGTAGTTACAGAAATTTTTTATTTCATTAAACAAAACCAGATGCATATGAATTATAATTACATTCAAGAAATTAAAAAAATAGAAAATAAATCAAAAGAAAAATGAACAAAATAATTTAAATAATCTTTATTTAAAGGAATTTACTATTTTAAATAAATCAAAATTTCTTATTGTATCGGTTATTGAAATTTATTACTATGTATTTGAATAATTATAAATCACAATAATTAAAAAAGAATATTTGATTTAATTTGCGGAGGAAAAGAATGAGCATATGTATTTTTATAGATTTATGGCAAATGCTTATTTTTCCCACTTGGGTTCACCCTGCTCTAAGTAGCATCTTAGAAATAAATTGATTTCCTAACATCACAATATATCCTATTCACCCTGCTCTAAGTAGCATGTTAGAAATAAATTGATTTCCTAACATCACAATATATCCTATTCATTTCCAAAATTTTTAGGGATGGATGCTCGAATCAATCTCCTTAGTTATATAAACTATAATAATTCCACTATAATAATACCATTAAAAAGAAATCATTTTACACAAAAGAAAACTATCATTAAAAATATATTTTCAATGTTTCAAGATGTAGATAGATAGAAGGTATCAAAAGGAAATCAGAACTCTAATAGAAAAGGTTAAGATCAAGAAAGTCAAGATTAAGAGTAAGCTCCACCAGTTTTGGACCAAGCGCTTTGTGTACCAACTCCATCTTTAAAACGCACATTTTAGTGTTGTCTTTAAACACATTTTCTATCCTAGTAGATATGTTTGCCGAAAAGATTATTCATGTTGATAAAATTGTCTCCATCATAAATAAAAAATTGTCTCCATTATAAATAACACCTATGGTTGATCATGGTTGATCATTGAATGGGAAAATCCAAAAAGTTAAATGTCTCTAACTCTTCACCAAAACACTTGTGCGCACAGCTTCTTTAGGACTGAGTCTGGACAGAATATTAGCCCGTATTTTTGGGAGAATCTTGCTCTATTGTTACTTTGTAAATATTTGCACTTTTGATAATATGACAATATGAAGAACAAACTAAAAGGCAACACAAAATGAGGTTAGATGATAACAAGGTGATAACAAAATATTCACAAATACAAGCATTAAAAGAAAATAAAAGCAATAAAAGCAAGACGAAAAATCAATCAAAATATGAAACACAAATGGATTTATTCTGAGTAAATTCACTAGAAGCAGGTGATAAGCCCAGGCTGGCCAAAAAAACTGTCAAAAATACCTGAGCAGAGCGGGGTTGGAGGTAAGTTAGGTGTTGGAGGTAAGTTAGGGTGTAGGATGGAAATGGTTATCGGCTTAATCACTTGACACTGTTCATGGATAAGGGTTTGGATGGTGGACCGGTCATAGTAGTGGGTTGACCCGGTTTTGACACGAAACCGGTTTCCACATATTGAACGCTCATCGCGTTTCTCGTCTTCTCCCTCATCGTGTTTCTTGTCTTCTTTCTCCTCTCTCACTCATCATGAAAATGGAACGATTAAACCACGATTCCATGGGGTTATGGCCCAGTTTCTTTCACTCTTTCTAATGGTACCACTCGTTTCTCTCGATTGTTCTTCACACTCATCAAATCAAACATTAACCAGATGAACCCTAGATCGACTAATTCAACAATCCAAACAGTTAACAGAGGAATTCGTCTCTATATGTATCTGGAAATGGTAATAGAAGCGTAAAAGGGAAAGATTAACATTGGAATACCTTAATCGCAACTTTGAATTTTCCGGCGAGATTAGACTTTTCAGATACGTAATTTCCGATCTCCAATTCTTTGTTTCCGGAGCTTTCTTCTTCTTGATGTTGATGTTCTGTTGAGGTGAGGTGAAAAGAGCTTGTTCAGTGTTGAAGTATACGATTCAGTGAGTTGAGGATTGGTGCTGAAGTGTGAGTTTCAGAGACGAGTGATTATGATGATTATGATGAGGTTGAAGAAGAGGTTATGGTGTGGTGGAGGAAGAAAATGGCGCAAGGGAGAGAGGAGGAAGAGGATGAAGGTTTTAGTAGAGGTGACGGAGAAGAGATGAAGAAGGTTGAGTTCTCAAAACTGTGAGGGTTAGTTAGTTTAGGGAATTGATGTAATGACGAGAGTAAAATGGAGGGTTAACAATATAATCCGAGTTTCCAAAATTCTGTTATTCAATGTTTTTTTCCTTTGTTATTTGAAGTTTATTAATTGTTTGGGAATGCTATTATTTTATTTTACCTGAGTTGATAGCCGACTTTGTTATGAAATCAGCTGAAGGTTTTTTTATTATTTTATTTTCAGTTGTTAATGAATTTTGGGAATGATCACAATTTGGGAATGGAGATTGAATATTGATATATTGATTTTGTGCAAGCCGAAGTTGTTATGAAGAATAGTTAGAAGCATGACAAGGGAAGATGATCATCATACTTAATTATAATCCTTCCACCAAAATTTCTGCCAAAATTCCAACAAAAAATTCATAATAATAAATAAATAAAATTAAAAATAGCTAAAAATACTTACTTCCATGTTAATAATTAATTAATTAAAAAAATAAAAAATAATTATTAATAAATTAAATTATCAATTAATTAATAATTCTAATTCTCTCTTCTCATTCTCACGCTTCATCATCATTTACTCCTCACTCGTCCCATTAATTTCCCACACCCCTTTATTTTTTCATTACCAATTAATTAATCAAAAATAAAATAAATAAAAATAATTTAAATTAAATAATCAAGTAATCAATCCTCTCATTTCCACAATTTCGTCCACTTAGCTTTCAATAATCAATAATTTCATTCCTACAATTTCATCCACTTATTTTTTTATAACCCCTTAAAAATAGTATAACCTCATATATTCTATTAATAAGATAAATAAATAAATAAATATTAATTAATTAAATGACTAAATATTTAATATCATTCCTTTTCATTTACAGGATTTCACGTCATCATTAACTCCCCACTCATTCCATTGGATTTATTAGACAACACGCAAATTTATTTACGAGGATTTCTTATGGCGTCCATTGGATTTATTAGACAACACGCAAATTTTCAACAATGTTCTCAGGTTTCAGAGATGTATCTCTGGACACACCACACTTTCACTGAAATAAAAAAATTTCGGAGATATATCTTCGAAAGAAATTGAAACTGAGATACGTTGGAGAAAAATTAAAAATAATTCTTTCAGAGGAAGTTTCGTAGTTATTTCTCTGAAAATTTCTGCCACCTTTACATGTCAGATTGCTCCGAAGATATATCTCCGAAAGTTTCTGATATATTTCAAACCTGCATGATCACCCCTCATTGCAACCATACTTCTTCACCACTCTTACCTTCTCTCCTAAATACCCTACATTCTCAATCCTATTTTTCACTTCAAAACTCAAACTTTTTGGTTCAACATACCAAAGGAAGCAAAAGAAGATCGAATTTCAGGTAAAGATTGCTCATTTCCATCAACATTGTTCACATTAATCATAAAAAAATATTGCAAAAAAGTCACGTAGCTTCTGGAGATGTAACTCCGGAATGTGTTGAAGATGAACACTTCCGGATATACATCTCTGAAACATGTCTATGTTCATTTTCCCAGCAGTATGTTAATTTTTTGTTATTATTTGTATTGTTCCCAAATAGATATGGTGCACCTCGATAATATCTCAAAAGAATTATTTTCTACGAACGATGTTTCTCTTAATGTTCAAGGGGTTATTGTAAAGTCGGTAGACATTGTCGTTGACTTCAATAACAAGCAAGAGTTTTAAATTTGTGATATGTTGCTCGAATGGATTCGTATGACGACATCTAGATTTGGTTTTGGCGTGGTTATAGATAGGTCGGATAACGGTTCAGATAGAAGAGACACATTTGTTACTATATTGTACGAAAGAAACAGAAAGTATCAGACTCCTCTACGGAATTTTAAAAGAGACGACACTGGTAGCAAAAAATGTGAGTGTTTGTTTAAGATCTGTGGTTAAATATTGAGTAGTAGCAAAAACTGGAGATTTAATGTGATTTTTGATTTGCATAACCATGAATTATGCTTAAAATTAGCTGGTCATCCCAGTGTATGTCGGCTTAAGTCGGAAAAGAAGACATGTATCAGTGACATGACTTTGAATCTTGTCCAGCCGAAAAATATACTTGCAACATTGAAACGGAAGGTACCCGACAATATATCAAATATCAGACAAGTTTATAACATTCAGTGTCGTACTAACAAGGCCATTAGGGGATATATAACTGAGATGCAACAATTGTTGAAATTGTTGGATGATAACAGTTACATGTCCCGGTACCTAACTTACGACGATGGAGTTACGATAAGAGATATTTTTTAGACTCATTCGGATTCAATAAAATTGTTCAACACGTTTCCGACAGTGCTCATTCTTGATTCTACCTACAAGACCAATAAGTATAGACGTCCATTATTTGAGATGGTTGGTGTTACATCAACCGAGAAGACATACTCCGTTGGTTTTGCATTTTTAGAGTGTGAAAAGGAGTACAATTTTATATGGGCATTATAGATGTGTCGGTCACTTTCAAAGGATCAAGGTGAGATGCCTAAAGCTATTGTTACGGACCGCGACACCACATTGATGAACGTGATTGCAAAGGCATTTCCTTCTTCTTATGCATTACTTTGTAGGTATCACATAACAAAGAATGTGAGAAGTCGGGTTAAACTCGCGGTAGGGACGAAACAAGTAAAGTCCGAAGGTGGAAAATTGGTGAAGTCGGGTGTGATTGTTGAAAAGATAATGGATGCATGGCATTGTATAATAAATTCTTCCATAAAATAAATATATGCGAATTCCGTCATTTATTTTTGGAAAGTGTGTGACATTCTTGATTAGGTGAAGGAGAAGATAGTTTGTGCGTGGACTGATAATGTTTGACACCTTGGAAATACAAATACCAGCAGAGTTGATTCGACATGTGCTTCTTTGAAAAATTGGTTAAGAAATAGTAAGGGGGATTTGTGTTGAGACTGGGACTCCATGAGCCACATGATTCAAAACTAACATAATGAGATACAAACAACATTTGGTCGAAGCATTGCGGTTTTGGAACATCAATTTAAAGACAACATTCTTTATTCTCAATTGGTTGGCAATATTTCTCGTGCGGGGTTGAACTATATCTTTCACGAGGCTAAACGAGATGAAAATGTAGGCTTCGATAGCGCAAAGTGTGGTTGCACTACTGTGAAAATATATGGTCTCCCATGTGCTTATGTTATTGCAAAAAAGTTAAAAATAGGTGAGCCAATAAGAATGGACGAAGTTTTCCCTAATTGGAAAAGACTTAGGTTTGATGATGACGGTTGCATGGAAGGAGGTAAAACAAATATCTCTATTTTAATCAAATGGGAAGTGATACAAGAGAGATTTTCGAAGGTCGATGACAACATGAAACTCTAAATCAAAGAACAATTGAGGAAGATTTCCTATCCCGAAACAACCGACATGAAACCGCCTTCTCAACCGATAAAAACAAAAGGGATGACAGTTGCATGAAGAGAGGTAAAACAAATATCTCTATTTTGACCGAATGGAAAGCGATACAAGAGAAATTTTCGAAGGTCGATGACACCATGAAACTCCACATCAAAGAACAATTGAGGAATATTTCCTATCCCGAAACAACCGACATGAAACCTCCTTCTCAACCGGTAAAAACAAAAGGTTCTCCTAAGAAAATGAAGCCTACACCGAACGACAACTCTACTACATGGCCTCTTTCATATTCTGAGCATGTTGACAAACTCTTTCCCGATTCACCGACTCTTAAATCTCAAAAAAGTGTTGTGAAAGGGGCCCGTATTAGCAAACCACCTCTGACGCCAATTCCATTGGAAATACCATTCATCAACGAGATGTTGGTTTTTATGCACAAATACATTGACCGTATCGTCAATGTCGAGGGGGGCGGTAATTGTGTTACCGAGTCGTTTCGACTTTGCTTGGTAGAGGAGAGAATAGTCATGCACTTGTCCATCATCAACTTATCCAAGATTTGAAAACGCATAGAGAATCGTACACGTGGTTGTATAAAAAGAAAGAAAAATTCAAAGCGGTTTATAAGTCTCTTGTTCCTTGCTTGAGCGGTCCGGCACCGCAGTCAAAATGGGCGACCTTCCCTGAAATAGGTCATCTAATTGCATGTGCATATGATAGGGTGTGCATTGATTTAACACGCTACGAATTTTCGAAAACCTTTTTTCCACTGTGCACCGCACCACCCCAAAATCCAAATGAACGCATCATGTGTATTGGATGGATTTCTAAATCAAGTCATTTTGTTCAAGTATACTTGAAACCAGGATGCCCCATACTACCTACATCACAGGAATGGATGACTGATCTGTTGTTGCGCGCGGATCAAAATGAGTATTTTTGTAAAAATGCAGTACAATGACAGTAAATCGAAATATCGTTCTCACAAGGATTCTTATTTGAATTAATCTACCGATTTTACAAATGGGGGGGGGGGGTTTAGGTTTCTGATTAAGAAAAAGCACTTAAAATAGTTGATTACTGAAATAAGTGAATATAGTAACGGATCCACTGCCTCGGTTCTTACTAATCATCGACTGATAAAAATACAATTTTCCAAGCGGATCTTATATCCTATTTGATAACAATATCATTCAACAAGTGTGATTGATATCGTGAGAAACATGTTCCTATCGTCGGATGAAGCATACGGTAAAAGATAGCGCAAATTAACAATTAAGCAGAGTTAATCTACGATTAAAATTAGGAACACAGATCAATCAAATTAAATCAAACATATTGTATGATAATCAAATTAAGCAAACAACAATCACATGATATAATTGAAAGGAATCGAATTTAAATTGTAAATATCATAACAATCTTAAAGTTTGAAACCTGAGTACAGTGAATCCGTCAATAAGGTATTAGTTCTCCATGAGTTTTACAAGCGTACAATTTTTCTCGTGAATAGTGATGATGAACAGTAAAACGAGGTCCCTCTACAATGTTATGCGGCTGCTGGTAAAAAGAAAAACAAGGGATCCAGTTCATAATCCAACTGGGTCGAAAACATAACCTAGACCCAAAACTAAAATAAATTTCTAATGTTGTAACTTCAATGAATTATTCAACTATCCTACAGTCCGAATCAGCTTCTGACTTCAACAAGAAAGTTGTAGCTCTTTCTCTCAGCTTTCCAACGCTTATTAGAATGCCTCGATCCAATTTTTGTAGAATTAGTTATAAGTTTTCTCGTGAAGGCTGCAATTGCTAAAAATAAAATACAAAAATTAAATAAAGGCATAAATAAACTAGATTAAGAAAGCATAACAAAATAAGAAATTAAGCAAAATAAACTAAGGAAATGAATAAGTACAAATATAGAGGATTGTGCATTAATATGCACTGATCAATGACTCATTCAATCGTAAATGTCGAGATATGGTCGGATCATTTTATGGAAAGGATGCTTGAATTTGAGAGATTGAACAACATTCAGAAAGAAACAAATGCACAAAAGTCCAAGGGGGTGACACCTATAGATTTAGCCGGCAACACATGTTTTGATGCGTTTTAATTTCTTGTATGATCGGACAACTAATTGTATTTTTTTAAAGTGCAATGTAATAGTCATTTTTTATTCATATTTGTTGTTTAAGAACCTTTACTTTGTATATTCACTCTTATGTATTGTCTGCCAATTTGTTCTGGTTTCAAAATGTAGCAGGAAAACTTCCGGAAATGTATCTCCAGGAGGCTCTAAAATTATGTTGTTTCAAGGAAAGTTCCAGAGATGTATCTCTGGAACAAGTAAAATGGCGTCGTTTCGTATATATCTCTGGAATAATAATGACAGACAATAAATGGTTTATAATCACCTAGGCCGTCTATAAATGAGAGGCTTTTTGTGCTATCTTTCACATAAACTAAAAATGTCTCAATTGTGTGAAATCAAGATATGTTGGTATGTCGCAGATGTCTCCTACTCTGACGGCAAAATACACGGGCAGACGTTCAAACTCACGAATCTCATCCCACTCGATGATATCGTAAACGAAATCCATTATCTCCTACCTTACGGAGACAAACGAATGATTGTGAAGCTCGAGTACCATTCGCCTTAAGTCAACAGCAAAGGGAACATTATGTTCAACAAATTTGCGCTCAAGAATCGAGGGGATGTTATCAAGATGTGGCGAACATATTTCGGTTTTGAAGAGAAATTTTCGCTCGAGTTGGAAGCGACGATACAAAGAACGGTCTATGACATCTTGATGATGTGCAAGCGTCTACCGGATAATTGAAATGTAATATATATATAGTTTTTGTTGAAATCATCATGGTAATGCCGATTTTATTTTATGAATGTCGATTTTATGGTTGCAATCTTCATTCTTGTGTATGTTGTCTCTGGTTTTTTCCAAAAATATGTATACGAAAATATTTCAGAGATGCATCTCCAAAATTAATTAAATTCAAGTTAAAAAATATGCGTCTAGAGATATATCTCTAAAATCTGAAGATATTTTCGAAAGCACGCATGTGCCTAATAACCCCGAGGTTGCCATAAGAAATTGCCTTATTTAATAATATCAATTTTCATTTATTTAGGTCATATATGGATAGTTTCTTTCCCCTTCTTCATATTGTTTATTTTTCCTTCTTCGTATTTAATCAAAATTGATGGAACTCAATTTTCATCAATTTTCATATTTAGTATAATTATCTATGTAGCATTGCTGCAAAAAAAGGGGAAGCCGGCAAACTAGACAGAAGAGTCTCCACCGAACGTTATTTATCCCAAAGAGAGAGAAAGGAAACGATCGAAGAAAACCTGACGAAAAAGGAAAAGACAAGGTCATCGCAACCAAATCTTGGGTTCGGGAGTCGGTTACGCAAGGGGAAGGTATGAGCACCCCTCACGTCCATTGTACTTAACGGGATCCACGCTTGTTTTCTAATCTATAGGTGAAAACTATCTAAAGGCTATTGCTAAACAGGGTGAATAGAAAGAACAGACTCGATAGGACATCGTCACCTTATGCCTACGTATTCCCTCGTGCAATAGAAAAGTCAGAGCCAACGTAGTTCGGGAACTACGGGGGGAGGTTGCTCGCCAAGACATCGCTGTCTTGTGCCTATGTATCCTCATCTAGTATGAGAAATCAGAGCAAACGTAGTTCAGGAAAACTACGGGTCAAAGGTGTTTTTGTGAGTGACGTTAAATCTCCATTCTAGCAGTTAGGGACGATGCCTGTTTGCGGTAGAACAAAAAAAATAACGTACTCTTGGGTAAAGGGATGGGAGACTAAAGAAGAGTGCTCACCAAGTGTTGCGGTGGAAAGAGGATATCAAACTATTAATTAGTTTGAATCACAATTCTTGATTCACAACCGCTCTTTGATTTATCCGAAGGAAAAGGTCAAAAGAGGGAAAACCTATTTTTGCATCGTAAACACAATGCGGGGAGAGACCTAGGTAAGGGGTTGGTTAAGCTTAGGGAAGGTACTAGCACCCTAAACTTCTGTAGTACTCTACAGGAACCTTTTGTTTATTGTATGCTTTTTATTTTATTATCTGTTTGATGTATATATTGAGCTAAGGGATGGAGTGACCTATAAGACCTAAGGGTTAGTCCTAAGTTTACTCGGCAAGACGTTGCACCTTGTGCCTACGTATCCTGGATAGGGAATGGAATCAGAGTAATCGTAGTTCCCCTCGAAAGGGAGGTTAGAAACGTCTTGACAGTGGTCAAGGTTTCAATGGGGAAATAAGCGTTCTTAAGGAAGCGCTTACGTGGAGTTCTGAAACTCCTATTTCTATGTTGAAAAGTTGAATTGAAATTAGAGTTAAATTAGGGTTGACTAAATGTTCCACGGTGGGAAACCCTAAAACAGAGTACGGCGACTCTTTGACCTAATGTTAGGGTAAAGGGCGTTTTCGTCCACGGCGGGACCTAGGCTATTAGGGTTTTGAAACGGTCAAAAATTAGGGTTATTGACTCGGCGGTCAAACTGCTAGACCTAATTCCTTTGGAGATGAACATAACGGTAAATCATGCAAAATATGGCAAATTATTATGCGGCAGAAATAACGTGCAGAAAATAAAGAAAGCGGTAAAAAAAGCATCGCGACGATCACTCGCGTAAATTACAAATCCCAAAAACCGCGAACAAATAAAATAAATGTGATCATGGCCTCGCATAAATTACATCCATGCCCAAAAAAAATAGTGTGAATGAAATGATAATGATAAGCTGAAACAACAAACTAATGACGGTTAGACGAAATGAAACGGCTACATCAAGAGTTTTATTTTTCATTTTTACTTAAAAATTTGTTTTAATTTAATTAAAGCAAAATGTTTTATTTGTGATGAAGAAAGGTCTGTTTTAATTTTCATTGTAATTAAGAAATGCTTTAATTTTTAAAGTAAAAAATGTTTTAATTTTAATATATAAAAAAATGTAATATTGTTAAAAGTGAATCTAAATTAACCCTTTAGATCTAAATTAAGAAAAATTATTTTAAGTTATAAAAAAATAATTCTTAATTATAAAATAGGCTTAAATAAAAAATGGAGTTGGATTAAAAAATGTTTGATTTACTAACTACAATGTTATTCTTACTACTAATTAATTTTCCTTAATTTTTAAAACAAATGATTTCGTTACAGTTTTTTTTAAGAAAGAAATCATTATTAAAACTAACCTAAAAGCCTGCAACTTCTAATGAGCTATTTCAATTAAACATGTTGAAAATAAACTTTTTTCAATTGAAGATTTAAAACACAAGTATTGACTTCTGACCTCCATAAAAAAAATATTCTTATTTGAAAAATGTCACCCCAAAATGTTTTTCCTTTTTTAGTTGTCAGAAAATAAATTGAAGTTATTAAAACCGAAGGTGAATTATTTACAGGGTATGTTAGCTACCACCATGTATTAACTATTAACCCTTCACAAACATAGAAATCATGAAAATAATAAAACACAAACAAAAACAGCAAAATAAGAAATAAATAAAAGGAGGCGTGAGGTCGGGGAGTCTCTAGGGTTTCACAATTCCATCTTCTCTTCTTCTTTCTTGTAAGCGCCGTCATGGTTGTCCACCCAATTTTCCTTCTCATTCTCCATTTGCATGTTGGTTCTTCCTTTTCCCGGTCCCTGAAAACACACACTAAAGATAAAAACAGAACAATCAGGAAGCTTACGTTTACACCGTCAAATTCAAGGATGGATGAGGATGATGGCGAGGTTTCCGGCGACAAAATCCGCTTCTTTTCCTTTGGATCGGAGTCGATGATGTGAAAAAACTGAGGCCATGAAGATTGCCCACCATTTTGAAACGGCGAAGGCGGTCTTCGACTGAGCTCGCGGTTCCAGTTTTGAAAAATGGTGATTCTCGCCGACGATGATGTCTTCGCGGAAGTTCTGAGCCTTGGTGGTGCTTCGTTTCTGGTGAGCTCGTTCTGTTTCATTTGTTGTTAAGGCTTTCGTGTGGTTGATTTGTGTGCATGTCTTACTGTTGAAACGGCCGCCGCTGAGTCCTCTTGTTCGAACTCCGTTAGCATTTTCTTCTCTATTTTTATCTCTCCCTTTTTATGCTGGGTTTTGTGGGCTTTAATCTGTAGATTCACAAACTTGTTGCCTTGAGTTTGGACGGTTTTCTTGCCGATTTGTGCGGATGGCCCTGTTGAATTTGACCGAACAACATTGTTACATTGTTACTGGGCTTGGACCTTGTTGGCTAATCCATTTTACTTGGTTAGTGAATTGGTTAACTGGTTTGAACCTGTCTAGATTTGAATTTCTGCACTTAATTTTGAACTGTTTGTTTGATCTTGTCGCATATGCTTTGCTTTCGGACTCTGTTCTCTTTTCTGATATGACAGGATTTGATTATTGATTTTGTTGCAGACAGTTTTTTCTGCTACGGTTTGTATCTGATACGGGTTGCCTTTTGTTTTGGATTTGATGTAGGTTTGGATTTGCTTGAACTTTCCTGAACTGGTTTTCTCAGAAAGAACTTGTTTGAAACTGGTTGTTTGAACTGGTTTTGATTTTCTGAACTGTTTCTCTGTTGGATTCTCTGGACTTGTTTTTGCACTTGATTCTGAACTTAGTTTGGGATTGACTTTCTGAACTGGATTTAGAACTGTTTCAGAAAGGTTGGCGTTACGGTCCGACTCTTCAGGCAAACCGCCTTTCCGAATAAGCGCTTTTGGCCAAACAACTTATTTTGACATAATTTTCCTCTTCATCTTTCTCGGTCGCCTTTGATAAGAACAGTAAACTACCGGATAGATCATTGGCTGAGAACGGACACCCGGTGATGACACCGTTCTGAGGGTTTCAACTAACCGAATAACTTCTATTTGCTATTGTTTTGACTTGTTTTGCAGGTTCGGAAGAGACATTGATACTCAGAGAATCGGGCGCGGAGAATTAATCAAGGATTAAACATGAAGAAACCTTAGGACTTTTTAGAATAAAAATGTATTAAACTCAATGTAGAGAAGCCTTATCTTGTATGGAAGAAATGTATTAAACTCAATGTATTAAACTCAAACTTCCTGTAATTTCATTTGGTTGTATGATTCTGTTCTAAATTCTTTAGAAGAATGTGGAAAAAATTGAAACTATATTGAACATTTTTAATTCTTCCAAATGTTGGCATCAGGTGCTGATGTTAACTTCAATTTGAAAAACCCTTCCAAATGTGCATACTTAATGGTGATACACGGAGAATTTAACTTCATTACTTTGGAAAAATCAAGCAAATTCTGATGCAGGCACTACATTGGATAAATCAAGCAAATTCTGATGCAGGCACTACATTGGATAAAGGATGCAAGCATTCGTCCCTCAGTATTGAAATGGCGGATGCTGTGTGATCCATATCATGTAAACCAAATTCAAACTTCAACTTCAACCCAAGAGTTTTAAACTTCAATGGTCTATCCCTTTGCATCCCCGATTGAATATCGGAAATCTTTCCGATTAAATTCAAATGAAAACGGAATTGACCAATTAATCTTCACCAATGTATTAAACTCCGCACGTAAAGTTCGAACG
Source organism: Lathyrus sativus (assembly GCA_963859935.3). Taxonomy (NCBI): domain Eukaryota; kingdom Viridiplantae; phylum Streptophyta; class Magnoliopsida; order Fabales; family Fabaceae; genus Lathyrus; species Lathyrus sativus. The sequence continues at coordinate 928,127,761 of OZ012735.1, forward strand.
CCTAAATTCCAAATGAACCCAAATGTCTTGAATTGAATCAAACAACATCATGATCAAACATGCATAGCAACCTTAAACTTGAGTCGAAACCACATTTCATGCCTCTTTTCTTTTTGACTATTCAAGTAGCAAAAACAGTAGAAACAAGAAAATATGTCTGTTAAAATAAGTTCAAACCGAGTAGTTGCTTGCACTGATTTAAACGAACCAGATTTGATGTCCCAACATAATCAAATCCGCGTGACAAAATAAATGTCTCGGAAATCTACTGACGGTAGAGTTTCGGCCCATTGAATTAATTTGTATCTCAAGAAAATCCCGATGCGAAAATTACCGTGAATTTCTGTTTATCTTCAAAGAAAATAAAGAACTCGGAGACGGAGGTTCTGATTACTCAATAAAACCCCGACAACAGCTCATCTTCAAAAATAGTCAGCAAATAACGTAAAAATGACCATTTTGCCCTTTAACAGCTAAAGTGTACCAGACGCGGTTCCTGCAAAACGAAACAAGCTACGTAACCTGTTAATAGTTAGCTGATGCAAAAAATGAGATGACATGCGACATGAATCGACTAATCTGAGGGTAAGATTTGGGGTATTACAGTTTCCCCTATTTAAATAGCTTCACCAGATGATTTGAGCGACGTAGGCTCGAGAAATCATGGTGGAGAGATTTAAATAGAGATAACCGAAAATTTTGCCCTTAGATGCAGTGATATGCAATACTATGGACAAAACGGGACAGACTAGTGCTGACAATGCCATGAATTTAATATGGTGCGTATGATGGGATTATAGATGCCATGATGCAAACAAAACGGTGACATAGGGGACAAACGCTACCAAATAACACACTGGGGAATACGACGCGCTGGGATGACAGCACGACACAGTGGAATTCTAAAGTGATAGTCAACTGGTGCAAATAAGACCACTGTCACTTTTAGAAAAGGGATGGTAAGAACGGGATCCTCAATGGGGATGACACCGATGAGACGGCCTCCACTGGGGAATATCTAGGAGTAAATGTTCAACAGGTTCAGGCGTGACCGGCTGATACTCTAGGGTAAAAATATATAACTGGATCTACACGGTTGTAGGATCGATCAACAACATGCTGGAGCATTGAGCAAAGAATAACATCTGAGCTTCTGTAAACTTTCCCTCGTGATAGGATCAAACGGAATTTTCGGGAATCCGTAGAAAAATATACAGGATAATACCGGCTGTATGCCAAAATAAATGGTCTTAAATGTAAAACGCCCTGATAAGCTTTCTCGAGAGAGAACTGCCACTTATCATTGGAAGGGACTTATATGCCAAACTGGATAAGCTCTCAAATAAAGAGACTGTCGCTTATCTGTGGATAATTGATAAAAAATTGATTGATTGATGAGCTCCGCTGGAGGGATTGTCACTCATCTGATAAATAAACCTCTTCATATTTAAGGTCGGTGCCCGGAATACGATTCAGATTCTTCTTTTACTAAAGGATAAAATGAACTTCTCCATACTTCAAGGTTTTGTACTCTCTTGAATATGATTCAGATCCTTCTTTTACTAAAGGATAAAATGAACTTCCTCATACTTCAAGATTTTGTACTCTCTTGAACATGATTCAGATCCTTCTTTTACTAAAGGATAAAATGAACTTCCTCATACTTCAAGATTTTGTACTCTCTTGAACATGATTCAGATCCTTCTTTTACTAAAGGATAAAATGAACTTCCTCATACTTCAAGATTTTATACTCTCTTGAACATGATTCAGATCCTTCTTTTACTAAAGGATAAAATGAACTTCTTCATACTTCAAGATTTTGTGCTCTCCTGAATATGCTTAAGTTCAAACCTCCCCGCACTTCAGGATGAAAAGAAAAATGGAAACCAAACTGCTCGATGGAGATGGCCATTTGCTGCAAGTCATAACGAAGATGGGATAAGCTTCTCAGACGAGAAATACCGATTATCTGCAAGAGTGGCAATGATAAGCTTCTTGGGTGAGAACTGCTTGTAGAGGTGGTAACAAGTAAGATAAATTGTCATAAAGATTGTAATGAAGGTTGTAATGAAAGAACAGTGTAAATTGTAATGAAGGTTGTACTGAAATAATGAGCTCCTTGTACGAGAAGATCAATTGTAGAGTGCAATGAAAAATTGTAATGAAAGTTGTAATGTAAATTGTAATGAAAGTTGCAAGGTAAATTGTAATGAAGGTTGTAATGAAATTTGCAAGGTAAATTGTAATGAAGGTTTTAATGAAGTAATGAACTCCTTGTACGAGAAGATCAATTGTAGAGTGTAATGAAAAATTGTAATGTGTTGCACCCCAAAATTCGCCCAACCTTTTCTAACCTAGGTTTATGTTTCAATTACATTAGCATTTGCATTGTCATCATGTACATAGTGTATTCATCTGCATTGCATAGCATAGCAAGTCATCCAACAGGGGACCAAGTACTATTCTCATCTCTATGAGCCTATCAAGAGGCTATTGTTCAAATTCAACTTTATCCAAGCCATCAGAAAGAAATTGAAAGCTAAGAAGTCTGTGGATCAAGCAGTGCATCTATCTCCTATCTGAGGGTATCTGGGTATCATCAAAGAAGATGTGAGCTGTGGATTGAGAATGGAGAGTATGTAGACATCATGGGGGGTTTAGAAAGTCATTTGGAGAAGAAGGAAAGTCATTGATATGATCACAAGAGTTGCAGTTGAAGGCAGTCAACTAGGGTTTCATCTGGGTCAACTCTGGGTCAACCCTAGGTCAAATGTTTGATTGAAAGGTATCAAGGGCTATTGGAGAGATGTGGGGTTCATCATTTGGCATGTAGAGAAGGATGTGGTGTGATGCTAAGAAGAAATCAAGAGAAATCAAGGAGAAAGGAGTTTCTAAATTAGGGTTTCAGTGTAAAATCCCCTAATTTAGGTCAAACTTCCAAGCAAGATAATTCAAAATGAAAGCTTCAAATGGATCCTTGTCCAACATGAAACTTGTAGAGGATCTCAAGACCTTTAATTTTAGTGGTGGAAGACATTAAGGAGATTTATAGAACTCAAGTTATGGTCCTTGCAAGTTACATGTCATCTGAGGTATCTGAAATTTTTGTCTGTGAAAGTTACTTGTCTTCCAAGCAACTTTTACCCCTTAAGGAGATTTCAAATGGATTTATGGTAAACATAAGAGTTTTTCCTCATTGTGTTAGATTTCTAGAATGGTATGGTATGCCTTCATATGATTTGTGGAACTCTACTTATGGTCTTGGCAAGCAAAGGGTATTTTGGTCATCTGAGAATTAAAGGTCATTTCAAGCCTATGCCCAAAACTCATACAAGGAGGCTTCAAATGGAAACCTTCACAACATCAAAGTTTCTCAAAATGTCATTTTGAGTCTAGAAAAGTGGTCATGAAAGATTGGAAAGGCTCATAGCTCAAGGTTTCAAAATTGGTGAATTTAATGAATAAAAAATGACCTAAATTTGAGATTTTTCATAGTTTGGCTAAATGGGATGAAATTATAGGTCATTTTGATTGGAAAAAATGTTTTAAGAACATTGGAAAAAGTAGATTTTTGAGTTTGGTTCAAGATTTGAAAGATATGCTTGGTTACTTACAAAAGAAGTTACATAATCCAAATCCAAGGGAATTATGCATGGGAAGTTTCTACAAGGTTCTAGAGGTTTCTATTTCCATCTATATATTGAATTGAATAGCTTCATGCCATGGTTGGTGATTCATTGTGCTCATAACACCAAGTTCCACTTCAATCTTCCATTTTGCAAAACCCTCTCAAACTTCATCAAATCTCCATCAATTTCCAATTTGCTTGATCTGATCATCATCTAGATCATTCAAGGATCAAAATTCACACAAGAATTTGGTTGAATTGGAGAGAACTCGTGCCATACAACTTCATCATCCAAGGTGCAAGAAAGTTTCAATTGCAAGATTCAAGGAGTTTGCACAAGATCCATTGCATACAGAATCAAGAATTGAGTGTGTGGATCAAGTTCAGAGCATTGAAAGCATTGGATCAAGAGAATTCTACAACTGTTTTCACCATTTACACCAGGTTGGTAATCCATTCGAATTGCTTGATTTAGTCAGCATGTTAGAGTTTTGTTAGGTTAGAACTGTTAGGATAGGTTAGAAGATTGATTTTGGTGAGTTTGAGAAGGATCCATGGAAGTTGCCTTTGGAGTGCATAATCTGTTAGGGTTTATATCAGCTAGAATATTGCAAGATAATCTTCATCATATAGCTTAAAATGATCAGTGAAAGATGTAGATCATGCTAGGGTAAAGATTAGCAAGGTTTGGTATGGTTGATGACAGTGCATAATGGTGGAGTCACTACCTTCTACCTATCGGGTTCAATTGTTGGTTGAGTTTTAGAAAGAACTGATGGCATGGCTATGTAGAGGGGAAGAAGTAGATCACTTTTGGTTCTTACATCGAGTGAATTCATGGAGAATCAAGGGAGAACAGAGAGGTATAAAACTCGTGCATGGGAGAGGAGATTTCTGGTTTTAGGGTTTGCTCAAGGTTGAAGATGAAGGAGGACCCTACGATTGTATGTTTGACTTGGACTCAAATCTTAATCCAACGACCGTGGTTTAAAACTGAAAACGGAGGGAAATCCCAAGGGTGCTACGCACCGTTTCACTTAAACTCAATCTGATGGGCTCAAATTTCCTTGCTAATACCACCCCCTCAAATCAGGCCCAATGCGTTTTCCACTAAAAATCTTGCTTTCTGCACCGTTCCAGTTTTTTTTATTTTTTTGATTGAGTTTTCTGATGCATTGGGCCCAGACGCGCTTGCCATGCGCGCCCCCCAGTCTGGGCCCATCCTTTTATTTTAACTAGAATTCATTACTTGATGCACCCCTCAGCCAAATTAATTCATTTCATTATTTTCTTAATTCATTTCAATTCTTTGAAAAATCATAAATAATTGAAAAATGCATGTTTTTTAATGGTTGTTTTTGCATCCTTTTCTTGATTCTGTCAAGAAAATTATCACATAAAAAAATTCCAATTTCATTTTATTTTTGTATTTTTAGCATATTTTTTCTTTTAAATAGGATTAAATAATGTTTAGTTTAATGCATGAATTTGTTAATTTTGGTTTGATTAGATGCTTTAATATTTTTGATCCATTCTTTTTAGGGTGATTAGCTTAGACCTTTATCTTGTATATAAAATTTAATTCATGATTTTAGAATTTAATCTTAGGTGATTTGTTTAGGTGTGATTAGAAGAACTAAAACTAGGGTTTAGGAGATAACATAGGAGAATCAAATCATTTCCCTTAGGAATTGTAGATGGAATCTTTGGGGTATGGGACTATAGGGATTATGGGTAGATATTAGATCCCTTAGAAAATATTAGGATTCCCCTACTGCTATCAGTATACTGCTTATATTTGCTTGACTGTGTGGTGTGCCCTCTCTAGGGTTATTTCATTTGTCTGTGTGGGGTATTGGGTTTGCTTGGGGATTGGGGGAGCTGAAGACCTGTGATGATGAAGGCCATTGGAGATCCAAGAGATTGAAGACCAACTTCCAGAGTTGATGGAGAGCACCTTGCTGGCAGCTGTTGAGGAGTATAGGATTTAGGAGCTAGGCAGAGCTCTAGAGTAGAAAGCTTGATTCACAAACATGGAAGGCCTTGTCTGCCTCCATCCTTTCTCTATGATTCAAAGTCTCTTTCAAATATCCACCTCCTTCATTTGGAAGGATTAGTGAATGTATTTGAAAGATAGAACTTTTGAGGGAAAATTGTCTGTATAATGTTAACAGTTAATGAGCCACCCTTGGTAGGCATTTGACTGTTTAACATTTATTTCATCTTGTTGACTGATATTCCTTGGAGATTGAGACTTGAAGAAAATCCATTGGAAGATTGATGACCAAGACCTTGCTTGAAGGCTGTAAAGATGAAGACTGAGGCTTGCCTGAAGTTTGTAGCTGTTTGAGGATGACTTGAAGACAGATGCTGATGCAGAGCTGCTGTGGCTGTTTATTTTTGCTGTTTTTAATTCTTGATGTATTGTTTGGGTTTCCTTGACTGTATTGTTTACTGTTTAACCTGTTGGGTTGAAAGTGAATTCTGTTCACTTTTGCCTGTTGTTTTCTAGGTTCAAGGTTGAGTGGGACTCCCTTGCCTCGCTTGTATTGTTGCATCCATGCATTTTATTGCTTTATTGTATATATGCTATTGTTTCTGTTTCCGTCTATTCCCTTAGGATCTCTGTTTCTCTCTGCGCAAGAGAGGAGCATGATAGACATTAGGTCTCAACCCATGCATGATAACATTAGGGTAGATTTTATTCCCTATTTTCAACCCTAGGATTTGTAGAGCGTCATCTCTTCTTTATTCAAAACAACAGAAAAACATTAATAAAGGTTATAACAGAAATCAATTCACTTCTTCCGTCAAAAGATTTGAACAAATATCAACCTTTTTGCAATAAGAAAACCCTTGTTTAAGGTGAGATTTTTCATAAAAGACACTTGAACAACTTGTGTCGTGCGTAGCCCGAACTACGTTTGCTCTGATCTTTCATGCTGTATGAAAGTACGTAGGCATAGGATGCGATATCCTAGCGAGCAACCTTCACCCATCTTTCCCGTAGGTAGGCGAACTACGTTGACTCTGATTTCTCGTTCCAGACGGAAATACGTAGGCATAAAGTGCGATGCTTTACCGAGTCATGTTTTCTTTTCTTTTCAGACCTCATCCTTTAGTTTAGATAAAAGTGTAATCCGTACAACCAAGCAAGCGTGGATCCCATCGAGTACGATGGACGTGAGGGGTGCTAATACCTTCCCCTTGCGTAACCGACTCCCGAACCCAGGTTTTGGTTGCGATGACCATACCTTTCCCGTTTTTTCGCGAGGTTTACTTCGAGCGTTTCCTTTCCCTCCGTTGGGATAAATAACGCACGGTGGCGACTCTTCTGTCAGCCGGCGCCGATTTTCGCAGTAGCGACAGCTGGCGACTCTGCTGGGGATCAAACCCAGAATCTCTGGTTGCTAAGGACTGCGATAGTTCCTTATGCATTTGGGATCCAACGTCCCTTAAGCGAGTCAATCCTAGCGCTTGTTTTCCCGTCGAGGATTTTGTATGGATTTATATTTTTGTCATTTACTTTCAGCATTATATTATTGATTATTATTGCTGTATTGGGGTTGTGACGGGTGATTCTATGATTGAGAGATAAGCCGGACCTGGGCTTGAGTGCACCTAGAATTAGAGTAGAAAGTAGTGGGCGCGTGCCGGCTTTGCTTGCATTAGTGTCTCACGAAATCTACACTTGGACGAGGTTCTTCTGGTTGGCTTCTTTTTCTACCCTTTGGGTCGAAGGGGTTGTTGGTCAGCTGAATTGTTGACTCCGGGAACCGATCATTTGGAAGTTGGCTAAGTGAGGCCTCTTCAGGATTTGATGATGCCACTCCTTCTGGGAATCGTATCATCAACCCTGAAAGTCTGTGACACCGACGACCGCATAGGATGCCATACCTTTGTCAGTTACTAGGACACCTACCTGTGAGAGGGTTTTGGGGTTATGCAGGTAACTAGACCTTCAGATACCGGTTATTTCTTGATCTGAGATCCTGGGTATTTATGGAGAGTTCTGAGGTCTGTCAGAGACTAGTTGGAGAGTTCTGAGGTTTGTCAGAGACCAGTGGGAGTTATGATATGAGGTCTGTCAGAGACCAGTCAGAGTTGTGTTGTGGGGTCTATCAGAGACCAGTGTTGGAGCTTTGTTTCAGGTCTATCTGAGACCAGGGTTTGAGGACTTCTGGAGGGTCTATCTGAGACTTTTTTATATGGTTCAGACTTTTCGGCTATGGCATTTGGTCCCTGTTGCATGTTACTTGCATTGCATTGCTTGCATACCCATTATCATTGCATCCCATTAACGTGTGTCTGTGCTGCAGGTGCATTTGCATATTCCCTGGTTCTAGTGCCCGGACTTCTGAGTATTGATTATGGCTGGGTTGAGGAAGACAGTTGCATACAAATTGCCTACACCTAACATTACTCCTTTACTTGGTCTGATATCTCTTGCTGATGAGGAGGTTAGGAGAAGTTTCAGAATGAGTCATGGAAGATTGCTGAGATTAGTCTGCAAGCCAACTGTTGTTGAGATGAATGGGCTGTACACCTTGATGCAATTCTACGACCCAGCATTGAGATGTTTCACGTTTGCTGACTTTATTTTGGGGCCTACTATTGAAGAGTATGTAGAGTTTACTGAGCTACCAGTACAGAACAAGGTTCCCTTTATTCATTCAGCTGCTGAGCCCAAGTTGGAGGATTTAGCTAAGGCCTTGCAAATGAATGCTTCTGAGCTGTTAGTAACTTCTTGGCTTGGGGTTCTAGGTTTCTCCCTTGATTTGCTGGTTGGCAAAGCTCAGGAGTATGCCAAGAACGGGTGCTGGATAGTCTTTAATGCTATCTTGGCTCTATGCATTTACGGAATAGTGTTGTTTCCCAACTTACCCAATTTTGTGGATTTGGACGCTTTCCATCTGTTTGCTGCTGGCAACCCAGTGCCCACTTTGATTGGAGATCTCTATCATTCGTTGCACTACAAAAATGAAAATAGAAGGGGAAAGACTGTTTACTGTTGTGCGCCGCTGTTGAACATGTGGTTTAAGAGCCATCTTCCCCTGAAGGGACCTTTCGTGGATAGTGCAACTACAGCTGACTGGCCAGAGCGTATGATGAAGTTATCTTCTGAAGACATTGAGTGGTTTGACCGAGACCTGCTGGGGTCTGAGCTTATTTTCAGTTGTTCTGGGTATCCTAATGTTCCGTTGATAGGGAGAAAAGGGTGCATCAATTACAACCCATCTCTGTTCGTCCGCCAGTTTGGATATGCGCTGAAGAACCCGCCTCAGGAGGAAGAAGTACAGGAATCTCTGTACTTCACCGGTGATTTGAGTGGAGAGTTACTAGCCAAGCTTCGGCATGCCTGGATGCGTATTAACAGAAAAGGGAAACCACTGTTGGGGAAGAATGATTGTCAGGCTTATGCACCCTACAAAGTATGGATCCAGGAGAGAGCAAGACAGTTACTGATGCCATTTCCAGCTGCGCCAGTCCCTGTTCATATTCCGGTGGAAGAGCCAATCACTGTCACTATGGAGGTCTACGAGCGAGTTGTGAAAGAAAAGGAAGCCTTGATGAAGATTAATGAAGAGCTCGAAAAGGAGCTAGCTCAGATGCGGAGTGAGAAGAATAAGGCTGTACGTTCTTTCCAACAGCAGATCGAACTAGTAAACAGGCTAGGTGCTGAGTTGACTGAGGAGAAAAAGAAGCGCGAACGTCTGGGGCAAGAGTTTAGAAGCTCTCATGACATGTTGGAGTCCAAAAAGAAAGCCCTCGACGCCGCTCACCGAGAAATCTCTTCTTGTAACAAGACATGGAATGCTACGCTAACCAACAACAAAAAGAGGGAAGATAAATTGAAGCAGCAAATTTCTGACCTCGAAGAGCAGTTGAAGGCTAGCATGAAGAAGCATGAAAAAGAGGTGATGACCAGGTATAGCCTCCAGAATGCATTGAACAAGGCCATTGAAGGCAGGAACGAAGCTGTGTCTCAGAAGCGGAAGCTAGAGGATCGCTTCGGAGAAGGGGCATGGGAGGAAACTGCTGGAGACGTGCGACGTGTGCTCAAACGAAGAAATCAACTTGTTGAAGGGCTGCTTACCCGACCAAGTCATCCGGAGACCAAGAAGTTAATAGAAGAGTACCGGGCTTATGGGAGTACCTGATCATTTCATGTATTAACTTGTGTGCTTTATTTGCATAGCGCTAACCATCACCAGGATTGTTGGTTGAGGTCATGCCTTCTTATTGTACACTCAGTGATATTGTATTCTTGGATTTCTCTGCAATATACGAGGTTTTCCATGATTCAGCTCCAATCACTGTATTGCTAGCACTGTCACTGCACTGGCACCTTCACACTAGAATCGGGGAATGATAATCCCTAATGCACAGACACACATTGCATTTTGCATACATACTCATATTTGCATTACAGGTTGTGATCAGTGTATCTTATCTCCTGCATCTTTAATTCAGGTATCTTTCAGGATTGCAGAAAAAGCGGGTCCACCGTTACTCTACCAGAACTAATCACAAGAAGATCATGGACAACGTGCAGAGTGAAATGCAAGAAATGCGTGACAGGATGGCCCTGCTCATGCAAACCATGGAGACTATCGCCAAAGGACAAGAGCAGCTGCAGAATCTGGTTCAACCGATAGTCGCACGGGCTGAGAACAACGGGACACCGCATGGTGAGAATATTGCTGCTTCTCCCCGAGTTGAGAATCGTCAAAGTGCTGATGTTATTCCCGTAACCGGTTTGAATGCTGGAGAAACTGGTCCTGTAGGTGGAGGTGGGAACACCGGTAATATGAATGTCAATGCAGATACTGCTGGGGTATTTGTGGGTAATGGCAACCAGGGTTTCAATGGGGGCGTTGAGAATGTCGAAATGAATGGTATTAATGGTAACCAGGGCTTCAATGGTGTGAATATGGGGTATGGCAGCATGGCTGGCGCCAAGGCTGGGTTTGGTGGCTATGGTAATCTTGGATATGGAACTGGCGCATACAACACTCAAGAGATGGGTAATCTGAGGTACGACCCCAGGTACGTCCAAACGGGTCCGGGCCGTGATGCAGATTATGTTGGATACGATGCAGTACCTCGCTGGGAGGATCGCCAGGAGGACGTGTTCTCTGGTCAGAACGAGGGGTATGAAAGAGCCAGGGATGACAACCATCGGATGAGGTTGCTAGAAGAGAAGGTGAACGGACTGGCTAGCCAGAATGCTCTCGGGCTGGATATGTCAAATATGGGATTAGTCCCAGGGCTGAGGGTCCCGCTGAAATTCAAGGCACCGTCATTTGATAAGTACAAAGGGGATACATGCCCTAGGGTGCATGTGCGCGCATTTTACAGGCGTATGTCTGCGTATTCTGAGGATGAAAAGATGCTAATGCACTTCTTCCAGGATAGCCTGTCAGGGCCATCGCTGGAGTGGTACATGAGCTTGGAGCCTACTCAGATTAGGAGTTGGAAAGAGCTGGCAGAAGCTTTTGTTCGACATTATCAATATAATAGTGATCTCGCCCCTAACCGAGTACAGTTGCAGAGCATGTCTCAGAAGTCTAGCGAGAGCTTTAAAGAATACGCCCAGAGATGGCGAGACTTGGCTGTTAGGGTGCACCCTCCAATGGTGGAGCGCGAAATGATGGATATGTTCATAGGAACTTTCTCTGGAATGTACTATGACCGTTTGCTCAATTTCTCAATGAGTACTTTCTCAGAGTTGATATTGATGGGGGAGCGAATTGAAAACAGGGTGAAGATTGGTAAAATTCAAGCGGGTGAGTCCAGTTCCGCAGGTGGTAATAAGAAGACGTTTGGTGGTAAAAGGCAGGGTGATACCAATGCTATATACAATGCTCGACGAAGGAATAAAGGTCAGAACTGGCGTCAGCAGGCGCAAGTCGCAAGTGTAACCATTCCAGGGCCTTCTCAGCAGCAGAGACAACAACCACCGCAGCAAGCTCAGCAGCAGCCTAATAATAATCAGCGCAGACTTCAGAACCCATGACCGAGGAGAGTATTCGAGGTGCCGCCGGTATCATATGCTGAACTCCTTCAAACTTTGTTGAAATTGCAGCTAGTCGAGAAGAGGACCTTAGCACCACCTACTGGCCAGCCGCCAGTCGGATATGATGTTAACGAGCACTGTGACTTCCATTCGGGTGCGCCAGGGCACAATATTGAAAATTGCCTGGCTTTCAAGCATAAAGTACAGGATTTGCTTGATAGTACGACTATTAACTTCGGGAAGGAGGGCCCCAACATCACGCAACAGCCAATGCCCAAGCATGGTGGGGCTGGGGCCAATGTAATCATGGTGGATGATGAGTTGAACTTAGTTTCAGAAGTGAGCGAGCTAAAGACCCCTTTGAGTTACGTAAAGCAGCGTTTGTTGGAAGGAGGTGTTTATCCCGGTTGCAGTGAAGAGTGTGAGGATTGTTTGACTCAACCTAGGGGCTGTGAGAAGTTGAAGAGGAGAGTTCAAAGTTTGATTGATGAAGGAATTTTGCAGTTTGACCGGGCTGTGGGGCGAGAGAAGTCTGTTGAGACAGAATCTAAAGAAGAGCGTAGGGAGGTCGCTACGATCACTATTCCGTTCAAATCGGTGACGATTTTGGCATCATCGAAAAGGCCGACCATTACTATTACCAAGGCTAAGCCAGTCCCTTTCGAAAGCACAAAAGCAGTCCCGTGGAGTTATGGTGCCGAGGTGTATTATAATGGGGAAAAGATTGACTTGAATGATCCGCCAGCGGGATCCGTGGATAACATAGTGGGAGCGGGTGGTATAACCCGGAGCGGGAGAATTTTTACTTCACCTGAGGTTGAAGCAGAGAGGCTTGCCAGAGGTAAGAACAAAGTTGTTGAGGGGGAATCTTCGGGGAGTAAAGAGAAAGAGCCGATAACCAAAGATGTGGAAGAATTCATGAGGTTAATCCGCAAAAGTGATTACAAGATTGTAGATCACCTGCAGCAGACCCCGTCAAAGATCTCCATATTATCGCTGCTGTTGTGCTCCGAGGCGCATAGAAATGCCCTGTTGAAGGTACTGGAGACATCCTTCGTGCCGCAAGAGATTTCAGTTAATCAGCTGGAGGGAGTTATGGCACATGTTAACGCTGGGCATGGACTGGGATTCACGGATTTTGACCTAACACCTCGAGGGCGTGATCATAATAATGCTTTGCACATCTCTATCGAATGCCGAGGCACTGTTTTATCCCATGTGCTGGTAGACACTGGGTCCTCGTTGAATGTGTTACCAAAGAAAGCCCTGTTGAAATTAGATACTCGGGGGTTGTTGTGCACGCCTAGTGATTTGGTAGTGAGGGCTTTTGACGGAACAAGAAGGTCAGTATTCGGGTCGATAACGTTGCCCATTCAGGTAGGTCCGGAGGTGTTTGATACGGTGTTTTACATCATGGATATCCAGCCTGCATATAGCTGTTTGATCGGAAGGCCTTGGATTCATGCCGCTGGGGCAGTGACTTCTACACTTCATCAGAAGCTGAAATATATGGTTGAGGGGAGTATTGTGACGGTGTGTGGCGAAGAGGATATCTTAGTCAGTCATTTGTCTTCTTTCAAGTACGTGGAGGTAGATGGAGAGATTCATGAAACGCTGTGTCAAGCGTTCGAAGGGGTGAAGGTTAAAGAAGAAGCTCCGGTGAAGAGTGAAGAGCCAGAGGTGGCCGTCTCCTCATATAAAGAAGCCAAGGCATTGGTACAAGCAGGAGAGACTCAGAAGTGGGGGCAAGTTCTGGACATCCCAGTGAAGCAAGATAAGTATGGCTTGGGGTACCGCCCATCTACCTCGCAGAGTGCGCCTAAGTACAAGGGACCTGTCGTGTTCACGCCCGGAGGAGTTAACTTTGAAAGGATTAATGTCGTGTCTGATACGGAAGAAGTGGATAGCGATTGCGACATGGACTCATGGATTCGACCCAGCACGCCGGGGCAAAGCCTATACACCTGGTCCATCCAGGGCGTCATCCAAGTCACCAAACAGTAATGCGTTGTTTTTCAATCATTGTATGATCACATGCCTTGCCCGGGGCATCGATGATCTTGTTTTAGGGCCTAACTGTTTACCTGTATGTTTGCATGATTAATAAATGACGGTGTTTTTTACATTCAAATGTTGCGATCCTTTTCTTTCTGTTTTTATTTTATTTTTCAATAAAATGGCAGCGTGGTTATGCGTTATGCTTGTACATCATTTTGAAGCACTTAACCGTTTCCCTCGCAGGATTCATGAATTTTCAGATGACACCGACCAAAAACTTCCTATGACTCGTTTAGACTTCGAACATCCGATCTTCCAAGCTGAAGAGGAGATTGTGGAGGATAGGGACTTACCAGAAGAGCTTAGTCGGTTATTGAAGCAAGAGGAGAGAGTCATTCTGCCTCACCAGGAAGAGATTGATATTATCAACTTGGGGTCTGAAGAATGCGTCTGGAATATCCGTATAGGGGCCGCGTTGCAAGAGGATATCAAGCGAGAGCTTATTGAGATGCTGCGTGAATACAGTGATATATTTGCTTGGTCCTACGAGGACATGCCGGGTTTGGATACTGATATGGTTGTTCATCGTCTGCCGTTAAAGGAAGATTGCCCGCCTGTGAAGCAGAAACTCAGAAGGACTCGTCCTGACATGGCCGTAAAGATAAAGGAAGAAGTGCAGAAGCAATGGGATGCTGGATTCCTGGCTGTTACCACTTATCCCACTTGGGTCGCTAATATCGTGCCTGTGCCAAAGAAAGATGGCAAGGTTCGAATGTGTGTTGATTATAGGGATCTAAATAAAGCGAGCCCGAAAGATGATTTCCCGCTGCCGCATATTGACGTGTTAGTTGACAACACAACTCAGTTTTCGGTATTCTCCTTCATGGATGGCTTTTCAGGGTACAACCAGATCAAAATGGCTCCAGAGGATATGGAAAAAACGACCTTTATCACCCCGTGGGGAACCTTCTGTTATAAGGTGATGCCCTTTGGTTTGAAGAATGCTGGGGCAACGTACCAGCGGGCTATGACAACGCTTTTTCACGACATGATGCACAGAGAGATTGAGGTGTATGTCGATGGCATGATTGCCAAGTCTCAAACAGAGGAAGAACATCTGGTTAATCTGCTGAAGTTGTTCAAGAGGCTGAGGAAGTTCAGGCTGAGGCTGAATCCTAACAAATGTACCTTCGTAGTGAGGTCCGGGAAGCTACTGGGGTTCATTGTGAGCAAGAAAGGAATCGAGGTCGATCCTGCAAAAATAAAAGCAATACAAGAAATTCCAGCACCGAGAACAGAAAAAGAAGTCCGTGGATTCTTAGGGAGGTTGAATTACATTGCTAGGTTCATCTCTCACCTAATGACCACGTGTGAACCATTATTCAAATTGTTAAAGAAAGATCAAGCGGTGGTCTGGAACGAAAATTGCCAAAGGGCATTTGAAAAGATAAAAGAATACTTGCAGGAACCTCCGGTGTTGATACCCCCAGTAGCAGGACGACCACTGATTATGTATCTGACGGTTCTGGAGAACAGTATGGGTTGTGTTCTCGGTCAACATGACGAGACAGGACGGAAAGAGCATGCAATTTACTACTTGAGTAAAAAGTTCACGAATTGTGAATCTCGATACTCTATGCTTGAAAAGACGTGTTGTGCATTGGCGTGGGCTGCCAAACGTCTAAGGCAGTATATGCTGAATCATACAACCATGCTGATATCGAAGATGGATCCGATCAAATATGTGTTTGAGAAACA
Source organism: Lathyrus sativus (assembly GCA_963859935.3). Classification (NCBI taxonomy): domain Eukaryota; kingdom Viridiplantae; phylum Streptophyta; class Magnoliopsida; order Fabales; family Fabaceae; genus Lathyrus; species Lathyrus sativus. The sequence continues at coordinate 928,143,167 of OZ012735.1, forward strand.
AGCGCTCTCTGGAAGGATTGCTAGATGGCAGATGGTATTGACAGAATACGATATCCAGTATGTTTCCCAGAAGGCCATTAAGGGAAGTGTTCTGTCCGAATATCTCGCCGAACAGCCAATTGAGGATTATCAGCCTATGAAGTTTGAGTTTCCTGATGAGGACATAATGTACTTGAAGGCTAAAGATTGTGATGAGCCGTTGCCTGGTGAAGGACCGGAGCGGAGTTCCCAGTGGCAAATGATTTTTGATGGGGCTGTCAATTCGTACGGCAGCGGGATTGGGGCAATCATTACAACTCCCCACGGGTCGCACATCCCGTTCACGGCCAGATTGACTTTTTCAGTGACGAATAATGAAGCCGAGTATGAAGCTTGCATTATGGGGTTAGAGGAGGCTATCGATATGAGGATTAAGAATCTGGATGTATATGGGGATTCAACATTGGTTGTGAATCAGATTAAGGGAGAGTGGGAGACGCGCCAACCTAAGCTGGTGCCGTACATGAATTATGCGAGAAGGTTGCTACCTTTCTTTGATAGGGTGGAGTTCCATCATGTACCTCGGGCGGAGAATCAAATGGCAGACGCCCTTGCAACGTTATCCTCGATGTATAAAGTCAACCGCTGGAATGAGGCTCCCAGCATTGTCATCTCTCGCCTTGATAGGCCGGCCTTTGTGTTTGCAATTGATGAAGCATCTGACGGTAAACCGTGGTATTTCGACATACAGAATTTCCTGAAGAATAAGGAATATCCGGCTGGGGCATCCAGTCGTGATCAGAAGACTCTAAGGAGATTAGCAGGCAACTTCTATCTGAATCCCGACGGCGTTCTGTATAGAAGGAACCACGATTTGGTACTCCTCCGGTGTGTAGATGAGAAGGAAGCCAACTTGCTCATGGAAGAGGTTCATGAGGGAACTTTTGGTACACATGCAGGTGGGCATGCTATGACTCGAAAGTTGTTGCGAGCAGGGTATTACTGGTTGACAATGGAAACTGATTGTTTCAAATTTGCCAAGCGGTGTCACAAGTGCCAGATCTATGCTGATAAGATCCATGTGCCACCCAGTCCACTGAGCGTTATGGCTTCTCTGTGGCCTTTCTCCATGTGGGGAATCGATATGATTGGCAAGATTGAGCCTACTGCTTCTAATGGGCATCGCTTCATTCTGGTTGCGATCGATTACTTCACCAAGTGGGTGGAAGCAGCATCTTACGCCAATGTGACAAAGCAGGTGGTGGCCAGATTTATCAAGAAGGATATAATTTGCAGATACGGTATTCCTGAACGGATCATTACTGATAATGGTTCGAATTTGAACAACAAGATGATGAAAGATCTGTGTCGGGATTTCAGGATCGAGCATCATAATTCATCTCCCTACAGACCCAAGATGAATGGCGCTGTTGAAGCGGCCAACAAGAACATAAAGAAAATTGTTCAGAAGATGGTGGTAACGTATAAGGATTGGCATGAGATGCTGCCATTCGCTTTGCACGGTTATCGTACTACAGTACGTACATCAACTGAGGCAACACCGTTCTCACTAGTATATGGCATGGAGGCTGTCCTGCCATTGGAGGTTGAGATACCATCTTTGAGGGTTTTGCTTGATGTTAAGCTGATAGAGGCAGAATGGGTGAGAAGTAGACTGAATCAGCTGAGCTTGATAGATGAGAAGAGACTGGCATCCATTGCGCATGGTAGGCTGTATCAGATCCGGATGAAGAAAGCGTTCGACAAGAAGATTCGACCTTGAAACTTTCAGACGGGTGATCTTGTGCTGAAGAAGATTCTCCCTCCGCAATCGGATCACAGGGGCAAGTGGACTCCCAATTACGAAGGTCCATACGTCGTGAGAAAGGTCTTCTCCGGAGGAGCCTTGCTATTATCCACCATGGATGGTGAAGACTTTTCGTCCCCTGTGAACTCGGACTCAGTTAAAAAATACTTTGCTTAAAAATTGACCCGCTGGACAGTAAAAAAGAGAGTCCAGGCAAAAATGGGGCATCCTGGCGAACCAAAAACAGAATAAAAAGGTTCGGGCAAAAGTTAGGGATAAAACGGAAAAAATGTACACCCGCGAAGTCGAAAACCTACACTGGGCGGCTTCGGCAAAAAGGGGTATCCCGGTGAATCGAAAACCCGCAAAGGGCGATTCACGCAAAAGTTAGGGATTTAAGAAGAAAATGACTGCGGTCCGGATTTGATTGTTAGTGGTTTGGGAGCATCTGGGGGTCAATTATCCAAAGCAATCTCTTCCGAAGACAAAGATCGGGAAAACGTCAGAGTCCGACGAGTCATAGGAGGATCGGTTCATGGTGTTCGTCTGTAACACGTTGCCGACATGTGTACAAATTTTATTCTGTATATTTGTAGACTTCTGCATTTTGTTTATGTGTGACTACCTCTTTTCAGGAGTTGCATCCGATGTACAAATCTTGCCTATTCTCAGGCCGTTATCAATAAAGTGTTTATTCAGTGTAGTGTGTGACTTTGGTTTTAATTTTTTACAGTTTTGTTTGTAAAAAGCGCCGACGTTTTTGATAAACTTACATGCGTGTAACCAGGCGGGCCTCGGCCTATGATTGTTAAAACCAAAAATTACCTGAATGGTTGTTGTGGGTGATTACCAAGATGTCTCTTTTTGCATAGATTGCCTTGTGTTTGCTTGTTGACTTTTGCAGGTATTCAAAAGTTTGCAAAGTTCCCCGCCAGAGTCCATGGCAGGCTGGTACCCTTTCCAGAGGTGGAACGTTGTGCCCTTCCCCAGTGAAGTCGCCCCAGGCAAAAATCGAATGTTGTCTCCCCAGGAGAGCGGAGATTGTGTCAAAGGAAAAGATAATGTATCTTCAAGTCAGAATTAGCTTATCAAGCAGAGCAGAGTCTTCCTCAGCGAAGGTCAAGACAAATGTGATTAACTTCCCAGAGAATTCCTGTGCAGTGCAAATCAGAATGTGTAGTTCAATCCCCAGCTCAGTGATAGCAGGATGATTTCCCCAGCTCAGTGATAGCAGGAGAGGTTCCCCACAAAGTGTGATCAGGTGGTTGGAGCTGCTGAAAGGAGTTTTCCCGAGTAGGAGTCCTTTCTTTCCCCAGCAAGTCGCTCTTCCTCGTCAGGAGGATCGTCCTCAGTAGATTTTGGAGTTTTGAGTTCGTGAGCTAATTTCCTAGCAGGATGGTTATCCCCAGCGGAGTCAGTTCATCTTTCCAACATTTATTTTGTTGGAGGCGTATCGGTAGCAGTCCGGTCATCCCCAGCGGATCCGGTTGGGCTTCAGCATTTATTTTGCTGAAACAACTCTTTGCATGAACATGCATCATGAGCATTTGCATTTTACCCAAATACATAGCATTTCCATGCAGTGTGGAAGCATTACGTTATTATCAAACGTTGCATTATTGAAACATAAGCCAGGTGGTTACCTCTTCAGTTTCAGATATGTTGTTCCCTGCCGATAAGTGGAATCGTGGTTTCAGGAAGATGTTGTTTTATGGTCAAAGTATGCAGTAATCGTATGTGCACCATATACAGGGATCATATTGTAAGGCACGCAGTGATCGTGTTGATTTTAAGATGTGGATTTGTGGCCCAAGTACGCAGTGATCGTAATTTGTACCATCTGTGGGGTTCATGTTGTAGGACACGTAGTGATCATGTTGATCTTGGTATATGTATCAGTGGTCGGATGGCGCAGTGATCGTGTTCGTCCCGATCTAAGAAGTTTGTAAGGCACGCAGTGATCGTGTTGGTATCATCTCGGGGTTTGATTGAGCAGGACGCGCAGTGATCGTGTTCACTCTATTAGTGGTGCGGGACACGCAATGATCGTGTTTACCATATCATATGATGTTGTTGGTCGATATGCGCAGTGATCGTATTCGTCCGTTATACAGTGGTTATAGATTGGCACGCAGTGATCGTGTTCATCCAGTTTTGTTGGTCAGTGCGCAGTGATCGTATTCGTCCGTTATACGGGTTGGTTATAGGGTGAGGCACGCAGCAAACGTGTTCATCTGGCTGTTGGTGGCCGAAGTACGCAGTGATCGTATTCATCCCATGGTTGAAGTTGTGTCACAGCACGCAGTGATCGTGTCTCCTCCAGTCAAGAGGGCCGTGACATGAAACGCGCAGTGATCGCGTTCACCCTATGTATGGCTAGAATATGCGGTGATCGTATTCGTCCAGTTATGTGGGTTAGTTGAGACGCACAGCACGCAGTGATCGTGTTTTCTCCAGTCAAGAGGATCGTGGTTCAGAATGCGCAGTGATCATGTTCAAACACGCAGTGATCGTGTTCAAACACGCAGTGATCGTATTCGTACAGCATGCAGTGATCGTGTTGATAGTACCATGGGAACTTGTGATGCGGAGCACGCAGTGATCGTGACTATTGTATCAGTTGGTTTTGTTGGTCGGAATACGCAGTAATCGTATTCGTCCTATTACATGGGTTGGTTTTGTAGCACACGCAGTGATCGTGTTGACATCATTTTGGGGTTTGTTGGTCAAGATGCGCAGTGGTCGTATTCGTCCTATTGCAGCACACGCAGTGATCGTGTTCATCATATTGGTGGTTGAAGTACGCAGTGAACGTGTTCGCCTCTTCTATGTGGGTTTATTCCGTCTGGCACGCGGTGATCGTGTTTATCTCATCCGGTTGGATTCATGGTCGATGTGATTGTAACGCAGCATGCAGTGATTGTGTTCGTCGTGTTTGTCCCAATATGTGATTTTGTTTGTGGCATCAAGACGCGCAGTGATCGTGTTTTTCTCCTGTCAAGAGGGTAGTGGTGTAGAATACGCAGTGATCGTGTTCATCTTGTTACAGAGAGTTGTTGTGCCAGACACGCAGTGATCGTATACGTCATGTCATATTCCCTTAGCAGAGTTGCTTGGTCAAGCATTTCTCTTTCTCCCCAGCCGAGTCCTTTCTCAGAGCGCGGTAGAAATGGCATGATACAGATTCTGGGTGGTTACCCACAGTTACCCCAGTAGAGACGTAATCCCCAGCGGGGTTGGTCTTCAACGAGATACTTGGTTAAGTTCCTCGTAGTCCCCGGCAGGGTATTCTTCGAAAAGTCGCTTGGTTAAGTTACTCGTATTCCCCCAGTTGAGTCTTTCTCAGGATGATGTGGTATCAGTATTAGAAGGTGGTAATACAGATTTTCGGGTGGTTACCCGCAATTCCCCCAACAGAGTTAGGTTCTTCAGCAGGGTGTTACTTCAATGGGTTGCTTGGTTAAGTCCCTCATAGTCCCCAGCAGGGAGCTTGCTACAGGAGTTGTTTGGTTAAATTCCTCATATTTTTCAACAAGGTTATTCTCGTCAGGGCGCTTGGTTAAGTTCCCATTTTCTCCAGAAGGTGTTTGACGGCAGTTGTCAAAATTGTCCCCTCGGAGTTACTTAGTTAAGTTTCTCGTTTCCCCGCAGAGTCGGTGGGTCATGTCTTCGAACATTGACCCGCTTGGTTAAGCGTTTGCTCGTTTCTTCAGGATACGAAAAGTTGATCAGTGAAGTCAACATGACAAGTGAAGTCAATATTCTCCCGCTGGTTAGCGTGTGCTTGATTGATAAGTAAGATCAACAGAGGTTGATAAGTGAGATCAACAGAGGTTGATAAGTGAGATCAACTGAGGTTGATAAGTGAGATCAACAGGGGTTGATAAGTGATATCAACAATTTTCTCGTTGTGGGGTGTATGCTCATTTCTTCGGAATAGAGTGGTCTGCGGACAATATCAGAACAGATTGATGGATGGATGGCTAGTTGTTGCTGTGGCAACAGAAGTCATTTCCCTGAAGGGTTTTTCCAAGCAGTAGTCGTAGTCGCAATTTATTTTTGCGGTTGGCAAATTTCCGGGTTCTTTCGTATTCAATCGTCTCGTACCTCGAATGTCTGAAGACTGCGCGCTCTTCATCCAGTCGGGTCCAAGCCGCTTGAATAGGGGCAGCTGTTGCACCCCAAAATTCGCCCAACCTTTTCTAACCTAGGTTTATGTTTCAATTACATTAGCATTTGCATTGTCATCATGTACATAGTGTATTCATCTGCATTGCATAGCATAGCAAGTCATCCAACAGGGGACCAAGTACTATTCTCATCTCTATGAGCCTATCAAGAGCTATTGTTCAAATTCAACTTTATCCAAGCCATCAGAAAGAAATTGAAAGCTAAGAAGTCTGTGGATCAAGCAGTGCATCTGTCTCCTATCTGAGGGTATCTGGGTATCATCAAAGAAGATGTGAGCTGTGGATTGAGCATGGAGAGTATGTAGACATCATGGGGGGTTTAGAAAGTCATTTGGAGAAGGAGGAAAGTCATTGATATGATCACAAGAGTTGCAGTTGAAGGCAGTCAACTAGGGTTTCATCTGGGTTAACTCTGGGTCAACCCTAGGTCAAATGTTTGATTGAAAGGTATCAAGGGCTATTGGAGAGATGTGGGGTTCATAATTTGGCATGTAGATAAGGATGTGGTGTGATGCTAAGAAGAAATCAAGAGAAATCAAGGAGAAGAGGAGTTTCTAAATTAGGGTTTCAGTGTAAAATCCCCTAATTTAGGTCAAACTTCCAAGCAAGATAATTCAAAATGCAAGCTTCAAATGGATCCTTGGCCAACATGAAACTTGTAGAGGATCTCAAGACCTTTAATTTGAGTGGTGGAAGACATTAAGGAGATTTATAGAACTCAAGTTATGGTCCTTGCAAGTTACATGTCATCTGAGGTATCTGAAATTTTTGTCTGTGAAAGTTACTTGTCTTCCAAGCAACTTTTACCCCTCAAGGAGATTTCAAATGGATTTCTGGTAAACGTAAGAGTTTTTCCTCATTGTCTTAGCTTTCTAGAATGGTATGGTATTCCTTCATATGATTTGTGTAACTCTACTTATGGTCTTGGCAAGAAAAGGGTATTTTGGTCATCTGAGAATTACAGGTCATTTCAAGCCTATGCCCTAAACTCATACAAGGATGCTTCAAATGGAAAACTTCACAACATCAAAGTTGCTCAAAATGTCATTTTGAGTCTAGAAAAGTGGTCATGAAAGATTGGAAAGGCTCATAGCTCAAGGTTTCAAAATTGGTGAATTTAATGAATAAAAAATGACCTAAATTTGAGATTTTTCATAGTTTGGCTAAATGGGATGAAATTATAGGTCATTTTGATTGGAAAAAATGTTTTAAGAACATTGGAAAAAGTAGATTTTTGAGTTTGGTTCAAGATTTGAAAGATATGCTTGGTTACTTACAATAGAAGTTACATAATCCAAATCCAAGGGAATTATGCATGGGAAGTTTCTACAAGGTTCTAGAGGTTTCTATTTCCATCTATATATTGAATTGAATAGCTTCATGCCATGGTTGGTGATTCATTGTGCTCATAACACCAAGTTCCACTTCAATCTTCCATTTTGCAAAACCCTCTCAAACTTCATCAAATCTCCATCAATTTCCAATTTGCTTGATCTGATCATCATCTAGATCATTCAAGGATCAAAATTCACACAAGAATTTGGTTGAATTAGAGAGAACTCGTGCCATACAACTTCATCATTCAAGGTGCAAGAAAGTTTCAATTGCAAGATTCAAGGAGTTTGCACAAGATCCATTGCATACAGAATCAAGAATTGAGTGTGTGGATCAAGTTCAGAGCATTGAAAGCATTGGATCAAGAGAATTCTACAACTGTTTTCACCATTTACACCAGGTTGGTAATCCATTCGAATTGCTTGATTTAGTCAGCATGTTAGAGTTTTGTTAGGTTAGAACTGTTAGGATAGGTTAGAAGATTGATTTTGGTGAATTTGAGAAGGATCCATGGAAGTTGCCTTTGGAGTGCATAATCTGTTAGGGTTTATATCAGCTAGAATATTGCAAGATAATCTTCATCATATAGCTTAAAATGATCAGTGAAAGATGTAGATCATGCTAGGGTAAAGATTAGCAAGGTTTGGTATGGTTGATGACAGTGCATAATGGTGGAGTCACTACCTTCTACCTATCGGGTTCAATTGTTGGTTGAGTTTTAGAAAGAACTGATGGCATGGCTATGTAGAGGGGAAGAAGTAGATCACTTTTGGTTCTTACATCGAGTGAATTCATGGAGAATCAAGGGAGAACAGAGAGGTATAAAACTCGTGCATGGGAGAGGAGATTTCTGGTTTTAGGGTTTGCTCAAGGTTGAAGATGAAGGAGGACCCTACGATTGTATGTTTGACTTGGACTCAAATCTTAATCCAACAGCCGTGGTTTAAAACTGAAAACGGAGGGAAATCCCAAGGGTGCTACGCACCGTTTCACTTAAACTCAATCTGATGGGCTCAAATTTCCTTGCTAATACCACCCCCTCAAATCAGGCCCAATGCGTTTTCCACTAAAAATCTTGCTTTCTGCACCGTTCCAGTTTTTTTTTATTTTTTTGATTGATTTTTCTGATGCATTGGGCCCAGACGCGCTTGCTATGCGTGCCCCCCAGTCTGGGCCCATCCTTTTATTTTAACTAGAATTCATTACTTGATGCACCCTTCAGCCAAATTAATTCATTTCATTATTTTCTTAATTCATTTCAATTCTTTGAAAAATCATAAATAATTGAAAAATGCATGTTTTTTAATGGTTGTTTTTGCATCCTTTTCTTGATTCTGTCAAGAAAATTATCACATAAAAAAATTCCAATTTCATTTTATTTTTGTATTTTTAGCATATTTTTTCTTTTAAATAGGATTAAATAATGTTTAGTTTAATGCATGAATTTGTTAATTTTGGTTTGATTAGATGCTTTAATATTTTTGATCCATTCTTTTTAGGGTGATTAGCTTAGACCTTTATCTTGTACATAAAATTTAATTCATGATTTTAGAATTTAATCTTAGGTGATTTGTTTAGGTGTGATTAGAAGAACTAAAACTAGGGTTTAGGAGATAACATAGGAGAATCAAATCATTTCCCTTAGGAATTGTAGATGGAATCTTTGGGGTATGGGACTATAGGGATTATGGGTAGATATTAGATCCCTTAGAAAATATTAGGATTCCCCTACTGCTATCAGTATACTGCTTATATTTGCTTGACTGTGTGGTGTGCCCTCTCTAGGGTTATTTCATTTGTCTGTGTGGGGTATTGGGTTTGCTTGGGGATTGGGGGAGCTGAAGACCTGTGATGATGAAGGCCATTGGAGATCCAAGAGATTGAAGACCAACTTCCAGAGTTGATGGAGAGCACCTTGCTGGCAGCTGTTGAGGAGTATAGGATTTAGGAGCTAGGCAGAGCTCTAGAGTAGAAAGCTTGATTCACAAACATGGAAGGCCTTGTCTGCCTCCATCCTTTCTCTATGATTCAAAGTCTCTTTCAAATATCCACCTCCTTCCTTTGGAAGGATTAGTGAATGTATTTGAAAGATAGAACTTTTGAGGGGAAATTGTCTGTATAATGTTAACAGTTAATGAGCCACCCTTGGTAGGCATTTGACTGTTTAACATTTATTTCATCTTGTTGACTGATATTCCTTGGAGATTGAGACTTGAAGAAAAGCCATTGGAAGATTGATGACCAAGACCTTGCTTGAAGGCTGTAAAGATGAAGACTGAGGCTTGCCTGAAGTTTGTAGCTGTTTGGGGATGACTTGAAGACAGATGCTGATGCAGAGCTGTTGTGGCTGTTTATTTTTGTTGTTTTTAATTCTTGATGTATTGTTTGGGTTTCCTTGATTGTATTGTTTGCTGTTTAACCTGTTGGGTTGAAAGTGAATTCTGTTCACTTTTGCCTGTTGTTTTCTAGGTTCAAGGTTGAGCGGGACTCCCTTGCCTCGCTTGTATTGTTGCATCCATGCATTTTATTGCTTTATTGTATATATGCTATTGTTTCTGTTTCCGTCTATTCCCTTAGGATCTCTGTTTCTCTCTGCGCAAGAGAGGAGCATGATAGACATTAGGTCTCAACCCATGCATGATAACATTAGGGTAGATTTTATTCCCTCTTTTCAACCCTAGGATTTGTAGAGCGTCATCTCTTCTTTCTTCAAAACAACAGAAAAACATTAATAAAGGTTATAACAGAAATCAATTCACTTCTTCCGTCAAAAGATTTGAACAAACATCAACCTTTTTGCAATAAGAAAACCCTTGTTTAAGGTGAGATTTTTCATAAAAGACACTTGAACAGCTTGTGTCGTGCGTAGCCCGAACTACGTTTGCTCTGATCTTTCATGCTGTATGAAAGTACGTAGGCATAGGATGCGATATCCTAGCGAGCAACCTTCACCCATCTTTCCCGTAGGTAGGCGAACTACGTTGACTCTGATTTCTTGTTCCAGACGGGAATACGTAGGCATAAAGTGCGATGCTTTACCGAGTCATGTTTTCTTTTCTTTTCAGACCTCATCCTTTAGTTTAGATAGAAGTGTAATCCGTACAACCAAGCAAGCGTGGATCCCATCGAGTACGATGGACGTGAGGGGTGCTAATACCTTCCCCTTGCGTAACTGACTCCCGAACCCAAGTTTTGGTTGCGATGACCATACCTTTCCCGTTTTTTCGCGAGGTTTACTTCGAGCGTTTCCTTTCCCTCCGTTGGGATAAATAACGCACAGTGACGACTCTTCTGTCAGCCGGCGCCGATTTTCGCAGTAGCGACATAATGAAAGTTGTAATGAAGGTGGTATAATGGTGATAGGCTTCTCTGGTGAGAACAGTCGCATACCGGTTGTTGTAAGATGTACTATAATGACAAATGTAGTGATAAGCTTCTCAGGCGAGAACTGTTGCATATCTGCAAAGGATTGTGAAGGCTTTCCTTGACAGATAGTGCAAAATAAATGCACGTCCAGGTAGGTTCGACGACCGACAAGACTGAAGTTCGATCTAGGATTGGGCTAGAAAGAACTAACAAACAAGACTCCCTTGAGGGAACGAACTCAAATGGGAATTACCTTATCCTAGCGCGGAAAGATAACAGAAATAACCATCGTCCACGAGGGTTGAACTTTGTGGGGACACTTGGAACAAACAAGTATTTTATGCTTAGGGCTGACGATCTACTTGAAAAGAGCAGACCAACCCAGTTACTCGGCGGTAACGACAATGGACAACAACTAGCAAACATGTATACACCAATGCGTATGTCCATGTGTATGACAATGAAATGAAAATGAGTATGTAATGCTCATGCTTATGCTTATGCTGACAAAACAGGTGAGAGAGGAGACATGAGATGAAATAAACATCTCGACAGGAATACCCTGACGACCTCTGCAACAGTACCTCTATCGAGGGATAGGAAAAGTTAATGGTAGAACCAAATCCTGTTTCAAAGTTATAACTTCCCTGGGGAGCAAATCTCATGACTTCCACATGGGGATATGACATGACTTCACTGGAGAGTACGATATCATGACTTCAAATGGGGATCCTTGATCTCCGCATGGGGATAAGATGTCATGATTTCACGTGAGGGATTGCTATCATGAACCATAATCAGCCCAAAGAACTCTTAGGATCAGAGACTTCCGGGGATAAAATAAATATCTGATGTATGGGGAAAGTGTGGAATTATGCAACTTCATAGAGATATCGTAACAACTTCCTGGGAATAATACCTCGGCTTCCTGGGGAAAGGTACGTCCAACTAGGGATAAAGTATATCAAATTTCCCTGCGGAGAGTTCATCGGACTTACTGGGAAGAAATCGACAGACATTCTTGAGGACAGTATCTTGACTGCTTGGGGAGAGCATGGCAATCTCCTGGGGAACATCCCTGAGGAAGGTAAGGCAACTTCACTAAGGAACAGATGATTCCACTGAGAATGGGTCTTCCAGAACATATATCACTTGGAGGGTACCAGAGATGTCTCTGCAGTCTTGAGAGTCACTGGGGATTTATCAAATGGCTCCCAAAAGTGTTGTCAGCTTAAAGTCTCGCTGGGGACTATCATTGGGAAGATGCTGGTAAGATCTTTGTAGTCTTGGAGATTACCGGATCGGTCCAAAGTGTTATCAGCTTATAGTCTCGCTGGGGACTGTGTTGAGGCGTAGATTCTGCAACAATGAGATTTACTGGGGGAATGAAGACCGTCGGGAGTAAAATTCATCAGGTGCAGGAAGAATGCTGCAAAGCTAACTTTGATCTTAATGGGCTTTGTAGTAGTCGCCATTTTGAAAATATCATGCCCCAGAGTACCTGCTTTGTGAGAAAGTCATCTCAAGAGGATTTTACAAAGAAACATGGAGTCTAGATGCCCCACTGTTTTAAACTCTTGGAGAGATTTGTCAGATCTCGACGTAATTGGCACAGATCAATCGTGTTACGATTGAGTCTACAAGAATAGCTCTTAAGTACGCCAGGCTTGCATCAGTAAGTGAATTGGAGACCGCCTGCCCCTGTTTAGCAGGATCTTCGAGTTCCATCGTGGATGTACGTATGTAAATTTCCAAGATATCAAGCAAAATCAACACGCATGAAATGCCTATTCTGAAACTATCAATGCCACAATATTTGTCTTGAAAATTTTGTTTTTATTTTGAAAAAGGATATCGCTATAACTTGTGACTGAAATCACTAGTTAGGATATAAGTTTAATTTATAATGCCAACATGAATTTTTGAGCATAGCTCGTAGGAGCCAGGAAACGCTATCTCGTCGAGTATGCTTTCAAGAGAGTTCCTACTTCAATTAGGTCTTTTAAGGGTTGTATCGTGGCTTGGTTCACGGTTTAGGAAACAAAGGATAAAGGCTCAAAATTATTTGTACCCGCCCATTCTTCGCGATGTTCTCCAATCCTATATTCAGTTAACTGGATATGAGCACTCCTATCTCAATCAGATTTGACATGGATGAGAACTCATTAAGGTTTTGGACATGGCAGTCACTCACCTAGTTTCTTTGCGATTGTTCAGACAAATTTGTTCTTTATTAGGGATTCTTTATTGTAATCCCTTATTTTTGTTATATTTATTTTTCATTCCCTAACTTTTGCCTGGACGACGTCTTTTGGATTTTTTCGACTTTGGAGTCCAGCGGGCTGCCCCAGTTTTGCCTAAGTCTCCTTCATAGGTTTTGACTTAGCGGGCTATATTTTTTATTTTTGTTGAATAGGTCGTGGGACTCCTTTGAAAGGCTTGTGACTGCCCCACTCTTTTAGTAATAAAGGGGTGGTCATTGACTTCTAACTTCTTAGGATGTTAAGGATAAGTTCTCGAAGGTTCGCTCCTCCTTTTTGAGAGTCTGAGCGCTCAATCAGTTTAACTGAAAAACTACCCTGCCCTAGGTCAAAATAAGGGTTTTAATTTGTAAAAGAAGAAAACTCCTACTTCAAGGCTCAAAGGGGTAAAAGAGGGGTTATCATTCTTATATCTCCATTGTTTAGAATTTGAAACAATGCCTTACATCATCAGCAGGTTTCAATTGGAAGCATACGACAAGAGATTTGATGTTTTGGTTCATCCTCCTCCTCCCAATTCTCTATCAAAGCAAGAGATCGGGTAAAGTTGGCATTATAGATTATGGAAAAAATATTTTCAATGAGTGAAGCGAATGGATTTATTCAAGACAAACATGTATTTCATTAATTAATCAAAATAACAAGTTCGTACATGCTAATTATGCCTAATCAAAGAAACAGAAACATATAAATAAGCAAAATGTAACGTCTCAAAGTCCTTTAAAATGTGTTTATGAAGTCTTCGCATCTGCGATCGACATGGTAGTGGTGGTTTCCTCTGGCGCAACCTCACTGGAATGAGTCGCCTTGCTTGCCCCAGCTAGATCTGTCGATGCTTTAGTATCAGTCTTCGAATCTTCCTTCAGACTAACTTTCCCAGATTCTTGGTCGATCGGGGTCACATCATCTTGAGGACAGTTGAAATGAAATGGGCTAGGCTTCTGAATAACTATCGGCTTTGGCTGACTCATAGAAGTAACTGGCTGAGATATGTTGAAAACCTTGAGAGGATTCTTGATCTTTGGCTGAGGATCATCGAAAGACAATATCTTCTGTTCCAACAAATCTCTGACAATGCTCTTGAGCACATAACAACCTTCCAAATCGTGGCCGGGCGCACCCTCATGAAATAAACAATGAGCGGCGGCGTCGTAGTTGGTTGGCAAAGGATTGGTAGGCGGACCCATTGCTCGGGTGGTGATTAAACCTCGTTGCACTAAGTAAGGATACAAATCGGTAAACGTCATTGGAATAAGTGGACAAGGCTTGTATTGTCTCTTCGGAGCATTTTGGCGGGGCGCCTGATTCCTCGGCTGTTGATTTGCCGGAGCGTTGAACGCCTGCTGATAGTTAGGCAGAGGTTGTTGATAAACCGGAGGCGGATAAATAGGAGCCTATTGCATAGGCTGATAAACAGGAAATTGTTGATTGACAGGAGTTGCAACAGTAGCCACATAGAGTTGTGGAGCATACTGAACTGGATAACCTTGAATATGATTCTGCTGAGGTTGCCAAGGTTGATGAGTAGCCATTGGGTGATTCCTCGGACGTGCAGATCCTTTACAATGGTCAAAGCTCGGAGTTTTGCACTTCGGAGGAGTAACTCGTCGAACTGGTTGAGCAATGGTAGGACGCACCAAACTGGATTGAAGATCATGAGGAGGTACATTCGCAACAGTAACGGCTGGTTGAGGATCCACAATAGTATTGGTAATCCCAGAAACAATAGTAGGTTGATTATTCATCTTCACCTTAAGAGCTTGTAGCATCTCCATAATCTGACCCACACTTTCTCGAAGATCCTCGAGTTCATGGCTGACACGGTCGATCTTTTGAGCTTGTTCTTCCATCCTTTTTCGAGCTTGGGCTCTAGTATTGTACTGATGCGGAGGACCCATGGTGACGAAACTGGCAGGCGAGAGAACCGAGAATAAGAAACCGGGAGACGAATGTGATACAAAAATATGATACAAAAAATGCAAAATGCGAATGAAATGATTTCATGGAATTCAAATATTTACGAATATCGTAGAATACCAAAACTTTATTTATTAACTTGAAAACAGATTACAAATAACATTCTTAGAAAAGTCTTGGCATAATAGCTAAATAAAAGCTAATAATGACCCTAAGGAAGCTTCCTGTTTTGCCCCTTGCTCTGCTCTTCGGGCTAGGCCTTTTTGAGGATGAGCCTATCTTTAAAAGGTAAATCGAGAGTTAGAGGAAAATAAATCCTTCAACAAAACAAAGCAAGGGTATGTTGGAAAAGTCTTCACAATTGTTGGTGATTAGTTTCCTTGATGTCGGATAACTTCGAGCATATGGATTTAGCAACGGTCTTGTCCTTTAGGGTCTTTCTCCGAGAAAGGGAAAGGAGTCTTATCCACCATAGACAACCCTACAAGCTGAGAATATTCTTCCAAAGTAGGTAATAAATCGGGATCGTAGAACTGTAGCAAAACCGAAAGACGTCATTCATTCACTTTAAATTCCAATAGCGATAACAACCTTCCATACCGGTTACAGAATCCTTCTCGATCTTGGACTAAAGGTCCTAGCTTCCTTAGGTCATCTAGCTTAAGACTTTTAAAAGTATATTTCAAAGTTTTTCTTCTATTGTAATCCATAGTATCCTGCAATATCCATAAATAATGTTTGAATTCCATGATGTGTAATGCAATGTGATGCTTTTATTGATGTAATGCACATATATTCATAAGTCCTAGGTTAAAGGTATGTGCAAGGAGTTTGGGTCTACCCACCCTAATAAGGTATGTACTAAGGTTATTTGTACCTGCAGAACAAGGTTCTAAGAAGTGCCCAAAGTCATTGGTCCATCTTTCGGATATTATCAACTTTCCGACTGACTCGGGGGGTTGATAATATTCTCGAGAGAACCTCTTTTGAGTGTAGCATCGCGTAGCAACCATTGTAGGACTACTCCCACATAGTTCCCGCACTATGTCCTATATAAGACCAAGATGGTGTTAAGGTAACTACGGTCCTCAATATCATAGACTCTAATCAAAAATAGTAAAAGTTTTCACGACTAACTCGATCAACCGAACCGTTTTTGAAAGGGTCTCAACTGAGCGGTGATTCTCGAGTCAACTTGGTCGGGACTCACTCCCAGTAAGCCTCGTCGAATATCTCACCTTCCTATAATAAGGTCACTCAAGTCCGGGTTAGGACTTATCTCACAATAACAGGGTACCCCCCAAGCAAAGCACAATAATAATATATACAAGAGAATAAATAATGAAAAATATCATACAATAAACAAAATAGGGATAACCCTTAAAAGTTATGGCGGTCCCCAGTGAAGTCGCCATTTTCTGTTGCGGTGGAAATAGGATATCAAACTATTAATTAGTTTGAATCACAATTCTTGATTCACAACCGCTTTTTGATTTATCCGAAGGAAAAGGTCAAAAGAGGGAAAACCTATTTTTGCATCGTAAACACAATGTGGGGAGAGACCTAGGTAAGGGGTTGGTTAAGCTTAGGAAAGGTACTAGCACCCTAAACTTCTATAGTACTCTACAAGAACCTTTTGTTTATTGTATGCTTTTTATTTTATTATCTGTTTCATGTATATAATGAGCTAAGGGATGGAGTGACCTAAAAGACCTAAGGGTTAGTCCTAAGTTTACTCGGCAAGACGTCGCATCTTGTGCCTACGTATCCTGGATAGGGAATGGAATCAGAGTAATCGTAGTTCCCCTCGAAAGGGAGGTTAGAAACGTCTTGACAGTGGTCAAGGTTTCAATGGGGAAATAAGCATTCTTAAGGAAGCACTTACGTGGAGTTCTGAAACTCCTATTTCTATGTTGAAAAGTTGAATTGAAATTAGAGTTAAATTAAGGTTGACTAAATGTTCCACAGCGGGAAACCCTAAAACAGAGTACAACGACTCTTTGACCTAATGCTAGGGTAAAGGGTGTTTTTCATCAACGGCAGGACCTAGGCTATTAGGGTTTTGAAACGATCAAAAATTAGGGTTATTGATTCGGCGGTCAAACTGCTAGACCTAATTCCTTCGGAGATGAACATAACGGTAAATCATGCAAAACATGGCAAATTATTATGCGGCAGAAATAACGTGCAGAAAGTAAAGAAAGCGGTAAAAAAAGCATCGCGACGATCACTCGCGTAAATTACAAATCCCAAAAAACGCGAACAAATAAAATAATTGCGACCATGGCCTCGCATAAATTACATCCATGCCCAAAAAAATAGTGCGAATGAAATGATAATGATAAGCTGAAACAACAAACTAATGACGGTTAGACGAAATGAAACGGCTACATCAAGAGTTTTATTTTTCATTTTTACTTAAAAATTTGTTTTAATTTAATTAAAGCAAAATGTTTTATTTGTGATGAAGAAAGGTCTGTTTTAATTTTCATTGTAATTAAGAAATGCTTTAATTTTTAAAGTAAAAAATGTTTTAATTTTAATATATAAAAAGAATGTTTTAATATTAAAAGTGAATCTAAAATTAACCCTTTAGATCTAAATTAAGAAAAATTATTTTAAGTTATAAAAAAATAATTCTTAATTATAAAAGAGGCTTAAATAAAAAAATGGAGTTGGATTAAAAAATGTTTGATTTACTAACTACAATGTTATTTTTACTACTAATTAATTTTCCTTAATTTTTAAAATAAATGATTCCGTTACAGTTTTTTTTAAGAAAGAATTCATTATTAAAACTAACCTAAAAGCCTGCAACTTCTAATGAGCTATTTCAATTAAACATGTTGAAAATAAACTTTTTTCAATTGAAGATTTAAAACACAAGTATTGACTTCTGACCTCCATAAAAAAAATATTCTTATTTGAAAACTGTCACCCCAAAATGTTTTTCCTTTTTTAGTTTTCAGAAAATAAATTGAAGTTATTAAAACCGAAGGTGAATTATTTACAGGGTATGTTAGCTGCCACCACGTATTAACTATTAACCCTTCACAAACATAGAAATCATGAAAATAATAAAACACAAACAAAAACAACAAAATAAGAAATAAATAAAAGGAGGTGTGAGGTTGGGGAGTCTCTAGGGTTTCACAATTCCATCTTCTCTTCTTCTTTCTTGTAAGCGCCGTCATGGTTGTCCACCCAATTTTCCTTCTCATTCTCAATTTGCATGTTGGTTCTTCCTTTTCCCGGTCCCTGAAAACACACACTAAAGACAAAAACAGAACAATCAGGAAGCTTACATTTACACCGTCAAATACAAGGATGGATGAGGATGATGGCGAGGTTTCCGGCGGCAAAATTTGCTTCTTTTCCTTTGGATCAGAGTCGATGATGTGAACAAACTGAGGCTATGAAGATTGCCCGCCATTGTGAAACGACGAAGGCGGTCTTCGACTGAGCTCGCGGTTCCAGTTTCAAAAAATGGTGATTCTCGTCGGCGATGATGTCTTCGCGGAAGTTCTGAGCCTTGGTGGTGCTTCGTTTCCGGTGAGCTCGTTCTGTTTGATTTGTTGTTAAGGCTTCCGTGTGGTTGATTTGTGTGCCTGTCTTACTGTTGAAACGGCCGCCGCTGAGTCCTCCTGTTCGAACTCCGTTAGCGTTTTCTTCTCTATTTTTATCTCTCCTTTTTTATGCTGGGTTTTGTGGGCTTTAATCTGTAGATTCACAAACTTGTTGCCTTGTGTTTGGACGGTTTTCTTGCCGATTTGTATGGATGGCCCTGTTGAATTTGACCGAAAAACATTGTTACATTGTTACTGGGCTTGGACCTTGTTGGCTAATCCATTTTACTTGGTTAGTGAACTGGTTAACTGGTTTGAACCTGTCTAGATTTGAATTTCTGCACTTAATTTTGAACTGTTTGTTTGATCTTGCCGGATATGCTTTGTTTTCAGACTCTGTTCTCTTTTCTGATATGACAGGAATTGATTATTGATTTTGTTGGAGACAGTTTTTTCTGCTACGATTTGTATCTGATACGAGTTGCCTTCTGTTATAGATTTGATGCAGGTTTGGATTTGCTTGAACTTTCCTGAACTGGTTTTCTCAGAAAGAACTTGTTTGAAACTGGTTGTTTGAACTGGTTTTGATTTTCTGAACTGTTTCTCTGTTGGATTCTCTGGACTTGTTTTTGCACTTGATTCTGAACTTGGTTTGGGATTGACTTTCTGAACTGGCTTTAGAACTGTTTCGGAAAGGTTGGCGTTACGGTCCGACTCTTCAGGCAAACTGCCTTTCCGAATAAGCGCTTTTGGCCAAACAACTTATTTCGACATAATTTTCCTCTTCATCTTTCTCGGTCGCCTTTGATAAGAACATTAAACTTCCGGATAGGCCATTGGCCAAGAACGGACACCCGGTGATGACACCATTCTGAGGATGCTAACTAACCGAATAACTTCTATTTGCTATTGTGTTGACTTGTTTTGCAGGTTCGGAAGAGACATTGATACTCGGAGAATCGGGCGTGGAGAATTGATCAAGGATTAAATATGAAGAAACCTTAGGACTTTTTAGAATAAAAATGTATTAAACTCAATGTAGAGAAGCCTTATCTTGTATGGAAGAAATGTATTAAACTCAATGTATTAAACTCAAACTTCCTGTAATTTCATTTGGTTGTATGATTCTGTTCTAAATTCTTTAGAAGAATGTGGAAAAAAATTGTAACTATATTGAACATTTTTAATTCTTCCAAATGTTGGCATCAGGTGCTGATGTTAACTTCAATTTGAAAAACCCTTCCAAATGTGCATACTTAATGGTGATACACGGAGAATTTAACTTCATTACTTTGGAAAAATCAAGCAAATTCTGATGCAGGCACTACATTGGATAAATCAAGCAAATTCTGATGCAGGCACTGAAGGTGAGAAATAAACACAAGAAAGGGGGGATTGAATTGGGTTTATGCCTAAATAAAAACTTTTTCCTTTTCTTGTCTTCTTCTTCACTTGATGCTTTATGCGCTTATATTAAATACATTGCGGAAGCATAAATAATAAAGCATACTGAAAGTAAAGAACACAGCATATATCCTGGTTCACTTGAGCAACTCCCAAGCTAATCCAGTCTACCCTTCCAAGGTGATTTCACCTTAATCAATTAAGGACTTAATCCACTATAACCGAACTGATTACAGCTGCACAAGCTAAGTGCAAGCGACTAACAACAGATCAATGAAACATTCAGGGATCCCCAAGGATATAAAGTTCATTAAAATCTAATAGAATCCGATCATTAAAGATCTCCTATTAGAAAACCATAAATGACTACTGTCACTTGTCATCTCAAGTATACTGATCTTCACAAGATCACTTGAGGAACCACTAATTCTAAAGTAGAATGTTGTGTTGCCGGAGATTACAATGGTGCTTCCTAGCAAGCTAATTACTCCAAGTTAAGCACATAGCAAGTAATGAGTAACAACTCCTTGCTTCCTAATGCAGAAACTAATCTAATGATGAATCTCTAAGAGATTATAAGAACATAGTTTCCATCTTGCTTAAAATCTTTTCTGAGTGTGAGCACTAAGGCTTCTTTTCATATAAGCTTTTCTTCTTTCTTTCTTTCTTCACTTCATGCTTAATAGCATGGTAACATTTGAATGAATCAAATGTTATTTCTTATAATGCAGCTTAACAGCAACATCGTTGCTTGACTCAGCAACCCAGCCACATTTTTGATCAAATGATTCTTCTTTTTATATTGCAGCCAATAGAGTTGTTGTGAGGATATAATTGTCCTTTCTCATTCCAACGGTCATATCCCAACGGATAGAATAAGATCATGTGTTGGAACAGTGACCTTAGCTTATAGCTTCAATATATTTAATCCTTGGAAACTACGCTTAAACAGTACCAACGTCTTTACTACATTTGAATAATTGCATACGTTGTACTTCAATCTTCTTGATTCTTCTGATGATTCGTCTGATGAGTAGTTCAGAACTACTTTGGTATGAAAGTTTCAGCATCAGAGTTGTTAACTCAAGCACATGTTTATCAGATTGAACAGCAGCAGCTTATCTGATGTAACACGTCTTGCATCTGGATGGATCTTCTTCTGACACAATCTTCCACTTCAGAATCCAGTCTTCAGCATTCCAAGAACTAAGTTTCCTCTGAAACAATCTTGAGAATCTTCATGACTAATTCTTCAGAAACCATGTCTTCAGAATCTTCAGAGCCTTGACCTTCAGAACACTTCTTCAGAGTCTTGAGCTTCAGAACACTTCTTCAGAGTCTTGACCTTCAGAACCTGTCTTCAGAATCTTCAGAGTCTTGACCTTCAAAACCAGTCTTCAGAGTCTTGACGCACTTGGTCTTCAGAGCCTTCAGCCTTCAGAACTTCAAGTCATCAGAGTCTTCAGCACTTTGTTCTTCAGATGACTCACTCTTCAGAGATGCTCGTTAGCTTCCAAATTAGATGCATAACTCAGAGCAGAATCTATAGATGCATTGCAACTGCAATATCCAACATCCTTGATTCTTTACTGAACATGATCAGATATAGAAACAAACTTGCTTCTTCACTGAGCTTCATTTGCTTTCAGATCAGATGCACTTCTTCAGAGCAGAAACCACAGGAGCATTGCAACTGCAATATCTAGCACCCTTGGTTCTTTACTGATGGTGATCAGATACATAAGCAAACTAGCTTCTTACAAGCGCTTCATGACGTCACACTAAGTAATTCCATAAGTTACTAGCTGCACACATTGCTTCTGTTTGTTTGGTATTAATATATTTAATTTAATATGACCTGCATATAACAAACATTAAACCATAAAATGGTTCTTTCACAAATACTCAATTGTTATCATCAAAACATAGAGATTATCCTGTAGAGACAAATCTTGCTCTTACAATCTCCCCCTTTTTGATGATGACAAAAACATGTATTTTGATAGAACATTTTATACAGGGTAATTACCAAGCATTAACCTATTCAGAGTTCTAAGCAACTGCTCCCCCTGAATGTGTTAACCTTTAAAACATTTTTATGCTTGTTCAGAGACATACTTTGATACCAAGACTTACAAAAAATAAATTTGATAAAACATAATCAAATAGAGTAAAATAGAAGGAATACTTCCCTACGATATAAGATAGCATAAGTCTTCAGCATCTGGACTAGTTCAACAGAACTTCCATCTTCAGATCTTTAGAACTTGTCTTCTCTAAGCATCGTATCAGAGTCATATAACTTCAGAATCTTCTAAAGCATTTTCTCTTGATCTTCAACACATCTGTTTATCTACAGATGAGAAACTCCCCCTGAGTTTCAGACTGGGTGAAAATCAAATATCCTGACTCGTGAACCTTCCTAGGAGAACTCCCCCTGATTACAGTATGTCAGATATTTGGATCTTCTGATCTTGATACAGTCTTGATTCTTGCTTTCTCAGACTTGCTTTCTTCTCAGATTTTTGATCTCTTGAAGCAGTCTGATACCAATAGAAACCAATAAAATGTTTACTTCTGAATCTGATTCGAATATTGAATCTGAGTCTGATACCCATGTTGGTTCTTAGTCTGACACCAATACATGATACTCATGATTCTGATTCTGAATCCAAATCTTGCTTCTATGAAGACTTCTGATTCTTATGCTCTGATTATCATATTCACAGACAATTTACATCTTCTGAACATTCTGATTCCAGATGACTTTAACTTTCAGATCTCTGAACAGTATTGGGTCCATCTGATTCTGAATCTATGTTCATAAAGTGTATAAATTTTATTATATGAACACTAGTTCATTTGAGCTCAGATTTCTTTCAATTATCCTGTTTAGAATGCCTAGTGAACTTGTTCAGAGTTCCTCGGAAAAACATCAAACACACATTTAGTAATAAACACAGTTTATATGTTTTGCATTCTCTTTCACGTTATAGAATATATCAAAGCTATATTCTATTTCTCAAAAACTTTTTCCATTTCTCCCCAAGTTATATTAAAAACATCTTTCATTTCTCCCCATTTCATTTCCCTGTTATATACTATTATTCCAGATTATATCAAAATCATCTTCATTTCTCCCCCTTTTTGACATCATCAAAAAGTTAGAGTTTTTTATTGAAAAAATATAGGAGTTGAGAGATAGGAGTTGAGAGATAGCACCTGAGAACTTAATCATCTTTCATTTCTCCCCCTGAGAACTTACTTCTTACAGGTTGATACCAATAAGGTAGGTTGATATCTTTTCCAGATTTTATCTTCTATATCTCCCCCTGCTTCTTAGAGAGTGACAACTCTTCAGAGTTTCTAGAAGCATGCTCTGACTAGGATTGTTGACAAGTTTCTGTACAACAGATCTTTCTCTGACAACTTGTACATCCTTCATAGCTTGTTGATCTCTTCTTAACTTATTAATGTCACGTTCTCAACGTACAAAATTAGTTTCACAAGAAGAACCAACTATAGCAATTTGCTTAGTCTTCTTAGCATCTTCAGCTTCTTGTACTAATCTGGAAGTTTCTTTTCTGGAATCTTCCTCAGCTAGATTTAAACAAGAAAGTTGAAATTCCTTCTTCCTTCTGGCTTGATCTAGATACCAATTATTCCAGTACTTAGTTTGAAATACATCCAATATCAGATTCTAATACCAATTGAAGAAATATCTCAAGAAGTCTCAAGTTCCAGAGTTGAAGTGCTTGTTCTGGCCTTTGCTTTGACTCTTTCTTTTGAAAGGTTTGATACCCAATTGAAGGTGTGAAATTCAGAGGTTTGTGCTAGTGGTTGACTCTGAATTTTTGCTTCAAAGTTCTGCACCCAGAACCTTCTGTGTCTTCATTCAAACATCTTCTAAAGTTTTGCTCAGAGTTATCTGACGCTTTGCTTTTCAAAAATATCAATGTTTGATTTGACAAGCCATCTTCTACTTGAGTCTTTTATCCAGATCTCCAGATTATCCAAATCTTCTGATGATCTACGACTTCAGATTTTCTAGATCCTTAGATTATCATATAATATCAATTGAAGGTGATGTGCCATCTGATCCTTCAATTGTATGGAAATGAATGTCCTTCATTTGACACTCCATCTAGCATCTGATACTTCAATATGCATTTTGTAGTATTTGCTTTTGTAGGGGAGAGTGCTATTCAGAGGTACTTTTGTAACTAGCTCTGTCTTCAGTAACATCAGCATAACAGAAACCTACTAAAAATAGTTATCTGGTTTTCTGCAACACAGAGTCACGTTAGTAGTACCTTTCAGATACCTTAGAAATCTCTTAACAACTGTTAAATGAGATTCTTTAGGATTTGATTGGAATCAAGCACATACACATATACTGAAAAGAATGTCAGGACTAGAAACAGTAAAATACAGAAGAGTACAACTCATACCTTTGTAGAGCTTCTGATCTACCATTTTACTAACCTCTTTCTTTCTCAGAGTGTACGTTGAATGCATGAGAGTCTTAGCTGGCTGCTCTCTGACAGATTAATCTTCTGTCTGCTATATTCTTCATCTGAATCAAAACAACTTCTTCAGAAGTATATCTCTTTTGATGTTTGATTCAACTTGATCAGTAGTTACCCATTTCAGATTCTTCCTTTGGTCTTCATCTTCTGATCTACCAATATTGATACCAATGATCATGCCTCTATCTTCCAGCTAACTAGCACCAAGACTTTATCCTTTGAACAGACGTGGTTGATCATCACAAATTATCATCAAACCAAGATGAATTTCTTGAAATGATTTGAGTGACAATCTTGTTCTTATCAATCAGTATCTGAGGGTGACTTCTTCTTCTAGAATTCTCGTACCAACTGAAGGTGTGAGAACTTCTAAGTACCAACAGAAGGAGTAGGATCTTCTGCTGAATCACCTTAGATTTATGAATCCAAGCTTGTTATCAAAACTTGAATCTAAGCAACATTCCCTCATTAAAGAATACTTGATACTAATTGAGACTTTCAGAAACAATATGCATCATGAGAGATACGAATTGCATCTGGTACTGATCAATCATTCTGACTACAGTATTGAAAACTTTCATCAAACATGATTACCAACATTTCCTTTTTAAAGATTGTTCTACCTTCAAAGTTTGAACTTGAAAGTGAAGAACTAGAGCGTTAGAAACATCTTTCTAACAGATGTTAGCTCAATTAAAAAAAACATCAAATCCAGAAGTGCTTCTTCGGAAGGTTGAAGACTGATAAGAGTCTGATACCAACTTTATAATATCCAAAGTAGTTTCTTCTGACAGTGAAGTTGCAACCCAACTTATCTTGATCAGCATCTATTGAGTGAACAACTATGGAAATGATTCCTTGCATTAGATCCTTTGCTTCAGATCTATGCAGCTTAGCTCTAGTGAATGTTTCAGCAAACAGTTCATCCAAAGGTATGCTTTAGATCAAACTAAATCTTCAATCTTCAGGGTTCCTTGTTATCCAGAGGTGAGCTATGTTGCTGACGTTTTAGAGCCATGCATAATCTGATCCTCAGAGCTTCTGACAAATTGCTTTAAACTCTTTGCCCAGAGTTTTCTGAAACATAGCTTTCAACCAACTGCTCAGAGTCTTCTGTAGAGTTGCTTCTTAGATTCTTCTGTATCTTCCCTCTATAGCTTGTGTACCTTGCCTCTGTAGCCTTTCTTCTGAATTTATACTGATATCAAATGAAAGTGTCTACTGCCTCAGTTGCTTTGCTTCTGATGCTTTACTTCAGTAGCCTTGTGTTGCACCCCAAAATTTGACCAACTACTCATCGCAATTTGGCTCATGTTTCGACTCATTTCATTTCGCATTTGCATACCACGTACATTGCATTTTTTCCAGTCAGATTGACTTTATCGGGATTACAGCCCTCTGATCGCGCTTCAGGCATTGCAGGCTAATACGAGGATGTATTTTGAGAATCGGTGCTCGTCCCGGTGTTTTTAGCTCTCGCTGTTGTTTTTAAGGACATCTCGGTGTCCGGGTTTTTTACCGTTTATTTCGATATAGTTCGCTAATCGATTTAATCGGCTTCCTCGATATTTTTAGGTTTTTTTCTTTATTTTCTAGAATTTTTATAGATTTAATTGATTTTTCTAGATATTAGATAGTTTTTTAATAGATATTAAGTGTTTTTTTAAATAGTTTAGTTTAATTTCTTTTTTCTAGGAAAGTCTTTAATCATTTTAGATAATAGGTTTTACGAATAAATCATATTTTTAGATATTAAGTAGATTTTTAGATAATGATTTTTAATAGGATAATCTCTTTTATTAGGATTTTCTTTAAATAGAATTAATAGAGTTTTTTTTTTCTATTTTTATTAGTTTAGAGATTAATAGAGTTTAATTAGATTTTAATCTCATTTGTTTAGGTGTTAACTAGGGTCTTATTAGATTAATTAGGATTAGATTAGTTGTAATTTTCAGTTAGGATTTAATTACTATTTTGACTTTTCGTTTAGCATTAATGGTGATTTTTAATCAGGTTTTAATTCATTAATTGTGTTAATTAATCATTAGTTCAGTCCAATTTTTGTGGGCCCAACTGTTTTGGAGGCCCAGTCCATCCAGTCCAGGTGTCACCCATATATAAAGCACACACGTGTGCATTCAGAGGTCCCACTCCATCCACGCTTTCTCCTCACCACACGCCACGTTTCATTTCAGAAACCCCCACCCCATTCATTGCCACATTATTCCTCCCTCATAGTTTTCCACGTTTTCATCTGAGTCTCTCTCTCCATTCGCCAGGTGGCTCTCCCTCAATCCATCACCTCCCTCCGCATGTAGCCATGTGCCTCCCCCTCTCTCTCCCCAGCCGCCACGCGTCTCACTCATACCGATCCCCACATGAAGCAACGCCACCTGTCCCACTCGCCGAGTCCTCACCGGAGACCTCACCGGAGTGCATGCAAACACGCCGGAGAACATCACCAGCAAGATCAACAGTGGTTCTCACAGCAGTTGTCACAACAACCCTCGCCGAAAACTGCATACCTCACCGGAAACAAACTGCAACTGTCGCCTGAATCAATAACCGTCGCTGGAATCTTCAAGAACTCACCGTGTTCTTCATCCTATCCTCATGATTCTCCAGAAAACCACCGTGTTCATCAATGTTCTTGCAACCGTTTCCAGAAATCACCAACAATCTTCATCCATTTTCAACAATATTCATCAACCTCATCAAATATTCATCGGTCTTCATCCGTTCAAGCAACCTCCACAGGAGAACTTTCGATCACTTCATGGCCGTTTTCAAGATTCCGTCCAAGTTCTTCATCGTCCTCAACGTGATGTTCATCAAGATTTACCAGGTTTCCAGATTAATCATATTGTTCATACCTTCATCTGAGAAAGCATCTCCGCAGCTTCATCTTCTTCGAAGATCTCCATCGATCTTCATAAAACCTTCAACATTCGTCTGTACATTCAACGAACTTCAAGATCCATCAGATCTTCCTCCAGTTCATCATCCAGAAATCCTCCGCAACTTCATAGAACTCCTTCTTCTGTTCGTCAACGACCTAGATCAAGAATTTTATCATGTTACTTTTCCAGATCTCCAAGCGATCTTCATGCATGTTCATCGCTCTCCAAGAACCTCCGCCATGAATCTTCAACGAACTCCATCCACTTTTTCCAGATTCGTCAAGACCGCTCAAATCGTTTCCAGACATTATTCAACCTTCATCACGTTCTTCATCCCGTCTTCAGATCCTGAGAGCTCCACCACATTATTCTTCAGGTTTGTCCTTCATCAAGAACAACTCCAAGATTGTCTTCAAGAATCACCCTCCGCATGCAATGTTTTTCAGCAAATCTTCTTCAAAGATTGTCTTCAAGAATGGATTTCATGATTTGGTTCGTGTTTGAGAGAAGAAGGAATGAATTGAATCTGGGGGGAGGAAGATGAAACGAAGGAGTTTGAGGAGAGAACGAGAGAGAGAGAGAGAGCGTTTGGGGAAGAGAGGGGAAGTGGCGCAGTGAACAGTATTCTGCAATTGAGATTAGGGTTTCTGAGGGTGAACAAGGTGAGAGGACTGTGTGGATTGGGCCGTGGCCCATTGCTTTCTTCGGACATACACTCTCCGTTTCTTTTTTTTACCCCCTCCCCCCCGTTGGTGTGTGCTTGGTCTGATTGGGCTGAGGCCCAGTTCATCTCTACTGATCACATCCTCCGTTTTTCTTCCAGCACCCCTCCCCCGTTTTGATTATTGTTTGGTCTGATGGGCTGGGCCCCAATGCTGCATTGTTTTTGCTGGCTGCACCCCTAGCTGCAATTTGCACCCCCCTTTGTTTTTATTTTCTTTATATTCATTTGTTTAGATTTTTTAAAGAAAAGGATATAAGCATAGAAAAAATAGAAAAAGGAAAATGTAGTGATATAAAAAATAATAGTATTTTAATATTTTCTTTTTTAGGATATATTTTCTTTTAGGAGTTTCTTTTACGCTTTTTTAGAGGTAGAATTAAAATGTCCACTTGTTAGGGGACTATTTTCCATTAGATTTTCCATGAAAGTTGGGTAAGATTTTTAGGAGTTTATTTTCCTGTACTTTATCATTGTAACTTTCCGAATATTAATAAAATGAGATTTGTGTTGTGGTCCCCGTTCTACCCGTAGTAGGTTGAACTACAGCTGCTCTGACTTTCTCTGATGAGAATATGTAGGCATAGGATGCGATGTCCTAGCGAGCACACTAACAACTAACCTTTTGCTCTCTCACTGCCGTGCGATCGAGACTTTCCCGCTGACGACTGACGTTATCCTTTTCTCTTGCCCGAGTGCATTTGAGACCAGACCGTAGTTCTAGTTCCCGTAGGTTCCCGTACCTCGAAACCCGACATACTACGTTTGTTCTACCGCAAACAGGTACGCCTAAGTCTCCAATGGTCGAGCAGCGTCCACCTAACTGCTAGAATGCGTACGCTAGTATCGTCAACCTTTTCTCTCACCCCCGTGTGACCGAGAACACCCTCGTCTAGCCGTAGTTAGCCTGAACTACGTCATGCTCTGATTTCTCTGATGAGAATACGTAGGCCCAAGACGCGACGTCTTGCCGAGCAACTTTCCCCGTAGTTTCCCGAACTACGTAGACTCTGATTTCTCATTCTCTGATGAGAATACGTAGGCATAGAGTGCGACGCTCTATTGAGTCAATTTCTTTCCGTTTAGATTTAGCAGCCGTAGATAGATTGTTTTTCACCCGTAGACAAACCAACAAGCGTGGATCCCGTCGAGTACGACGAACGTGAAGGGTGCTAATACCTTCCCCTTGCGTAACCGACTCCCGAACCCAGACAATGGTTGCGACGACCTTGTCTTACCCTTCTTCGTCAGGTTTTTCCGATCGTTTCCTTTCCCGCTCCGAGGGATAAATAACGAAAGGTGGCGACTCTTCTGTTTTGCCGGCACCTTATTTTCGCGAAAGCGACAGTTGGCGACTCTGCTGGGGACTGCGATGGTTCCCTATGCGAGTCTCGCCTTAGATTTTCTTCCTAGCTGTCTGGGTCATCCCCAGCAGCTGGTGACTCTGCTGGGGACTTGATAGTTTCCTGGGATCCAACGTCCCGTAAGCGAGTCAGTCGGGGGATCCAACGTCCCTTAAGAGAGTCAATCCTAGCGCTTGTTTGCGTGTCTGTGGGTGTTTATTTTTGTGTTGTATTTTACTAATGTATTTACATTTCCCGCACTATATTAGTATTTGTTGCTATTGTGCTGTTGTGGGATGGGAGCTCTGATGAGTGAGAAGCCAGACCCAGGCTTGAGTGCACCATAGACTTAGAGTGGAAATTAGTGGGCGCGTGCTTGCTTCGCAGGCACTAGTGTCTCATGAAATCCACGCTCAGACGAGGTTCTCCCGGTTGGCTTCTCTTTCAACCCTTTGGGTTGAGACGGTTGCTGGTTTGGTGGATTGTCGACTCTGGGGATTGATCATTTGTGATTCAGCTAAGTGAGGCCGCTTCATGAGCTGGTGATGCCACACCTTCTGGGTATCGTATCACCCCTCTTGAAAGTCTGTGACGCTGATGAACGCATAGGATGCCGAGCTTATGTCAGTTTAGGTCCATACCCGTGAGTGGGAGGGTTTTTGTAGGAAACTTGACTTCCAGCCTACCCGATATCTTGGTTTTCTCTCGTCAGAGCAAACTTATCCCGTCAGCAGCGCAGCAGCAATCAGAGCTTTGTGGGGGCTGTGATCTCGTGTTTGCTGCATCTTGCATTGCATTTGCATAAGCATTCCTGCATCATATTGCATGCCATGCTCCAGATAGTCAGAGCTCTTATCCAACCGTTGTTTTGATTCTGAAGGTGAGTATTGAAGACGACCAAGGGGTTGAAGCAGGTTTGATCAGGACCAAGCAGTGAAGTCAGTTGAAAGTTGTTGGTAGCTATGTCAGAGAGCAGCTTCCAGTTTGTTGATACCTTGTCAGGTTTCACTGTGACGTCCAATCCTTTGTATGAATCTCTGCATGACGAAGACTTTCCGCAAGTGAACAACCTTACTGCAGCTCAGCTTGTACAACCTTCTGTTGAAGACCGAGGTCTACGTGAGCAGTTTGTTGTCTGAGGTGAACGTTCTCCTTCTGTTGATGTCTCAGACTACCAGGGTGTTGCCTTCCCTGTGCCAAATGCCCGAAGAAAGGTCCCGATAGCAAAGACTGAAGACCCATTAGCTCTCGTGTATGCTAGAAGGTTTCGTGCATTGGAGGAAATATTCAAAGCCTTGAAAGGTAAAGACGCTGTTAACCCTAGTGCTGCAGACATGTGTCTGGTTCCTGGCCTAGTGTTACCTCCGAAGTTCAGAATGCCGAGGTTCGAAAAATACAAAGGAGATAGTTGCCCGAAGCAACATTTGGTGATGTTCTGCCGAAGAATGACTTCATTCGTGCACAACGATAAGCTGATGATTCACTGCTTTCAAGATAGTCTGACTGGGGCACCTCTGAGTTGGTATATGCAGTTAGAGAGTGATCAGATCCGATCATGGGTGGATATAGCCAACGCTTTTCTGAAACAGTATGACTACAATCTTGATGAATCCCCTAGTCGCATGCAGCTGCAAGAATTGTCTCAAGGGAACAATGAACCTTTCAGAAAGTATGTTCAGAGATGGAGAGAATTTGCTGCTAGAGTGCAACCACCGCTTCTCGACCGAGAGTTAAAAGGCATGTTCGTAAACTCCTTGCAGAGCCCGTACTTCGAAAGAATGCTTGGGAAGGCACCAAATTTCTCTGAACTGGTAAGGGCAGGAGAACGCATCGAGTATGGTGTAAAGACTGGAAGAATTCAGAATGTTTCGGGCGGTCAGGCTAGCGAAACTGAATCTCTCTATAGCTTTCAAACTAAAGAAGGAGTTGTGATCAACGCAATCATGAATGATGTTGGGTATCCTCAAGACGAATCGGTGAAATCTGTTGGTTCTTCTTCTTCGCAGCGGTCAGCATCTTCCATGTCTCGACAGACAATTGTACCTGGGGCACCACATCGGGAACCTTATGTCGCTCC
Organism: Lathyrus sativus; assembly: GCA_963859935.3. Taxonomy (NCBI): domain Eukaryota; kingdom Viridiplantae; phylum Streptophyta; class Magnoliopsida; order Fabales; family Fabaceae; genus Lathyrus; species Lathyrus sativus. The sequence continues at coordinate 928,174,562 of OZ012735.1, forward strand.
TCTTGCGAATCCACGAGCCCGTGGTCGAGGTTATCAGAATCAGCGTCAGAATCAGAACCGACCTCGTAACAACTTGGAACGAAGGAATGCTCCTCCTCATCTAGTGCCTGTGCCGTATAGCCAGATTCTGCCACATTTGATTCAGAATTCTTTGGTGGAACCGAAAGCTCTCAAGCCTGTTCCGGAGCCTTACCCTCCGGGGTACAATCCCCATGCTCAGTGTGGTTACCATGGTGGATCTCCAGGGCATTCAACTGAAGATTGCAAGGCTTTCCAGGCGAAAGTGCAACAATTGATCGACAAAGGGTGCATTTCCTTTCCAGATTGAGTTTTGGTTGTGCATGACAACCTCTCAGCTGTCTGAGCTCGCAGATTCAGAGGGCTATTTCCAGAGGCCGATGGTCCAGACAAGCAGACGTCCTCAGCATTGGCAGTCCTCGGACTTTTTATCATTTGCATTTGTAGTTTCTTTTTTGTTAGTTACTACTTGCTGTTAAACATTGTTTGTTTCGAATGGTAATACTAATAAAGTGACTATACATTTTTTTGAATTAATCATGTCGTTGTCACTCATTTACTGCATTGCACTGACACTGGCATTTTATCCACTCCACTTTATCACTATGATTAGCAAAGATTGGAGGGAGGATGACAAAACTGAATACTCATAACCGATGATCGTATGCTTTCAGATAAAACCTTGCCTATGATGTACAGGCATTGTTTCAAATCCCCTAAACACCGGAGAGATAAGGAAGAGAATCCCTTGTTAACCACTTCGAGCCGAGAAGTAGGAGTTTCTTTCGAACTTTTGAACCCTCACATCTTAACCCGGGGCAGGGTAGTTGTCAGTTAGCTTGATCGAGCGTTCAAGTCTTACAGAGGAGTGTTGTCTTTTGAGGACCAATCACATCGTATTTCTCCCCAGAGGTCGTACCTCGTCAACCACAATGGTTAAACCTCACCAATCAGGAGTGAGACAGTTATAAACCTCTCGGATGAATCCAGACAGCCAGTGTCGCGCGACTTGTTTCGAAAAAATAAGAGAAAAAAGAAAGCCCGCTAAGTAAAAGAAAAAAAAAGCTGGAAAGCAAATACTTAGGCAAAAATCAGGGCATCCCGCTGGACTTCAAAAGAAAAATCGAAAAGAACTCTGAAGAGTCAGTCCAGGCAAAAATTAGGGAATCAAAAGAATGAAAAAGAAAGGATATAAAAAGAAAAATCCTCAAACAAGGACAAAGTTGTGTGGATACGGGCGCCGAAACGAAAAAGGAGTAACTGTCACTCCGAAACACCTTGTGAGTTCTTTAACCACTGTTCTCAATATTCAACATACCTCTCGAAGAGGCGAGCGCTCGAGCCAAGTTAACTGAACTCTAGGATCGGAGATCATCACGTAGAAGGGGTGGGTACAAATTATAATTTGAGCCGAATATCTTTTATTCCACGAACCGTGAACCCGACCACGATACAACCCTTAAAAGACCTAATTGAGGCAGGGTTTATTCTGAAAGCGCATTACGATAAGGTTGAGTAACCTGAATCCTACATGATTTGCTAATCATATCCTTGTTGTATTTTTCACTGATCGAATCAGCACTACGATTGAACTCTTCGGTTCATTCGTCACTCACTAGCATGACACGTAAATGAGTGACGGTACATTTTTCAAAATCTGCATGAACACTGCATTAAAATTACCATTCGTGAATAAACAATTTTAATTGCAGGTCAGTAGTTGATATGAAGGAATTCCAACAGGGAATAGTCAACCAGGACTGAAGCGTAGCAGTCTGGATCATAATGGTGTACCGTGAAACCCTGTGAATTTGGGGCATTGACTTCCAGAGAGTTTGGAATCAGTTAGTCTGAGGACAAGTCCCGAAGCATCGGTTGATTATGGGACGGTTTATGCGAGAAGCAGTTGATCAGAAGTGAATCTTCTCGAGACCCAATCAGAGGCAGTTATCCAGAACTCTTGTGATTTGAGGGCAGATCCCTCCAGTGTTCAATCAGGGCATGTTGAGTCGCTCGCCGCTCGTTCAGGGGCAAGCTACTTCAGAAGTATACTGAAACCAACCATGCTGAGAGTGGTTAGTTGAGGATGAATCCTTCCGTTGTACGGATGTTGGGGCAAGCCATCTGAAGATTGTCTTGTTGCCGGCTGTTTTCTGTTCAGAATGAATTTTCCCAAAAGTCTAATTGGGGCAAGTTGAATTGCACTGGGGCAAGTTGTTCAGATGAGTTTGTTCACCCTAGCAAGAGTTGAGTGTCGGGGAATCATGTCATTACCCTGCAAAAACCCGAACCTTCTGAAGAAGCCTCGCTGTCATTGGATTGTTATCCTACAGCCTAACCCGTTACTCGGCGGAACCTTGTAACCGAATCGTCCCAAAGTCCAGTTCTCGTCTGGAAAACCGGAGATCAGTTCTCGTCTGAAATCCAAACCAGAAACCAACCCTGTCTAGTCATCTTTTCTGTAACCTATTGTTCAACCAGTTCTCGTCTGGCTAAAATAGTTTTAAAGCCCAGTTCTCGTCTGGCAAACCAGAAATCAATTCCCGTCTAATATCCGAAACCTAGAAGTCGGTTCTCGTCTGACAACCTAACATATTTTGCCATCAGTTCTCGTCTGATAGTCCACCTTGAATGCTAGTTCTCGTCTAGTATGTCCCTTTCAAATCCACTTTTGTTGGTAACCAGAAATGGGTCCATATCACCATAAACCTATTCCTAAACTAGAAAAAGCCTAAGTGTACCTGGCCCGATGATTCCTAGTGACTCGTATGTTGCCACATTCCCCGACACAAGGCTCGAGTGATCCCAGCTCCATGATTGGTATTATGTATTCCCTGTGCTGATGTTGTTGAATCAGGGTTGTTTTCTCAGCAGAGATGTACAGTTTGAGATTGTTTCCCCTGAGCAGTTTGAGATTGCAGCAAATTGAGATGGCATTCATCCCTTATCAGAGTAGGATCAAGATTATCCTCAGCAGGGCGAGATTGATATTCCCGGCAGCGTGTGGCCATTCCAAGCATTGAACGTTGATTAGCCTGATGTGCTATTTGAGACTGAAGCTTTCCCTGACTGGTAGATTTGGGTTTATTTCCCCAGCAGTGGGACTGATGCAATGTTGTATCCCCACAGAGTCCAAGTTTGACTCCTTTTCCCTCCAAGTCCAGGTCATTGACTCATTCCTCAAGCAGAGGTCGACGGTGATTCCCTCATTGAGTAATCTCCAGACGGGTAGATTTTGATGTCAGACAGAGAAGAGTTATTTCTCAGCAGATTGCTTCGTACCCTATAAGGACTTAGGGTGTTCAAAAAAGGACCGTTCAGGGTTTTTTTCCTCAATGAAGTGAGATGCAATTTCAGTGATCGATTGTTATCTTCCGCAGACGCCAGAGGTATTTCCTTGATAGGATCAATACATCTCCATCAAAGTTGTACAATGAGTAGCTAAGGATTGATATCCTCAGCAGTGTTGATACACAGGTATTCCTCCTCAGACTTGATAGTCCAGTAGGTGTTACCCAGAAGGGCCAGTCTTCGAAAGGCGTATGCAAGATTACCCTCAGCAGATCAGGATGGATATCCCTGATAGAGTGCAGCAGCATCTCCCTGCAAAGTCTGAATACGGGACCAGGAGCATTGATATGTCTCCCCGGGCAGAGAAGAATTCTCCCCAATCAGACGCATCCTGAAGGAACGTCATCTCCTCAGCTGAGTCAAGCGCCGAAGCGTGTGCTCATCCCCCAGCACCGGGTCACAAGTGCAGGTCTCGTAGAAAACTATTCGTTCACTGAAGTGTGCAGCAACTGATGGTTCAAGACTGAAGTCTCCAGCGGAATTGAGATTCCCCACAGAGTCGTACTCTCCCCCGAAGCAGGATGATTTCTTCTTCCCCAGCCAAGTTTGTAGATCCCCAAGAGAGCCGAGTCCTTGGAAAGCGTTTGGGCCATGATTGGTGCTCCCCAGTAGAATGTTGAACAGCTGATGCTGTATTTCCCCATCGGAGTCGTTTTCTCCCAGAAAGTTTAGCCGCGAAGGCCGCGCAGTTTATTTCGGCGATTGACACTGTTTTCCTCAACAGTTTGTGGTTCGTATACCCAGATGAGCAGGTTCAGGTTCTCGCAGAGCTTTATTCCCCTGCAGCAGTCGACTGAAGTCTGCTTCCCCAGGCGGAGTCCAATTGAGATTGGTGTGACTTCTTCTCTTCGGCAGGATGATTCCTCCTCTCCACCAGAGTGGTCCTTTCTCCTTGACAGGAGGCTTTTCCCTTCAGCATTTATTTTGCTGATGGGGCCATAACATGTTGCATGATTGCATAGCATTTACTCTGAAAACGCGTAGCACTTCCACCGTGTGGAGCATTACGTCATTGTCAAAGCATATGCATACGAGACATGAGCCAGGCCACCACCGTTCTTGTTTTGCAGATGTTCCTCCTCAGAATGGTTTGATCAAGATGATTCTTGAATTCCCCCAGCAGGGTTGCTTGCTTAAGATGATTCTTAAGACCCCAGTGCAGTCGCCAGAGTCGATTGCTCAAGGTGATGCTTGAAGTCCCCAGCAGAGTGCTTGCTCAGGATGATTCCTGAAATCTCCAGCATAGTTATCGGTTCAAGATGATTCTTGAAGTCCCCGGCGGAGTTATTTGTCCATGATGATTCTTGAAGTCCTCAGCAGAGTTGATTCATCCAGAATGATTTCTGGATCCCCGAAGCGGAGTTACTTGATAGTTCTCCAGAATCCCCAGCGGAGGTGCGTCATCCCCGACAGGTTTCTGAACAGCGAAGTTGAAACTTCCCTTGAAGACTTCATGATTGAAGTCCGACCGTGTTAATGAAGCAATTCTCTCAGCTGATGCGGAGTGCCTGATGGCAAAAGATTGCATATCCTCAATTGGTTCATGATTGACCAAGAATTCTATTCCCGACTTGCTGATGAAGTCCGGCTGATGCCCGAAAGTTTTCCTTGAATGCCTGACGACATGATTTAACGTGATCAACCTGATGGTTGACCTGACGAGTCCCGAGGAATCTTGATGCCTGATGGCATGATTGACCATGTATTGCCGGTTACCGAGTGACCAGTGACCCCTTGATGAATTAAGGACGAATATCTACAGCAAAATCAGACGATCATCCTGACGGAGATTGAAATCAGACTTTTCCCCGGTTACCATGTGACCAATTCCCCAACAAGTTGCCGTACAACTGTTATGCTTAGTTTTGAAGATGTTCCTACCGACCAGACTATCGTTTACCCGTGAGGTTGGCAAATCACCCGTTACCGTGTAACCAGTGATCCCTCGATGATTTGAGGATGCAATGATATCAGATAAATCAGAGAATCATCCTGACGGAGGTTCAGATCAGTATTTCTCCAGCTAGTTGCCGTGCAGCTATGATTTCAACTTCCGAAGATTTGTTCTCACCAGAGTACTGTGTACTTGTGTAGTTGGCAAATTTCCGGGTTCTTTGGTATTCAACCGTCTTCTACCTTTGAATGTTTGAAAGCCGTTCGCTCTTCAACCCTTCAGGTCCAAGCCGTTTGAATAGGGGCAGCTGTTGCACCCCAAAATTTGACCAACTACTCATCGCAATTTGGCTCATGTTTCGAATCATTTCATTTCGCATTTGCATACCACATACATTGCATTTTTTCCAGTCAAATTGACTTTATCGGGATTACAGCCCTCTGCTAGATTTTTAGGAGTTTATTTTCCTGTACTTTATCATTGTAACTTTCCGAATATTAATAAAATGAGATTTGTGCTGTGGTCCCCGTTCTACCCGTAGTAGGTTGAACTACAGCTGCTCTGACTTTCTCTGATGAGAATATGTAGGCATAGGATGCGATGTCCTAGCAAGCACACTAACAACTAACCTTTTGCTCTCTCGCTGCCGTGCGATCGAGACTTTCCCGCTGACGACTGACGTTATCCTTTTCTCTTGCCCGAGTGCATTTGAGACCAGACCGTAGTTCTAGTTCCCATAGGTTCCCGTACCTCGAAACCCGACATACTACGTTTGTTCTATCGCAAACAGGTACGCCTAAGTCTCCAATGGTCGAGCAGCGTCCACCTAACTGCTAGAATGCGTACGCTAGTATCGTCAACCTTTTCTCTCACCCCCGTGTGACCGAGAACACCCTCGTCTAGCCGTAGTTAGCCTGAACTACGTCATGCTCTGATTTCTCTGATGAGAATACGTAGGCCCAAGATGCGACGTCTTGCCGAGCAACTTTCCCCGTAGTTTCCCGAACTACGTAGACTCTGATTTCTCATTCTCTGATGAGAATGCGTAGGCATAGAGTGCGACGCTCTATCGAGTCAATTTCTTTCCGTTTAGATTTAGCAGCCGTAGATAGATTGTTTTTCACCCGTAGACAAACCAACAAGCGTGGATCTCGTCGAGTACGACGGACGTGAGGGGTGCTAATACCTTCCCCTTGCGTAACCGACTCCCGAACCCAGACAATGGTTGCGACGACCTTGTCTTACCCTTCTTCGTCAGGTTTTTCCGATCGTTTCCTTTCCCGCTCCGAGGGATAAATAACGAAAGGTGGCGACTCTTCTGTTTTGCCGGCACCTTATTTTCGCGAAAGCGACACCTTGCTTCTGTAGCTTCGCTTCAGAATCACCAACACTTGAAGGAGAGATGTCTTGATAGACAGAGCCTCTACAAAATCAGTGTTACAGAGCTTTTCTATACAACTTCTGATCTGACTTCACTAGCCTCTTCTTTTCTCAGAGTGCTAGTTTCAGCTACTGCCTGCATACACTCAACAAACTCCTTTCCAAGTGAAGTATATGTTTCTTGTCACAGAAGCACCTATCTTTTGTAGAGTCAAAAGCTTCTTGCTGAAGAGCTTTGAGAAGAAATAATCTTGTTCTTCTGGAATCATCCTTCTTTCCAATGAACGTCTCTTTTGGAAGAGAAGATTTGATTCTGGGGGAAACTTTTCATGGTTGATTCTTCAGAAGTAGCTAATTGAATAGCATCTGGGTTAGCTTCTGATTCTTCAGCTGGAACACATTCTGCTTCTGATTCTCCAACATCTTGTGATACAAACCAGTAACAGCATCTGAAGTAGAATCTTCTAACTAACTCTTATTGAACTGATCTCAATTCCTTTGGCAGCGTTCTGCAGCATCCTCATCAACACAACAACATCCATCTGACTCCTGAGAGACATCCTCAGAGCACAAATATTCTGATCTTGATGAGTAGAGAGCATCTAGCTTCCATTAGGCTTCATCTTTTGAATTAGTCTACTTGAAACAAATACAGATCCAAACTAGATACACTAATCATCAAACTTAGATTATCAAAAGACACAGTCTGACTGACAATATGCTCTTACAATGCTGAGATAACTTGTAAAGAGTTAGATCATCAGAGTTGTCAGAACAACTGCTCTTGACAACTGAATAACTCCAGAGACTTAAATCCTTTTTACATCAGACAGAATGACTACTGTCATTGTATCTTTCCTTACACCTTTATTTCTCAAAACATTCATTAAGAATTTCTGAAAAATAATGCCTAAAAACATCTGACCAATTTCAGTTTGTTCAACTGAGATAACATCTCAAGTTAACAGAACTTAATTGTCCATGCTACTTCATATCAGATCTTCTGAATTTCATCATATCCAGATGAGTTGATAAATAATGCTTATCTTGAAACCTCTGCAGAATTCTTTGAAACTTCTTCAAGAATAACAACTTTCAAATGCTTTCAATCTGAAGAATAATTTCTTCCAGATTTGAACATTCTTCTGAGCTTGCCCTTTTCTGCAAACTACATTCTAGCGTTCTGATGACTAAACTTCACCAGCCAGCAATATATCTTTTCTTACTTAAGATAAATCCCAATGAGTTTTCATGAGAAAGTCAAGTGTGGACTAATCCGTTTCTTGAAAACATCTCATACTCACCAGAATTAATCTTTAGAAATCAAGATTTCTTGCTTGCTGAAGATTTGATCTTTGAGTAAATACGTTGAAAATCCAAACGTATTTTACATCAGCATTCAACAGATATATCTTCTTATCTGATGAATCTTTCTTATCAGCTGATTCTTCATTCTTCTTCTAGAATCTACTGGAGGAGATTTGTTGTTGAAGGCTTCAACACTTCAAACTTTAAACTTCACAGAGTGACTTGCTCAAGTAACCAAATAGATTATAATTTTAGAACTCATCATCCTCAAAAACTGATGTGAGGCTGAAATTGTAAGAACGGTGAAAAATCCCCAAAAGTATTTCTTCACATAGCCTATAGATCTTTATCTGACACTGTTAGGTGTTTGATATCCATCAATAACAGAACCAGGTTCTGATACCAATTGAAGGTGAGAAATAAACACAAGAAAGGGGGGGGGGATTGAATTGGGTTTATGCCTAAATAAAAACTTTTTCCTTTTCTTGTCTTCTTCTTCACTTGATGCTTTATGCGCTTATATTAAATACATTGCGGAAGCATAAATAATAAAGCATACTGAAAGTAAAGAACACAACATATATCCTGGTTCACTTGAGCAACTCCCAAGCTAATCCAGTCCACCCTTCCAAGGTGATTTCGCCTTAATCAATTAAGGACTTAATCCACTATAACCGAACTGATTACAGATGCACAAGCTAACTGCAAGTGACTAACAACAGATCAATGAAACATTCAGGGATCCCCAAGGATATAACGTTCATTAACATCTAATAGAATCCGATCACTAAAGATCTCCTATTAGAAAACCACAAATGACTACTGTCACTTGTCATCTCAAGTATACTGATCTTCACAAGATCACTTGAGGAACCACTAATTCTAAAATAGAATGTTGTGTTGCCGGAGATTACAATGGTGCTTCCTAGCAAGCTAATTACTCCAAGTTAAGCACATAGCAAGTAATGAGTAACAACTCTTTGCTTCCTAATGCAGAAACTAATCTAATGATGAATCTCTAAGAGATTATAAGAACATAGTTTCCATCTTGCTTAAAAGCTTTTCTGAGTGTGAGCACTAAGGCTTCTTTTCATTTAAGCTTTTCTTCTTTCTTTATTTCTTTCTTCACTTCATGCTTACTAGCATGGTAACATTTGAATGAATCAAATTTTATTTCTTATAATGCAGCTTAACAGCAACAGCGTTGCTTGACTCAGCAACCCAACCACATTTTTGATCAAATGATTCTTCTTTTTATATTGCAGCCAATAGAGTTGTTGTGAGGATATAGTTGTCCTTTCTCATTCCAACGGTCATATCCCAACGGATAGAATAAGCTCATGTGTTGGAACAGTGACCTTAGCTTGTAGCTTCAATATATTTAATCCTTGGAAACTACGCTTGAACAGTACCAACGTCTTTACTACATTTGAATAATTGCATACGTTATACTTCAATCTTCTTGATTCTTCTGATGATTCGTCTGATGAGTAGTTCAGAACTACTTTGGTATGAAAGTTTTAGCATCAGAGTTGTTAACTCAAGCACATGTTTATCAGATTGAACATCAGCAACTTATCTGATGTAACACGTCTTGCATCTGGATGGATCTTCTTCTGACACAATCTTCCACTTCAGAATCCAGTCTTCAGCATTCCAAGAACTAAGTTTCCTCTGAAACAATCTTGAGAATCTTCATGACTAATTCTTCAGAAACCATGTCTTCAGAATCTTCAGAGCCTTGACCTTCAGAACACTTCTTCAGAGTCTTGACCTCAAAACACTTCTTCAGAGTCTTTCCGATTAAATTCAAATGAAAATGGAATTGACCAATTAATCTTCACCAATGTATTAAACTCCGCACATAAAGTTCGTACGCCTAAATTCCAAATGAACCCAAATGTCTTGAATTGAATCAGACAACATCATGATCAAACATGCATAGTAACCTTAAACTTGAGTCGAAACCACATTTCATGCCTCTTTTCTTTTTGAATATTCAAGTAGCAAAAACAGTAGAAACATGAAAATATGTCTGTTAAAATAAGTTCAAACCGAATAGTTGCTTGCACTGATTTAAACGAACCAAATTTGATGTCCCAACATAATCAAATCCGCGTGACAAAATAAATGTCTCGGAAATCTACTGACGATAGAGTTTCGGCCCGTTGAATTAATTTGTATCTCAAGAAAATCCCGATGCGAAAATTACCATGAATTTCTGTTTATCTTCAAAGAAAATAAAGAACTCGGAGACGGAGGTTCTGATTACTCAAAAAAACCCCGGCAACAGCTCATCTTCAAAAATAGTCAGCAAACAACGTAAAAATGACCATTTTGCCCTTTAACAACTAAAGTGTACCAGACGCGGTTCCTGCAAAACGAAACAAGCTACGTAACTTGTTAATAGTTAGCTTATGCAAAAAATGAGATGACATGCGACATGAATCGACTAATCTGAGGGTAAATTTTGGGGTATTACAGTTGTCCCTATTTAAATAGCTTCACCGGATGATTTGAGCGACGTAGGCTCGAGAAATCATGGTGGAGAGATTTAAATATAGATAACCAAAAATATTGCCCTTAGATGCAGTGATATGCAATACTATGAACAAAATAGGACAGACTAATGCTGACAATGCCATGAATTTAATATGGTGCGTATGATGGGATTATAGATGCCATGATGCAGACAAAACAGTGACATATGGGACAGACGCTACCAAATAACACACTGGGGAATACGACGCGCTGGGATGACAGCACGACACAGGGGGATTCTAAAGTGATAGTCAACTGGTGCAAACACGACCACTGTCAGTTTTAGAAAAGGGATGGTAAGAACGGGATCCTCAATGGGGATGGCACCGATGAGACGACCTCCACTGGGGAATATCTAGGAGTAAATGTTCAACAGGTTTAGGCGTGACTGACTGATACTCTAGGGTAAAAATATATAACTGGATCTACACGGTTGTAGGATCGATTAACAAGATGCTGGAGCATTGAGCAAAGAATAACATCCGAGCTTCTGTAAACTTTCCCTCGTGATAGGATCAAACGGAATTTTCGGGAATCCGTAGAAAAATATACAGGGTAATACCGGATGTATGCCAAAATAAATGGTCTTAAATGTAAAACGCCCTGATAAGCTTTCTCGAAATAGAACTGCCACTTATCATTGGAAGGTACTTATATGCCAAACTGGATAAGCTCTCAAATAAAGAGATTGTCGTTTATCTGTGGATAATTGATGAAAAATTGATTGATTGATGAGCTCCGCTGGAGGGATTGTCACTCATCTGATAAATAAACCTCTTCATATTTAAGGTCGGTGCCCGGAATACGATTCAGATTCTTCTTTTACTAAAGGATAAAATGAACTTCTTCATACTTTAAGGTTTTGTACTCTCTTGAATATGATTCATATCCTTCTTTTACTAAAGGATAAAATGAACTTCCTCATACTTCAAGATTTTGTACTCTCTTGAACATGATTCAGATCCTTCTTTTACTAAAGGATAAAATGAACTTCCTCATACTTCAAGATTTTGTACTCTCTTGAACATGATTCAGATCCTTCTTTTACTAAAGGATAAAATGAACTTCCTCATACTTCAAGATTTTATACTCTCTTGAACATGATTCAGATCCTTCTTTTACTAAAGGATAAAATGAACTTCTTCATACTTCAAGATTTTGTGCTCTCCTGAATATGCTTAAGTTCAAACCTCCCCGCACTTCAGGATGAAAAGAAAAATGGAAACCAGACTGCTCGATGGAGATGGCCATTTGCTACAAGTCATAACGAAGATGGGATAAGCTTCTCAGACGAGAAATACCAATTATCTGCAAGAGTGGCAATGATAAGCTTCTCGGGTGAGAACTGCTTGTAGAGGTGGTAACTGGTAAGGTAAATTGTAATGAAGATTGTAATGAAGGTTGTAATGAAAGAATAGTGTAAATTGTAATGAAGGTTGTACTGAAATAATGAGCTCCTTGTACGAGAAGATCAATTGTAGAGTGCAATGAAAAATTGTACTGAAAGTTGTAATGTAAATTGTAATGAAAGTTGCAATGAAAGTTGCAAGGTAAATTGTAATGAAGGTTGTAATGAAATTTGCAAGGTAAATTGTAATGAAGGTTTTAATGAAGTAATGAACTCCTTGCGGAGAATTGATCAAGGATTAAACATGAAGAAACCTTAGGACTTTTTAGAATAAAAATGTATTAAACTCAATGTAGAGAAGCCTTATCTTGTATGGAAGAAATGTATTAAACTCAATGTATTAAACTCAAACTTCCTGTAATTTCATTTGGTTGTATGATTCTGTTCTAAATTCTTTAGAAGAATGTGGAAAAAAATTGAAACTATATTGAACATTTTTAATTCTTCCAAATGTTGGCATCAGGTGCTGATGTTAACTTCAATTTGAAAAACCCTTCCAAATGTGCATACTTAATGGTGATACACGAAGAATTTAACTTCATTACTTTGGAAAAATCAAGCAAATTCTGATGCAGGCACTACATTGGATAAATCAAGCAAATTCTGATGCAGGCACTACATTGGATAAAGGATGCAAGCATTTGTCCCTCAGTATTGAAATGGCGGATGCTGTGTGATCCATATCATGTAAACCAAATTCAAACTTCAACTTCAACCCAAGAGTTTTAAACTTCAATGGTCTATCCCTTTGCATCCCCGATTGAATATCAGAAATCTTTCTGATTAAATTCAAATGAAAACGGAATTGACCAATTAATCTTCACCAATGTATTAAACTCCGCACGTAAAGTTCGTAGGCCTAAATTCGAAATGAACCCAAATGTCTTGAATTGAATCAGACAACATCATGATCAAACATGCATAGTAACCTTAAACTTGAGTCAAAACCATATTTCATGCCTCTTTTCTTTTTGAATATTCAAGTAGCAAAAACAGTAGAAACAGGAAAATATGTCTGTTAAAATAAGTTCAAACCGAGTAGTTGCTTGCACTGATTTAAACGAACCAAATTTGATGTCCCAACATAATCAAATCCGCGTGACAAAATAAATGTCTCGGAAATCTACTGACGATAGAGTTTCGGCCCGTTGAATTAATTTGTATCTCAAGAAAATCCCGATGCGAAAATTACCGTGAATTTCTGTTTATCTTCAAAGAAAATAAAGAACTCGGAGACGGAGGTTCTGATTACTCAAAAAAACCCCGGCAACAGCTCATCTTCAAAAATAGTAAGCAAATAACGTAAAAATGACCATTTTTCCCATTTACGACTAAAGTGTACCAGACACGGTTCCTGCAAAACGAAACAAGCTACGTAACCTGTTAATAGTTAGTTGATGCAAAAAATGAGATGACATGCGACATGAATCGACTAATCTGAGGGTAAAATTTGGGGTATTACACCAAGACATCGTCGTCTTGTGCCTACGTATTCTCAACGGGTATGAGAAATCAGAGCAAACGTATTTCGGGAAACTACGGTTAACGGGTCTCGATCGCACGGGTGCGAGAGAAAGGGGGTCTCGATTGCACGGATGCGAGAGAAAAAGGTCCTAGGCCTGGAACGCCTAAACGGGAGGAAATCGGATCAGTTCGAGACGCACTACGCTAAATCCTAAGATGTATGAGTGAATGCGCCGCATATCGCTCAAAGGGCATACGCTAAACACTTTAGATAATGTGAGAAGAGGCTCCCCACTCACCATTTCCTACATATCTAACGCTTAGAACTGACAACACTCATCGCGATTGCGGATTAGAATACGGTTCAAAAGGGTAAGTGAATCAAATCGGGACCAATGTGACGCTAAACCGCCGTAACTCTACTTATGAGAGAAGTCAAACTATAGGAGGTCGCGTGATTGATATCTGTGCTATGGACAATATGGAGAAATGATATTGAGGATCATTCTCCAATGGAATCGTGTTGCACGGACCAAAAGTAGTGGGATCTCGTCTTAATCGCAAACATGATGTCGATTAATCGAAGGTAGCCTATCCCGATCCCAAAGTAAAGAAAATGACCCAAATGGTCATTTTCATAGATTTGAAATCGGGAAGGTTATCAACTCCGATAAGTCGATGCTTAAGAATACAAGACTTCATCGATCGAGGAAAGTCAAAATAAAATCGAAAAGAAGAAGAAATGAGGAGAGAAAGGAGGTGGTCTCGGATCCAACATTATTCATCAATAGTTTGACTGGTAACGGTTAAGAAAGTCTCGTCATAGACCAAAAAGAGGAGATATAAAAATAAATCCTCAAACAAAAATGAAAATTCTAAAATTTAACTTCTAAAAGAAAATATTAAAGAACTTCTAGAAGAAAACTAAAACTTAAAAAGATAAATATATATAAAAACTCTAAATTGTTTATAAAAAATATTTACAAACTATATTAGAAAAACCCTAAAATTATATATATAAATAACTAAAACAATTTAAAAAAGTATTTACAAACTAAATAAATTAATTTTAAAAAAAAGGAGGGGGTATCGAAGAAATAGAGGGGTGTGGTCCGCATGGTTTTACGGGCTTGCAAGCCCAAGTCAACAACACAATAAGTAAAAAAATGAAAAAAGAAAAAACAGCAAAACAAATCCCTTCTTCTTATCATCTCTCTCGCCTCTGTTCATCATCAATATGGAAAGCTTGTGTTTCCTCTTCTTCTACCCCAAAACCGTGTTCATCATTATGAACAATGAACAATATCATCTTCTCTTTATGAAGAATGAGAATAGACAGGAACCTAATTTTCAGTGGCGATTTGTTCAGAGAAGAATCTCGGGTTGTTAATAACATTGAGAAAATATGAAATCTGAGGAGAACCTAAGGAAGAAGAAATAGTTGATTGTGTGGAGTTTTGCGGAAAAGGTTTGTGGTTGTCCGGCAAGAGGGGTTTGCTGGCGATTTGTGAATGAGTTTCTGAAGGTGAACAGAGGGAAGACGCGTTGTGGTTTAGAAGGTAAGGGATGAGGATTTGTCAGAGAGTAGCGGAAGGTTAGAAGGTGAGAATGGGTTGTGGGTTTGCCGTTTCGGGTTTCGATAGTTGTTTTTAGGGTTGAGAAGAGGTGTTGGCTGGGCTTCGTTGAGTAGGTGAAGGAGTTGTTGCGGTTTGGAATTTGAGAATGGATTCGCGGTGGCGAAAGGTTTCAAAAATGGAGATGGGTTAAGGGAAGAAGGTTAATGGTGGAGGAGATTGATTGATGATGATGATGAATGGTAGGGAGGGTGATGCGTTTGGGTTGCTGAGGAAGGTGATGAATAGGACTTTTCGGCTGCTAGGGTTTCCGTCTCAAGGCTGGGGACAGTGAACAGTAGACTATATACTGGAAAGGACACACGTGGCTGCCAGCTGTTAATGTTTCCAATTTGATTTTCATTAAAACTGTTGTTAATGTTAACTCTGATATTCTGCACTAATTCTAATGTCTAACTAAAAATCTAAACTAATCTTAATCTAACTAAATAATAATTAAACTAATTAAAACTAATCTAAATTAATCCTAATAATTTCTAACTCCTAATTAATTCTAACAAATTAAATATGATTATAATCCTAATTAATACTAATCCAACTTAGACTAATTAACTAATCTAATTAATAAATCTAATTCTAATAAAAACTAATATTCTAAGACTAATATAAAATTAAATTCTAAACAAATTCTAAAAAGCTAAATTCCAAGACTATTTCTAAATAAATATTTCCTAATAATAATAACTCTATTCTAAAAATTCTAATAAAAAACTAGATTCTAATTTCTAAAAAACTAAAAAAACTAATTCTAAAGATCTATTAAAAAAACTATTTCAAATAATTTTAAAACTACTTCTAAAATATTTCTAAAAATTTATCCTATTTAAAATTCTAAACTATAAAATTCTAATCTCTAAAAACAAATTCTATTTATGAATTAATAAAATATATTAAAACTTAAATTCTAAATTATAAAACTATAAAAAGAAAATAAAGCAAAAAGAGGGATAAAATCACAAAAATGCAGCAGAATAAAAATGAAAAAAGGGCGAGCACCGAAACGCAACATGATTATCAGCACTGACTAAACCACCAGGAAGAGAACAACTTCCGCTCGATTTCGACATGGAACTCATCACTTGAACTGGTTTGAATCGTATAAAACACGAGCAAAGCGGTTGTAATCCCGATAATCTACTCCGGCTGATAACATGACCAATATGCGAGAAATGATCGACCTAAATGATATGCAGATGAAATGTGAAGCAAAAGCCAGTCGAAGGTGGGCAAATTTTGGGGTGCAACTGTAGCACCCCAAAATTTGCCTTTCCGTTTTAGCAGCATCTGGCTTTTATTTCTTTGCATTTTCGCATTTCTGCATTTGCATAGCATTCATTCTTGAGACTCGGGATCAAGGTTTTCCTATGGTTCAGTTTTCATTTTGGTGCAAGAGACAAAATGGCAAGCATCAGAGTCCCTGACATTTATTTTGCCCAGCGGTCGGGCGACCGATTTTATTTTATTTTGCAGGGTATTTTCAGCTCTGAAGGCAGCATTCAGGCTATCGGAAGCATTCTCATGGTTATGATATTCAAGAGCAAGTTGCAGAAGCTGAGCAGGGCTTAGAACGGATGAAAACGGGCAAATGTGCAGATTTCCCTCCAAAAGGCGCCAAATTCAAAATTTTGAAGGTGTTAATCGATTAACCAAACCAAAATCAGGCCATATTTGAATTCATAACAGTGTTAATCGATGAACCCAAACTGTTAATCGATTAACCAGTGCAGGTTTTGCCTCTGCACGTGAATTCTCAAGAGGAGTCACTTTATGGTCCAATTTTGATCACTTGGAAGTTCAATTTTACACCTTGGGAAGGATCTAGAACCATCTTGAGTTTTGGTTAATTTCATTTTCCCTCCAAATCTCCATTCCTCATTCCAAACCAAATTTCACAAACCACATTCCAAACCTCTCCTTTGAATCCAAACTAAGGAGTATTTAATTGATCTACTCCAGACCTCACACATCTAATCTTCATAATTTCATCTCAAATTTCAGAATTCATCTCAATTCTCTCAATTTTCTCTCAACTTCCAAAACCCTCACCAAAGCTCTTCATCCATTGAATTCTTTGATTCTCCATTAGAATCAATGAATTCTTGAGCTAAAACCTTCATCCTTTATCATCATCATCTCCATTTTCCCATTTGATTTTCGTGCAAACTTGGATCTGAATTTTGAAGTGGTGTTAGAATTGCTTATTTGGAGTAATTTAGCTTGATTTTGGTTGATCATCACTTTTATTACAAGAATTGGCTTGGATCTTGAAGTATTCCGGACTTCTTGCTTAGATCTACACGTTCAAAGTAAATCAACATTAACCGAAGCAATTCTCCGCTTCGAAGGTTGGAATTCTAGATCCATTGCATTTTTGAGCTTATTTTGCATAATCATGTTAATCTTCATCTTTGATTGATTTTGGTTGATTCTTGATCCATATGAAGTGTGATGGTGCTGTTTAGATGTGTTTACATCTTATTTAGATCACTGTTTTCTGGTTCGTGTGCAATTGTTTGTGAGATCATGTGGATCTTTGCTTAAGTGATAAGTTGCTGAAAAGTGCTTTTTTGTTGCTGTTTTATGCTGTTGGAACATTATTAGTCGATTAACTCATGGTGTTAATCGATTAACCAGATCAAACTTTCAATTTTTCAGTTGTTCACACAGTGTTAATCAATTAACGTAATCTGTTAATCGATTAACACGTTCAAACTTTCACTTTTTCAACTGTTTTTCAATGGTTAATCGATTAACACTGTTCCAGCAGGTCTGTTTTGGCTGTTTTTCATGCTTGTTTCGGTACCGTTTCACTTCGAATCATCATGGATTAGTGTGATGCATTAGGAGTGAGATATTTTGGATATATTCTACTGTTCTCGATTGTTTAATCGTGATTGCTTCGGCGCGCATGTTTGGTTTCTGCTTGAGGGCATACTTGCATAGTTGTCGTTCAAAGTAATGATGTGCTTGCATGTTCATGTTTGCTTGCTTTCTTGCATTTCTTTGCTTTGTGTGCATTCTTTTTGCAGCTTCTTTCTTGCATTAATAAAGGTCGAGATGTGCTCGTGGAGGTATTTACCCCACACTTTTTCCTCCCTTTGCTTGTGTGTTGCATTGCATATGCATTCTTTCTTCTTTCATGTTATTTTATGCTTTCTTCTTCTTTTGTCTTCCTTTGCCATGTTCCCTTAGGACTTCTAATCTTTCTTATTCAAGATGGATTATGATAGACATTAGGTTCAAACCATGCATGCTAACATTAGGGTAGATTTTCCCCTCTTTAATCCAAACTTTAGGCCCACTTTGCATGACAACTTTAGGACCGAGTTCCCCTTAGACCTTACGTGCGTCTCTCTTCTCATCTCAAAACATTCTAATTCATATAATAAATACGATGAACGTTGTGCGCTACAAGCCTTAAGCACATGGGGAATGAGGAGGGGTCTCCTCTCGCTTGTCTAGAGTGTTTAGTGCAACGTGAATCACAAACCAAATTAATTCACTTTGCTAAAAAAAACAAAACCAAATATCAAACTTTTTTCCTTCGGGATTAATCGGGAAACCTTTTTCATAAAAAAGAGTATTGTTAAGCTTTGGTTCTACCGCAAACAGGCATTGTCCCTAACTGCTAGAACAAAGGTTTAACCCTACTCGGATAAAAAGTAGTTGAACCAACCGGTGTTCTTGTTAGCCCGAACTACGTTTGCTCTGATTTCTCATATCAGATGAGAATACGTAGGCACAAGACGCGATGTCTTGGCGAGCAACCTTCCCCCACCTTTCACCCATAGTTAGCCGAACTACGTTGACTCTGACTTTCCCATTGCACGAGGGAATACGTAGGCACATAGCGACGATGCTCTGCCGAGTCTCTTTTCTTTTCTTTTGTCCCTGGGACCATTAGCGTAGATAGTAAACACCCTTTAGATAGATAACAAGCATGGATCCCGTCGAGTACAACAGACATGAGGGGTGCTTATACCTTCCCCTTGCGTAACCGACTCCCGAACCCGAGATATGGTTGCGATGACCTGTCTTCTCCCGTTTTCGTCAGGTTTTCTCTGATCGTTTCCTTTCCCTCTTTTGGGATAAATAACAAACGGTGGCGACTTTTCTGTCATTTTCGGAACCTTTTTTCGCAGTAGCGACAGCTGGCGACTCTGCTGGGGACTCTGGTTCCCTATGCGAGTCAATCCTAGTGCTTGTCTGTTGCGTCTTTGGGTGTTTACTGTTGTGCAGTTATTTTTGCTTTATGTACATATCTATTGTATATTATTGCATTTGCATTTTATTATCATATTATGCTGCTGCTGTGTTGTGGGATTGTTCCATTGAAAGATAAGCCGAACTCGGGCTTGAGTATACACATAGGATTAGTGTGGAGAGTAGCGGGAGCTTGTGTGGCGTTTGGCCATATAATAGCTCGTGTAAAATTCACGTTCATACGAGGTTTTTCTTTGGAAATATTCTATCCTGCGCATCTGGTGCAGTTGAGGGAATATTGACTTAGAGAGACTGTCGACTCTAGAGACCGTTCATTTGGAAAGTCAGCTAAGTGAGGCCGCTTCGTTTAACTATGATGCCAAACCAGAAATGGTGAACATATCATTGTTTCTCAAAAGTCTGTGATGCTGACAACCCGCATAGGATGCCGTACTTTTCAAGACTAGAACCCACTGTCGCTACTGCGAAAATCGGCGCCGGCTGAACAGAAGAGTCGCCACCGTGCGTTATTTATCCCAACGGAGGGAAAGGAAACGCTCAGAGTAAACCTACCGCAAAGACGGGAAAGGAATGGTCATCGCAACCAAATCCTGGATTCGGGAGTCGGTTACGCAAGGGGAAGGTATTAGCACCCCTCACATCCGTCGTACTCGACGGGATCCACACTTGTTTTCTGGTATGGATTGTTATTCTATCTATTCTACAGGTCAGGGGTTAAAAGAAAAGAAAATGACTCGGCAAAGTATCGCACTTTATGCCTACGTATTCCCGTCTGGAACGAGAAATCAGAGTCAACGTAGTTCGCCTACCTACGGGAAAGGAGGGGAAGGTTGCTCGCTAGGATATCGCATCCTATGCCTACGTACTTTCATACAGCATGAAAGATCAGAGCAAACGTAGTTCGGGCCACGTACGACACAAGTCTGTCTTGATTACTTTTATTCCTTCTGAAAAGGTTTATCTGATTACTGGTCCAAGCGGACAAAAATGACGTCTTGATGAGTTCAAATTCTTTTACGGAAGAAGTGTCTTTTATTGTGTTTGAAATATTTATTGTGTTTTTCTGTTTGTTTTGAGAAAGAAGAGACAGAACTCTAACCTATGGTTGCGAAGGGGATCAAACTAACCTAATGTTATCATGCATGGGTTAAGACCTAATGTCTATCATGTTCCTCTCCTACGCAGAGAGAAACAGAGATCCTAAGGGATAAACGGAAACAGAAACAATAACATATATACAATAAAGCAGTAAAATGCATGGATGCAGCAATACAAGCGAGGCAAGGGAGTCCCACTCAACCTCGAACCTAGAAAACAATAGGCAAAAGTGAACAGACTTCACTCTCAACCTAACAGGTTAAACAGCAAACAATACATTCAGGGAAAACCAATCAATACATCAGAAATAAACAGCAAAAATAAACAGCCACAGCAGCTCTGCATCAACACCTATCTTCAAGTCATCTCCAAACAGCTACAAGTTCAGGCAAGCATCAATCTCCATCTCCACAGCCTTCAAGCAAGGTCTTGGTCAGCAGTCTTCAATCTGCATTGGCTTTTCTTCAAATCTTAATCTCCAAGCTGAGGAATCAATCACAAGAGTGAGTTGGGTGTTAAGCAATTAGTTGACCACCAAGGGTGGCAAACATACTGCTATCAACACATAGGATATTTTCTCTCAAGAGTTCTATCTCTTAGACACTATCACCAAGCCTTCCAAAGGAAGGGGGTGAATGTCTTAGAGAGACTCTGCATCACAGAGAGGAGTGGAGGCAATCAAGACCTTCCCTGTTTGAGAATCAATCCTACTACTCTAGAGCTCTGCCTAGCTCCTAAACCCTATATCCCTCAACAGCTGCCAGCAAAGGTTGCTCCTCATCAACTCTGGAAGTTGGTCTTCAATCTCTTGATCTCCAATGGCCTCATCATCACAAGTCTTCAGCTCTCCCAATCCCCAAGCAAACCCAATACCCCACACAGACAAAAGAAATAAACCCTAGAGAGGGCACACCACATTGTCAAACAAATATAGACAGTATACTAATAGCAGTAGGGGAATCCTAATATGTTCTAAGGGATCTAATAACTACCCATTATCCCTATAGTCCCATACCCCAAAAATTCAATCTACAACTTCTAAGGGAAATGATCTAATCCACCTATGTTATCACCTAAACCCTAATTTTGATCATGTTATTTACACCTATTTAAATCACCTAAAATAAAGTCCTAAAAATATGAACTAAAATTTATATTCAAGCTAACATTCTATACTAATCAACCTAAAAAGAATGGATTAAAAATGGTAAAGCATCTAATCAAACCAAAATTAACAAATTCATGTATTAAACTAAATGTTATTTACACCTATTTAAAAGAAAAATATGCCAAAAATATGAAAATAAAATGAAATGTTAATTTTTTTATGGGATAATTTTGTTAACAAAATTATGAACAACATAAAAAAAGAACCAATTAAAATCATGCGTTTTTCTATTTTTTATGATTTTTGAAAGAATTAAAAAAAATATGAAGGAAATAATATGAATTAAATGGAAAGGGGTGCAGAAAGTAGTGAAAATTAGTTAAAACAAAAAACTGGGCCCAGACTGGGGGGCGCGCATAGCAAGCGCGTCTGGGCCCAACACCATCAGAAGATATTAAAAAAACTGTAAACGGTGCAAAAAGCAATTAATCTAGTTATAATTGGGATTGGGCTTGATGTCTGGGGGTGGCATTAGCAATGAATCCAAAGCCCAGTCTGATTATGTTTAATGAAACGGTGCGTTGCATCTTTTGAAGTTCCCTCCGTTTTTCTTTTTTAATCGTGGCCGTTGGATCCAAAACCAAGTCAAAGTTCAAAGCCTGATCGTGTGGCCCAGGGGTTGTCTTCAACCTCCAGCAAACCCTAGGTCCTGAAACTTCATCACCATGCACGAATTTTCCATCGTTCTGTTCTCTCTCTATTCATCATGAAATCACACCATTCCAAAAGCAAAGTTGCTCTAAATCCTTCCCTCTACACAGCCATATCCTTAATTCCTTCTAAAACTCACTCCATAATCGAACCCGATGCGTATAACATTCTGAATCCACCA
The DNA here is from genome assembly GCA_963859935.3 of Lathyrus sativus. Classification (NCBI taxonomy): domain Eukaryota; kingdom Viridiplantae; phylum Streptophyta; class Magnoliopsida; order Fabales; family Fabaceae; genus Lathyrus; species Lathyrus sativus. The sequence continues at coordinate 928,196,882 of OZ012735.1, forward strand.
TGATCACCTGATATCACTTCTTCCAATTCTCTCTAATTCTTGCCCTAAACTAATCCACATCTTATGCTGATCATTATGAGCTAATCATTCAAGATTATCGTGCCATAACCTATGAGTTACAAGCTCCAACAGTTTGTGCACACCATGATCAATCTTCATGAAACTTCTTCAAACTCACCAAAATCAGTCATCTAACCTATCCTAACATTTCTATGCTAACAATTCCCTATAATTATAACTAAATCATGCAATTCGAATGAAGAAGCCAACCTGGTGTGATGATGAAAACAACTATGGAATCCTCTTGATCCAATGCTTGCAATGATGGGAAACTGATCAGTGAACTTGCTCTTGAGTTCTGTATGCAATGAATCTTGTCTAAGCCTCTTGGATCTTGTGATTGAAAGGTTCTTGCTTCTTGGATGGTCAACTTGAACAGCACGATCCCTCTTCCAATTCTACTCAATTCTTGTGAAACTATGATCTATGGATGATGGTGATGATGATCCAATCAAGAAATGTGAAAATTGATGAGAGTTTGATGAAGTTTGAGAAGCTTTTGCAACTTGGAAGAATTGTGTGAAACTTGGTGTTATGAGCAAAGTGATTCACCAACCATGGCATGGAGTTCTTCAATCCAATATATACATGAGATTAGAAAGTCCTAGAAGCTTGGAGAAACTTCCCATGCCCACTTTCCTTGCATTTTGGATTATGTAACTTTCATTGTAAGTAACCATGCATATCTCTCAAATCTTGAACCAAAATCAAAATTCTAATTTTGCCAATGTTCTCAAAATAATTTTTCCAATCAAAATGACCTATAATTTCACCTCATTTGGCCAAACTATGAAAAATCTCAAATTTATGTCATTTTTTATTCATTAAATCCACCAATTTTAAAACCTTGATCTATGAGCCTTTACAATCTTTCATGGTCACTTTTCTAGACTCAAAATGTCATTTGGAGCAAGTTTGATGTTGTGAAGTTTTCCATTTGAAGCTTCCTTGTATGAGTTTTGGGCATAGGCTTGAAATGACCTGTAATTCTCAGATGACCAAAATACCCTTTGCTTGCCAAGACCATAAATAGAGTTCCACAAATAATATGAAGGCATACCATACCTTTATAGAAAGCTAAGACAATGAGGAACAACTCTTATGTTTACCATAAATTCATTTGAAATTTCCTTGAGGGGTAAAAATTGCTTGGAAGTCAAGTCACTTTCACAGACAAAATTTCAGATACCTCAGATGACCTGTAACTTGCAAGGACCATAACTTGAGTTCTATAAATCTCCTTTATGTCTTCCACCACTCAAATTAAAGGTCTTGAGATCCTATACAAGTTTCATGTTGGCCAAGGATCCATTTGAAGCTTGAATTTTGACTTATCTTGCTTGGAAATTTGACCTAAACTAGGGGATTTTACACAGAAACCCTAATTTAGAAACTCCTCTTCTCCTTGATTTATCTTGATTTCTTCTTGGCATATCACCATATCCTTCTCTATATGTTAAATTATGAACCCCACATCTCTCTAATAGACCTTAATGCCCTTCAATCCATCCCTTGACCTAGGGTTGACCTAGAGTTGACCCTAGATGAAACCCTAGTTGACTGTCTTCAACTGCAATTCTTGTGATCACATCAATGACTTGCCTCCTTCTCCAAATGACTTTCTAAGTCTTCCACACTGTCTAGATACTCTCCATGCTCAGCCCACAGCTCACAATTTCTTTGATGATCCTCAGACACCCTCAGGCTAGGAGATAGACTCAATGCTTGATTCACTGACTTCCCAGCTTCCAAGTTCTTTCTGATGACTTGAATGAGATTGAATTATAATGATAACCTCTTGATAGGCTCCTAGAGATGAGGATAATGATTGGTCCCTGTTGGATGATTTGCTATGCTATGCTATGCAGATGATTAGACTATGTACATGACTCTATATGCAAATGCTAATGATATTGAAACATAAACCAAGTGAATAAGGTTGAGCAAATTTTAGGGTGCAACAACTGCCCCTATTCAAGCGACTTGGACCCGATTGGGTGAAGAGCGAACGGCCTTCAAACATTCGCGGTACGAGACGGTTGAATACTAAGAACCCGGAAATTTGCCAACCGCAGAAATAAACTGCGCCACTGCTTGGGGATTATTTCATCAGCCTGAAAAGCTTCTATCATTGCAAGAATAAAACTTTGTCCACGTTAGGACGCCTGTGTCGTCAACACAAAGAAATCTCAACCAAACTTGTCCACGTTAGGAAAAATCTCGACAACTTCACTGGGGATGGCTCGTCTGCCTTTCATCAGCAATAAATCGTCCATGTTAGGAATAAACTCTTCCACGTTAGGAATAACACCGTCCACGTAAGGAATAACGCCGTCCACGTTAGGACTAAGACTTCGTCTGGATCTGTCCACGTCAGGACTAAACTTTCTAGGTTATGAATACTTCGTCCACGTTAGGACTCACCCTTCCATGTTAGGAATACATCACTTTTCCACGTAAGGAATCAATCTTTCTTTCCACGTAAGGAATAAAATTCTTGATCTGTCCGCGTAAGGACTCCAACTTGATATGTCCACGTAAGGACTCAATCTTTCCACGTAAGGAATAAACTCATCTTGAATGGTCCACGTAAGGACTCCACTCTTTCCACGTAAGGAATCCGTCTTCTTTCCACGTAAGGAATCAATCCATCTTTCCATGTAAGGAATCAATCTATCTCTCCATGTAAGGAATAAAATTCTTGATCTGTCCGCGTAAGGACTCCTAGCTTTCCACGTAAGGAATACAATCTTTCCACGTAAGGAATAACTTCTTTTCTGAGTCTGTCCATGTCAGGACTGAACTTGCTTTTCCACGTAAGGAATAACCTTGTCCACGTCAGGACTCACATTTCGTCTTGATTTGTCCACGTAAGGACTCATGCTGCGTCGACATGAAGGAAGATAAATCTGTCCACGTCAGGACTCACCTCTCGACCTGCTGAAGAAAAACTTGTCCCCGTCAGGACTTGCGCGTCTTTGACTTGCTGGAAGGATAAATTTGTTCCCATCAGGACTCTCGTATCTTGTCATCACGACGAACTATAAACTTGTCCACGTCAGGACGCACATCTCACCATTACCAAGAAAGATATCTACTGGAAATGAATGGTCCACGTCAGGACACCAACACACAAAGAGTAATCAATCTTGTCCACGTCAGGACTCCTCATTCAACCAATACTGAGAAACCGAATCTGTCCACGTTAGGACTAACGCATATCGTCAACTTGAGGAAATAAATCTGTCCACGTTAGGACTAGCGCCTCTTATCAACCATGGGGAAATAAATCTGTCCATGTTAGGACCCCCACTTTTCTAGCACAAAGAAATCCAGTCAATATGGGAATAAATTGTCCATGTCAGGACTTATTGCTCCATTGATCCCAACCCACAAACTTCTTAGCACCGACGTGACAGCGACTTTGAAGCGGACTCTACTGGGGATATTTGGAAGCCAAACTACTGGACGCTTGTTCTGATAACCGGCGGTAGCCTCTGAAATTCTGATTCAAGAATACCCTTCGATGACAAATAACTCTGCTTGGGAATGAGGAGAGCTTTTGCCTACTAACTCTGGTGGGGAGAACAAGAGAAATTCACTCAATTAACTCTGCTCGGAGACAAAGAGAACTTCATCATGATAACTCGGTGGGGAATAATGCCAAGGCTGACACTTCATTGAATGTCTCACGTCGAGATCCTGAATGTTTGGTAATTCATTTGAGCAAGGGCTCTCTCTACTTGCAAGAGAAACAATACTTGAAACAAACGGTTAGCCAACCTGGTTTATGCTTCAAAATGCATGTGTTTGATAATGACGCAATCCTCCATTCGAAATGGAAATGCTACGCGTTTTTATTTGGAAGATGCAAATATGACACTATATGCCGATGCAAATGCAGACTCGAACTGCCGGGATACAGGAACTGCTTCAGCAAAATAAATGCTGAAGACAATGCCGACTCCGCTAGGGATAGCCAGGTGCTACAGAATTATTCCCGCAAAATAAATGCTGGGAAAAGTGAAGTCGACTCAGCAGGGAAATTGGGAACTTAAACCAAGCACCTCATTGAAGTAACACCCTGCTGGGGAATATAACTCTGTTGGAGAATGGCAGATGCGCCTGGTATGATTGGACTTCTGCTGGAGAGTGAACGGATATCACACGCTATTATGGCAAAATAAATACCAGAGCACACAACCAACTATGTCGGGGAGAGTCTTAACCTTTGAGTTCCATTGGGAGGAAGGCCTTTGCTGAAAAGAGAACTCCGCCGAGGATGGAACGATTCTCTTGGGGAAAATCAACTGACTCCGCGGGGGGAGAGTAAATGACCCTGCGGGGAAAAGGTAAACTGTCTGAATACAGCTCACAAACATTAATCTTCTGCGGCTAAACCACTCTGCTTGAGATGCACTGTCTGAATACAACCTTTAATCTTGGAACCGCCAAACTCTGCTGAGGATAAACGACTTTGCTGGAGAACTTCCTTTTGGATAGGCTACGACTAGCTGGGGAATTGATCCTCCTTCAGGGAGGAACACTGCTATCTTAGGATCGCGACCTGCGTGGGGGTCGAGTCTTTCGTTACGAGCTTCTGGTCTATACTGCACTCTTTTGATCGTCCTCTCCATGCGGCTATGAACCCTGCAACAACGCAAACAAGACAAGACAAGCCTATGCAACCGAATCTGTTCAGGTTAGCGTTAGTGACATCATTTCCAGTTAATTCAAAGTTTTAGCAATTATTGGCAAAGGCCAGTGGCGTTATGCACACGTTAGTTTCATCAACCTTTAGGCGTTTATCATGCACAAAACAATAAAGAGACAGCATCAAATACTGAATAACATATTTTATTGATTGAGCCCTTGAATGGGCAGAGTTTTGTACACGGGATGTAACTCCTGAAAAGAGGAAGCTACGCACAACAAATACACAAGTATGCACAAGAAGCATAAATATATTGATAAATCAGATGTGTACATATGTCGGCAACGGGCTGCAGACGAACACCACGAACTGATCCTCCTATGACTCGCCCGACTCTAATGCTTTCCCGGTATTCACACTTCCGAAGAGATTGTATCTGATAATCGACCCCTCAGGTATATTCTCCCGCACCAATGCTCAACGCAGTATCAAATTCGGACCGCAGTCATTTGCTTTTCAAATCCCTAACTTTTGCGTGAACCACCCTTTACGGGTTTTCAGTTCACCGGGATACCCTTTTTTGCCGAAGCTGCCCAGTGTAGGTTTTCAACTTCGCGGGTGTACATTTTTTTCAATTTTATCCCTAACTTTTTCTCGAACCTTTCATTCTGTTTTTGGTTCGCCAGGATGCCCCATTTTTGCTTGGACTCTCTTTTTTTGTCCAGCGGGTCAATTTTTAAGCAAAGTATTTTTTAACTGTGTCCGAATTCACAGGCGACGTAAAGTCTTCACCGTCCATGGTGGACAACAATAACGCTCCTCCTGAAAAGACTTTTCTGACAACGTATGGCCCTTCGTAGTTGGGGGTCCACTTGCCCCTGTGATCTGCCTGCGGCGGGAGAATCCTTTTCAGCACAAGATCGCCCGTCTGAAAGCTTCGCGGATGTATCCTCTTATCATATGCTTTCTTCATTCGGCTCTGGTACAAACGACCGTATTCTAGAGAAGCTAGCCTCTTCTCATCCATCAAACTTAGTTGGTTCAACCTGTCTTTCACCCATTCTGCCTCATCTAGTTGTACGTCTCGTAGTACTCTCAGCGAAGGGATCTCAACTTCCAATGGTAGTACTGCTTCCATTCCGTATACCAACGAGAACGGGGTTGCCCCGGTTGATGTGCGTACCGTCGTACGATAACCGTGCAAAGCGAAAGGTAGCATCTCATGCCAATCCTTATAGGTCACCACCATCTTTTGAACGATCTTCTTTATATTCTTATTGGCCGCTTCAACAGCGCCATTCATCTTGCGTCGGTAAGGGGAGGAGTTGTGATATTCGATCTTAAAATTCTGACAGAGCTCCTTCATCATTTTGTTGTTCAGGTTTGAGCCGTTGTCAGTGATTATCCGCTCGGGGATTCCATATCTGCAAATGATATCTCTCTTGATGAATCTGGCCACCACCTGCTTAGTTACATTTGCGTAAGACGCCGCTTCCACCCACTTGGTGAAATAATCGATTGCTACTAGAATGAACCGGTGCCCATTAGAAGTTGTCGGCTCGATCTTTCCAATCATATCGATTCCCCACATTGAAAATGGCCATGGCGATGACATCACATTCAGAGGACTCGGAGGCACATGGATCTTATCATCATATATTTGGCATTTGTGGCACTTCCTTGCAAACTTGAAACAATCAGTTTCCATAGTCAGCCAAAAATAACCTGCCCGCAGCAGCTTCCTCGTCATAGCATGCCCACCAGCATGTGTACCAAAGGTACCTTCATGTATTTCCTCCATGAGAAACTTTGCCTCTTTTTCATCTACGCAACGCAACAGCACCAAATCGTGGTTTCTTCTGTATAAGACACCGTCCGGATTCAAATAGAAATTACCCGCCAATCTCCTGAGAGTCTTCTGATCTTGACTGGATGCCCCAGCCGGATACTCTTTATTCTTCAGGAAGTTAAGGATATCGAAATACCACGGTTTGTCATCAGAAGCTTCGTCAATAGAAAATACGAAGGCAGGTCTGTCAAGTCGAGAGATAATGATTCTGGGAGCCTCGTTCCAGAAGTTGACTTTGTACATGGAAGACAAAGTGGCAAGGGCGTCAGCCATTTGATTCTCTGCCCGCGGTACATGATGCAATTCAACCTTGTCAAAGAAAGGCAACAATCTCCTCGCATAATTCATGTAATGTATCAAGTTGGGCTGACGTGTCTCCCATTCCCCTTTGATTTGATTCACCACCAGAGCTGAGTCTCCGTATACGTCCAGATTCTTGATTCGCAAATCAATGGCTTCTTCCAGCCCCATTATACAAGCTTCGTATTCGGCTTCATTATTGGTAAGTGCAAAGGTCAATCGGGCAGTAAACGGGATGTGCGACCCGTGTGGAGTGGTAATGATTGCCCCTATTCCGCTACCGTAAGCGTTCACAGCTCCGTCAAAAATCATCTTCCATTTGGAACCCAATTCTGGTCCTTCGTCTGGCAACGGCTCTTCGCAATCTTTCATATTTAGGTACATGATATCCTCGTTAGGAAAATCATACCTCATCGATTGGTAATCTTCAATAGGCTGCTCCGCCAAGTACTCAGACAGTACACTCCCCTTTATAGCCTTCTGCGAGACATATTGGATGTCATATTCAGTCAAGACCATCTGCCAACGGGCAATTCTCCCTGACAACGCCTGCTTTTTGAATACATATTTGATAGGATCCATCTTCGAGATGAGCATGGTTGTATGATTCAGCATGTATTGCCTCAAACGCTTGGCGGCCCAGGCTAGCGCGCAACAAGTTTTCTCAAGCATTGAATATCGAGATTCACAATCTGTAAATTTCTTACTCAAGTAGTAGATCACATGCTCTTTTCTTCCTGTCTCGTCGTGTTGACCGAGAATACAACCCATGCTTCCCTCAAGAACTGTCAAATACATAATCAAGGGTCTCCCTGCCACTGGAGGTATCAAAATAGGAGGCTCCTGCAAATACTGCTTTATTTTATCGAACGCCTTTTGACAATTTTCGTTCCACGTTACAGCTTGATCTTTCTTCAACATCTTGAATAATGGTTCACACGTAGCAGTTAGGTGAGATATGAACCGAGCGATGTAGTTCAACCTCCCTAAAAACCCGCGCACCTCTTTCTCTGTTTTAGGCGTCGGCATCTCTTGTATCGCTTTTATTTTTGCAGGATCAACCTCTATTCCTTTTTCGCTTACGATAAACCCCAGCAGTTTACCCGATCTCACCCCGAAGGTGCATTTGTTAGGGTTTAGTCTCAGCCTGAACTTCCTAAGCCTTTTGAATAACTTCAGCAGATTCACTAGATGCTCTTCCTCCGTCTGGGATTTGGCAATCATGTCGTCAACATAAACTTCGATCTCTTTATGCATCATATCATGAAAAAGAGTCGTCATTGCACGCTGATACGTTGCCCCAGCATTCTTCAAACCGAAGGGCATCACTTTATAACAAAATGTTCCCCAAGGCGTTATGAAAGTAGTCTTCTCCATATCCTCTGGCGCCATTTTAATCTGATTATAGCCTGAGAAGCCGTCCATGAAGGAGAGTACGGAGTATTGAGCGGTGTTATCAACTAGCACATCGATATGAGGAAGTGGAAAATCGTCTTTTGGGCTCGCTTTGTTCAAATCTCGATAGTCCACGCACATCCGCACCTTACCATCTTTCTTTGGCACTGGTACGATGTTAGCAACCCATGAGGGATATTTTGTCACAGCTAGGAAACCAGCGTCCCACTGCTTTTGAACTTCCTCTTTGATCTTCACTGCCATATCGGGTCTAGTTCTGCGAAGCTTTTGCTTAACCGGCGGGCATTCTTTTTTCAATGGAAGACGGTGCACAACCATATCTGTATCGAGCCCTGGCATGTCTTCATACGACCAAGCGAACACATCACTATACTCTCTGAGCATTTCAACCAGTCTTCGCTTGATATCGCTCTGCAGCACGGCTCCTATACGAATATTCTTTTCAACCCCTTCCGACCCCAAGTTGATAATTTCGATGACCTCTTCGTGAGGTAGAATGACTCTTTCCTTTTGTTTCACCAACCAAGACAGTTCTTCGGGAACGTCACCATCTTCAACAACCTCTTCTTCGGCCTGAAATACCGGGTGTTCAAAGTGGGGACGAGTCATAGGTGGTTCAAGGATGTCATCTGAAAATGTTATCCTGCAAAAAGAATGGTTAAATGCTTCAAAATGCGTATAAAGCGAATAACCACGTTGCCATTTTATTGAAAAATACAAAACAGGAAAAACAGAGATCGAAATATTTGCACATGAAAAACGCCTTTTATTTAATGATAAACACGCAATGTTCATAACAGCACAGCCCTAAGCAAATCCTGATGCCCCGGGCGAGACACCAGATTGTTCAACAATTAATAAAACAAAGCATTACTGTTTAAAAGTCACAGGAACAAGCTCCTGAATAGACCAGTTGCACAATCCCTGTCCCGGTGTGCTTGGCTGAACCCAGGCATCCATATCACAGTCGCTGTCTCCTTCGTCAGACTCTGAAGCAGCCTTGATGTTTTCATGACATACTCCACTGGCAGAGATGGTTATTGGCCCTTTGAAACGGGGTGCCCCCACAGCAGGTGTTGATGATGACGGTTGGTATCCAAGCCCGAATCGGTCCATCTTCACAGGAATATCCAGCACTTTGCCCCAGCCCTTTGTCTCTCCTGCCTCTACTAGAGCTTGAGCTTCTTTATATGACGAGACGGCTATCTCCGACGCTTTGCTCGGCCCGGGACCTTTGTCCTTGATACGCAACCCTTCAAATGCCTGGCAGGGTGTTTCGTGAATCTCTCCATCGACCTCCACATACTTAAATGACGACAAATGGCTGACCAGGATGTCTTCTTCTCCGCACACAGTGACCACGCTGTCTCCGACCATATATTTCAACTTTTGATGCAGGGTAGACGTGACTGCCCCAGCCCCATGGATCCAGGGTCTTCCGAGCAGGCAGCTATATGCAGGCTGGATGTCCATGATATAAAACTCCGTCGCGAAAACCTCCGGCCCCACCTGTAGGGGCAATGTTATCGATCCAAAGACTGTTCTCCGCGTACCATCAAACGCCCTAACCACCAAGTCACTGGGCGTGCACAAGATTCCTCTGACATCTAGCTTCATCATCTCTTTCTTGGGCAGCACATTCAAAGACGATCCGGTATCGACCAATACATGCGACATGACCGATCCTCTACATTCGACAGATACGTGCAGCGCCATATTATGTTCTCTCCCCTTCGGGGTCAAATCAAAGTCGGTAAAGCCCAAGCTGTGGCCTGCATTTACATGTGCTAACACTTCTTCCAGCTGATTTACGGAAACATCTTGGGGTACGAAGGAAGTATCCAGGACTTTCAACAAAGCATTTCTGTGAGCTTCAGAACACAAGAGCAACGACAGTATAGATATCTTGGACGGCGTCTGTTGCAGATGCTCCACAATCTTATAATCACTTTTTCGAATCAAGCGCATGAACTCTTCTACATCTTTCGATGCTGCTTCTTTGCCGCTTGCTTGCACTGGGACATCCTCAACCATCTTTCCCTTCCCCTTCGCCAGCCTTTCGGCCTCTACCTCAGGCGATATGAAGATCCTACCACTCCTTGTCATGCCTCTGAAACCAACAACGTTATCCACAGTCTCAGCTGGCTGCTTATTAACATCAATCTTTATTCCGTCACAATACACTTCCAATCCATATGACCATGGGACTGCTTTTGTGCTCTCGTACGGGATTGGTCCGGCCTTAGTTATGGTAATTGGCGGTCGCTGGGCCGGTGTTGTTATAATGATTGTCTTTCGAGGAATCGTTACAGTGGCCACATCACTCTGATTATCTGCTACTGCCCCTGCAGGCTCTTCAATTGCTGCTCGGTCAAACTGTAATGTACCGTCATCAATTAAAGTCTGAATACCTTTCTTTAAATCATCACACCCCTCAGCTAGGGTCCAGCATTCTAAGCAATATTCGTCACAACCAGGATACACACCACCTTGCAACAGTCGGCTCTTTATCTCGCCCAACGGCGTCTTTAAATCCTCGACATTCATAATCAAATTCAAACCTTCCTTGGTCAGAATGGCGTTTGCCCCATGATTAGGCATGGGTTTCTGCACTATATTCGGACCTGCCGTTCCGAAATTGATAGCCTTGCTATCCAATAAATCCTGCACAACATGCTTGAAAGCATGGCAACCCTCTACATCGTGGCCCGGGGCCCCAGAGTGGAACTCACAGTGCCTGCTTGCATCATAGCCATACGGGGGAGTTCCCGTAATAGGCGCCAGAGTTCTTTTCTCTACCAGGTTCAAACTCAACAGTGTCTGTAACAGATCAGCATACGTTGAAGGTGGCTTTTCAAATATTCTCCTTGGTTTACCCCCCTGGAATCTGCGCTGAGCAGGCTGTGCCCCCTGCTGCGGCTGTTGCTGCTGTTGCTGCATTGGTTGTTGTTGTTGAAATGGTTGTTGTTGAAACGGTATAGTAACACTCGCCACCTGCTGCGGCTGATGATATTGGTTCCGACCTCTGCCTCGGCCTCCAAACACTGCGCTTGCATCGCCCTGACGGCGCCCACCAAAAGCCTTCCTGTTACTGCTAGATGCAGTTGATTCCTCAGCCTGGAATCTGCCCTGTTTAATGTTATTCAATCTTTTCTCCCATCAGAATCAAGTCTGAGAAACTGGCCAAAGATGTGTGAAACAACTTGTCATAAAACATGCCTGTGAATGTGCTGATGAACATGTCATTCATTTCCTTGTCTTCTAAAGGAGGATGGACCCTGGCAGCCATGTCGCGCCATCTTTGCGCATACTCTTTAAAGCTTTCACCCTTCTTCTGAGACAGCCCTTGCAATTGGACCCGGTTGGGTGCCAAGTCGCTGTTATACTTATAGTAAGCTACAAATGCCTTTGCCAGTTGCTTTCACGTCTTTATATTAGTTGGCTCCAATCCCATATACCACTCTAGGGAAGGGCCCGACAAACTATCCTGAAAGAAATGCATTAGCATTCTCTCATCAGTTGAATATGCAGACATCCGTCGGTAATAAGACCGCACATGCACTTTCGGGCAGGTGTCCCCTTTATACTTATCAAATGTAGGAGCTTTGAATTTGATGGGCACCCTCAAGCCAGGTACCAGACCCATTGTTGACATGTCTAAGCCCACAACACTTTGGTTCAGGACCCCCCTCATCTGCTATTCTAGCATTCTGATCTTTTGGGAGTCATCCATCGGTCCCTCGAAACCTCCACCGGAGAAAGCGTCCTCCTGCTGATCCTCTTGCCACATACCATTCCCATCTCCATACCCATCGTATCCATTATTGCGGCCAGCTCTGATCTGATTCATCACCGGGCCTCGCCCTCTGTTGCCGTATCCCGGAGCAATTCCAGCAGGTCCAACAGTCATTAACCCAGCGTCGTTTCCATTTCCAAATCCTCCGTAACCTTGATTGGTCATACCATAACCGTCCTGCCCAAAGCCTTGAGCATTGAAACCATATTTCCCAGCATTATCGAAACCCTGATCATTGAATCCGAATCCAGCATTGCCGAAGCCGTTGCCTCCCATATTATCACCCAGGTTGATATCCCCAAGCCCAACGTTATGGACAGCAGTCTCGTTCCCAACTCCAACGTTACCGTTCCCAGCAGCAGTAGCGTTGTTGACATTAACAGCAGGTATATTGACTACAGGTGGAGCCACTGGCGTGGGAGTACCGTCCCCATGAACAGTGTCGACTCGCACAGACTGATGATCCTCATTCCCATGCCCAGCGTTCCTGACCAACAAAGGCTGCACCATAGCTTGCAAATTCTCCTGACCTTTTGCAATAGTCTCCATGGTCTGCATGAAGAGTGCTAGCTTCTCGCGCATATCTTGCATCTCGTTCTGCATTTGATCCATGATTCTTCGACAGTTAGTGCGAGTGGAGTAGCGGTGTGGGTGCTGATCTGCAATCCTGAAAAAGACCTGGTACAGAGCAGGAAATAAGATACCATCCAATGATTACCTGTAATGCAACATGAATATGAATGCAATGCAATTATGTGTGTCTGTGCATTAGGGAAGATCATTCCCCGATTCTAGTGTGAAGGTGCCAGTGCAGTGACAGTGCTAGCAATATAAAGATCGGAGCTGAATCACAGAAAGCCTCATATATTGTAGAGAAACCAATAAGCGAAGAATACAATATCACTGAGTACAAAGAGAAGGCATGACCTCAACCAACAATCCTGGTGATGGTCAGCACTATGCAAATAAAGCATACAAGTTAATACATGAAATGATCAAGTACTCCCATAAGCCCGGTACTCTTCTATTAACTTCTTGGTCTCTGGATGACCTGGTCGGGTAAGCAGCCCTTCAACAAGTTGGTTTCTTCTCTTGAGAACACGACGCACGTCACCAGCAGTTTCCTCCCATGCCCCTTCTCCGAAACGATCCTCTAGCTTCCGCTTCTGAGACACAACTTCGCTTCTGCCTTCGATGGCCTTGTTCAATGCGTTCTGGAGACTGTACCTAGTCATCACTTCTTCTTCATACTTCTTGATGCTAGCCTTCAACTGCTCTTCGAGGTTAGAGATTTGCTGCTTCAACTTATCTTCCCTCTTTTTATTGTTGGTGAGCGTAGCATTCCAAGTCTTGTTGCAAGAAGAGATTTCTCGGTGTGCTGCGTCGAGCGCTTTCTTTTTGGACTCCAGCATGTCATGGGAGCTTCTGAACTCTTGCCTCAGACGTTCGCGCTTCTTTTTCTCCTTAGTCAACTCAGCCCCTAGTCTGTTTACTAGCTCGATCTGCTGTTGGAAAGCATGCACGGCCTTGTTTTTCTCACTGCGTATCTGAGCTAGCTCTTGCTCTAACCCTTCATTGATGTTCATCAAGGCTTCTTTTTCTTTCACCACTTGCTCGTAGGCCTCCCTAGTAACAGTAGTTGGCTCTTCTACCGGAATATGAACAGGGACCGGTGCTGCTGGAAATGGCATCAGTAGTTGTCTTGCTCTCTCCTGGATCCAAACTCTGTAGGGTGCATAAGCCTGACAATCATTCTTCCCTAACAGTGGCTTCCCTCTTCTGTTAATACGCGTCCATGCGTGCTGCAGCTTGGCTAGTAACTCTCCCTTCATATCTCCTGTGAAGTACAGAGATTCCTGTACTTCTTCCTCCTTGGGTGGGTTCTTCAAAGCGTATCCGAACTGGCGAATGAACAAAGAAGGGTTGTGGTTGATACACCCTTTTCTTCCTATCAGCGGAACATTGGGATACCCCGAACAACTGAAATAAGCTCAGACCCCAGCAAGTCTCGATCAAACCACTCAATGTCTTCAGAAGACAACCTCATCATACGCTCTGGCCAGTCAGATGTAGTTGCACTATCCACAAAAGGTCCCTTCAAGGGAAGATGGCTCTTAAACCACATGTACAATAAAGGCACGCAACAAGAGACGTTCTTGCCTCTCCTGTTCTCATTTCTGTAGTGCATTGAGTGGTAGAAGTCCCCGATCAGTGTAGGAACCGGGTTGCCAGCAGCAAATAGATGAAATGCATCCATGTCCACGAAGTTTGGGAAGTTGGGAAACAGCACTATCCCATAAATGCATAGAGCCAAAATAGCGTTAAAGACCACCCAACACCCATTCTTGGCGTACTCTTGAGCTTTACCAACCAGAAACTGGAGAGAGAAACCCAGAACCCCTCGCCAAGAGGTCATCAGCAGCTCAGAAGCATTCATGTGCAAGGCCTTAGCTAAATCCTCCAACTTGGGCTCAGCGGCTGAGTGAATAAAAGGAACTGCATTATGAACTGGCAGCTCAGTAAACTCTACATACTCCTCCATGGTAGGCCCCAAGATAAAATCAGCAAACGTGAAACATCTCAAAGCCGGGTCATAGAATTGCATCAGCGTATACAGCCCATTCAATTCATCATCAGTGGATTTGCGAACCAAACTCAACAGCCGTCCGTAACTCTGCCTGAAGCTTCTACGGACATCCTCATCTGCAAGAGAAATCAGACCCAGGAGTGGAGTAATATCAAGAATAGGTAGCTTGTACGCAACTGTCATCCTCAAACCAGCCATGATCGATACTCAGAAGTCCAGACACTAGAACCGGGGGATATGCAAATGCACCTACAGCACAGACACACGTTAATGAGATGCAATGATAATGGGTATGCAAACGATGCAATGCAAGTAACATGCAACCGAGACCAAGTGCTGTAGCGGAGAAGCCTGAACCATATTAAGAAGTCTCAGATAGATCCTCCATAAGTCCTCAAACCCTGGTCTCAGATAGACCTAAAACAAAGCTCCAACACTGGTCTCTGATAGACCCCATAATATAACTCTGATTGGTCTCTGATAGACCTCAAATCATCTCTCCGACTGGTCTCTGACAGACCTCAGAACTCTCCAACTGGTCTCTAACAGACCTCAGAACCCTCCATAAATACCCAGGATCTCAGACTAAGAAACAAACCGGTAGTCTGAAAGTCTAGTTACCTGCATAACCCCAAACCCTCTCACAGGTGGATGTCCTAGTAACTGACAAAGGTATGGCATCCTATGCGGTCGTCGGCGTCACAGACTTTCAGGGTTGATGATACGATTCCCAGAAGGAGTGGCATCATCAAATCCTGAAGAGGCCTCACTTAGCCAACTTCCAAATGATCGGTCTCCAGAGTCGACAATCCAACTAACCAGCAACCCGAGCCACCCAAAGGGCAGGACAGGAGGCCAACCAGAAGAACCTCGTCTGAGTGTAGATTTCGCGGGACACTAGGACATGCAAAGCACGTGCGCGCCCACTAATCTCTACTCTAAGTCTAGGTGCACTCAAGCCCAGGTCCGGCTTATCTCTCAATCATAGAACCACCCATCACAACCCAATACAGCAATAATAATCAATAATATATAATGCTGAAAATAAAGGTCAGAAATATAAATCCATACAAAATCCTCGACGGGAAAACAAGCGTTAGGATTGACTCTCTTAAGGGACGTTGGATCCCAAATGCGTAAGGACTATCGCAGTCCTCAGCAGCCAGGGGACGTTGGATCCCCAGCAGAGTCGCCAGCTGTCGCTACTACGAAAATCGGCGCCGGCTGAACAGAAGAGTCGCCACCGTGCGTTATTTATCCCAACGGAGGGAAAGGAAACGCTCAGAGTAAACCTACCGCAAAGACGGGAAAGGAATGGTCATCGCAACCAAATCCTGGATTCGGGAGTCGGTTACGCAAGGGGAAGGTATTAGCACCCCTCACGTTCGTCGTACTCAACGGGATCCACGCTTGTTTTCTGGTATGGATTGTTATTCTATCTATTCTATAGGTCAGGGTTTAAAAGAAAAGAAAATGACTCGGCAAAGTATCGCACTTTATGCCTACGTATTCCCGTCTGGAACGAGAAATCAGAGTCAATGTAGTTCGCCTACCTACGGGAAAGGAGGGGAAGGTTGCTCTCTAGGATATCGCATCCTATGCCTACGTACTTTCATACAGCATGAAAGATCAGAGCAAACGTAGTTCGGGCCACGTACGACACAAGTCTGTCTTGATTACTTTTATTCCTTCTGAAAAGGTTTATCTGATTACTGGTCCAAGCGGACAAAAATGACGTCTTGATGAGTTCAAATTCTTTGACGGAAAAAGTGTCTTTTATTGTGTTTGAAATATTTATTGTGTTTTTCTGTTTGTTTTGAGAAAGAAGAGACAGAACTCTAACCTATGGTTGCGAAGGGGATCAAACTAACCTAATGTTATCATGCATGGGTTAAGACCTAATGTCTATCATGTTCCTCTCCTGCGCAGAGAGAAACAGAGATCCTAAGGGATAAATGGAAATAGAAACAATAGCATATATACAATAAAGCAGTAAAATGCATGGATGCAGCAATACAAGCGAGGCAAGGGAGTCCCACTCAACCTCGAACCTAGAAAACAATAGGCAAAAGTGAACAAACTTCATTCTCAACCTAACAGGTTAAACAGCAAACAATACATTCAGGGAAAACCAATCAATACATCAGAAATAAACAGCAAAAATAAACAGCCACAGCAGCTCTGCATCAACACCTATCTTCAAGTCATCTCCAAACAGCTACAAGTTCAGGCAAGCATCAATCTCCATCTCCACAGCCTTCAAGCAAGGTCTTGGTCAGAAGTCTTCAATCTGCATTGGCTTTTCTTCAAATCTTAATCTCCAAGCTGAGGAATCAATCACAAGAGTGAGTTGGGTGTTAAGCAATTAGTTGACCACCAAGGGTGGCAAACATACTGCTATCAACACATAGGATATTTTCTCTCAAGAGTTCTATCTCTTAGACACTATCACCAAGCCTTCCAAAGGAAGAGGGTGAATGTCTTAGAGAGACTCTGCATCACAGAGAGGAGTGGAGGCAATTAAGACCTTCCCTGTTTGAGAATCAATCCTACTACTCTAGAGCTCTGCCTAGCTCCTAAACCCTATATCCCTCAACAGATGCTAGCAAAGGTTGCTCCTCATCAACTCTGGAAGTTGGTCTTCAATCTCTTGATCTCCAATGGCCTCATCATCACAAGTCTTCAGCTCTCCCAATCCCCAAGCAAACCCAATACCCCACACAGACAAAAGAAATAAACCCTAGAGAGGGCACACCACACAGTCAAACAAATATAGACAGTATACTAATAGCAGTAAGGGAATCCTAATATGTTCTAAGGGATCTAATAACTACCCATTATCCCTATAGTCCCATACCCCAAAAATTCAATCTACAACTTCTAAGGGAAATGATCTAATCCACCTATGTTATCACCTAAACCCTAATTTTGATCATGTTATTTACACCTATTTAAATCACCTAAAATAAAGTCCTAAAAATATGAACTAAAATTTATATTCAAGCTAACATTCTATACTAATCAACCTAAAAAGAATGGATTAAAAATGGTAAAGCATCTAATCAAACCAAAATTAACAAATTCATGTATTAAACTAAATGTTATTTACACCTATTTAAAAGAAAAATATGCCAAAAATATGAAAATAAAATGAAATGTTAATTTTTTTATGGGATAATTTTGTTAACAAAATTATGAACAACATAAAAAAAGAACCAATTAAAATCATGCGTTTTTCTATTTTTTATGATTTTTGAAAGAATTAAAAAAAATATGAAGGAAATAATATGAATTAAATGGAAAGGGGTGCAGAAAGTAGTGAAAATTAGTTAAAACAACAAACTGGGCCCAGACTGGGGGGCGCGCATAGCAAGCGCGTCTGGGCCCAACACCATCAGAAGATATTAAAAAAACTGTAAACGGTGCAAAAAGCAATTAATCTAGTTATAATTGGGATTGGGCTTGATGTCTGGGGGTGGCATTAGCAATGAATCCAAAGCCCAGTCTGATTATGTTTAATGAAACGGTGCGTTGCACCTTTTGAAGTTCCCTCCGTTTTTCTTTTTTAATCATGGCCGTTGGATCCAAAACCAAGTCAAAGTTCAAAGCCTGATCGTGTGGCCCAGGGGTTGTCTTCAACCTCCAGCAAACCCTAGGTCCTGAAACTTCATCACCATGCATGAATTTTCCATCGTTCTGTTCTCTCTCTATTCATCATGAAATCACACCATTCCAAAAGCAAAGTTGCTCTAAATCCTTCCCTCTACACAGCCATATCCTTAATTCCTTCTAAAACTCACTCCATAATCGAACTTGATGCGTATAACATTCTGAATCCACCATGATCACCTGATATCACTTCTTCCAATTCTCTCTAATTCTTGCCCTAAACTAATCCACATATTATGCTGATCATTATGAGCTAATCATTCAAGATTATCGTGCCATAACCTATGAGTTACAAGCTCCAACAGTTTGTGCACACCATGATCAATCTTCATGAAACTTCTTCAAACTCACCAAAATCAGTCATCTAACCTATCCTAACATTTCTATGCTAACAATTCCCTATAATTCTAACTAAATCATGCAATTCGAATGAAGATACCAACCTGGTGTGATGATGAAAACAGCTATGGAATCCTCTTGATCCAATGCTTGCAATGATGGGAAACTGATCAGTGAACTTGCTCTTGAGTTCTGTATGCAATGAATCTTGTCTAAGCCTCTTGGATCTTGTGATTGAAAGGTTCTTTCTTCTTGGATGGTCAACTTGAACAACACGATCCCTCTTCCAATTCTACTCAATTCTTGTGAAACTATGATCTATGGGTGATGGTGATGATGATCCAATCAAGAAATGTGAAAATTGATGAGAGTTTGATGAAGTTTGAGAAGCTTTTGCAACTTGGAAGAATTGTGTGAAACTTGGTGTTATGAGCAAAGTGATTCACCAACCATGGCATGGAGTTCTTCAATCCAATATATACATGAGATTAGAAAGTCCTAGAAGCTTGGAGAAACTTCCCATGCACACTTTCCTTGCATTTTGGATTATGTAACTTTCATTGTAAGTAACCATGCATATCTCTCAAATCTTGAACCAAACTCAAAATTCTACTTTTGCCAATGTTCTCAAAATAATTTTTCCAATCAAAATGACCTATAATTTCACCTCATTTGGCCAAACTATGAAAAATCTCAAATTTATGTCATTTTTTATTCATTAAATCCACCAATTTTAAAACCTTGATCTATGAGCCTTTCCAATCTTTCATGGTCACTTTTCTAGACTCAAAATGTCATTTGGAGCAAGTTTGATGTTGTGAAGTTTTACATTTGAAGCTTCCTTGTATGAGTTTTGGGCATAGGCTTGAAATGACCTGTAATTCTCAGATGACCAAAATACCCTTTGCTTGCCAAGACCATAAGTAGAGTTCCACAAATCATATGAAGGCATAACATACCTTTATAGAAAGCTAGGACAATGAGGAACAACTCTTATGTTGACCAGAAATTCATTTGAAATCTCATTGAGGGGTAACAATTGCTTGGAAGTCAAGTCACTTTCACAGACAAAATTTCAGATACCTCAGATGACCTGTAACTTGCAAGGACCATAACTTGAGTTCTATAAATCTCCTTGATGTCTTCCACCACTCAAATTAAAGGTCTTGAGATCCTCTACAAGTTTCATGTTGGCCAAGGATCCATTTGAAGCTTGAATTTTGACTTATCTTGCTTGGAAATTTGACCTAAACTAGGGGATTTTACACAGAAACCCTAATTTAGAAACCCCTCTTCTCCTTGATTTCTCTTGATTTCTTCTTGGCATATCACCATATCCTTCTCTATATGTCAAATGATGAACCCCACATCTCTCCAATAGACCTTAATGCCCTTCAATCCATCCCTTGACCTAGGGTTGACCTAGAGTTGACCCCAGATGAAACCCTAGTTGACTGTCTTCAACTGCAATTCTTGTGATCACATCAATGACTTGCCTCCTTCTCCAAATTACTTTCTAAGTCTTCCACACTGTCTAGATACTCTCCATGCTCAGCCCACAGCTCACAATTTCTTTGATGATCCTCAGACACCCTCAGGCTAGGAGATAGACTCAATGCTTGATTCACTGACTTCCCAGCTTCCAAGTTCTTTCTGATGACTTGAATGAGATTGAATTATAATGATAACCTCTTGATAGGATCCTAGAGATGAGAATAATGATTGGTCCCTGTTGGATGATTTGCTATGCTATGCTATGCAGATGATTAGACTATGTACATGACTTTATATGCAAATGCTAATGATATTGAAACATAAACCAAGTGAATAAGGTTGAGCAAATTTTAGGGTGCAACACCCACATGTGAGGGGGGATGGGTTTTGCAGGAAACCTGGCCTTCAACCAACCCTGGTTTTCTTGTTAGTGCGGACTTTTGATCCTAAGTACTCCGATTTTCTATTATCTCAGTGTTCTGATTAGAGCGGGGCTCTGGTTGAATTCAGTCAACGACACAGTAGAAAATTTGAGCATTGGATACCTTGATCCCGTGTTTGCATCTGCATAATCATTCTGCATTTAACATGGCATGTTTGTGTGTGTTACAGGTTCTTGTCTTTCCCTTGATTCTGGTACTAGTCTTCTGTAGAGATGGAAGCAAGCAGAAAGGGGATTGTTGTGTACAAGTTTCCTGCACCTGAGTTAGGACCTTTATTTGGTCTGATTTCCCTGGCTGATCCTGGTGTTCTTGCAACCTTCAGGGAAGATTATGGGAGTATTCTGAATCTTGTCTGTAAAATCACAAGCTATGAGTATGGAGCTATTCATACCCTGTTATAGTTTTATGATCCGCCACTGCGGTGTTTCACATTCCCAGACTATGTGTTGGCTCCGACTTTGGAAGAATTCGCCTTCATCTTAGGTGTTTCGATCCTAAATAAGGTGCCATTCTTCAGTTCCGAAGAAGAACCTAATCTTGAGAAGTTATCCACCGCTCTTTCTTTGAGCGCCTCTGACTTGGTAGACCATGTTATCAGCAGAAACAGAGTTTCCAGCTTTACTTTATCTTTCTTGGTGGACAAAGCCCGAGAGTATGTTGGAAAGGGTTGTTGGGTGGTTTTTAGTGCTATCATTGCTCTGTGTGTCTATGGCATTGTGTTGTTTCCCAATGTACCGGACTTTGTGGATTTTGATGCTTTTCATATCTTCGCTTCTGGGAACCTCGTACCTACTCTTCTGGGAGATTTGTATCATTCGGTACATTACAAGAACGAGAAAAGAAGAGGAAAGATGGTTTCTTATTGTGCACCGCTTTTGCATAAGTGGTTTATTGATCACCTTCCTCGCTCTGGAGCTTTTGTGGATTTGAGGAATTTGTCTGAATGGTCAAAGAGACTTATGGGTTTAACAGAAAAGAATATCGTCTGGTTCAACCGAGACCTGCTGGGTCACGAGCTTATCTTTAGTTATGGTAGCTTTCCTAATGTGCCCTTGATAGGGAGAAAAGGCAGCATCAACTATAATCCTTCTCTGGCTGTCAAACAGTTTGATTATGCTTTGAGAGGACCTCCAAAAGAAGAAGAAGTGCAGGAATCTCTGTACTTCACAGGTGTAGCTGATCCTTGTATCTCGGCCAGATTCGTGGATGCTTGGGGTAAAATTCACAAGAAGGGAAAGCTTTCTTTAGGCAAAGGAGATTGTAGAGCATATGATCCCTACTTGGAGTGGATTCAGAAGAGAGTTGAAGAGGTACTACTGCCGTTTCTTGTTGAAGCACCACTGTATCCCTTAGTCATTGAGCCGCTTACAACCGTCGACATCCTAAGATATAACAAGCTTTGGGCAAAGAAGGAAGAGCTGCGCAAAGAGAATGAAGAGTTGAAACATGAGATTAGTCAGCTGAAGCATGATAAGGGTGAAGTTGTTTATTTGGCCAAGACGAAGTCAGAAGTATTGACCAAGTTGGAGAAAGAACTTGCAGATCAGGTACAACAACAGAAGCAAGTCGGTCTTGATCTGAAAAGCACTTGTAGCGTTCTGAAGAGTAAGAAGGAGGATTTAGACAGAGCATATCTGAAGATATCCAAGTTCGAGAAACAGTGGAATGCTACTGTGACTACCAACAAGAGTAGAGAGGATCAGCTTTGTACTCAGGTCGATAAGTTGAAGGCGCAATTCAAGGCTAAGGAGAAAGAGGTATTGACAGAATCGTTCTGCAGATGCGCGATCGAGCAGAAGTACCAGGAAAATTTATCAGCACTTGAAGAGTTCAAGATTCGAGCAGAGGTGAAGAAACCCAGGCTTGAAGATGCCTTCAGCGAAGATGCTTGGGAGGATCATTGTCACTATCTCCGAGATGTGATACGCAAAAGGGGCACCCTCATCAGAGAGTTAATTGATAGACTAGATCATCCAGATACGAGGATGATACTTAAGAAGGCTCAGGCCTAGGGCAAAGAGCATGGTTACTAGGGGGTTTATCTTTTGTAGTTTCTTTGCTTTTATATCTTGATCATAACCAGGGATGTTGGATGAGATCAATACATCTTTGTATGCGAATATTTCTCATTGGTCATTGTATTATCTAAGCTTTACCTGATATATGATAATATTTATTGTGGTGTTCTTATCCATCTCTACTGTTCTTGTTTATTGAAACTGGAATCAAGGGGGAGATCTCCTTGTACATACATAGACATGTTTTTATTTTGCATCTTGCATTTTCATTTGCATCACAGGTGATTCTCAAGGGCCTCGTGTTCTTATCTCTGGTTGGTTTTCGAAGTAACAAGATTGAGGAGTTCAGTTTCCACAGATATTCAACTCGAGGGAATCAACGAAGAGTAATGGATCAGATTCAGGCAAAGTTGAGGGAAGTCTGAAGCCAGATGGGACAATTCATGGTGGACATGCAAGCCTTGCACCTGGATCAGAAGACGCTTAAGGAGGAGGTTCATCAACTGAAGACTCAGACGGGCCTGATCACAGAAGTGATAAGGAACGTGCTAAGAAAGGAGGGTGATCAGGTGCCTGAAGCTGCAGTAGAGATGGTTGTCCCACCTTTATCTGTGGAACCTCTCCCAAGGCATGGTGTGCCTCAAGGATCTTCTGTACAACCTGAGATTCCAGAATTTCCCCATCAGCAGCTATCTCATATTTCCCGAGATAATCTTAAGACTAGGTATGCTCAGAGGCCGAAGAAGCCCGACAGAATCTTCGACCAGATCCCTATGACTTATGCTCAGTTGCTGCAACTCTTGCTTCAACTTCGATTAGTTGAGCTTCGGACTCTGGCTCCACTTACTGGCAAGCCACCACCAGGCTATGATGCAAGTGCCCGTTGTGATTTCCATTCTGGGGCACCAGGGCATAATGTTGAGAACTGCAAAGCTTTTAAGCACAAAGTTCAGGACTTAATTGATTCAAAGGCAGTTGAGTTCACGCCGGACGGCGTAAGCATACCGGGTGATCCTATCCCATTCGTTGCAAAAAAGGTGGATGTACCTATTCGCTCCCCTGAAGCTGCATCAGGTCAGGAGTATGTATTGCAAATTGTAATCTCAGAATCTCCATGCCCACAGCTGTTGCATGTTCCTAGGCCAAGCCTGAGGATGAAAGTACCTGAACAAAGGAAGTCCCTGATACCTCAGACTCAGTCTCCAGATGTTTCAAATGCTCAGAGTCAACAATCTTTTGGGTCTTTGTATCAGATATCATTTTCTCGCCAGAGTCAATGGTCATGCCGTCATCAGCCGCGTCAGCACGTCAGGCAAAAACCAAAGAAGCCAGAGAGGCATTTCACTCGGTTGCCAATGTCGTACAGTCATATGTTGCCAGATCTAATCAGAGGTGGTTTGATAGTGCCAAAGAGGATTAACCTAGAGATTCCTCCGTACCCTCCAGGTTTTAATGTCAACGCCCGTTGTGAGTACCATGTTAGGGCACAGAGGCATTCAGCCGAGGATTGTAAGGTACTTAAAAACAAGATTCAGACTTTGCTGGACTCCAATAGGTTTTCAATCACACCTCAGGGAATCCAGATCAGCAATCTTCCTTTGTCCAACCATGTGGGTTCAGCGGTTAATGTTGTGGAAGAATTTACCGACGACAGAGGTTCGGAAGAGCATCAGATTGACTTAGACGGACAATTTTGAAGGTGGCTGATTCAGCAGCAAGTCAAGATTTGAAAGCCCGATTCTTAGAAACTGGCAATCTTTTTTTATCATGTCATTTCTTTGCATTTGTAGTTTCTTTTCTGTTAAAGTGCGAATTCATTTGTAAAACTTGTTTGTTTTCGATTGATATTGATAATGAAATGAATATGCAGGTTTTTGATTAAATCCATTTGTGTTCACTAATTGCTTTTTATTGATGTCAAACCCTTGTTTAAGCGGAATCCGGGGAGGATGACGAAATTGAAAGACGGGCAAGCTTCCAATTGTATGCTTTTGAATGAAACCTGCTGATGATGTACATGCATTGTTTCAAATTCCTAAACATCGGAGATATAAGGATGGTAATCCCTTGTCAACCCATTTGAGCCTAGCAGTAGGAGTTTCTTTCTGAAAAATGGAAAAACCCTCAATCCTAACCCGGGGCAGGGTAGGTGTCAGTTAATTTGACCAAGCGTCCAAATTGCGAAAGGAGTGTTCCCGTTCGAGGGTCAATCACACATGTATAGGCCGTGCCTAAAAATCCCACAATGGGTATCCATCACCGACCAAGGAGTGAAACAGTTACAATCCCTTTAACAAGTCAGACAAGCTGGTGTCACACGATTTGTTTGAAAAAAGAAAAAGAATCAAAGAAAAAAGCCCACTAAGTCGAGTCTTGAAAATAAGCGACTTAGGCAAAAATTAGGGCGTCCTGTTGGACTTTGAAATCAAAAGAAGCTCAAAAGAGCCAGTCCAGGGAAAAGTTAGGGAAAAAACGGAAAAAGCGAAAAGCGAAAAGGATTACAAAAGAAAAATCCTCGAACAAACAAGTCGTGTGACTCCATGCACCAAAAGACGAAAAGCAAGTGACTGTCACTCCCAAAAACTTGTGGTTTCCTGAACCATCACTCCTGTCACTCAACCTTTGAAAGGTGAGCGCTAGTGTCGAATTAACTAAATGTAGGATTGGAGAACATCAAGGATAATGAGTGGGTTAGAATAAGCTTCAATCCTTATATCCTTTCTTTTAAATTGTGAACTTGACCAAGTTACAACCTTCAAAAGTCCTAATTGAAGCAGGGTTATTTCAAAAGCATACTTCGATAAACATCACGTCGAAACTGACTCCTAAAAGGATTCCTCTTACCATATTGGTGCTAAGGTTGACATTTTGATAAGTGATTCGTTCACTACATGTCACAATTTTTTCCAGTGAACAGACTTGGATTTCAAAACTGTCATATGCATTGCATTAATGTATCTTTTATGCAGAACAATTTGTTTTACTTGAGAATAAGCACTTAACATCAGGAGAGTTTCCACAGTGGAAAGTTTGATCAGGATAGAATGCAGAACACCCACTCCGTTGAACCGGGGCAAACTATATTAAATGATCATATCATGAGAGTCAGCCATCCAAAAATCAGTCAGTCAGGGGCAAGGTCATTGCAAGGCTGGGGCAGACCACCCCGAGAGCCCAAGATCTATCCTTATCCAGAAGTCAACACCTCTTCGAGGTTCGAAGTGCTGGAGCCGTTCATGTCAACCCATCAGGGTACATAAATTTCAAGTCTTCTCGTGAGGAAGTTTTTGCAGAGATCCCACAGGCTGGGGAAAAACTGAAAAAGAAGGAACTGTTCCTCCCCACATTCTCAGGGCTTAGCAGAGTTACTCAAGCAGGTTTAGTCGACTTTCAGATTTAAGACGAATGTCAGGAAGTCGGACGAAGCATTTCCCAATATCGGTTGTACCTGACTTTCCACCGAAAACCAAAAGCCCAACCATACTTGGCACAATCATTCCCAGTGAATCAGAAGTACTGTCACCAGCAGGGGTGTGTAGTGTATCTCCAACAGAAGAAAGCTTTGACTCCCTACAAAGGCTAATCTCCAACAGGGTGGATTTGTTCGCGGCATGTTCCCAGCAAAGTAGGTTGAAGGATATTCCCTCGGCGTCAGAGTAGATTGCAATCCAGTGTTATTCTCCAGCAGAGGCAACGTCTTTGAAGCCTTTTCCCCAAGGGAGTTGACGTTCTGCTGTCTTTCCAGTAATATCGGTATTTAGGATTTTCTTCCTCGAGCAGAGTTCAGTGCTGATTCCCTCGACATAACAATGTTTGAGCAGGGCGTGATTCATTCCCCAGTAGAGTAGAGTTCTCAGTAGAAGTCTCTGATATTCCCAAGTATGGCGGTTTGTTACTTGTACGTCCCCAAGTGGCAGATTCCCTTCCAAGCAGAGTGGAGCAGTCAGTGTTGTCTTTGTTTCCCCACTGAGTGGAATGTTTGGTGTCTTCCCCAGCAGGGTGGAGTTTTTCTAGAAGAGTTTATCCTGGGGAGCCGTCAAGGATGTTTCCCTCAGTAGAGTTTGATTTCATCCCCGACAGAGTTGGTCACTTATCTCTAGCATTTATTTTGCTGGAGTGGCTCCTTAGAATTTGCATTTTTGCATAGCATTTCCATTTTATATGGAGCATTACGCCATTTTCAAACATTGAAGCATAAGCCAGGTTTGGTGTCAGAGGTTGTTTGATTCAGGAGATTTTTGTGTTATCCTTGATTGGTGTGGATCTTTGGGTTGGTCATTTTATCGGATTATTCCCAGTTAGTCATTTGGTTAAACGTCTTCTTTCTTCAACTGAGTCGTTTGGTTAAGCGTCGTCGTTCTCCCCAGGTGAGTCGCTTGTAAGCGCCTTCTTTCCTGGCCGAACCTGTTGTTCAGATGTCTCTTTTTCCCGACAGAGTTGTTTGGTGAACTGATGTTCCTTAATAGAGTCGTGTGTTTGAATCTCTCTTTTCCTGTTGGGACTTTCATTGCCAAGTGTAAGTCGGTTGATTCTGTTGCTTGCCTATTCTGGGTGCGTTATCTCAACTTTTGGTTGGTAATCACCGACGTAGTACGAATTATGGTGCTTGGTATTCCAACTTTTGATTGGTAATTCCAGGGGCTTTTATCCTAACTTTTGGTTGGTAATCTCTGGTTCCCCTTGCAGAGTCTTTGCTCTAACTTTTGGTGGGTAATCTTTGTTTCATTCCAACTTTTGGTTGGTGACCTGTTGGCGTTTGGATGTTATTCCAACTTTTGGTTGGTAACCTTTGTTGTGGTGGAGTCATCTTCGTTTAGCGTGGTCAGCAATCGTAACTCTTGGTTAGTAGCTCTTGTTCCGATCTTTGGTCGATGAAGATTTTTTTCCTTTCTATCCTAACTCTTGGTTAGTAGCTCTTGTTCTGACTTTTGGTCGATGGGGATTTTTCCTGGCAATCCTAACTCTTGGTTAGTAGCTTTTGTTAAGACTTTTGATCGGTGATAATTTGTCCTGATGATCCTAACTTTTGGTTAGTAGCCTTGTTTCCCAACTTTTGGTTGGATGTTATCCCCTGCAGTTGTTATCCCAACTTTTGGTTGGTAGTCTGTCGCTTGATTGTTTGTTATTCCAACTTTTGGCTGGTAGTTTTCCTTTCCTGGATTTGTTATTCCAATTTTTGGGTTGGTAGTCTTCCTCTATTCCTCAGCGGAGTTGTTATCCCAACTTTTGGTTGGTAATTGGTGACTTGGCAGGTGTTTGTTTCCAACTTTTGGTTGGCGAAGTTTTATTGATTTTATTCCAACTTTTGGTTGGTAATTTTCGGTGTGTAGGAGTTATCCCAACTTTTGGTTGGTATTCCTTTGGTATTGTTTTTCGGGCAGATTTGTTGGTAGCATTGTTTGATTCCAACTTTTGGTTGGTAGTGTTGTTTAATTCCAACTTTTAGTTGGTAGCCTTGCTCGTTATTCCCAACTTTTGGTTGGTAAGGTTTGGTTGACGTTATCCTTACTTTTGGTTGGTAGTATTTGGTTCCCCAGTGGAGTCTGATCCCAACTTTTGGTTGGTAATATCCGATTTGGTCGTCTTGTTGACGTTATTCCGACTCTTGGTTGGTAACCTTAGTTTCCTGGTTGATGATTCTGACTTTTGGTCAGTATATCTCCCCAGCAAAGTCGCCTCGCCATTTAGATTTCGGTTAGTGTTGTGGTGATTCCAACTCTTAGTTGGTAGTGCTTGGTTGTTATCTTTTGAGAGTAAGTATTATCCCGTCTTTTGGATGGTATCTTGGGATGGATGTTTATCCCGTGCAGAGTCGTCTGGTTAGTTTACTCTTTCCCCAGTGAAGTCGCCACAAGGCTGTTTGGTTAATTTTCTCTTTTGTTCCCCAGCAGGGTCGTTATCCCAACTTTTGGTTGATATCTTTGGTTGTTTCCCAACTTTTGGTTGGTATCCAAAGTTTGTTATTCCAACTCTTGGCTGGTATCTTTGGTTGTATCCCAACTTTTGGTTGGTATCCAGGGTTTATTATTCCAACTCTTGGTTGGTATCTTTGGTTGTTTCCCAAATTTTGGTTGGTATCCAAAGTTTTTTATTCCAACTCTTGGTTGGTATCTTTAGTTGTATCCCAACTTTTGGTTGGTATCCAGAGTTTGTTATTCCAACTCTTGGTTAGTATCTTTGGTTGTATCCCAACTTTTGGTTGGTATCCAGAGTTTGTTATTCCAACTCTTGGTTGGTATCTTTGGTTGTATCCCAACTTTTGGTTGGTATCCAGAGTTTATTATTCCAACTCTTGGTTGGTATCTTTGGTTGTATCCCAACTCTTGGTTGGTATCCAGGGTTCGTTATCCCAACTCTTGTTTGGTATTCCTTGGTTCGTTATTCCAACTTTTGGTTGGTATCCTTCAGTTGTTATCCCAACTCTTGGTTGGTATCTGTTGGTTGTTTCATCCCAACTCTTGGTTGGTATCCAAGGTTCGTTATCCCAACTCTTGGTTGGTATTCCTTGGTTCGTTATTCCAACTTTTGGTTGGTACCCTTCAGTTGTCATCCCAACTATTAGTTGGTATTTGTTGGTTGCTTCATCCCAACTCTTGGTTGGTATCCGTTGGCTTTTATTCCAACTCTTGGTTGGTACTCGTGGTTTGTCATCCCAACTCTTGGTTGGTTTCTGTTGATCTTTATCCCAACTTTTGGTTGGTACCCTTCTGTTCGTTATCCCAACTCTTGGTTGGTATCCTCTATTTGTTATCTCGACTCTTGGTTGGTATTCTTGGTTGATATTCTTTGGTTGTATCCCTACTCTTGGTTGGTATCCTTTGGGCGTTAATTCCAACTTTTGGTTGGTAGCCCTTGATTGTATCCCAACTCTTGGTTGGTATCTTTTTGATGAAGTTCTGTTTGTATTGGATTGTTATCCCCACCGTGTCGTATTCTAACTCTTGGTTGGTATTCGTTGTTTGGCATCCCCGCAGGGTGCAAATATTCAGGTTCTTTTGTATTCAATCACCTTATACCTTGAATGTTTGAAAGCGGATGCCTTTCATCCCTTCAGGTCCAAGTTGTTTAAATATGGGCAGTTGTAGCACCCCAAAAATTGCCTTTCCGTTTTAGCAGCATCTGGCTTTTGTTTCTTTGCATTTTCGCATTTCTGCATTTGCATAGCATTCGTTCTTGATACTCGGGATCAAGGTTTTCCTATGGTTCAATTTTCATTTTGGTGCAAGAGACGAAATGGCAAGCATCAGAGTCCCTGGCATTTATTTTTCCCGGCAGTCGGGCGACCGATTTTATTTTATTTTGCAGGGTATTTTCAACTCAGAAGGTAGCATTCAGGCTATCGGAAGCATTCTCATGGTTATGATATTCAAGAGCAAGTTGCAGAAGCTGAACATGGCTCAGAACGGCTGAAAACGGGCAAATGTGCAGATTTCCCTCCAAAAGGCGTCAAATTAAAATTTTTGAAGGTGTTAATCGATTAACTAAATGTGTTAATCGACTAACCAAATAAAAATCAGGTCAGATTTGAATTTTTAACAGTGTTAATCGATTAACCCAAACTGTTAATCGATTAACCAGTGCAGGTTTTGCCTCTGCACGTGAATTCTCAAGAGGAGTCACTTTGGGGTCCAACTTTGATCACTTGGAAGTTCAATTTTACACCTTGGGAAGGATCTAGAACGATCTTGAATTTTGGTTAATTTCATTTTCCCTCCAAATCTCCATTCCTCATTCCAAACCAAATTTCACAAACCACATTTCAAACCTCTCCTTTGAATCCAAACTAAGGAGTATTTAATTGATCTACTCCAGACCTCACACATCTAATCTTCATAATTTCATCTCAAATTTCAGAATTCATCTCAATTCTCTCAATTTTCTCTCAACTTCCAAAACCCTCACCAAAGCTCTTCATCCATTGAATTCTTTGATTCTCCATTAGAATCAATGAATTCTTGAGCTAAAACCTTCATCCTTTATCATCATCATCTCCATTTTTCCATTTGATTTTCGTGCAAACTTGGATCTGAATTTTGAACTGGTGTTAGAATTGCTTATTTGGAGTAATTTGGCTTGATTTTTGTTGATCATCACTTCTATTACAAGAATTGGCTTGGATCTTGAAGTATTCCAGACTTCTTGCTTAGATCTACACATTCGACGTAAATCAACATTAACCGAAGCAATTCTCCGCTTCGAAGGTTGGAATTCTAGATCCATTGCATTTTTGAGCTTATTTTGCATAATCATGTTAATCTTCATCTTTGATTGATTTTGGTTGATTCTTGATCCATATAAAGTGTGATGGTGCTGTTTAGATGTGTTTACATCTTATTTAGATAACTGTTTTCTGGTTTAATTTCGTGCACAATTTTTTATGAGATCATGTGGATGTTTGCTTAAGTGATAAGTTGCTGAAAAGTGCTTTTCTGTTGTTGTTTTCTACTGTTGGAACAGTGTTAATCGATTAACTCATGGTGTTAATCGATTAACCAGATCAAACTTTTAATTTTTCTGTTGTTCACACAGTGTTAATCGATTAACGTAATATGTTAATCGATTAACACGTTCAAACTTTCACTTTTCAACTGTTTTTTAATGGTTAATCGATTAACATTGTTCCAGCAGGTCTGTTTTGGCTGTTTTTCATGCTTGTTTCGGTACCGTTTCACTTCGAATCATCGTGGATCAGTGTGATGCATTAGGAGTGAGATATTTTGGATATATTCCACTGTTCTCGATTGTTTAATCGTGATTGCTTCGGAGCGCATGTTTGGTTTCCGCTTGAGGGAATACTTGCGTAGTTGTCGTTCAAAGTAATGGTGTGCTTGCATGTTCATGTTTGCTTGCTTTCTTGCATTTCTTTGATTTCTGTGAATTCTTTTTGAAGCTTCTTTCTTGCATTAATAAAGGTCGAGATGTGCTTGTGGAGGTATTTACCCCACACTTTTTCCTCCCTTTGCTTGTGTGTTGCATTGCATATGCATTCTTTCTTCTTTCATGTTATTTTATGCTTTCTTCACTAAAAAACACAAAACCAAATATCAAAGTTTTTTCCTTCGGGATTAATCGGGAAACCTTTTTCATAAAAAAGAGTGTTGTTAAGTTTTGGTTCTACCGCAAACAGGCATTGTCCCTAACTCTTAGAACGAAGGTTTAACCATACTCAGTTAAAAAACAGTTGAACCAACCGGTGTTCTTATTTGCCCGAACTATGTTTGCTCTGATTTCTCATACCAGATGAGAATACGTAGGCACAATACGTGATGTCTTGGAGAGCAACCTTCCCTCACCTTTCACCCGTAGTTAGCCGAACTACGTTGACTCTGACTTTCCCATTGCACGAGGGAATACGTAGGCATAGAGCGACGATGCTCTGCCGAGTCTCTTTTCTTTTCTTTTGTCCCTGGGACCATTAGCGTAGATAGTAAACACCCTTTAGATAGATAACAAGCGTGGATCCCTTCGAGTACGACGGACGTGAGGGGTGCTTATACCTTCCCCTTGTGTAACCGACTCCCGAACCTGAGATATGGTTGTGATGACCTGTCTTCTCTCGTTTTCGTCAAGGTTTCTCTGATGGTTTCCTTTCCCTCTTTTGGGATAAATAACGAACAATGGCGACTCTTCTGTCATTACCGATACCTTTTTTCGCAGTAGTGACAGCAATAGCTTCCCCTAAAGAAAAAGCCGGTGCAAAGCTCTAAAGTGTACAGTACTTGAAAAATAAAGGTAAAAATGTTTCATTACATATTCAAAATCATTCAGAAAATCAAGCCAAAGAATTTGAAGTTGAGGCACCGGGAATGCCTCCTTAAGTAACCCCGGGAGCAAATATAGATGGATCCAACACCTCAGCAAAAATTACATCATTAGGGAAGAACCTTTTCGCCTGTTCCGCAACTCGTGCACAAACTCCAAGCACGTCCCAAATAGTCTACTGAAGAGAATTATGGAGTGTCTTTCTTAGACTTACCACTTCATCCTTGAGATATTTCAAGGCCTCATTCGTCTGAGCAGAGGTTTTCCGGTGCTCCTCAATCCATAAAGCCTTATCCTAAAAAAAAATAAGAAGCAACCTTGGACCATTCCTCTGTATATTTAAGAGAACCCTCCATTTCAGTCACACGATCCACCAGGGCCGAAGAAGAGCCATGTATTTTCAATGCCTCTTGTAAAGAGTTAATAACTTTAACTTCTTCCTGTAGTGCGGAAAACTCTTCAGAAGATTAGTGCACTTCGGCTCCATAGCTTCGAAATTCCTTTTCAAGGTATCACTTTTCTTGAAGGGACTATCTGAGGCCAATTCATCACCCCGCCTAGAAAAGACAAGAGAAAAAGTAGACGTAACTTTGAACATATTGT
The DNA here is from genome assembly GCA_963859935.3 of Lathyrus sativus. Taxonomy (NCBI): domain Eukaryota; kingdom Viridiplantae; phylum Streptophyta; class Magnoliopsida; order Fabales; family Fabaceae; genus Lathyrus; species Lathyrus sativus. Next base: position 928,229,872 of record OZ012735.1, read on the forward strand.
GAGCAAGTTGAGAAACGAGTTCCATCTTATCTCCCTCAGTGATATTTTGGATGAAGGATAAACCTGACGTTGATACATAACAACAGCCTCCTTACGTGTATGTTGCAGTCGGGAAGAAAAAATATCTAGTATCTTTATGAAGGGATTCACCTCCCCAGAAGCATCGTTCTCAGTAAAACGATTCCATTTTGGAGAAACCTCAGTCAAGGAGATTTTTGTTCCTCCTCCCAGGACCTCTTTGTCGAAACTAGAGGCGGATGGTTCATTTACTATCAAAATAAATGTATCATCTACAAGATGATTCACCCAAACACATGATCCAAATCTTCTATAGCCAGGGTAGGAGAAGAGGTCGAAGTATGGGCAATAGATGCCAAAGGAGTGGGGGCATAAGAAGAAGTCCCAATATTCACCATAGCCTGAATACCTTGAGCATTGACAAGGCCGTGGAACATTTTCAACTTGCTAATTTTGTCCATGCTATTTGAAAAACACAATCACACATGTAAAAAGCCATGAATACTTTCACTCTTACCAAAGATATCCCTCCTCTCCTAATGATTAATTACACTCAAGATAATGTGAGTATCATTCGCCTTTTCCTCACAACAAAAGAAAGAACCTCGCCAAAACTAGGATTACAGTTCCCCCTTCATCATAACCTCGTCTGGAAAAAGATAACCCGACTTGTACAATAGGAGTGACAAGACTAGTAGGTAGGTAACCGAAAATAAAATGGGTTGCAAGGGTGACATGATTCACCAATATAAAACATCCTAGAAAATATTCCTATTCTAAAGTGAATAGGTCAAATCAATATTTAACCAAATTTATATAAATGAGCCCCTGATTGCAAAATTTGTCTGGGGAAGTATGCCTCAGATGGAAAAGATTAAAAAAAAACAAGCTAAGAGAGGGTTTGCAGGATTTTTACTCGACGTAGAGTTGAAAAACCCTAAGATATGCCCATGACCCATGATGAAGTTGGGAAGGAGAAAATTTTAAATGCTTTAAGATGACTACCTCGAATTCAGAAAAAGGAAATCAAAATCCTACTCTTGTAAACAAGCTTTCATAGAACAAAACCATGCAGTTGTCAAAAGAACTACAAATCCTCTTTCCCCTAGAACCGAAAGGACCAATCATTCTGAAGGATCACCGACCATAATATTAGCATCACTTAGGTAGGTCTCAATACCCATAGTCAAGGAAGTTACCTATGCTTTTACATCCACCTAGTCATACATCGACTAATCTAGTGGGTTTCGAATATTTAAGTGCTATAGCACCTCATGTCGTTAGGCTCACAACTTTCAGTTTGTTGACAGGCTTGATTGAAACACTTAGCATGTTTGCTCCTTTAAAAGTTGGTCTGTACCTCCTATTTAGACAAGACAAGAGGGGGCATAGGGACCTCAACACAATTTCTTCTTCCATCAATATTTCATATAAGGGCGTCTAGCAACCTAGAAGAAGAAAATTCTTCCTCCAAAGAGTTCCCAGATACTCTTTGTGATTCATAGTCGTTAGATATGGATATGCTTTCCAACCCCACATGATCACTACTAAGAGAAGGGTGAGGAGAATCAAGGGATGACCCAGATGAAGTTTCCTTTTCAGAATTTATCACTAAATCAATATTATTATCGCTTGTCCTGGCCAGAAAACAAGAAATGCTGAAGGTAAAGCTTGGTTCAGAAGGGTACATGGTAAGAGGAGATTAATGAATCAAGAGGAATTAAAAAGGTGAAAGCTTTAAGCCAAAATCTGAATCACTTTTAGTGATACTCTCAGGAAAGGAGGAACGAGGACGTTTCTCTGAAAAGTAACTATAAGCTTGAAATCTAAAAGGTTGCAAAGACATACAAATATTCAACTCACTTTAGTTATAAGTAACGACGGGTGAAAGTTCATTCAATGATAATTAAGGCTTTCCCCAGCTCCTTCAATGTCCAAAAAATCCTTGGGGGTAACTTTTCTAGACCGGCCAGAGGTCCAAATGACCAAGGCCCAATCCATATAAAATCCACTTTACTCGATCAATATATAAACACAGTTCACATGCTAAGAGCATGGTACAATCCCTGATATTCACTTTCATTATAATCATATTGAGTATTGAACTGATTTGAGTGTTGGAGTGTTAACCATGCATGTCCACCCCGCGCTACCATCTTTCAATATCAACAATTATTCAATTGTCTTCATTTCTAATTCCTTTGTGGAGTTAAAACATCCATTTTTAGTTTTCGAGCGGAACAATATATATATATATATATATATATATATATATATATATATATATATATATATATATATATATATATATATATATATATATATATATATATATATATATATATATATATATATATATATATATATATATATATATATATATATATTTAAGTCAATGCAAATGCAATATTATTGAATCAAGATGAATATAAAATATATATTCCTATACGTACCTGAATCCTATTAAAGATGAATCCAGGCAAAGTTTTCATTTTGATAGTTGTTTGAATTTTGGTTACCTGTGGCGTTGTTTGTAGTTTCTTTTGCTTTTCCGTTGTTGATTTATTGTGTTGTTTTGTTGTCTTGCGTTGTTTTTTCCCAAGAGTGGTACTCCTTATACCTCTGTGATTTAAGTTGTGCTTTCTGTGATTTGTGTCATATGATTCAAGTTAAAAAAATATTTGATTCGACTCACATTCCCAAAACCAAAATCCAAAAATATCTAAATATGTTTGATTCGAGTCAAACACTCTGATTCAAATCAAACTATTTTTATTTGAGTCATGGAGTGTTGTGATTCAAATCACACAAACTGAAGTAAATTCTACTTTTCAAAAATGTGTTTGGTTTAAGTGATAATACATGTAATTTGAATTATGAATGAATAATGTTTGTGGAAAAACTGATCGGTCTCAAGAGAATACACTGGGTAAAAGAGTGTTGGTTATGATAGAGTTATACTTTAGATGAATTGTATATTAGTGTTAGTGATCTTGATTATGATCTAATCAATAACTCGGAAGAAGATCATTATGAGCTAAGTGTCCGACACAAAACCGGTTTCCACATATTGAACGCTCATCGCGTTTCTCGTCTTCTCCCTCATCGTGTTTCTTGTCTTCTTTCTCCTCTCTCACTCATCATGAAAATGGAACGATTAAACCACGATTCAGTGGGGTTATGGCCCAGTTTCTTTCACTCTTTCTAATGGTACCACTCGTTTCTCTCGATTGTTCTTCACACTCATCAAATCAAACATTAACCAGATGAACCCTAGATCGACTAATTCAGCAATCCAAACAATTAACAGAGGAATTCGTCTCTATATGTATCTGGAAATGGTAATCGAAGTGGAAAAGGGAAAGATTAACATTGGAATACCTTAATTGAATTTTCCGGCGAGATTAGGCTGAACGTAATTTCCGATCTCCAATTCTTTGTTTCCGGAGCTTTTGGTGATGTTTTGTTGAGGAGAAAAGAGCTTGTTCAGCGTTGAAGTATACAATTCAGTGAGTTGAGGATTGGTGTTGAAGTGTGAGTTTCAGAGACGAGTGATTATGGTGAGGTTGAAGAAGAGGTTATGGTGTGGTGGAGGAAGAAAATGGCGAGGAGGAAGAGGATGAAGGTTTTAGTAGAGGTGACGGAGAAGAGATGAAGATGAAGAAGGTTGAGTTCTCACAACTGTGAGGTTGGTTAGTTTAGGAAATTGATGTAAGGACGAGCGTAAAATGGAGGGTTAACAATATAATTCGGTTAGGGTGGTTTTGAGATTCTAAATTCTGTTATTCAAGTTAACAATATAATTCGGTTATGGTGGTTTTGAGCTCCAAAATTCTGTTATTCAATGTTTTTTTTCTTTGTTATTTGAAGTTTATTAATTGTTTGGGAATGCTATTATTCTATTTTACTTGAGCTGTTAGCGGAACTTTATTATGAAATCAGCTGAAGGTTTTTTTATTATTTTTTTCAGTTATTTAACCGTCGGAATAAGGAGAATAAGGAAATTAGTGGTTAATGAATTTTGGGAATGATCACAATTTGGGAATGGAGATTGAATATTGATATATTGATTTTGTGCCGGGCTTTTAGACAGAAGTTGTTTTGATGCTAGGAGCCTAGGATGCAGTATTGAATCATGGCAGGATAGAGTATTGAAATGGCATTTGAAAGCATGGCCTGACACAAGCTGAAGTATGAAATGGATTGAACTTGAGAAGTTCATGAAGCATGGTTTGAAGAATAGTTAGAAGCATGCCAAGGGAAGATGATCATCATCCTTAATTATAATCCTTCCACAAAAATTTCTGCCAAAATTCCAACAAAAAATTCATAATAATAAATAAATAAAATTAAAAAGAGCTAAAAATACTTCCACGCTAATAATTAATTAATTAAAAAAATAAAAAAAATATTAGTAAATTAAATTATCAATTAATTAATAATTCTAATTTTCTCTTTTCATTCTCACGTGTCATCATCATTTACTCCTCACTCATCCCATTAATTTCCCACACCTCTTTATTTTCTCATTACCAATTAATTAATAAAAAATAAAATAAATAAAAATAATTTAAATTAAATAATCAAGTAATCAATCATCTCATTTCCACAATTTCATCCACTTAATTTTCTATAATCCCTTAAAAATAGTATAACCTCATATATTCTATTACTCATATATTCTATTAATCAAGATAGATAAATAAATAAATATTAATTAATTAAATGGCTAAATATTTAATATCATTCCATCTTCTCATTTACACGATTCCACGTCATTATTAACTCCCGACTCATTCCATTAACTTTTAATACATCTCATTAACTCCCCACTCATTCTATTAACTTTTAATACATCTCATTCCTTCTTATGGCATCCATTGGATTTATTAAACACCAAATTGAAACTGAGATACGTTGGAGAAAAATTAAAAATACTTCTTTTAGAGAAAGTTTCGTAGTTATTTCTCCGAAAATTTCTGCCACCTTTACATGTTAGATTGTTCCGGAGATATATCTCCGAAAGTTTCTGATATATTTCAAACCTGCATGATCACCCCCCATTGCAACCATACTTCTTCACCACTCTTACCTTCTCCCCTAAATACCCTACATTCTCAATCCCATTTTTCACTTCAAAACTCAAACTTTTTGGTTCAACATACCAAAGGAAGCAAAAGAAGATCAAATTTCAGGTAAAGATTGCTCATTTCCATCAATATTGTTCACATTAATCATAAAAAAATATTACAAAAAAGTCACGTAGCTTCCGGAGATGTAACTCTGAAATGTGTTGAAGATGAACACTTCCGGAAATACATTTTTGAAACATGTCTCTGTTCATTTTCCCAGCAGTATGTTAATTTTTTGTTATTATTTGTATTGTTCCCAAATAGATATGGTGCACCTCGATAATATCTCAAAAGAATTATTTTCTACGAACAATGTTTCTCTTAATGTTCAAGGGGTTATTGTAAAGTTGGTAGACATTGTCGTTGACTTCAATAACAAGCAAGAGTTTTAAAATCATGATATGTTGCTCGAATGGATTCGTATGACAACATCTAGATTTGGTTTTTGCGTGGTTATAGATAGATTAGATAACGGTTCAGATAGAAGAGACACATTTGTTACTATGTTGTACGAAAGAAACAGAAAGTATCGAACTCCTCTACGGAATTTTAAAAGAGACGACACTGGTAGCAAAAAATGTGAGTGTCCGTTTAAGATCTGTGGTTAAATATTGAGTAGTAGCAAAAACTGGATATTTAATGTGATTTTTGGTTTGCATAACCATGAATTATGCTTAAAATTAGCTGGTCATCCCAGTGTATGTCGACTTAAGTCGGAAGAGAAGGCATGTATCAGTGACATGACTTTGAATCTTGTCCAACCGAAAAATATACTTGCAACATTGAAACGGAAGGTACCCGACAATATATCAAATATCAGACAAGTTTATAACATTCAGTGTCGTACTAACAAGGCCATTAGGGGATATATAATTGAGATGCAACAATTGTTGAAATTGTTGGATGATAACAATTACATGTCCCGGTACCGAACTTGCGACGATGGAGTTACGATAAGAGATATTTTTTAGACTCATTCGGATTCGATAAAATTGTTCAACACGTTTCCGACAGTGCTCATTCTTGATTCAACCTACAAGACCAATAAGTATAGACTTCCATTATTTGAGATGGTTGGTGTTACATCAACCGAGAAGACATACTCCGTTGGTTTTGCATTTTTAGAGTGTAAAAAGGAGGACAATTTTATATGGGCATTAGAGATGTGTCAGTCACTTTCGAAGGATCAAGGTGAGATGCCTAAAGCTATTGTTACGGACCGCGAAACCGCATTGATGAACATGATTGCAAAGACATTTCCTTCTTCTTATGCATTACTTTGTAGGTATCACATAACAAAGAATGTGAGAAGTCGGGTTAAACCCGCGGTAGGGACGAAACAAGTAAAGTCCGAAGGTGGAAAATTGGTGAAGTCATGTGTGATTGTTGAAAAGATAATGGATGCATGGCATCGTATAATAAATTCTTCCACAAAATAATTATATGCAAATTCCGTCATTTATTTTTGGAAAGTGTGTGACATTCTTGATTAGGTGAAGGAGAAGATAGTTTGTGCGTGGACTGATAATGTTTGATACCTTGGAAATACAAATACCAACAGAGTTGATTCGACACATGCTTCTTTGAAAAATTGGTTGAGAAATAGTAAGGGGGATTTGTGTTGAGACTGGGACTCCGTCAACCACATGATTCAAAACCAACATAATGAGATACAAACAACATTTGCTCGAAGCATTGCGGTTTTGGAACATCAATTTAAAGACAACATTCTTTATTCTCAATTGGTTAGCAGTACTTCTCGTACGGGGTTGAACTATATCTTTCACGAGGCTAAATGAGATGAAAATGTAGGCTTCGATAGCGCAAAGTGTGGTCGCACTATTGTGAAAATATATGGTCTCCCATGTGCTTATGTTATTGCTAAAAAGTTATAAATAGGTGAGCCAATAAGAATGGACGAAGTTTTCCCTAATTGGGAAAGACTTAGGTTTGATGGTGACGATTGCATGGAAGGAGGTAAAACAAATATCTCTATTTTAACCAAATGGGAAGTGATACAAGAGATATTTTCGAAGGCCGATGACAACATGAAACTCTAAACCAAAGAACAATTGAGGAAGATTTCCTATCCCGAAACAACCGACATGAAACCGCCTTCTCAACCAATAAAAACAAAAGGGATGACAGTTGCATGGAAAGAGGCAAAACAAATATCTCTATTTTGACCAAATGGAAAGCGATACAAGAGAAATTTTCGAAGGTCGATGACACCATGAAACTCCACATCAAATAATAATTCAGGAATATTTCCTATCCCAAAACAACCGACATGAAACCTCTTTCTCAACCGGTAAAAATAAAAGGTTCTCTTAAGAAAATAAAGCCTACACCGAATGAAAACTCTACTACACGGTCTCCTTCATATTCTGAGCATGTTAACAAACTCTTTCCCGATTCACCGACTCCTAAATCTCAAAAAAGTGTTGTGAAAGGGGCCCGTATTAGCAAACTGTTAGTTCCATGGTTCTATGATATAGAATTGTCCATGGTTCTATGATTGGCTAAATTTTGGTAAAACATGATCTTGCACTGATGATTAAGCAGAATGTTATAACATCTTCATCTGCTGTGGAGTGTTTTAATGTGAACGTCATGTTGAATGTCGTGACATCCATCACGACGTCCATCTGCTGTCATGACAGAACTACTGTCATGTGTGAAACAGCAGGAGTAGTGGTGTAGCAGGGGCTGATGAATCATGACATCGCTACTGGTGCAGCAGGAGATAGCAGGAGCTGATGACAGAACTGTGGTCATGGATGTCATATTGAGTGGCATGCCATCAATGTCTAGTACAACAATAGCTGCTATGTGTTAGCAGTAGCCACAACAAGTTGAGTTGTGATGAAGTTCCTCACAGGTGGTGAGTGAGGTGTGCTGTCATGTGTTAAGTAGGACATCGCTGCATGACAACAGAAGGAGCTGCTAGTGTATATATCTTGACAGAGTTGGTGTGGTTTGATGAGACTGTGTTGGATATACCTCATCAAAGATTGGTAGAAGTCATGACTGTCATGAAGAAGATTCTGCAGAAGTGTTCAGCAGAGCAAGCTGGAAAGCAAGTTTAAATGAAGTTGAATGTCATGACCAATGTTATGACATTGATCGTTTGAAATCAGGCGTGCGGAGTTTGTTTTTCTGTTATGATACCTGATATATCTCAGGCTAGATTTCAGGAAACCTGTTAGGGTTCCTTAGTTATCTCAGACGAGATTCTAGGCAGTATCATGACCTAATTTGACAGCACCTTGATCTGTGGAAATTAGTTTTACTTTGTTAAAACTAATGTTTGTTACTTTGGAGCAGCCCAAGCCCAGTCTGCATTGCTATAAAAGGAGGAGCAGAAGTAGAAGAAATCAAGCATTCACATCAAGATCAACCAGAGTGTAAAATCAAGGTCTAGGGTTTGAGAGTCCCTTGTGTGTAAGTCACCCTTTGTATCGTTTGATACATTGTGCTAGACATATTTGTAAGTGAAGAGGTTTGTTCTTCACGTGTGTCTAGGAATCTTAGGTTTCCTTGTGTGCCAAGCAATTGCAGGTAATATAATTGCTTTGGTTATTGTGTATGAATTGTTGTGTTTATTGTGTCACTCAAAGCTTTTAAGCAAGAATATGTCTCACTTGATCAAAGCTGTGAAGCAAGATCATGGTGTGTGTTTGGAGTGTATCTCCACAACTGTTTTGTAATTATGTATTGATACCACTGTGGTGTGATTGAGGGGGTGAGTGGGTATACTCAGGTCTAGAGTATCTCTAGGTTGAAATGTCATTGGGTAGAGATTAAGTGAGAAGTGTAAACTGGTTGTTTGACTTTGAATTGATTCTGCTAATAGTGAATTTCCTCCCTGGCTTGGTAGCCCCCAGATGTAGGTGATGTTGCATTGAACTGGGTTAACAATTACTGTGTTATTTATCTTTCTGCATTTACAATTCTGCACAATTTATATGGTTAGATAAATAGGTCTGTCGTCCTGCAGATGTCACAACAGAGGTCATGACATTGGCACAATTTAAAGAAATTTAAATTGTTCATGATCTGTCCTCGCCCTTGTTTCAGCAGAGATCAATGTTCTTGGGACATCTGAAATCTACATACCAGAATTTCAATTGGTATCAGAGCAGGCATCCTGTCTGTTCTGGATGAGATCTTGGGAGATACTTTCTAGTGGTTTTAAACAAGGAGAAGTTGTAGATGCCATGTTGATCTAGATAAATGTTTGGGTTGCTGATGTACTCTGTGTATCTTATATTGTGTCCTCTGATATAGTAGCTTCTATGACCCGGTGAATGTTTTTCTAAAGGAGGAGTGGCTACCTCTGTGTGATGTCCTATAAGATGTGCTGACATCTTGTTTAGGGCTTGTTGAAGATGTTCTTTTGATGGTTCCGCTGCATATTCTTCTGATGAAAGAACTCTGGTAGCCCTGGGAGAAGACTGACCTATATACATGCTAATATATGGTTGCAAGATTGTGGTCTCTACTGCTCTGATTGGTCTGACAAAATGTGGATCCTACTGGATGTTGTTGTGTTATATGCTTGGGTTGTTTTGCTGTGTATTACAAAGGCTGTTTTAGAAAGGATAGTGGGAGGTGATTTATTTTCACCACTCATGACTTGCAAAGGCTCTTTCAACAGAGGAAGTCATAGGCAGGTTGAGTCAAGGGTGTCAGCCTTGATGTTTCAGCCTTGGTATTCCTGAAGTTGTGTGGATTTAAGATCAATTGCTATTTGTGTACTACACACATATTTAATTGGTTATCCATAAAGTTCAGAGAAGGATCTATTACAAGGATTTAAGATTCATTTCTATTTGAGATACTCTTAAATATTTAATGGATTATCCTTAGTTGATGATCAAGTTGTCTCATCAATTGTTTGCTCAAGCATCAGGTCCTAGAACTGCTCTGTCTACCTCAAGGATCTGATGTTCAACCAGATGTTGAGACATTCCATTACCAGAGATTGTGCAGAATTCTATTGATTCAAGGAGTGAATCACAGGTACCATACGCATGTGTGGTAGGATCTGTCTTTATTTCCTGGCAAGAAACTAAGACTAAAATGTAGTGCTGATGGAAGTGGAGATGAAGACAGTTCTCTTGAATCAGCTTATTGGAGTGCAACAGGTGTGTTCTAGTCTCTACTAGAGGCATCTGATATTTATCTAAAAATTTCCTGGCAAGAAACTTGTCTAGAATATGGTGTTGTGATTGCACTGCTTGGGTCAGTTTGTTTCTGATCTAAGTGTAGAGGAGCATGTAACCTTGCTCATCTTGGAGGTCAAGGATAAGTGGCAGTTATCTCTGATTTTCTAACGAAGTCTCTACTTAAGGGAAGCAGGATTCCTTATGTAAAGATGTTTTCCCTCCTCTCTGAAGAATCAAGCTTTGGCATGTTTGGTTTCTCTAAAGAGGAGTTCATGAAGCAAATGCATTTCAAAGGTAGCTATTATAGAATAGAGATTGTCCACTCAACATTGATAGCATGGAACCCTTTTTCTGGTATATGGAGAAGGGTATTCTAAGTGGCAGAATGAAAGCCTGAACTCTCCAGCATGATGTCTGATCAGATGTTGTGACATCAAGCAGAAACTTCAGTTTGCAAGAGCTGTGAGAAGAAGTAGATGTTGTTGGTCCAAGTCTCGGTGTATCCAAGTTGCCTTGCTATGGAACATGAAGGATATGAAGATCAAGTTTGCTTGGTGGATCAGAAGAGTGTCTAGAACTCTGGAAGATGTTGAGTAACTAAATAGTGGCATTTGGTTATTTAAGCAGTGTGCCTTTAGAAAACTATTCTTGTGCAGAAGGGTAGTTATTTGAAGACCATAAAAGGTTCTGGGACTGTTCATGCTTGGAACTAATCACTCTTGTGCAGAAAGGTAGTTGGTTGAAGACCAAAGAAGGATCTTTCTCTGTTGGAGCTTGTGGTAGAAGCCCTAAGTTGTGGAAGATTACCCTCTTTTGGAGATGTTTTTGATCAAGCTGGTGGAGTTGTGTTCTCTGAAGATCTTCAGTTGGATTACTAGGCAGAAGTAAGTCCAGTTGTGGGCAGATAAAGAACCAATGGATATGGTTTGGTTCCTCTTGGCAAAGGACTTGAAGATCTGGTACATAACTTGTGATTCACATCTTGGCTAAGAAGTACTCTATCTTGTCATACGGGAGAATGATAAGGTAAAAGAACTGTCTTGGAGTTTGATGTTAAGGTATTGTACAAGACTGGAGTGGGTCATTGGTTGATTGCATTCTGATGTGATAAAGCCCCTAGCTGAATCAGAAGTGTTCTAACTTATCATATGGGAGAATGATGGGGAAAGAATGTCTTGGATTATGAGGTGTCTATCTTGTACTCAGCCTAAGGTCAGAATACTTGTGGAGAAGTGGTCTCTTCTGCTACAAGTAACTCTAGGAAGAGGTAGATCAGTTTGATGCCCTCTCACTGAATAAGCATGAAGTTGGTCATGAGAGATAATGTTGTGATCTTGGAGCATCTTTTGTCAAAGATAGGGGGAGCTTTTATTTGATGGGTGTACTATTTGCTTATGGTGAATGCATTCAACATGTGTGTTGAACAGAGAATGAGTTCTTGAAGACATGAAGATGCGTCTTATATTTTCCATTCATGTGCACTGGTTACCCTTGATATGGGGAGCTATACTTCTATCTAGGATGTGTTGCTGCAAAAGTGCAGTTATGTACCAAGATTGTTGGTGGTTTCAAATAGTTTGGGATTTTATTTAGATAGAATGTCAAACAAGATGTTTTGACTTTGGGTTACTGCTCCAAGCTCATGGTAAACATGACAAGTATCTTCCTTTTGGTTCTGTCCTTAGGATGTCCATGGATCTAGAGTCAAGTTTGTAGGTCGTTATCCTAGTGTGTCTGGTGAAGATAAAGATCAAGACATCATCAGCTCTGATCCTGTGCAGATGGAAGGACCTTTACCCTGACATGTTGGAGATCTTCTGGATAGTTATTCTGCAACTCTTCTGCTATCTGTTCCAGTATGGTTTGTAGAAATGTAAAGCTGTAGTATGAAGATGTTGAAGAAAGTCTTCATATGTTTGGATTCTCTCTTTCAGGGGGAGTACTGAGTATGCATGACAGAGGGAGCTGTGTACATGGAGCTGTATGCAAAGGTGTTGATTCTCAGGCAAGCTTATGTTCTTGAACCACTAATGAGGGTGTAATGTCAGACAATATGTCTTGATATTGTGTTGGCTGGTGTATTATTGTGCCTTGGCCACATGTTTATGGGTTACAGTCTGGGAGAATTTATTTTTCTCTACAGAAGATTTTTGTGTCTCAAATTGGGGATTTAAGATCAATTGTTACTAGTGGCAAGTACTTAATTGATTATCCTTTAATTGGTGATGTCAAAAGTGTCATTCCTGAAGGTGCAGCTTCAGACAAGACAAGAACCCAATATTCAAGACTGATTCAAGGTGTACTCTCAAGGAGCTTTGGTTCAGGGCTGACTTTACACTGGTTGAGTGAGTTCAGCAAGAAGTTTAAGTCATTGTCCATGATTATTGGTGCAGCCTTTAGAGATCAAGAAATGGCAGACTTGGACACCATGTGCAGTATGTACACTTACTCCAATTTTTGTCAATTTTTGACTAAACCAAGGGGGAGTTAAATGCGTTTAGGGTTGTTATCTGTTGCAACTATCAAGGGGGAGCATGATAGTGTGTGAGGCTGGAAAAACTACTGCTGCTGCCCTGATAAAGTGTTGGTTGTTTTAGCCAAAATTTGCCAAAGGGGGAGATTGTTAGTTCCATGGTTCTATGATATAGAGTTGTCCATGGTTCTATGATTGGCTAAATTTTGGTAAAACATGATCCTGCACTGATGATTAAGCAGGATGTTATAACATCTCCATCTGCTGTGGTGATAGAACTGTTGTGGAGTGTTTTAATGTGAATGTCATGTTGGATGTCGTGACATCCATCACGACATCCATCTGTTGTCATGACAGAACTACTGTCATGTGTGAAACAACAGGAGTAGTGGTGTAGCAGGGGCTGATGACTCATGACATCGCTACTGGTGCAGCAGGAGCTAGTAGGAGCTGATGACAGAATTATGGTCATGGATGTCATACTGAGTGTCATGACATCAATGTCTAGTACAACAGTAACTGTTATGTGTTAGCAGTAGCCACAACAGGTTAAGTTGTGATGAAGTTCCTCACATGTGGTGAGTGAGGTGTGTTGTCATGTGTTAAGCAGGACATCGTTGCATGACAACAGAAGGAGCTGTTAGTGTATATCTCTTGACAGAGTTGGTGTGGTTTAATGAGACTGTGTTGGATATACCTCATCAAAGATTGGGAGAAGCCATGACTGTCATGAAAAAGATTCTCAGAAGTGTTCAGCAGGGCAAGCTGGAAAGCAAGTTTAAATGAAGCTGAATATCATGACCAATGTTATGACATTGATCGTATGACATAAGACGTGCAAAGTTTGTTTTTCTGTTATGATACCTGATATATCTCAGGCTAGATTTCAGGAAACCTGTTAGGGTTCCTTAGTTATCTCAGACGAGATTCTAGGCAGTATCATGACCTAATTTGACAGCACCTTGATCTGTGTAAATTAGTTTTACTTTGTTAAAACTAATGTTTGTTACTTTGAAGTAGTCCAAGCCCAGTCTGCATTGCTATAAAAGGAGGAGCAGAAGCAGAAGAAATCAAGCACTCACATCAAGATCAACCAGAGTGTAAAATCAAGGTTTAGGGTTTGAGAGTCCCTTGTGTGTAAATCACCCTTTGTATCGTTTGATACATTGTGGTAGACATATTTGTGAGTGAGGAGGTTTGTTCTTCACGTGTGTCTAGGAATCTTAGGTTTCCTTGTGTGCCAAGAAATTGTAGGTAATTTAATTGCTTTGGTTATTGTGTATGAACTGTTGTGTTCATTGTGTCACTCAAATTTTAAGAAAGAGTGTGTCTCACTTGATCAAAGCTGTGAAGCAAGATCATGGTGTGTGTTTGGAGTGTATCTCCACAACTGTTTTGTAATTGTATATTGATATCACTGTGGTGTGATTGAGGGGGAGTGAGTGGGTATACTCAGGTCTAGAGTATCTCTAGGTTGAAGTGTCATTGGGTAGAGATTAAGTGAGAAGTGCAAACTGGTTGTTTGACTTTGAGTTGATTCTGCTAATAGTGAATTTCCTCCCTGGCTTGGTAGTCCCCAGATGTAGGTGATGTTTCACCGAACTGGGTTAACAATTACTGTGTTATTTATCTTTCTGCATTTACAATTCTGCACAATTTAAATGGTTAGATAAATAGGTCTGTCAGCCTGCAGATGTCACAATAGAGGTCATGACGTTGGTCATGACATTGGCACAATTTAAAGAAATTTAAATTGTTCATGATCTGTCCTCGCCCTTGTTTCAGCAGAGATCAATGTTCTTGGAACATCTGAAATCTGCATACCAGAATTTCACAAACCACCTCTGACGCCAATTCCATTGAAAATACCATTCATCAACGAGATGTTGGTTTTTATACACAAATACATTGACCGTATCGTCAATGTCGAAGGGGCTGATAATTGTGTTACTGAGTCGTTTTGGATTTGCTTGGTAGAGGAGAGAATAGTCATGCACTTGTCCATCATCAACTTATCCAAGATTTGAAAACGCATAGAGAATCGTACATGTAGTTGTACAGAAAGAAAGAAAAATTCAAAGCAGTTTATAAGTCTCTTGTTCCTTGCTTGAGCGGTCCGGCACCGCAGTCAAAATGGGTGACCTTCACTGAAATAGGTCATCTAATTGCATGCACATATGATAGGGTGTGCATTGATTTGACACGCTACGAATTTTCGAAAACCTTTTTTCCACTGTGCACCGCACCACCCCAAAATCCAAATGAATGCATCATGTGTATTGGATGGCTTTCTAAATCAAGTCATTTTGTTCAAGTATACTTGAAACCAAGATACCCTATATTACCTACATCACCGGAATGAATGACTGATCCGCTGTCGCGCGCGGATCAAAACGAGTGTTTTGTAAAAATGCAGTACAACGACAGTAACTCGAAATATCGTTCTACAAGGATTCTTATTTGAATTAATCTATCGATTTTACAAATGGGGGGGGGGGGAGGGTTAGGTTTCTGATTAAGAAAAAGCACTTAAAATAATTGATTACTGAAATAAGTGATTATAGTAACGGATCCACTGCCTCGGTTCTTACTAATCATCGACTGATAAAATTACAATTTCCCAAGCGGTTCTTCTATCCTATTTGATGGCAATATCAGTCAACAAGCGTGATTGATATCGTGAGAAACATGTTCCTATTGCCGAATGAAGCATACGGTAAAAGATATCACAAATTAACAATTAAGCAGAGTTAATCTACGATTAAAATTAGGAACACAGATCAATCAAATTAAATCAAACATATTGTATGATAATCGAATTAAGCAAATAACAATCACACGATATAATTGAAAGGAATCAAATTTAAATTATAAATATCATAACAATCTCAAAGTTTCAAACCTGAGTACAGTGAATCTGTCCAGAAGGTATTAGTTCTCCATGAGTTTTACAAGCGTACAATTTTTCTCGTGAATAGTGATGATGAACAGTAAAATGAGGTCCCTCTACAATGTTACGCAGCTGCTGGTAAAAAGAAAAACAAGGGATCCGGTTCATAACCCAATTGGGGAGAAAACATAACTCAGGCCCAAAACATGACCCAAAACTAAAATAAATTTCTAATGTTGTAACAAGAAAGTTGTAGCTCTTTCTCTCAGCTTTCCAACGCTTATTAGAATGCCTCGATCCGATTTTTGTAGAATTAGTTATGAATTTTCCCGTGAAGGCTGCAATTGCTGAAAATAAAATACGAAAATTAAATAAAGGCAGAAATAAACTAGATTAAGAAAACACAACAAAATAAGAAATTAAACAAAATAAACTATGGAAATGCATAAGTACAAACATAGAGGATTATGCATTAATATTCACTGATCAATGACTCATTCAATCGTAAATGTCGAGATGTGGTCGGATCATTTTATGGAAAGGATGCTTGAATTTGAGAGATTGAACAACATTCAGAAAGAAACAAATGCACAAAAGTCCAAGGGGGTGACACCTATAGATTTAGTCTGCAACACATGTTTTGATGCGTTTTAATTTCTTGTATGATCGGACAACTAATTGTATTTTTTAAAGGGTAATGTAATAGCCATTTTTTATTCATATTTGCTGTTTAAGAACCTTTACTTTGTATATTCACTCTTATGTATTGTCTGCCAATTTGTTCTGGTTTCAAAATGTAGTAGGAAAACTTCCGGAAATGTATCTCCAGGAGGTTCTAAAATTATGTTGTTTCAAGGAAAGTTCCAGAGATGTATCTCTGGAACAAGAAAAATGGCTTCGTTTCGTATATATCTCCAGAATAGTAATGACAGACAATGGATGGTTTATAATCACCTAGGCCGTCTATAAATGAGAGGATTTTTGTGCTATCTTTCACATAAACTAAAAATGCCTCAATTGTGTGAAATCAAGATATGTTGGTATGTCACAGATGTCTCCTACTCCGATGGTAAAACACACGGGCAGACGTTCAAACTCACAGATCTCACCCCACTCGATGATATCATAAACGAAATCCATTATCTCCTACCTTACAGAGACAAACGAATGGTTGTGAAGCTCGAGTACCGTTTGCCTTAAGCCAACAACGAAGGGAACATCATGTTCAACAAATTTGCGCTCAAGAATCGAGAGGATGTTATCAAAATGTGGCGAACATATTTCGATTTTGAAGAGAAAGTTCCGCTCGAGTTGGAAGCGACGATACGAAGAACGGTCTATGATATCTTGATGATATGCAAGCGTCCACCGGGTAATTGAAATGTAGTATATATAGTTTCTATTGAAATCATCATGGTAATGCCGATTTTATTTTATGAATGTCGATTTTATGGTTGCAACCTTCATTCTTGTGTATGTTGTCTCTGGTTTTTTCCAAAGATATGTATACGAAAATATTTCGGAGATGCATCTCTGGAATTAATTAAAATCAAGTAAAAAATGCGCGTTTAGAGATATATCTCTGAAGTATGAAGATATTTTCGAAAGCACGCATGTGCCTAATAACCCCAAGGTTGCCATAAGAAATTGCCTTACTTAATAATATCAATTTTCATTTTTTTAGGTCATATATGGATAGTTTCTTTCCCCTTCTTCATGCTTGTTTTATCAAATTTGGTTGATTTTGTAAGTTTTTGCATTTTTGGAGAATTGAAGGTTTAAGATTCGGATTGAAATCGGACGTCGTAGAAATCGTGTTTAATGGTTCTAATCCAATGCTATATGTTAGGGGGGTATGCGTATGGGTTTGTTTTGAAGAAAAGAATTGAATCGGTCGAATTTTCGGGTAAAAATGCAGAATTCCCGTAGCAGATTTTGGGCAAAATTCTGTTTTTTTGGAAAACTTCGAAAATTTATAACTCTTGAACCGTGTGTCGGTTTTGACTCCCGTTCGAAGTGATGGGAAGCTAACGAGATGCTCTTTCTAGGAAAAATAGTTTTTATAACAGTGGATGATCCAATTGTAGCAGAAAATTCAAAACGCGTTATTTTGACAATTTTACCGTCGTGAACAGGTGTGGTTAATGTGTTATCATACTATATGTCTTCGGTATATAACGGGGTAGCTGATGCTTTGATTTGAAAACCTTTCATGTACCGATAATGATGGTGAAACGAGTTAGAACTGATTGAGCAGTTGGTGATGTGAGTTGGTCGGTGAAGAGACTTCTTATGGAGTTAAGCCTTGTGTGTTAGACCTTACTGGTAGTATTTTTGAGGAGATTCAAGAAGGTCATAAATTTGGGTTGAGTTGGTAGATTAGTTGAAGTTGATGAATCAAAGTCGAAGAGTTGATTTTCGAATTTGTGGAAGTGGTATCGCGATATGTCATGATGGAGTTTGTGATCGACTTAGTTACGGAAACTAGTCCGATATTGAGAACTCCACATTGTATGTCTGTTTGGATGGTCGATGAATTAATTTGATTGAGTGGTTTTGAGACTTGTGTCTGGTGTGTATTCTAAGGCAGCAGATTGTGAAGTCGAGTAGATGGTGGACAGTGATTTCTAGTGATTGGGAGAAGAGGTTGGGCGTGGAAAGCAATATTGGTGTACTTGAGGTTTAAAATATTTCAAGTTGAAACTGCGCTGAATGGTTTCCTAAGTGTGAAATTGTTGTTGTACGTCGAATTCCAAGATCGCATCTTTTTACGAAATCGAAATCGGACATACGAAAGTCGTTTAACGGTCGAAAATAGAAATCTGGACTGTCATGTTCGCCGAGAGATTCGCCTAGCGAAGTGTCCTGGGCAGAAAAATGTTGTGGAGTGGAGTAAGAATACTCTTGAAGAAGTGACTTGAGATAGATGGAGTATCTATCCAAGTGCCATGAGGATGTGACCGAATTTAAGGAAATTGTTTTGGTGGCCATAGATAGAGAGTCACAGGAGTAAGTTGAGTATTCATCCGGGAGCGACGAATATGTATAGTGATTTGAAGGATCTGTTTGGTGGCCTGGTATGAAGCATGATGTAGCACGATTTGTGTATGCATGTTTGACTTGTCAGAAATAGAAAGTTGAGCATCAGAAACCTGTTGGGTTGATGCAACCGTGAGAAATTCTAGAATGGATATTGGATAGTATTTCCATGGATTTTGTGACGGGTTTTCCAAAGAATTGGAAGGAATAAGATTCGAGTTGGGTGGTTATGAATGGATTAATAAGATTAACTCATTTCCTACCAATGAGGGCGAATCAGTCTATGCGGAAGCTAGCTGAGATGGGTATCGATGAAGTTTTATGAGGTGCCGTCGAATATTGTGTCAGATGGGAATCTGAGTTCTTCATTGAGATTTTAGGAGATTTTTGCAGACGTTTGAATGTCATGTCGAAGTTAGATTCTTTCTAGCATCCGTGGACGGATGGGCAGACAAAGAGAACTATTCAGTATGTAGAGGATTTTTTGAGTTGTGTTGATGTGTGTCTGGCGAGAGCGTCGTACTCGGACCTGAGATTGTGTAAGAGATGACTGAAGAGATCAAAAGGATCCCAGATAAGACATGTTTTCAGAGTTACGATAGTAACTGGTGTTGGCCGAGCTTGAGGTCTCGGAAACACCCACTATGTTCTGTCTATCTGTATCAGAGTGGCGCAGCGGAAGCGTGGAGAAAGTAGCATGCTAGGCTGTTTTACCGCTGTCGCTTGTGGGAATTGCATGATGTGTTCATGTGTCCAAGCTGAGGAAGTACATTGATTCAGATGGATAGTGGGCAAGTGAGGGATGATTTGATTGTTGAGGCATTGCCAGTTCAGGTTGATGGACGAGAAGCAACTTCGAGGTAAAAGGATTCTTTGGTAGAGGTAATTTGGAAGATTAGGACGCGAAAGTCGTATCCGGAATTGGTTGAATCGAGGTAATTTCGAGGATGAAATTCTTTTAAGTGGGGGAGAGTTGTAACACCCGTTTCATTTCTATTAAATTTAATTGTGATTTTTGTCGTATCTCGTTGTGTCGTAGTCATACGAGGATGTCGGAAAAAATTCTGGTTTGTCGGAAAAATTCTGGTTTGTCGATAAACTTTGAAAAATCATATCTCTTGATCCGTAAGTCGGATTTGACTCCCGTTTGAAGCGTTGGAAAGCTAAAGAGATGTTCTATCTAGAAAAAAATTGAATTTTTCTGATATGACGATCGTCATGGACTTGCCACGACCGTCATAGTAACGAAATTCAGTTAAATGCAGAATTTGGACGTGGCTGAGAGTTGGTAGCAAAAATAAATTCCCGTAGACTCTTTTACCCTCAATTACACCATTTGGGGAAAAGAAAGACTGAAAAGAGAAGTTACGCATTGAGGGAAGTTGAGAGCAAAGAATCAACCACCGGCGAATTTGGAGGATTTCTGCAGAAAAGTTACCGTAGAGCAGAACCGAAACCAGGAAGCGTAGAGTTGGCCTCAATTCTAAGGTAAGGGTGGGGTTCAATTCTATAACCGTGGGTATGATTGATTTCATATAGGGAATCAATTCATAGGTATGGTTTCCGTAAATCGATAAATGTTAGGGACGAAGTTTTCTATGTAGGAATAAATGTGTTATGTGGTTATTAGTACGATGCTCTAAGGTTTCCTTATGGGAAAACATGTAGAAACAAATATGTTATATGGTTATTAGTCCGATGCTCTAATGGTTTTCCCTAATGGGCCAAAAAGGGAAGTTACCTGGTTGTGATTGATTTGTAATTAATTATGTAAGAAACTGCCGTAATGTTGTTATTACGATCATATGCTGAATTCTTAATGGTTGACATTAAGGTTGTGGTTGTTCTCATACACGAACAGGTGGAAGATGGTAATGTCTTGAGTTGTATGATGTTGTGATGCTCTGTTATGGACATTCTGGTTGTAGGCTTAATGCCTTGTTATATGGTTGTTATGGTTGTGTTGTAGTCCATAATAGATGCATTTCATGGCATGTCATTTGGCCTGGATTGGTGACGGTTGTGTCTGTATTGGCGTTATTTGGAGTGTTGGCTCCTAGATGGGTTTGGGGTGTTGGCCCTGTCCCGAGTTTTGGAGTATTGGCTCCTAAATGGTACCACATGCATATGCATAGTTGAGTTGCATTGATTGAGTCGCATAAAGTTGCATGATTATGTTGGTTGTAGGTTATGGTGGCATACGTGAGATATGGTTTTGCTTGTAGACGATTGTTTCTGATATTTATAAGTTTGCGAAGATTATATTGCTGTGACACGATTTCTAATATGACTTCTATCATGCCTTATGTTATAATGTTGATATCTCACCCCTTTACGTTGTATGTTACCTCCTCTGGTGGTAATTTGCAGGTAGTTCGGAATGAAGCTCCGCTTTGTCGATTAAGTTGTCGTTGGTCGCTCTGATACGTAACACTATTAGGGGGGATGAACGATTGTAGTCATTGTTTTATTTATCTTCTTGTTGCTGCATTTTACTAAATGTTTTCATTGCATTGGGTGCCTTTGTTAATGCGCCGAATGTTGGTTGTACGCACTAAGCCGGAGAATCGATAGTGCTGAATTTTGATGGAAAACTAGTTGTTTTAATGAATATATGCAAGCTAAAGTACTTGCTGAATTTTAATGGAGTTTTGTTTGTAGTTTATGGTATTACGTTGATTATCATAAATGTTGAAAGTGCATGATGTTCCGCTGCAAATGAATATGTTGATTTGTGATTAAGATGTTATATGAGTGGTTATTAGATGTTCATCCAAGATTATGTGCTATGTATCATCACTAAATGCATGTTGTCCAATTAAATGGTAAAATGTATGTTTTTGTAAGTTGAATATGTGACACCTCTGTTGCGTCTCAGTTCTTGTGCGTGTGATGGTCGTCACGACTCCATGACGGTCGTCATGCCTTCAAAATTCGTGCACTCTGATTTTGATTTATTTTAAATACGTGTTGGGTTAGAATGGGGTGTTACATGAGATGTTTAGAGGCTTCACAAACTTGTGGTTTACCTTGACATATCTGAACTTAGGAATTGTTTAGTGGACCTAGAAGTTGATTTAGGCTTTGATATTTGAACCTTAGAATGTTAAAACATGCATGTTCCCCTAGGGAATTTATTAGATTTTTACAACTTAGTTTTCTATTTTAGGTAGAATTTGCAAGTATGTGTTGCTTGTGGTGTTCCATCTTTGGTACCTTGCTTGGTTTGGTCTTGTTGGTGGCTTTGGATCTCGAAATGCTTGGATTCCTTTTTGGAAGAGCTTCTGGACATCTTGTAGCTGTTGTGGCTTGGCTTGTGGAGCTTGGAGTTGAAGATTTATTCCTCTTTTAGGAGCTTTTTAGAAGCTTATAGGATTAGGGTTTTAGGAAGAGCCATTAGAACTAGTTCTTTTTCTTTCATCAAACATAGAATGCATTGTTTGCTTCTATCCTATCCTATGATGCAAAGTCCTCTTAAGGAATCCCATCTCTCCTTTGGAGGGATGAGTGGCATGCCTTAATGAGTAGAACTTTTGAGGATGCATTTTCTTTCATGTTGGTTCTTGATGAATTCCTTTGGTTTTCATCAGGTTTTCTAGCATTGTAACTTGATCTCAATGATGATTTCTCTTCTTGTGGAGCTTGCTAGAGTGTGAAGATGAAGAGTTGAAGAAGCTTGAAGATAGGATCTAGCTTGAAGATGAAGATTCTTTGCTGTCAATTCACTTTGCTGATCAGAGCTGCTGTTGAAGGTTGAAGTTGCTGTCTGTAGAAGATTGTTGTTGCTGCTTGGGCTGCTTCCTCTGTTTTTCTTTTGTTGTATTGTCTGTTTGCTTATGTTGCCTACCTTTAGGTTTGAGGTGGAGCTTGCCTCCTCTTGCCTGTTGTTTTCTTAGGTTTGAGGTTGAGCCGGACTCCCTTGCCTCGCTTGTACTGTTGCATAGCATGCATTTTACTGTTTACTGTTTACTGCTTGCTTTCTTTTGCTGTTTTCCCCTAGGATCTCTGATTTCCTCTGTGCAAGAGGGAATTATGACAGACATTAGGTTTTGACCCATGCATGATAACATTAGGGTAGATTCCCTTTCATCCATAGTTTTAGGGCGTCTTTCTCTTCTTATCTCAAAACAATTCAAAAACACAGTAATAAGGTTAATTGAAGTCGTACGTTACGAGCCTTAAGCTATCTGGGAAAAGGTTGGTGGAGGGTCTCTCTCCAGTAATCTGAATGTTTAGTATGGTACCCTTTGGGTGACATACAAAGCGTTCACTCCTGGGTCATAGTCTCTAGTGCGACGGAGATTGCGAACATCCTAAAAAACAGTTCTTTCGTAAAAGACTTAAACAAACATTCAAACTTTGTTTTTGTCCTCTTGGACCCTTAATCTGGAAAACCCTTTCATAAGGAGATAAAAAAACTATCAGACAAGCTTGTGTCTTCCGTAGCCCGAACTATGTTTGCTCTGATCTTTCATGCCGTATGAAAGTACGTAGGCACGAGATGCGACATCTCGGCGAGCAACCTTCCCCTCTTAACCCGTAGTTAGGCGAACTACGTTGACTCTGATTTCTCGTTCCAAACAGGAATACGTAGGCATAAAGTGCGATACTTTGCCGAGTCATTTTCTTTTCTTTTTTGGACCAGATCTTTAGAGTAGATAGATAAACACACCCTTAGATAGAAAACAAGCGTGGATCCCATCGAGTATGACGGACGTGAGGGGTGCTTATACCTTCCCCTTGCGTAACCGACTCCCGAATCCAGGATTTGGTTGCGATGACCATTCCTTTCCCTCTTTGCGTTAGGTTTTCTCTGAGCGTTTCCTTTCCCTCTTTTGGGATAAATAACGCACGGTGGCGACTCTTCTGTCATGGCCGACGCCGATTTTCGCAGTAGCGACAGCTGGCGACTCTGCTGGGGACTCCAACGGTTCCCTATGTGAGTCAATCCTAGCGCTTGTTTTCCCGTCTGGGGTTTTGCATGTATTTATCTTTCTGTCTTTACTTTCAGTACTATATATTATTTGTTATTGTGCTGTGGGTAGAGGGTTAGTTTGAGAGATAAGCCAGACCTGGGCTTGAGTGCACATAGACTTAGAAGTAGAGAGTAGTGGTTAGCCTGCTTGCTTTGCTCGCACCAGCTAGCTATGAAATCTGCACTCAGACGAGATTCTCTTTAATGGCATCTTTCCTGGCCCTTTGGGCTCGACAGGTTGTTGGATTTGAGGGTTGTCGACTCTGGGGACCTATCATTTGGGATTCGGCTAAGTGAGGCCTCTTCAAGGGACGATGATGCCACACCTTCTGGGTATCATATCATCGCTCTTGAAAGTCTGTGACGCTGATGACCGCATAGGATGTCGTACCTCGTCTACGAGTTAAGTACATACCTGTGAGGGGTAGATGGGTCTTTTTACAAGAAAACTCTGGCCTCAGAACACCTGGTTTGTCTCTGTCAATGAGAATTGGTTATGAGGGTTCTTTTTGTGGTTGGTTTGGTTTGAGGAGAAGATCTGATTGGTTCTCAAGTTGCAGTACAACACAACACAGTTCTTCATTATTGCACTTGATCCCCTGTCTGCATATGCATTTTTATTTTCATGTTTGCATTTCATTAACATGTATTTATGTTGCAGGTGTGCTTTTTCCCCTCAGATTCTAGTGTTTTTCTTGCCAGACATGGAGTCCATGAAGAGGACAGTTGCTTACAGGTTGCCTTCTTCAGATATCAGTTCCTTGTTGCGGTTGGTTGCTCTAGCAGATCAGAGAGTGAGGGCTGAGTTTAGAGAGTCTTATGGGAAACTGCTCAGTTTGTTGTGCAGACCTTCTGCGTTTGAGATGACTGGATTGTATACCTTGATGTAGTTTTACGAGCCTCAGTTGAGATGCTTCTTGTTCCCTGATTTTATTTTGGCCCCTACTTTGGAGGAATATTCTGATATGCTAGGAGTTCCTGTGTTAGATCAGATGCCTTTTATTCCTGAGGATACTGAGCCTGAGTTAGCTAAGATTGCTAAGATTGTCAGTTTAGATGCTTCTGAGTTCCCTGGAGGTTTGGTCAAGCTGAATGGATTTTATGGTTTTCATCTTTCTTGCTTGGTTGAGAAGGCTACGCAGTGTGCGAAGGATGGATGTTGGATTGTCTTCAATGCTATTCTGCCTGTTTGCATTTATGGGATTGTCTTGTTCCCTAACTTGCCTGATTTTTTTGACTCAGATGCTTTCTTTATTCTTGCCTCGAAGAATCCGGTGCCTACTCTCTTGGGTGACGTTTATCATTCAATTCACTATAAGAATGAGAAGCGTCGGGGAAAGAATGTTTCTTGCTGTGTACCTCTTCTATACAGGTGGTTTCAGGGAAATCTTCCTAAGAAGAGACCTTTTGTTGATACTGCTGGTACTTTAGATTGGTCTTCCAGATTAATGGGATTGTGTGCTGAGAACATTGTTTGGTTTTATTGAAACCTGCTCGGAGTGAATATTATATATAGTTGCAGTGGCTTTCCGAACGTTCCATTGATTGGACGGAAAAGTTGTATTAACTATAACCCTTCTCTGCTTGTGAGACAGTTTGGCTATGCTTTGAGGGATTCTCTAGTTAAAGACGAGATACAGGAATCTCTGTATCTCACAGGTTTATTAGATGGAGATGTTTTGGTCAGATTGAGACATGCTTGGGGTAATATTCACAGAAGAGGAAAGACATTGCTTGGCAAGAGTAACAGTCGAGCTTATAATCCTTATCGGCTCTGGATCCATGAGAGAGTTAGGACTTCTTTGATGCCATATCCTGCTGCAGAGCCTTTGTATCTTCCGGTGATTAAGGAACCTATTTCAGTAGAGATTGAGAAGTATAACAAGCTGCTGGCTGAAAAGGAAGAGTTGCAAAGAGCAAATGAAGAGTTAGAGAAAGAGATTTTTTAGCTCCGACATGAGAAGAGTGAGGCAACCTTCACTTTGAAGAAGCAAACTGAGATGATTAATAGGTTGGGTTCAGATTTGACTGAAGAAACTAGCAGGAGAGAGAAGCTGGGAGTAGCCCTGAATGGTGTTAGTAGTGTGCTTGCTACTAAGAAAGAGCTTCTGAATAAGGCTTATTCTCGACTCTCCAAATGGGAATTTTTGTGGAATGCCATGCTTACTAGCCGGAAGGAGCGTGAAGATGATTTGAACATGCAGATTTCCCAGTTAGAGGAGCAGCTCAGTGCTAAGGATGCGCAGATTGCTGAAGAGGCATCTCTTAGAGGTGACGCTGAGTTTAGAGTGAGCAACATGGTCAAAGAAATGAGGGGTTGTGAACTGAAGGCTGGCTTCAAGAGATGCAGGCTTGATGAGTGTTTTGGCAAGGGAGCCTGTGTAGAGGACGCCAAAAAGCTGAGATCCACTGTTAGGCGACATGCATTACTGATACAGGAACTGATCTCCAGACCAGGTCATCCAGATACGTTGAGGCTATTGGAGATGTCCAGGCGCGCCATCCGTCTTGATTTATCTTTGCTTTTCTCTTGTAGTATGTTATTGGTGCTTGTATTTTGACCATCGCCAGGCTTGTTGGCCGAGGTCTTTTCAGTTGTATTCAGTTGTATCTTTGTACTCTGCCTCTTGGCATTTGTTTATGTATGAGGTTTCTGGTTCTGCGCTTGCTTACTTGGGACTCCATTATCGTTATGGCTTCTTCTCCGGAACTAGAATCGGGGGGGGGGGGGGGGGGGGGGAAATTAACCTGTTGCATATTTACACGTGTGCATCTGCATATTCATATTGCATGGCAGGTACCTTTTTTAAGCTCGAATCTTATCTCCTGCGTCTTTCAGGTTGTTTCAAGATTGACGAACAGAGAACTCACCGGTACGCTACAAGAAGCAACAGTAAGAAGATCATGGATCAGGTACAATATGAGATGCAAGAGATCCGGGATAGGTTGGCCCAATTCATGCAGACTATAGAGGTTGTGGCTAAGGGCCAGGAACATCTTCAAACTCTTCAAACTCTGGTGCAACCGATGCTGGCGCGAGCAACTGGTAATACTGAATACAACTCTGTTCGTGTTGAGACCCCTCACAGGGAGGAAGTGATACCAAATGCTGATGAGACTGGTACCGGCAATGCAACGGCAACGCGGGTAACAAAAATGCTGATAATGGCAATAGGAACGTGGAAACCAACAGGAATGTTGGCATCAATACTGGTTTTGGTGACAACAATCAGGGTTTTGGCTTTGGCAATCGGGATGGCAATGATGGCTTTAATAATCAGGGCTTCGACAACAGAGGGTTTGGCGATAACAATCAAGGTTATGGTAATAATGGCTACAGCAATGCTGGGTTTGGTAATGTGAATACCAATGGTGCTGGGATGGGTCCTTTCAATACTGGCTTTGGGACAGCGGCTGCTAATCAAGAGCTTGGCAATCTGAGGTATGACCCCAGGTTTTTCCAAAGTGGTCATGGTCATGGTCGTAATGCTGCTTATGACGAGTATGGTAATGAGGGTCCGTACTGGGACAGAGATCGACAGGAAGATGCCTTTTCTGGGAAAGGCATGGGTTTTGAAGGTCCCACTGATAATGATCGGAGGATTAAAATGCTGGAAGAGCAGATAAGAGGTATAACCAATCAAAATTCTGCAGGTTTGGACATGGCTACCATGGGGCTGGTTCCTGGGCTGAGAGTTCCATTGAAGTTCAAAGCTCCCACTTTCGATAAATATAAAAGGGATACATGCCCACGGGTTCATGTGTGTTCATATTACCGGAGGATGTCTTCTTACTCTGATGATGAGAAGATGCTTATGCATTTTTTCCAAGATAGTTTGTTGGGACCATCTCTGGAATGGTACATGGGACTAGAGCCTGCACAGATCGGAAGTTGGAAAGAATTGGCTGATGCTTTCGTCAGACACTACCAATACAATAGTGACCTTGCGCCAAATAGGGTCCAGCTTCAAAGTCTTTCACAAAAGAATGGGGAGAGTTTCAAGGAGTATGCCCAGCGTTGGTGTGATCTAGCGGCAAGGGTCCAACCACCTATGGTTGAAAGGGAATTGATTGATATTTTTGTTGGAACATTTTCTGGGATGTATTATGATAAATTACTCAATTGCTCGATGGGTAGTTTCTCTGACATGATACTCATGGGAGAACGGATTGAAAATGGCATTAAAATTGGTAAGATTCAAGCCGGTGAATCGACCTCAGCAGGAGGTGCAAAAAAGGTCTTTGGTGGTAAAAGACAAGGAGACGCCAGCGCAATGTATGGTGGTCGAGGACGAGGTAGAGGTAGGAATCAGTATATTCAACAATAGGTTGCTAGTGTGACGATCCCTATACCTCAACAACGACAACAACAATAGCAGCAACAACAAAGGCATAATCCTGCTCAGAGAAGGATTTAGAATGGGAAGCCAAAGAGGGTATTTGATACACCTCCGTCAACGTATGCAGAATTGCTTCAAACGCTGTTAAGTTTGAATCTGGTTAAGAAGAGAACGTTGGACCCGCCCACAGGAGCGCTTCCTTACGGGTATGATACTAGTAAGCATTGTGAATTTCATTCTGGGGCACCCGGACATGATATCGAGAGTTGTCATGCTTTTAAACACAAAGTCCAAGATTTGATTGATAGTAAAGTCATTAACTTCAGTCATGATGGTCCCAATATTGTACAGCAACCAATGCCGAATCATGGAGCGAATGCTATTCTGACAGAAGAAGATTTGGATTTGGTTATGGACGTAAATGATCTGAAGACACCTTTAAGCTATGTTAAAAGAAAATTGTTGAAAGGAGGGGTCTTCCCCGGATGTGATGAGTACTATTTGGATTGTTGGACCCGACCAAAGGGCTATATTGATTTGAAGAGAGGTATTCAGGCCATGATTGATGAGGGAACTTTGCAGTTTGACCGCACTGTAGTTGAGGAGCTTGTTGAGGCAAGATTTGAAAAGCAGGGTGAGATCGCAACAATTACAATTCCATGAAAGACTATTACGATATCAGCACCCGCCAAGCGGCCAACTATCACGATAACGAAAGCAAGGCCCATTCCTTATGAAAGTACGAAAGCCATTTCATGGAATTATGGGTTGGAAGCTTTTTGCAACGGAGAAAAGATTAAGGTGGATAGCCAGCCGACAGGGGCAGTGGGTAATCTTGTTGGAGCGGGAGGCATGACCCGCAGTGGTAGAATTTTCACTTCACCTGAAATCGAGGCTGAGAGGATTGCTAAAGGCAAAGCCAAAGTGAATGAAGGAGGACCTTCCCAGGTGAAAGAGAAAGAAACATTGATCAAGGATGTAGATGATTTTATGAGGTTGATTCGCAAAAGCGACTATAAGATTGTGGAGCACTTGCAGCAGACGCCCTCCAAAATTTCAATACTATCTTTATTGCTTTGTTCCGAGGCTCATCGGAATGCCTTGTTGAAAATCTTGGACACATCTTTTGTACCTCAGGAAGTAACTGTTAATCAGCTTGAGGGGGTACTGGCGAATGTGAATGCCGGACACAGTCTGGGATTTACTGACTTTGATTTGACGCCTAGAGGTCGGGATCATAATATGGCTTTGCACATTTCAGTGGAATGCCGGGGCACTGTTATGTTGCATGTTCTTGTAGACACCGGATCATCTTTGAATGTGTTGCCTAAGAAGGCTATGATGAAGCTAGATGTCCGAGGAATCATATGCACACCAAGTGACTTGGTCGTGAGGGATTTTGATGGGACCAGAAGGTCGGTGTTTGGGTCTATAACATTGCCACTCCAGGTCGGGCCAGAAGTGTTTGACACTGTGTTCTACATCATGATACATCCAGCTTACAACTATTTACTTGGGCGACCATGGATACATTCTGCAGGGGCTGTGACGTCCACGCTGCACCAGAAGCTTAAATACATGGTCGGTGACAGTATTGTTACCATTTGTGGAGAGGAGGACATTCTGGTTAGTCATATTTCGTCATTCAAGTACGTCGAAATGGATGGGGAGATCCATGAGACGTCATGCCAAGCCTTCGAAGGGTTGCAGATCAAGGATAAGTCTCATGTTCCTAGCAAAGGGCCAGAGGTCGCCATGTCTTCGTACAAAGACGCTCAGGCAGTGGTTCAGGCTGGAGCAACCAAAGGATGGGGCCAAGTCTTGGAAATTCCTGTCAAGATGGACAAGTTTGGGTTGGGGTATCGCTCGGCGTCGTCATCTTCCGCATCAGGCGTGCCAAAGTTCAAAGGACCAGTGGTGATCACTCCAGGTGGAGTCTGTTATGAAACGATTAATGTTGTTTCTAATGCCGAAGACGGAGATAGTGACTGCGATATGGGCTCGTGGATCAAGCCCGGCGTACCAGGACAGAGCCTATGCAACTGGTCTATCCAGGAACTTATCCAAGTGACTACAAAACAGTAATGATTTGTTTTCTTGATTATTGTATAATCCCGTGTCCTACCCGGGGCATAGTGATTCTGTTTTTAGGGCTACCTGCTTATGTGTGTACTTTGTTTAATCATTAATAAAGGCGTTTTTCTCATGCAAATTTTGTGATCCTTGTTTTTCCTGTTTTTGCTTTAACAATAAAATGGCAACGTCGTTATGTGCTTTGTTTGCATTATTTGAAACATTTAACCATTCTCATTGCAGGATTCATATTTCAGACGACACCGATCACGAACTCCCTATGACTCGCTTCGACTTCGAGCACCCGATATTTCAAGCAGAAGAAGAGATTGTTGAGGATAATGACTTATCAGAAGAGCTGACTCGACTTTTGAAACAAGAAGAAAGAATCATTCTGCCTCATCAGGAGGAAATTGAAATTATCAACGTGGGGTCCGAAGAGGTTGTCAGGAATATCCGGATAGGGGCTGCACTGCAAAGTGATATCAAGCAAAGTTTGATCGAGATGCTTCGTGAGTATAGTGATATCTTTGCTTGGTATTACGAAGATATGCCTGGTTTGGATACTGATATGGTGGTTCACCGTTTGCTATTGCGCAAGGAATGTCCGCCGATTAAGCAAAAACTCAGAAGAACCCGACCAGATATGGCCGTGAAAATTAAAGAGGAAGTTCAGAAACAATGGGACGCCAGTTTTCTGGCTGTTACAACTTATCCCTCATGGGTCGCCAATATAGTACCTGTACCAAAGAGAGATGGTAAGGTACGGATGTGCGTGGACTATCGAGATTTGAATAGGGCGAGCCCAAAAGATGACTTTCCGCTTCCTCATATTGATGTGTTGGTCGACAACACCGCTCAATTCTCCGTGTTTTCCTTCATGGACGGCTTTTCGGGCTATAATCAAATAAAGATGGCGCCGGAGGATATGGAGAAAACAACTTTTATCACCCTGTGGGGAACGTTCTGCTACAAAGTGATGCCCTTTGGTTTGAAGAACGCCGGGGCAACATATCAGCAAGCTATGACAACACTCATTCATGACATGATGCATAAAGAGATCGAAGTCTATGTTGACGATATGATTGCCAAATCCCAAACGGAGGAAGAGCATCTGGTCAATCTTCTGAAATTGTTTAAGAGGCTTAGGAAATTCAGGCTGAGGCTGAATCCTAACAAGTGCACCTTCGGGGTGAGATCTGGTAAACTATTGGGGTTTATTGTGAGCGAAAAAGGAATTGAGGTTGATCCTGATAAGATAAAAGCAATACAAAAAATGCCAACGCCGAAAACAGAAAAAGAGGTTCGTGGTTTTTTAGGGAGATTGAACTACATTGCCCGGTTCATATCTCATCTAACGGCCACGTGCGAGCCATTATTCAAGTTATTGAAAAAAGATCAGGCTGTGACCTGGAATGAAGATTGTCAAAAGGCGTTTGAAAAAATAAAAGAGTATTTGCAGGAACCTTCAATATTGATACCCCCAGTAGCCGGGAGACCATTGATTATGTATTTGACGGTTCTTGAGAAAAGTATGGGTTGTATTCTCGATCAACATGACGAGACTGGGCGTAAAGAGCATGCGATTTATTACTTGAGTAAAAAGTTCACAGATTGTGAGTCCCGTTACTCAATGCTTGAAAAGACGTGTTGTGCACTAGCCTGGGCTGCCAAACGTTTGAGGCAATACATGCTAAATCATACAACCATGCTAATTTCAAAGATGGATCCGATCAAATACGTGTTTGAAAAGCAAGCACTTTCCGGAAGGATTGCCCGATGGCAGATGGTATTGACAGAATATGATATTCAGTATGTTTCTCAAAAGGCTATTAAAGGTAGTGTTCTGTCAGAGTACCTAGCTGAGCAGCCAATTGATGATTACCAGCCGATGAGGTTTGATTTTCCTGACGAGGATATCATGTACTTAAAAATGAAGGACTGTGAGGAGCCGTTGCCTGATGAAGATCCAGAGTTGAGTTCCAAATGGCAATTGATATTTGACGGTGCCGTTAATTCATATGGAAGTGGAATAGGGGCAATCATTACTACTCCCCATGGGTCGCATATCCCATTCACTGCTAGATTGACCATTCCAGTTACCAACAATGAGGCCGAATATGAAGCGTGCATTATGGGACTCGAAGAAGCTATTGATTTAAGAATTAAAAATCTTGATGTGTACGTGTTGCACCCTAAAATTTGACCAACCGGTGCCACTTTCGGTTTATGCTTCGACGCATTTTCGCATTCGCATTTGCATACTGCATATAGCGCATTTCCTCAATCATGGTGATTTTATCGGGATTACAGCCCTGCTGTCGCTTTTCAGGTATCTCAGACCGGTTTGGATAATCGAAATTTATTTTTTGAAGTCGCGCGCTTCCTGGGTGTTTTCAGTTTGCAGTGATTTTGGAGGTTTCTTGGTGTCTGGGTTACTGCTTTGCTTCGATCTGGTCTCGCGCTCTCTTTTATGTTGGTTATTTGCCTTTGTTTGCATTTTTTAGGGTTTAATAGCCTTTTGTGGATTTTAAATAGGATTTATAGATTTTTCAGAATTTAAATAGATTTTTTTAATATTTTTAATAGCTTTAAATCATTTTTTAGAATTTTATAGAATTTTTAATAGGTTTTAATAGTTTTTTAATAGTTTTAATAGAATATAATAGATTTTTATTTTATTAGTTTTAAATAGAATTTTAATAGATTAGTAGAATAATGGTTAATAGAGTATAATAGGTTTTTTAATAGTAAATTTTTAGATATAGATTTTAATCTAGATATAGGAATTAATAGTTTTTAATAGATATTAATAGATAATAGTTTTAGTCTAATATAGAATTTAATTAGGTGCTATTTTTCCTTATTAGGGTTAATTAGGACTTAATAGAGGTTAATTAGGATTTTAATCTTTTGTTTAGATTTTAATTAGAGTTTGTCAGAATTAATTAGATTAGTTTAATTTTCATTTAAGATTTAATTGCAGTTTTAATTTTAGTTAGAGTTAATTAGGCTTAACCATTAGTTAACTAGTTAATTAGGTTTAGTCTTTAATTAGCTTTCTTAATTGAGTTTAAGTCATTTTAATTTAGTTTTTTTAGGGTCATTTTCGTGGGCTCAGAGTATTTTTTGGAGGCCCAATATCCCAGCCCAACCTCAGTCCATTTTTGTCCATTTTTTGTCCAGAATTGCAATGCCACATGTCACTATATAAGTAAGGACATGCGTGTCATCAAAGAGAGGCCACCTCATTGATCTCACACTCTCAGAAATCTCCCACGCGTCCACCCACTCACCCATCACACTCCACGTGTTTCGCATGCAACTCTCCCTCTGCCACCTCGCTACGCCACTTGGCCTCGCCTGAGCTCCACCGGTTGCATGGCCGGCGGCCATGCAACCACCGCCCCCAACTATTTCCGGCCACCGTAACTAACCAGCAACTTCTTCCGGCCGCCATACCAGTCACCGGAAAATCCAAACTTTTCAGAAATCCTTCTAATCTTTATCTTTCTCCTCTCGTCTCCGTCCTCTGATCAATATCATCATCAACATCGATGATCATATTTTTCCAGAATGCTCAACAAGGTTCTTCACCAAGCTTCAACATCACCAGAAAATTTCCAGAAACGCAAAGAACGCTTTCTAGCAAATCAACAACAATCTTCAACATTTCCAATAAATCTCCAGATTCGCACCTTCGTTCATCAATTGGTTTCCAGATCAAGAACATGCACTCATATCTCCAGATTTTCTTTATATTTCCTTCAAGAGCTACTCACGATGTTCATCGTTATCTTCAAGATCTGCGAAGATCTTTGAAGGTCCTCATCTGCGGCGCCTTAATCATTTCTAGAAAGATCACCACTCTCCAATCTTCGCCAACATCATCACCGATCTGACTTCTTCAGTTCCCAGATCATCATCGCATGTGCATCGTTTGTTAGAACTCATCAACAACTCAGTAAACCTGCAAAGCCTTTCATCACCGTGTTCATCTTTTTTCCAGCACTTCAAGATCTTCATCGTTTCTTCAACATTTCCAGAACTTCCTTCAAGAACGTCCTCACAACAACCTTCGTCATCGATCTCCAGAACGTCCAACAAGATCTCCATCAGAGCTCCTTACATGTTCATCAAACAAGAAACCCCAACGAACTTCATCAGAAAACTTCGAAGATCTAGCAAGATTTGGTCCAGATCTTTGAACATTCAATCAACGTCTTAAGAACCTAGCAAGATTCGCAACGATTCGTTCAGCAATCTTCAAAGATTTGTCGTCTCCTTCATCAAAGGCCTTCATCCGATCTTTGCCATCGTTCAAGATCTTCAGATTCCAGATCTTCACCAAATTGACAATAATTTTGTTAGAAGTGTTCATGTTATTTGTTTGGTTGAGCTGATTGTAAGAGATAGAAAAATTATCTAAGAGATGAGAAAGATCAAAGGAATTTTTGTTTGAGCAAGAATCTGAGAAGTTTGAACGGAGAAGAAGAGGTGGAGAGAGAATCGGAGAAGACGAGAAAGTCTGAGAGAAGAGAGGGAAACGGCGCGATGAACAGTGACACAAGGAGATTTAGGTTTTCTGAGAAGATGAATGGGAAGGTGGACTGGGTTGGATTAGGCCGGGCCCGTTGGTTTTCGTCCGTACAAACCCCCTCGTTTTGGACACACACCTCTTCCGTTTTTGTTTTTTTCTTGGATGGACTATAGGTTGGGCCCAATGAAGTTCTACTGATGGATACCCCCCGTTTCAATTTCTGCACCCCTTCCCCATGGTTTTGTTTTGTTGAAGTGCATTGTTGGGCTGGGCCCTTACTGCTGTGTTTTATTTTTCTGCAGATTGCACATCCCCTGTAACAGACTGTACCCCCTCCCCATTGTATTTCTTTTATTGTTTTCTTTTGTAATATTTTCTTAGTTTTTAGATAAAATGAAATGAGAAAAAGATATATGGAAAAAATATATGAAAAAGAATATTGAAAAAATATTTTGAAAAAGAAATATGAAAAAAGAACAATAAAAAGAATATTGAAAAAAAAAGAGAAAAAAGAATAGAAGAAAAAAATAGTAAAAAAAAGAGTATTACTTTGTAGATTCAATATTTTTAGAATAGATATTTTCTTCATAGGAGTTTATTTTACCTTTTAGAGGTAGTTTTAGAAGTCCACTTGTTAGGGGAATATTTTCCATTTGATTTTCCATTATAGATGGATAGGATAGTATTTTTTAGGAGTTTATTTTCCAGTATTCAATCATTGTAACCCATTTTCAGAATGTTAATAAAACGAGATTTGAGTTGTGGTCCCGAAAGTAGCCGAACTACAACTGCTCTGATTTCTCGTACCAGACGAGAATATGTAGGCATAGGATGCGATATCCTAGCGAGCACACTAACCACTAACCTTTTGTTCTCTCGCTGCTGCGCGATCGAGACTTTCCCGCTGACGACTGATTGTTACCCTTTTCTCTTGCCCGAGTGCATTTGAGACCAGACCGTAGATTTAGTTCCCATAGGTTCCCGTACCTCTCAAAACCAGATTAATTTCTCACTCCTGTGTGAGAACACCCTGCTTAGCCGTAGTTAGCCTGAACTACGTCAGCTCTGATCTTCCATGCTGTGTGGAAGTACGTAGGCACAAGACGCGAAGTCTTGGCGAGCCAATTTCCTGTAGTTTCCCGAACTACGTTGACTCTGACTTTCTCTCTTGAGAATATGTAGGCATAGAGTGCGACGCTCTATCGAGTCAATTCCCTTCCGTTTAGATTTAGCAGCCGTAAATGGATTGTTTTTGCATCCTTTAGACAACCCAAGCAAGCGTGGATCCCGTCGAGTACGACGGACGTGAGGGGTGATAATACCTTCCCCTTGCGTAACCGACTCCCGAATCCAGGTTTTGGTTGCGATGACCATACCTTTCCCGTTTTTTGCGAGGTTTACTTCGAGCGTTTCCTTTCCCTCCGTTGGGATAAATAACGCACGGTGGCGAATCTTCTCTCAGCCGGCGCCGATTTTCGCAGTAGCGACAGCTGGCGACTCTGCTGGGGACAGTTATAGTTCCCCATGCATGTGGGATCCAACGTCCCCTAAGAGAGTCAATCCTAGCGCTTGTTTGCTTGTCTTTTGGGTGTTTATTCTTTTCTTTGCTATTATCTGTTGCTGTTGTGCTGGGGAGGGTGATACTTTGAGTGATAGCCAGACCTGGGCTGCTTGAGTATGCATTTAGACGTAGTTGTGGAGATTAGTGGGCGAACTTGTTTGCTGAGCAGACACGAGTTCCCCACGAAATTCACGCTCAAACGAGGTTCTCTCCGAGGTGCTTCTTTCCGGTCCTGAGGATCTGAGAGGAGTCCAGACGTGAGGATTGTCGACTCTGGGGACCGATCAATTGGAAGTCAGCTAAGTGAGGCTTCTTCATGAGATGACGGTGCCACTCCTTCTGGGAATCGTATCGTCGCTTATGAAAGTCTGTGACGCTGACGACCGCATAGGATGTCGTGCCTTAGGTACATACCCGTGAGTGGGGGGTTTTTTGCGAGAACCTTGACTTCCAGCCTACCCGCTATCTTGGC
This sequence comes from Lathyrus sativus, assembly GCA_963859935.3. Classification (NCBI taxonomy): domain Eukaryota; kingdom Viridiplantae; phylum Streptophyta; class Magnoliopsida; order Fabales; family Fabaceae; genus Lathyrus; species Lathyrus sativus. The sequence continues at coordinate 928,266,556 of OZ012735.1, forward strand.
GTTCTCTTTTAGAGAGAACGTACTCCGTCAGCTGTGCAGCAGTATTCAGAGCGTGTTGTGGGGGCTGTGATCCCGTGTTTGCTGCATTGCATTGCATTTGCATAAGCATCCTTGCATCATATTGCATAGCATTTCTCCAGCTAGCCAGAGTTCTGATCCAGCCTTTGTTTTCTGAAGGCGAGTACCCGGATTTTGAATTGTTGAAGAATCAGCTGAGTTAGCCCATGGAAACCATAACAGCTATGAATAGAGAAGAAGCTAACATCTAGAGAACTCCGGGGAACAATGTAGCTCAGCCTGTGCAAACCCCTACCAGAGGTATACCTTCTCTCCATGGCACAGAATATCACAGTTTCACTTTCTCTACGCCAGGTCCTCCGAGGATTGTTCCTTCTCCATGGATTGTTCCACCTCCAAGAGTTGTTCCATAGGTTAATGTTCAGAACCCAAGGACTGTTGAGCATACGAGAAGACTTCAGCTGTTGGAAGATCAGATTGATGCCTTGATGAATAAGAATACTCTTGATCTGAATGCTGCGAGCATGTGTTTAGTGCCAGGCCTGGTGTTACCTCCGAAGTTCAAGACGCCTAATTTCGAGAAGTACAAAGGGGATAGTTGTCCGCAGTTACATTTGGTTATGTTCTGCAGAAGAATGACTTTGCATGTCACCAATCACAAGCTCATGATTCACTGTTTCCAAGATAGTTTGATTGGAGCATCTTTGGATTGGTATATGCAGTTGAAAAGTGATAGCATCAAATCATGGTCAGACTTAGCCAATGCCTTCATGAAGCAATACGATTACAACCTGGATATGGCTCCTAGGCTCGTACATCTGCAAGAATTATCTCGGGCGGAGAATGAATCATTCAGAGGGTATGTGCAAAGATGGAAAGAATTGGCTGCTAGTGTTCAACCACCGCTTTAAGAAAGAGAAATGGTTGACCTCTTCTTGGGTACTCTGAAAGGCCATTATTATGAAAAATTGTTCGGTTGTACAAGCTTTGTGGGCCTGATGAGAATGGGGGAGCTTGTTGAGAGAGGACTCAAGAATGGAAAGCTTCGAGATGCTCCTTATATCCCAGTTGATAAGAATGGGTCAGTTGTCAGTTCTCAAGAAGAGTGGGAAGAAGGAAATGACGTCGTCTCAGAATCTCTAGCATCTCAGGATCGGTTTTCAGACATTTCAAGTCAACGATCATCCTATCGTCGATCGCGTCAGCACGCCCAACGAAGACCAAGGAAACCTGAAAGGCAGTTTACTCAGCTACCGGTGTCGTACAGTCAGTTGTTGCTAGATCTGGTCAGAAGTGGATTGATAGTGCCGAAAGAGACTAATCTAATGATTCCACCATATCCTCCAGGTTGTGATGCCAGCGCCCGCTGTGAGTACCATGTTGCGGCGCAGGGACAATCAACAAATGATTGTAAGGTGCTTAGAAGCCAGGTTCAGGATCTGTTAGACTCTAACTGGATTTTCATCGCGCCCCAGGGTTTTGTTCAGATTAACGATTCTCTGTCATCCAGTTATGTGGGTTCGTCAGTTAATGTCATGGAAGACTCCACAGGAAGTGTGTGTTCTGAAGAATGTCAAACGGAGAGTTCAGTTGAATATGGGAGAAGTTTCTAGAGGTTTCTGTGCCGGGTGTCGCATCTGTTTCTCTGCCTAACCAGTTTAGCTTTTGTGCATTATTGTTTGCTGACCATCACCGGGATTGTTGGCTGGGGTCATTGTATTCGTACTCATTCGTGCTTACGTGCTGCTTTTGTTGGTTGTACATGTGTGGGAGGTGTTCGTCTGGGTGTTTATAGCTTGAGTTTCTCTTTGTCTTGTCATGAATATGTGTTTGCTTTCTGCATTGCATTATCATTTAGCAGGTACATCAGAACCGTGGGTCTTATTTCCTCATCGTCCAGTTTGTTGCAGGAGTTCCTTCAGAGATATGGAACAGAATCAGGTTGAATTGATTGAAGTCCTAAGCCAACTGGGGCAGATGATGAAAGACATGCAAGAGATGCGTCTGGAGCAGAAGGTCCTCAAAGAGGAAAATAGTCAGCTGAAGACCCAAATGAGCTTGATCATGGAAGTAGTCAAGAATGTGCTTAGGAAAGAGGATGATCATCTATTTGAAGCCGCAGTGAAGGAGCTCGTGCCACCCGTGCCCGGGGAACTTGAGCTTAACGAGCGTGTTGACGGACATCAGCAACAACAACAAAGGATACGTCCGGCTCAACGAAAGATTCAGGAGGGGAAGCCAAAGAGGGTCTTTGAGGCGCCACCTTCAACGTATGCTGAGCTCTTTCAGACTTTATTGAGGTTTAACCTGGTTGAGAAGAGAACGTTGGACCCGCCCAAGGGAACGATACCGCCTTATGGGTACGATACCAGTAAGAAATGTGAATTTCATTCTGGGGCACTCGGACACGACATCGAGAGTTGTCATGCTTTTAAGCACAATGTTCAAGACCTGATTGACTCAAAAGATATTGAATTCACGCCAAGCGGTGTAACTGTACGTATTGGTCATACCCCAATTGATGCTAAGATGATGGATGTTTCTAAAGCTGTAGTAGGTCAGAAACGTATCCTGGATTCCATGGTGTCAGAATCTCCATGCCCACAACTGTTTCCTATTCCTGGGGCAGATCTGAGAAAGAAAATGGCTAAGCATAAGGAGTGCCTTAATCAGTACGGTGGAAATCAAGAAACCAATGTTGTATTTGCTACGAAGGTTGTTCAACAGTCAACCCGGTACCAGCGACAACAGCAACGACCTCAACAGCAGCAAAGGCAACATCATCCCAATCAGCGAAGAGCTCAAAATCAGAGGCCGGTGAGGGTATTTAATGTGCCTCCGATGCCATATGCCGAGCTTCTTCAGGCGTTGCTACGATTACAGTTGGTTGAGAAGAGGAAGTTAGCCCCGCTGACAGGTGCGCCTCCAGCAGGGTATGATATCAATGAGCACTGTGATTTCCATTCAGGAGCACCGAGGCACAACATTGAAGATTGTCTGGCCTTCAAGCACAAGGTGCAGGACCTACTCGATAGTGCAGCTATCAACTTCGGGCAGGAAGGGCCCAAAATCATCTGAATGAGGAGGAGGGGCTCTATAATTTGGTTGGGTCGCTGAAAGCAGATCAGGACAACATCGAGTTGCCTCTAATAACTGATTGTGAAGATGACTGGTTCAGCAGCAGGACAGATGTGAAAGCCCGGTTCTCGGAAGCTGGCATTTTTTCTTTGTTTTATCTTGTCATTTCTTTACGTTTGTAGTTTCTTTCCTGTTTAAATTGCAATCTTGTTTGTAAAACTTGTTGTTTTCATTCAATTGATGATAATGAAATAAATATGCATGTTTTGATTAAATCCATTCGTGTTCACTAATTGTTTTTACAAATGTCCAATGCTTGGTTAAGAAGGATCTAAGGAGGATGACGAAAATGAACGACATGCAACTTCCGATATTGTATGCTTTTGAAATAAAACCTACTGATGATGTACAGGCATTGTTTCAAATCCCTAAACACCGGTGATATAAGGAAGATAATCCCTTGCCAACCCCTTTGAGCCTAGTAGTAGGAGTTCTTTCTGAAAACGAAAAACCCTCCATCTTTAACCTGGGGCAGGGTAGGTGTTAGCTAATTTGGCCGAGCGTTCAAGTTGCAAAAGGAGTGTCCGTTCGAGGATCGCACCTCTAGAGGTCGTGCCTAAAAAACCCCAATGGTTAAATCAAGAGTGGGACAATCACATTATTCTCCAATGAGTCAGGCAACCAGTGTCACACGACTTGTTCGAAAAAAAGAAAGAAAGCAAAAAGAATCAAAAGCCGGCTAAGTCAAAACTTCAAAACAAATGACTTAGGCAAAAATGAGGGCATCCCGCTGGACTTAAAAAAATCAAAAGAAACTCAAAAGGAGTCAGTCCAGGCAAAAGTTAGGGATAAGGAAAAATATGAAAGGATGACAAAAGAAAAATCCTCGGACAAATACGAGTCGTGTGATCCTAAGTGTCAAAGACGAAGAGTGAGTAACTGTCACTCCAAAAACTCATGGTTTCTCGAACTATCACTCCTATCTTCTGAGAGATGAGCGCTAAGGTCGAATTAGCTGAACGTAGGATGGGAGAACATCAAGGAGAATGGGTGGGTTAAAATAAACTTCGAGCCTTTATCCTTTCTTTCAAAACCGTGAACCTGACCACGTTACAACCTGGAAAAGTCCTAATTGAAGCAGGTTTATTTTGAAAGCATACTTTGGTAAAGATCGCGTCGAAACTGACTCCTAAAAGGGTTCCTCTTACCATGTTGGTACTGATGTTGATATTCTTGATAAATGTTTTGTGCATTATATGCCATAATTTGTTTTTTTCTATTCCCAGTGAACAGATTGGATGTCAAAACTGTCATATGCGTTGCATTAGTATATCTTTCATGCATAACAACTTGTTTTACTTGCGAGTAAGCGCTTGACAGCAGGAAAGTTTTCTACAATGGAAGGTATGGTCAGGATAGAATACAGAACGCCCGAATGCTCCGCAAACCAGGGCTAGCTACATCCAGAGATCCCCAGTCAGGTCAGCCTTTCGAAGTCAGTTATCCTGGGGGGCAATCAGGCTGAGATTCGGTAAATATCTCGTAGTCAGGGGCACTACTCTGAATCAGATAATTAGGGGCAAAGTCATTGCAGTCAGGGGCAGGCCATCTTAAGAGCGCAGAAGTTATCCTTTATTCGAGAAGCATTTGATGTGAAGTATCTCTCCGAAGTTCAGAATGCTGGGGCATTTCATATCAGACCATCAGGGTACAGATTTTCAGATTTCCTTTTGAGGAGCATCACCACAGAGGTCCCGCGGGCTGGGGCATATCAGAAGCGAAGGGATTGTTCTTCTCCGTATCATCAGAGTTATTCAGAGCTATTCGAACAGATTCGACCAATTTTCGAGTGCGAGACGAATGTTGGGAAGGCGTGTTACTATCCCTTGACTCTTCAACCAGAAAGCTGTGTATTCAGACAGAATGTTTTCCAGCGTCAGTTGTACCTGACCCATCACAGATAGCCTAAAAGCCCAAATCCATGTTGGCAGTCACTGTGAGGCCCATCCGTGTTGGCGCATCAGTTTCCAAACCCAATCTTCATCAGTACGCAGGAAGACTCCGTCTATTTTCCCCAGCAAAAGCCCGATTTTCATTGGCACAGGTAAGTTTTCCCCAGAGAAGTCCAATCATACTTGGCACATATGTCAGTCCCCAGCGAAGTTGATTTCCCTCTTCCAGCATTTATTTTGCTGGAATAATTCTGTGATATCCGGTTTATCCCCAGCGGAGTTGGCTTCGTCTTCAGCATTTATTTTGCTGAAGTGGTTTTCTATACCCGACTTTCTCCAGCATCCCGAGCCTGCATTAGCATATTGCATATATCATCATATTTGCATCATACTTGCATTTCATTTTCAAAATGCGTAGCATTTCCATCCTAAATGGAGCATTACGCCCTAGAAAGATTCAAACATATGCATATGCATACGAAGCATAAGCCAGGTTTTCTATCAGCCTCATATGGCACATGAATTACTCTGTGATCAGTTTAGGGGCATTCATCCAGCAGCAGTGTTCAGACAATTCAGCAGTTTATTCGTATTTCAGATCATACAACAGTTATGCTTGGATCAATCAGTCATCTGGTATCGACAAACTTTTCTTCCCGTCAATTCATATTGACGATGTGTTCCTCCAATAAGTGGATTTCTCCGCCTATCAGTAGACGTCTTGAGTTCGAATATGGCTTTCTTCCCGTTTATCAGTAGACGATGTGAAGTGTCGGGTGATTTTTTCAGTGGGGTTTCAAGATGGGGTTTCTCTAGAAAGTGGTGTTCTTTCCGTCTATCAGTAGACGATGTGAAGTTTCAGGTGATTTTTTTTCCAGCGGGCTTCTTATTGTCAGATCATACGGATGGTGTGTTTCCCCAGCGAGTCTTCTCCGGTTATCTTTAGATGTTGAGAGGTGTCAAAGCGATCTTTCGGATAGTGGTCCTCTTTCTGTTTATTGGATGAGATGACATTTCAAGAGGGAGTTTTTGACCGTCAATCCTTATTGACGTCGAGGCTCTTTGAAGAATGTTCGGTGTTCCTGATTGTCGATTCTTATTGACGACATGGCTCTTTGAAGGTGGTTTTCTTCCCGTCGGTCCTTACTGATGATATGGCCCCTTTAAGGATATTGTTCTTTCCATCAAATCCCGTAGACGAAAGGATTCTGAAATTTGAGGGATGGTGTTGAAGTGCGTATGGGTGTCTTTCCGTCTATCCTTAGACGATGTGAGTATTGAATTTTTTTCCTTCGAGATGGGTGTCTTTCCGTCTATCCTTAGACGATGTGAGTATGGATTTTGGGTGTCTTTCCGTCTATCCTTAGACAATGTGAGTATTGATTTTTTCCTTCGGGATGGGTGTCTTTCCGTCTACCCTTAGACGATGTGAGTATGGATTGTGGGTGTCTTTCCGTCTATCTTTAGACGATGTGAGTATTGTTTTTTTCCTTCGGGATGGGTGTCTTTCTGTCTATCGTTAGACGATGTGAGCATTGTTTTTTTCCTTCGGGATGGGTGTCTTTCCGTCTATCCTTAGACGATGTGAGTATTGATTTTTTCCTTCGGGATGGGTGTCTTTCCGTCTATCCTTAGACGATGTGAGTATTGAATTTTTCCTTCGGGATGGGTGTCTTTTCCGTCTATCTTTAGACGATGTGAGTATATTTCTCTTCCTGTCTATCAGTAGACGATGTGAGAGGATCATGTGTTTTGTTGCAACCCTCGGGTTTGTTATCTATGGTATCACGCGGGTAATGGTCGTTAAAATCAGGAGTTCCTTACCAGATTATTGATCAGTTTGTTGCCGTGACGACTGGGTTCGGTTCTGGATTATGTATCCCCAAGCAGTTTTACAGTATATTCTCACGGTTGGCAAATTTTCGGGCTTATTTGGTATTCAACCATCTCGTACCTCGATTGTCTGAAGGTTGTTCGCTCTTCATCCCTTCAGGTCCAAGCCGCTTAAATAGGGGAAGTTGTTGCACCCTAAAATTTGACCAACCGGTGCCACTTTCGATTTATGCTTCGACGCATTTTCGCATTCGCATTTGCATACTGCATATAGCGCATTTCCTCAATCATGGTGATTTTATCGGGATTACAGCCCTGCTGTCGCTTTTCAGGTATCTCAGACCGGTTTGGATAATCGGAATTTATTTTGTGAAGTCGCGTGCTTCCTGGGTGTTTTCAGTTCGCAGTGATTTTGGAGGTTTCTTGGTGTCTGGGTTACTGCTTTGCTTCGATCTGGTCTCGCGCTCTCTTTTATGTTGGTTATTTGCCTTTGTTTGCATTTTTTAGGGTTTAATAGCCTTTTGTGGATTTTAAATAGGCTTTATAGATTTTTCAGAATTTAAATAGATTTTTTTAATATTTTTAATAGCTTTAAATCATTTTTTAGAATTTTATAGAATTTTTAATAGGTTTTAATAGTTTTTTAATAGTTTTAATAGAATATAATAGATTTTTCTTTTATTAGTTTTAAATAGAATTTTAATAGATTAGTAGAATAGTGGTTAATAGAGTATAATAGGTTTTTTAATAGTAAATTTTTAGATATAGATTTTAATCTAGATATAGGAATTAATAGTTTTTAATAGATATTAATAGATAATAGTTTTAGTCTAATATAGAATTTAATTAGGTGCTATTTTTCCTTATTAGGGTTAATTAGGACTTAATAGAGGTTAATTAGGATTTTAATCTTTTGTTTAGATTTTAATTAGAGTTTGTCAGAATTAATTAGATTAGTTTAATTTTCATTTAAGATTTAATTGCAGTTTTAATTTTAGTTAGAGTTAATTAGGCTTAACCATTAGTTAACTAGTTAATTAGGTTTAGTCTTTAATTAGCTTTCTTAATTGAGTTTAAGTCATTTTAATTCAGTTTTTTTAGGGTCATTTTCGTGAGCTCAGAGTATTTTTTGGAGGCCCAATATCCCAGCCCAACCTCAGTCCATTTTTGCCCATTTTTTGTCCAGAATTGCAATGCCACATGTCACTATATAAGTAAGGACATGCGTGTCATCAAAGAGAGGCCACCTCATTGATCTCACACTCTCAGAAATCTCCCACGCGTCCACCCACTCACCCATCACACTCCACGTGTTTCGCATGCAACTCTCCCTCTGCCACCTCGCTACGCCACTTGGCCTCGCCTGAGCTCCACCGGTTGCATGGCCGGCAGCCATGCAACCACCGCCCCCAACTATTTCTGGCCACCGTAACTAACCAGCAACTTCTTCCGGCCGCCATACCAGTCACCGGAAAATCCAAACTTTCCAGAAATCCTTCTAATCTTTATCTTTCTCCTCTCGTCTCCGTCCTCTGATCAACATCATCATCAACATCGATGATCATATTTTTCCAGAATGCTCAACAAGGTTCTTCACCAAGCTTCAACATCACCAGAAAATTGCCAGAAACACGAAGAATGCTTTCATCGCAAATCAACAACAATCTTCAACATTTCCGACAAATCTCCAGATTCGCACCTTCGTTCATCAATTGGTTTCCAGATCAAGAACATGCACTCATATCTCCAGGTTTTCTTTATATTTCCATCAAGAGCTACTCACGATGTTCATCGTTATCTTCAAGATCTGCGAAGATCTTTGAAGGTCCTCATCTGCGGCGCCTTAATCATTTCCAGAAAGATCACCACTCTCCAATCTTCGCCAACATCATCACCGATCTGACTTCTTCAGTTCCCAGATCATCATCGCATGTGCATCGTTTGTTAGAACTCATCAACAACTCAGTAAACCTGCAAAGCCTTTCATCACCGTGTTCATCTTTTTTCCAGCACTTCAAGATCTTCATCGTTTCTTCAACGTTTCCAGAACTTCCTTCAAGAACGTCCTCACAACAACCTTCGTCATCGATCTCCAGAACGTCCAACAAGATCTCCATCAGAGCTCCTTACATGTTCATCAAACAAGAAACCCCAACGAACTTCATCAGAAAACTTCGAAGATCTAGCAAGATTTGGTCCAGATCTTTGAACATTCAATCAACGTCTTAAGAACCTAGCAAGATTCGCAATGATCCGTTCAGCAATCTTCAAAGATTTGTCGTCTCCTTCATCAAAGGCCTTCATCCGATCTTTGCCATTGTTCAAGATCTTCAGATTCCAGATCTTCACCAAATTGACAATAATTTTGTTAGAAGTGTTCATGTTATTTGTTTGGTTGAGCTGATTGTAAGAGATAGAAAAATTATCTAAGAGATGAGAAAGATCAAAGGAATTTTTGTTTGAGCAAGAATCTGAGAAGTTTGAACGGAGAAGAAGAGGTGGAGAGAGAATCGGAGAAGACGAGAAAGTCTGAGAGAAGAGAGGGAAACGGCGCGATGAACAGTGACACAAGGAGATTTAGGTTTTCTGAGAAGATGAATGGGAAGGTGTACTGTGTTGGATTGGGCCGGGCCCGTTAGTTTTCGTCCGTACAAACCCCCTCGTTTTGGACACACACCTCTTCCGTTTTTGTTTTTTTCTTGGATGGACTATGGGTTGGGCCCAATGAAGTTCTACTGATGGATACCCCCCGTTTCAATTTCTGCACCCCTTCCCCATGGTTTTGTTTGGCTGAAGTGCATTGTTGGGCTGGGCCCTTACTGCTGTGTTTTATTTTTCTACATATTGCACATCCCCTGTAACAGACTGTACCCCCTCCCCATTGTATTTATTTTATTGTTTTCTTTTGTAATATTTTCTTAGTTTTTAGATAAAATGAAATGAGAAAAAGATATATGGAAAAAATATATGAAAAAGAATATTGAAAAAATATTTTGAAAAAGAAATATGAAAAAAGAACAATAAAAAGAATATTGAAAAAAAAAAAGAGAAAAAAGAATAGAAGAAAAAAATAGTAAAAAAAAGAGTATTACTTTGTAGATTCAATATTTTTAGAATAAATATTTTCTTCATAGGAGTTTATTTTACCTTTTAGAGGTAGTTTTAGAAGTCCACTTGTTAGGGGACTATTTTCCATTTGATTTTCCATTATAGATGGATAGGATAGTATTTTTTAGGAGTTTATTTTCCAGTATTCAATCATTGTAACCCATTTTCAGAATGTTAATAAAACGAGATTTGAGCTGTGGTCCCGAAAGTAGCCGAACTACAGCTGCTCTGATTTCTCGTACCAGACGAGAATATGTAGGCATAGGATGTGATATCCTAGCGAGCACACTAACCACTAACCTTTTGTTCTCTCGCTGTTGCGCGATCGAGACTTTCCCGCTGACGACTGATTGTTACCCTTTTCTCTTGCCCGAGTGCATTTGAGACCAGACCGTAGCTTTAGTTCCCATAGGTTCCCGTACCTCTCAAAACCAGATTAATTTCTCACTCCTGTGTGAGAACACCCTGCTTAGCCGTAGTTAGCCTGAACTACGTCAGCTCTGATCTTCCATGCTGTGTGGAAGTACGTAGGCACAAGACGCGAAGTCTTGGCGAGCCAATTTCCTGTAGTTTCCCGAACTACGTTGACTCTGACTTTCTCTCTTGAGAATACGTAGGCATAGAGTGCGACGCTCTATCGAGTCAATTCCCTTCCGTTTAGATTTAGCAGCCGTAAATGGATTGTTTTTGCATCCTTTAGACAACCCAAGCAAGCGTGGATCCCGTCAAGTACGACGGACGTGAGGGGTGCTAATACCTTCCCCTTGCGTAACCGACTCCCGAATCCAGGTTTTGGTTGCGATGACCATACCTTTCCCGTTTTTTGCGAGGTTTACTTCGAGCGTTTCCTTTCCCTCTGTTGGGATAAATAACGCACGGTGGCGAATCTTCTCTCAGCCGGCGCCGATTTTCGCAGTAGCGATAGCTGGCGACTCTGCTGGGGACAGTTATAGTTCCCCATGCATGTGGGATCCAACGTCCCCTAAGAGAGTCAATCCTAGCGCTTGTTTGCTTGTCTTTTGGGTGTTTATTCTTTTCTTTGCTATTATCTGTTGCTGTTGTGCTGGGGAGGGTGATACTTTGAGTGATAGCCAGACCTAGGCTGCTTGAGTATGCATTTAGACATAGTTGTGGAGATTAGTGGGCGAACCTGTTCGCTGAGCAGACACGAGTTCCCCACGAAATTCACGCTCAGACGAGGTTCTCTCCGAGGTGCTTCTTTCAGGTCCTGAGGATCTGAGAGGAGTCCAGACGTGAGGATTGTCGACTCTGGGGACCGATCAATTGGAAGTCAGCTAAGTGAGGCCTCTTCATGAGATGACGGTGCCACTCCTTCTGGGAATCGTATCGTCGCTTATGAAAGTCTGTGACACTGACGACCGCATAGGATGCCGTGCCTTAGGTCCATACCCGTGAGTGGGGGGTTTTTTGCGAGAACCTTGACTTCCAGCCTACCCGCTATCTTGGCGTTCTCTTTTAGAGAGAACGTACTCCGTCAGCTGTGCAGCAGTATTCAGAGCGTGTTATGGGGGCTGTGATCCCGTGTTTGCTGCATTGCATTGCATTTGCATAAGCATCCTTGCATCATATTGCATAGCATTTCTCCAGCTAGCCAGAGTTCTGATCCAGCCTTTGTTTCCTGAAGGTGAGTACCCGGATTTTGAATTGTTGAAGAATCAGCTGAGTCAGCCCATGGAAACCATAAAAGCTATGAATAAAGAAGAAGCTAACATCCAGAGAACTCCGAGGAACAATGTAGCTCAGCCTGTGCAAACCCCTACCAGAGGTATACCTTTTCTCCATGGCACAGAATATCACAGTTTCACTTTCTCTACGCCAGGTCCTCCGAGGATTGTTCCTTCTCCATGGATTGTTCCACCTCCAAGAGCTGTTCCACAGGTTAATGTTCAGAACCCAAGGACTGTTGAGCATACGAGAAGACTTCAGCGGTTGGAAGATCAGATTGATGCCTTGATGAATAAGAATACTCTTGATCTGAATGATGCGAGCATGTGTTTAGTGCCAGGCCTGGTGTTACCTCCAAAGTTCAAGACGCCTAATTTCGAGAAGTACAAAGGGGATAGTTATCCGAAGTTACATTTGGTTATGTTCTGCAGAAGAATGACTTCGCATGTCACCAATGACAAGCTCATGATTCACTGTTTCCAAGATAGTTTGATTGGAGCATCTTTGGATTGGTATATGCAGTTGAAAAGTGATAGCATCAAATCATGGTCAGACTTAGCCAATGCCTTCATGAAGCAATACGATTACAACCTGGATATGGCTCCTAGGCTCGTACATCTGCAAGAATTATCTCGGGCGGAGAATGAATCATTCAGAGGGTATGTGCAAAGATGGAAATAATTGGCTGCTAGTGTTCAACCACCGCTTTAAGAAAGAGAAATGGTTGACCTCTTCTTGGGTACTCTGAAAGGCCATTATTATGACAAATTGTTCGGTTGTACAAGCTTTGTGGGCCTGATGAGAATGGGGGAGCTTGTTGAGAGAGGACTCAAGAATGGAAAGCTTCGAGATGCTCCTTATATCCCAGTTGATAAGAATGGGTCAGTTGTCAGTTCTCAAGAAGAGTGGGAAGAAGGAAATGACGTCGTCTCAGAATCTCTAGCATCTCAGGATTGGTTTTCAGACATTTCAAGTCAACGATCATCCTGTCGTCGATCGCGTCAGCACGCCCAACGAAGACCAAGGAAACCTGAAAGGCAGTTTACTCAGCTACCGGTGTCGTACAGTCAGTTGTTGCCAGATCTGGTCAGAAGTGGATTGATAGTGCCGAAAGAGACTAATCCAATGATTCCACCATATCCTCCAGGTTGTGATGCCAGCTCCCGCTGTAAGTACCATGTTGGGGCGCAGGGACATTCAACAAATGATTGTAAGGTGCTTAGAAGCCAGGTTCAGGATCTGTTAGACTCTAACCGGATTTTCATTGCGCCCCAGGGTTTTGTTCAGATTAACGATTCTCCGTCATCCAGTTGTGTGGGTTCGTCAGTTAATTTCATGGAAGACTCCACAGGAAGTGTGTGTTCTGAAGAATGTCAAACGGAGAGTTCAGTTGAATATGGGAGAAGTTTCTAGAGGTTTCTGTGTCGGGTGTCGCATCTGTTTCTCTGCCTAACCAGTTTAGCTTTTGTGCATTATTGTTTGCTGACCATCACCAGGATTGTTGGCTGGGGTCATTGTATTCGTACTCATTTGTGCTTACGTGCTGCTTTTGTTGGTTGTACATGTGTGGGAGGTGTTCGTCTGGGTGTTTATAGCTTGAGTTTCTCTTTGTCTTGTCATGAATATGTGTTTGCTTTCTGCATTGCATTATCATTTAGCAGGTACATCAGAACCGTGGGTCTTATTTCCTCATCGTCCAGTTTGTTGCAGGAGTTCCTTTAGAGATATGGAACAGAATCAGGTTGAATTGATTGAAGTCCGAAGCCAGCTGGGGCAGATGATGAAAGACATGCAAGAGATGCGTCTGGAGCAGAAGGTCCTCAAAGAGGAAAATAGTCAGCTGAAGACCCAAATGAGCTTGATCATGGAAGTAGTCAAGAATGTGCTTAGGAAAGAGGATGATCAGCTATTTGAAGCCGCAGTGAAGGAGCTCGTGCCACCCGTGCCCGGGGAACCTGAGCTTAACGAGCGTGTTGACGGACATCAGCAACAACAACAAAGGATACGTCTGGCTCAACGAAAGATTCAGGAGGGGAAGCCAAATAGGGTATTTGAGGCGCCACCTTCAACGTATGCTGAGCTCTTTCAGACTTTATTGAGGTTTAACCTGGTTGAGAAGAGAACGTTGGACCCGCCCAAGGGAACGATACCGCCTTATGGGTACGATACCAGTAAGCAATGTGAATTTCATTCTGGGGCACTCGGACACGACATCGAGAGCTGTCATGCTTTTAAGCACAATGTTCAAGACCTGATTGACTCAAAAGATATTGAATTCATGCCAAGCGGTGTAACTGTACGTATTGGTCATACCCCAGTTGATGCTAAGATGATGGATGTTTCTAAAGCTGCAGTAGGTCAGAAACGTATCCTGGATTCCATGGTGTCAGAATCTCCATGCCCACAACTGTTGCCTATTCCTGGGGCAGATCTGAGAAAGAAAATGGCTAAGCATAAGGAGTGACTTAATCAGTACGGTGGAAATCAAGAAACCAATGTTGTATTTGCTACGAAGGTTGTTCAACAGTCAACCCGGTACCAGCGACAACAGCAACGACCTCAACAGCAGCAAAGGCAACAGCATCCCAATCAGCGAAGAGATCAAAATCAGAGGCCGGTGAGGGTATTTAATGTGCCTCTGATGCCATATGCCGAGCTTCTTCAGGCGTTGCTACGATTACAGTTGGTTGAGAAGAGGAAGTTAGCCCCGCTGACAGGTGTGCCTCCAGCAGGGTATGATATCAATGAGCACTGTGATTTGCATTCAGGAGCACCGGGGCACAACATTGAAGATTGTCTGGCCTTCAAGCACAAGGTGCAGAACCTACTCGATAGTGCAGCTATCAACTTCGGGCAGGAAGGGCCCAAAATCATCTGAATGAGGAGGAGGGGCTCTATAATTTTGTTGGGTTGCTGAAAGCAGATCAGGACAACATCGAGTTGCCTCTAATAACTGATTGTGAAGATGACTGGTTCAGCAGCAGGACAAATGTGAAAGCCCGGTTCTCGGAAGCTGGCATTTTTTCTTTGTTTTATCTTGTCATTTCTTTACGTTTGTAGTTTCTTTCCTGTTTAAATTGCAATCTTGTTCGTAAAACTTGTTGTTTTCATTCAATTGATGATAATGAAATAAATATGCATGTTTTGATTAAATCCATTCGTGTTCACTAATTGTTTTTACAAATGTCCAATGCTTGGTTAAGAAGGATCTGAGGAGGATGACGAAAATGAACGACATGCAACTTCCGATATTGTATGCTTTTGAAATAAAACCTGTTGATGATGTACAGGCATTGTTTCAAATCCCTAAACACCGGTGATATAAGGAAGATAATCCCTTGCCAACCCCTTTGAGCCTAGTAGTAGGAGTTCTTTCTGAAAACGAAAAACCCTCCATCTTTAACCTGGGGCAGGGTAGGTGTTAGCTAATTTGGCCGAGCGTTCAAGTTGTAAAAGGAGTGTCCGTTCGAGGATCGCACCTCTAGAGGTCGTGCCTAAAAAACCACAATGGTTAAATCAAGAGTGGGACAATCACATTATTCTCCAATGAGTCAGGCAACCAGTGTCACACGACTTGTTCGAAAAAAAGAAAGAAAGCAAAAAGAATCAAAAGCCTGCTAAGTCAAAACTTCAAAACAAATGACTTAGGCAAAAATGAGGGCATCCCGCTGGACTTAAAAAAATCAAAAGAAACTCAAAAGGAGTCAGTCCAGGCAAAAGTTAGGGATAAGGAAAAAGATGAAAGGATGACAAAAGAAAAATCCTCGGACAAATACGAGTCGTGTGACCCTAAGTGTCAAAGACGAAGAGTGAGTAACTGTCACTCTAAAAACTCATGGTTTCTCGAACTATCACTCCTATCTTCTGAGAGATGAGCGCTAAGGTCGAATTAGCTGAACGTAGGATGGGAGAACATCAAGGAGAATGGGTGGGTTAAAATAAACTTCGAGCCTTTATCCTTTCTTTCAAAACCGTGAACCTGACCACGTTACAACCTGGAAAAGTCCTAATTGAAGCAGGTTTATTTCGAAAGCATACTTTGGTAAAGATCGCGTCGAAACTGACTCCTAAAAGGGTTCCTCTTACCATGTTGGTACTGATGTTGATATTCTTGATAAATGTTTTGTGCATTATATGCCATAATTTGTTTTTTTCTATTCCCAGTGAACAGATTGGATGTCAAAACTGTCATATGCGTTGCATTAGTATATCTTTCATGCATAACAAATTGTTTTACTTGCGAGTAAGCGCTTGACAGCAGGAAAGTTTTCTACAATGGAAGGTATGGTCAGGATAGAATACAGAACGCCCGAATGCTCCGCAAACCAGGGCTAGCTACATCCAGAGATCCCCAGTCAGGTCAGCCTTTCGAAGTCAGTTATCCTGGGGGGCAATCAGGCTGAGATTCGGTAAATATCTCGTAGTCAGGGGCACTACTCTGAATTAGATAATCAGGGGCAAAGTCATTGCAGTCAGGGGCAGGCCATCTTAAGAGCGCAGAAGTTATCCTTTATTCGAGAAGCATTTGATGTGAAGTATCTCTCCGAAGTTCAGAATGCTGGGGCATTTCATATCAGACCATCAGGGTACAGATTTTCAGATTTCCTTTTGAGGAGCATCACCACAGAGGTCCCGCAGGCTGGGGCATATCAGAAGCGAATGGATTGTTCTTCTCCGTATCATCAGAGTTATTCAGAGCTATTCGAACAGATTCGGCCAATTTTCGAGTGCGAGACGAATGTTGGGAAGGCGTGTTATTATCCCTTGACTCTTCAACCAGAAAGTTGTGTATTCAGACAGAATGTTTTCCAGCGTCAGTTGTACCTGACCCATCACAGATAGCCTAAAAGCCCAAATCCATGTTAGCGGTCACTGTGAGGCCCATCCGTGTTGGCGCATCAGTTTCCAAACCCAATCTTCATCAGTACGCAGGAAGACTCCGTCTATTTTCCCCAGCAAAAGCCCGATTTTCATTGGCACGGGTAAGTTTTCCCCAGAGAAGTCCAATCATACTTGGCACATATGTCAGTCCCCAGCGAAGTTGATTTCCCTCTTCCAGCATTTATTTTGCTGGAATAATTCTGTGATATCCGGTTTATCCCCAGCGGAGTTGGCTTCGTCTTCAGCATTTATTTTGCTGAAGTGGTTTTCTGTACCCGACTTTCTCCAGCATCTCGAGCCTGCATTAGCATATTGCATATATCATCATATTTGCATCATACTTGCATTTCATTTTCAAAATGCGTAGCATTTCCATCCTAAATGGAGCATTACGCCCTAGAAAGATTCAAACATATGCATATGCATACGAAGCATAAGCCAGGTTTTCTATCAGCCTCATATGGCACATGAATTACTCTGTGATCAGTTCAGGGGCATTCATCCAGCAGCAGTGTTCAGACAATTCAGAAGTTTATTCGTATTTCAGATCATACAACAGTTATGCTTGGATCAATCAGTCATCTGGTATCGACAGACTTTTCTTCCCGTCAATTCATATTGACGATGTGTTCCTCCAATAAGTGGATTTCTCCGCCTATCAGTAGACGTCTTGAGTTCGAATATGGCTTTCTTCCCGTCTATCAGTAGACGATGTGAAGTGTCAGGTGATTTTTTCAGTGGGGTTTCAAGATGGGGTTTCTCTAGCAAGTGGTGTTCTTTCCGTCTATCAGTAGACGATGTGAAGTTTCAGGTGATTTTTTTTCAGCGGGTTTCTTATTGTCAGATCATACGGATGGTGTGTTTCCCCAGCGAGTCTTCTCCGGTTATCTTTAGATGTTGAGAGGTGTCAAAGCGATCTTTCGGATAGTGGTCCTCTTTCTGTTTATTGGATGAGATGACATTTCAAGAGGGAGTTTTTGACCGTCAATCCTTATTGACGTCGAGGCTCTTTGAAGAATGTTCGATGTTCCTGATTGTCGATTCTTATTGACGACATGGCTCTTTGAAGGTGGTTTTCTTCCCGTCGGTCCTTACTGATGATGTGGCCCCTTTAAGGATATTGTTCTTTCCATCAAATCCCGTAGACGAAAGGATTCTGAAATTTGAGGGATGGTGTTGAAGTGCGTATGGGTGTCTTTCCGTCTATCCTTAGACGATGTGAGTATTGAATTTTTTTCCTTCGAGATGGGTGTCTTTCCTTCTATCCTTAGACGATGTGAGTATGGATTTTGGGTGTCTTTCCGTCTATCCTTAGACGATGTGAGTATTGATTTTTTCCTTCGGGATGGGTGTCTTTCCGTCTACCCTTAGACGATGTGAGTATGGATTGTGGGTGTCTTTCCGTCTATCTTTAGACGATGTGAGTATTGTTTTTTTCCTTCGGGATGGGTGTCTTTCCGTCTATCCTTAGACGATGTGAGTATTGTTTTTTTCCTTCGGGATGGGTGTCTTTCCGTCTATCCTTAGACGATGTGAGTATTGATTTTTTCCTTCGGGATGGGTGTCTTTCCGTCTATCCTTAGACGATGTGAGTATTGAATTTTTCCTTCGGGATGGGTGTCTTTTCCGTCTATCTTTAGACGATGTGAGTATATTTCTCTTCCTGTCTATCAGTAGACGCTGTGAGAGGATCAGGTGTTTTGTTGCAACCCTCGGGTTTGTTATCTGTGGTATCACGCGGGTAACGGTCGTTAAAATCAGGAGTTCCTTACCAGATGATTGATCAGTTTGTTGCCGTGACGACTGGGTTCGGTTCTGGATTATGTATCCCCAAGCAGTTTTACAGTATATTCTCACGGTTGGCAAATTTTCGGGCTTATTTGGTATTCAACCGTCTCGTACCTCGATTGTCTGAAGGCTGTTCGCTCTTCATCCCTTCAGGTCCAAGCCGCTTGAATAGGGGCAGCTGTTGCACCCTAAAATTTGACCAACCGGTGCCACTTTCGGTTTATGCTTCGACGCATTTTCGCATTTGCATTTGCATACTGCATATAGCGCATTTCCTCAATCATGGTGATTTTATCAGGATTACAGCCCTGCTGTCGCTTTTCAGGTATCTCAGACCGGTTTGGATAATCGGAATTTATTTTGTGAAGTCGCGCGCTTCCTGGGTGTTTTCAGTTCGCAGTGATTTTGGAGGTTTCTTGGTGTCTGAGTTACTGTTTTGCTTCGATCTGGTCTCGCGCTCTCTTTTATGTTGGTTATTTGCCTTTGTTTGCATTTTTTAGGGTTTAATAGCCTTTTGTGGATTTTAAATAGGCTTTATAGATTTTTCAGAATTTAAATAGATTTTTTTAATATTTTTAATAGCTTTAAATCATTTTTTAGAATTTTATAGAATTTTTAATAGGTTTTAATAGTTTTTTAATAGTTTTAATAGAATATAATAGATTTTTCTTTTATTAGTTTTAAATAGAATTTTAATAGATTAGTAGAATAATGGTTAATAGAGTATAATAGGTTTTTTAATAGTAAATTTTTAGATATAGATTTTAATCTAGATATAGGAATTAATAGTTTTTAATAGATATTAATAGATAATAGTTTTAGTCTAATATAGAATTTAATTAGGTGCTATTTTTCCTTATTAGGGTTAATTAGGACTTAATAGAGGTTAATTAGGATTTTAATCTTTTGTTTAGATTTTAATTAGAGTTTGTCAGAATTAATTAGATTAGTTTAATTTTCATTTAAGATTTAATTGCAGTTTTAATTTTAGTTAGAGTTAATTAGGCTTAACCATTAGTTAACTAGTTAATTAGGTTTAGTCTTTAATTAGCTTTCTTAATTGAGTTTAAGTCATTTTAATTCAGTTTTTTTTGGGTCATTTTCGTGGGCTCAGAGTATTTTTTGGAGGCCCAATATCCCAGCCCAACCTCAGTCCATTTTTGCCCATTTTTTGTCCAGAATTGCAATGCCACATGTCACTATATAAGTAAGGACATGCGTGTCATCAAAGAGAGGCCACCTCATTGATCTCACACTCTCAGAAATCTCCCACGCGTCCACCCACTCACCCATCACACTCCACGTGTTTCGCATGCAACTCTCCCTCTGCCACCTCGCTACGCCACTTGGCCTCGCCTGAGCTCCACCGGTTGCATGGCCGGCGGCCATGCAACCACCGCCCCCAACTATTTCCGGCCACCGTAACTAACCAACAACTTCTTCCGGCCGCCATACCAGTCACCGGAAAATCCAAACTTTCCAGAAATCCTTCTAATCTTTATCTTTCTCCTCTCGTCTCCGTCCTCTGATCAATATCATCATCAACATCGATGATCATATTTTTCCAGAATGCTCAACAAGGTTCTTCACCAAGCTTCAACATCACCAGAAAATTGCCAGAAACGCGAAGAACGCTTTCTAGCAAATCAACAACAATCTTCAACATTTCCAACAAATCTCCAGATTCGCACCTTCGTTCATCAATTGGTTTCCAGATCAAGAACATGCACTCATATCTCCAGGTTTTCTTTATATTTCCTTCAAGAGCTACTCACGATGTTCATCGTTATCTTCAAGATCTGCGAAGATCTTTGAAGGTCCTCATCTGCGGCGCCTTAATCATTTCTAGAAAGATCACCACTCTCCAATCTTCGCCAACATCATCACCGATCTGACTTCTTCAGTTCCCAGATCATCATCGCATGTGCATCGTTTGTTAGAACTCATCAACAACTCAGTAAACCTGCAAAGCCTTTCATCACCGTGTTCATCTTTTTTCCAGCACTTCAAGATCTTCATCGTTTCTTAAACGTTTCCAGAACTTCCTTCAAGAACGTCCTCACAACAACCTTCGTCATCGATCTCCAGAACGTCCAACAAGATCTCCATCAGAGCTCCTTACATGTTCATCAAACAAGAAACCCCAACGAACTTCATCAGAAAACTTCGAAGATCTAGCAAGATTTGGTCCAGATCTTTGAACATTCAATCAACGTCTTAAGAACCTAGCAAGATTCGCAACGATCCGTTCAGCAATCTTCAAATATTTGTCGTCTCCTTCATCAAAGGCCTTCATCCGATCTTTGCCATCGTTCAAGATCTTCAGATTCCAGATCTTCACCAAATTGACAATAATTTTGTTAGAAGTGTTCATGTTATTTGTTTGGTTGAGCTGATTGTAAGAGATAGAAAAATTATCTAAGAGATGAGAAAGATCAAAGGAATTTTTGTTTGAGCAAGAATCTGAGAAGTTTGAACGGAGAAGAAGAGGTGGAGAGAGAATCGGAGAAGACGAGAAAGTCTGAGAGAAGAGAGGGAAACGGCACGATGAACAGTGACACAAGGAGATTTAGGTTTTCTGAGAAGATGAATGGGAAGGTGGACTGGGTTGGATTGGGCCGGGCCCGTTGGTTTTCGTCCGTACAAACCCCCTCGTTTTGGACACACACCTCTTCCGTTTTTGTTTTTTTCTTGGATGGACTATGGGTTGGGCCCAATGAAGTTCTACTGATGGATACCCCCCGTTTCAATTTCTGCACCCCTTCCCCATGGTTTTGTTTGGCTGAAGTGCATTGTTGGGCTGGGCCCTTACTGCTGTGTTTTATTTTTCTGCAGATTGCACATCCCCTGTAACAGACTGTACCCCCTCCCCATTGTATTTCTTTTATTGTTTTCTTTTGTAATATTTTCTTAGTTTTTAGATAAAATGAAATGAGAAAAAGATATATGGAAAAAATATATGAAAAAGAATATTGAAAAAATATTTTGAAAAAGAAATATGAAAAAAGAACAATAAAAAGAATATTGAAAAAAAAAGAGAAAAAAGAATAGAAGAAAAAAATAGTAAAAAAAAGAGTATTACTTTGTAGATTCAATATTTTTAGAATAAATATTTTCTTCATAGGAGTTTATTTTACCTTTTAGAGGTAGTTTTAGAAGTCCACTTGTTAGGGGACTATTTTCCATTTGATTTTCCATTATAGATGGATAGGATAGTATTTTTTAGGAGTTTATTTTCCAGTATTCAATCATTGTAACCCATTTTCAGAATGTTAATAAAACGAGATTTGAGCTGTGGTTCCGAAAGTAGCCGAACTACAGCTGCTCTGATTTCTCGTACCAGACGAGAATATGTAGGCATAGGATACGATATCCTAGCGAGCACACTAACCACTAACCTTTTGTTCTCTCGCTGCTGCGCGATCGAGACTTTCCCGCTGACGACTGATTGTTACCCTTTTCTCTTGCCCGAGTGCATTTGAGACCAGACCGTAGCTTTAGTTCCCATAGGTTCCCGTACCTCTCAAAACCAGATTAATTTCTCACTCCTGTGTGAGAACACCCTGCTTAGCCGTAGTTAGCCTGAACTACGTCAGCTCTGATCTTCCATGCTGTGTGGAAGTACGTAGGCACAAGACGCGAAGTCTTGGCGAGCCAATTTCCTGTAGTTTCCCGAACTACGTTGACTCTGACTTTCTCTCTTGAGAATACGTAGGCATAGAGTGTGACGCTCTATCGAGTCAATTCCCTTCCGTTTAGATTTAGCAGCCGTAAATAGATTGTTTTTGCATCCTTTAGACAACCCAAGCAAGCGTGGATCTCGTCGAGTACGACGGACGTGAGGGGTGCTAATACCTTCCCCTTGCGTAACCGAATCCCGAATCCAGGTTTTGGTTGCGATGACCATACCTTTCCCGTTTTTTGCGAGGTTTACTTCGAGCGTTTCCTTTCCCTCCGTTGGGATAAATAACGCACGGTGGCGACTTTTCTGTCAGCCGACACCGATTTTCGCAGTAGCGATAGTACGGAGACTCTACTCTAGTTGTTAATAAAATCAAGGGAGAGTGGGAGACTCGTCAGCCCAATCTGATACCCTATATGAATTATGCAAGAAGGCTGTTACCTTTCTTTGACAAGGTGGAATTGCACCATGTACCACGAGCAGAAAATCAGATGGCAGACGATCTCACGACTTTGTCTTCAATGTATAAAGTTAACTTCTGGAATGAGGCTCCCAGGATAGTTATTTCTCGCCTTGATAGGCCCGCTTTCATATTCGCCATTGAGGAAGCTTCTGATGGAAAACCGTGGTATTATGATATCCAGAATTTCCTGAAGAACCAAGAGTATCCGGCTGGGGCATCCAGTCGTGATCAGAAGACTCTTAGGAGATTGGATGGCTATTTCTATTTGAATCTGGATGGTGTTTTGTACAAGAGAAACCACGACTTGGTGTTGTTGCGGTGTGTGGATGAGAAAGAGGCTATTTTGCTCATGGAAGAGATCCACGAGGGTACATTTGGAACGCATGCTGGCGGACATGCAATGACGAGAAAGTTATTACGAGCCGAGTATTATTGGATGACTATGGAAACAGATTGTTTCAAGTTTGCAAAGAAGTGTCATAAATGCCAGATTTATGCAGATAAGATTCATGTGCCTCCGAGCCCTCTGAATGTTATGTCATCACCTTGGCCTTTTTCCATGTGGGGAATTGATGTGA
Source organism: Lathyrus sativus (assembly GCA_963859935.3). Classification (NCBI taxonomy): domain Eukaryota; kingdom Viridiplantae; phylum Streptophyta; class Magnoliopsida; order Fabales; family Fabaceae; genus Lathyrus; species Lathyrus sativus. Next base: position 928,289,623 of record OZ012735.1, read on the forward strand.
TTGGGAAGATTGAGCTCACGACATCCAACGGACATCGTTTCATCTTGGTAGCTATTGATTACTTCACCAAATGGGTCGAAGCGGCATTGTATGCTAATGTTACCAAGCAGGTGGTAGCCAGATTTATCAAGAAGGATATTATCTGTAGATATGGAATCCCGGAGCGGATTATCACTGACAACGGTTCGAATTTGAATAATAAGATGATGAAGGAATTGTGCCAGAATTTCAAGATTGAACATCACAACTCTTCTCCTTATCGGCCCATGTCGCTTGCGCGAAAAATAAGGTGCCGGCATGACAGAAGAGTCGCCACCTTTCGTTATTTATCCCTCAGAGCGGGAAAGGAAACGATCGGAAAAACCTGACGAATAAGGGTAAGACAAGGTCATCGCAACCATTGTCTGGGTTCGGGAGTCGGTTACGCAAGGGGAAGGTATTAGCACCCCTCACGTCCGTCGTACTCGACGGGATCCTCGCTTGTTTGTTTACTTGGACGGGTTGGTTATAATCTATCTACCTATCAAGGCTGGCTGAAAAAGAAAAGAAAAATGACTCGGCAAAGCGTCGCGCTTTATGCCTACGTATTCTCATCAGAGAATGAGAAATCAGAGTCAACGTAGTTCGGCTAACTACGGGGGGGGAAAATGGGGAAGGTTGCTCGCTAGGATATCGCATCCTATGCCTACGTACTTTCATCTGGTATGAAAGATCAGAGCAAACGTAGTTCGGGAAACTACTGAAAATATGGCTCAACTAGGAGGGAGACTATCAAGTCCTACTGTTATCATGCCATGGATTCATCCTATGGTTGAGGTTTGAACAGGGAACTCCTAGATGTTGTCATGCATAGGTTTCAACCTAAGAGTCTATCATCAAATCCTCATCAAAGGAAATGAGAGTCCTAAGGGATCATGTCAATGATACACAGAAACAGACAAAAACATCAGCTTTTAACAGTAAAATGCATGCAATGCAAGTGAGGGAGGAAATGTGTGTGGGGTTTCAGCCTCCACAAGCTCATCTCAACCTCAAGCTAGTCATGAAATAACAGTAATCATACTGAAAATAAACAATATGCTATCAAGCAATAACAGATAAAGGGGATGAAGTGCCAACAGGCAAACAAACACACTTGAGAAAGAATCAACTATTCTCTAATCCTAACCCTAATCACAGGATCTAAACAAATCTAAGCACAGCCCTCAGGCAAAAACCCTAAACAAGAGAAATCATTCCCCGTCTTCAAGCTTCAAAACAAGCTTACCAAAGAAAGGGAGCTAAGCAAGCAAGCTCATAGTGTCTTCCTCAGGAGAACACTAGGAGGTGTATACTCAGGAATCATACCCTATGTGGCTCAACCACTGTGATCAGTTTACATCCCTCCTCAGGAGAGATTAAACTCACAAGCAGGCTCCAACATCACTGGATATTTTGGAAATCCTATTTAAGCTAGTGGAGCTAAATGAATAGACCCATAGGACCTTCCTCAGGAAAGTACTAGGAGGCTTCCACTTAGGAGTTGTATCCTATGTGGCTCAACAACTGTGATCAGTTTACATTCCTCCTCAGGAGAAATTAAACTCACAAGTTGGCTCCAACATCATTGGACACTTAAGAAAGAGGTGAGAAGGAAGGATGAAAGTCATTCATAGTGCCTTCCTCAGGAAAGTACCATGAACTTCCCTCAAACTTCAGGCTTTCAAACCTCACAGACAGGAGATGAGACAAGCTCTGGGTCTCTGCATCTTGGTCTTCAATCTTCCCCTCATGATGCTCTCCATCAATATCCTCAAGGCAACCCAAGCCCTTCATCAAATTCCTCAGAAAGAACCCCACAGATGAACAGATAACCCACTGAACAAATCACATTATCAGGCAATCTTCAGAAAATGCCTAAAAATACTAAACTAATGGGGAAAAATCTAACAATTATCCACAAGGGTCCTCAACACCTACTCATAACATCTACAAAGGTTTCTACCTAAAAATCAAGATAAAACTCAATCAAAGAAAGGAATCATCACCTATGCACAATTCTAAACCCTAATTAGACTATCCTAAATCAACCCTAATTAAACTAATCAAGATTAATTCTAAAAAATCTAGAAAAAATCCTATGGGGAAGTATGACTAATCATCTAATTGCACCAAAAAGAATGGGTAAAAAAGATTAATGGAAAGTACTAAAATAATTCCTACAAAATCAAATATCAAAATGAAACAATTAAAAAGCTATTTAATTGGAAAATCTACTAAAAATATCAAACATAAAAATAAAATCCCAATTTTATTTTTATAATTTTCTATACATTCTAATCTAATCATGAAAAAAAGAAGAAGTTAAAAATCATTTTTTATCTATTTTTAATGAATTTTTCAAAACAGACAAAATTAAAAGAAAATTAAAAAAGAAATGAATTAATTAAAAGGGAGGGGGGTATGAATAGCATATCAGACCAGTTATAACCAATTGGGCCAAATAAAGGTGGGGGTGCGAATAGGAACTGAGGCCCAGAACGCCTCTTAAAAATGAAACGCGGCGTTTTAATAATTCAAACTTTCCCTCTCTTCAGATTAAATCCTGGCCACTAGATTGGGATAAAATGTCAAACATATGGGATTGATCCAACGGCTTGGCTTCATCGTCTTCAAACGAACTAGGGTTTCAGAACCCCTTCCACCATGCAACCAAATTCGAGCTTCTCTAACTCCTTGCTCAGGCCACGGTTGGACTTGATTCCAAAATGAAAAATGGCCTACTTCTCAAGCCCTACACAACCCTACGTAAAGCTTTCCATAACTCGCCCTAACTTGCCCTAACAGAGGAATTGAAGATCCGGGTACAACCATGGTTCAACATTTTAAACTGATATTAACCCTCATCAAACTTCAATTTAATGGTCAACAGATGCTCTACGTGCTATTCTGATCAATATACACTACTTCTTGCTGATTAAAACTCATTAAACAACTAATTATTGAAGATCCAAGAATCATGGTTCTGTTAAAAATCCTCTCCCATGGCGCTCAAACTCTCAGGAACTATTCTATAATCCTACCTCATGCATTCTATGGATAGAAAACTCATGTAAACTACATAAATAATGAGATTCGAAGAAGGGAAAAACCTGCTCAAGAAATGATGGTGAAGGTTGTTAGCAATGGAATCAATGCTTGTAAGTGATGGAATGTGATCCTTTGATGTTGAATATCTTTCTGTTTGCAATAATCTTGATGGAGAATCCTTGTAATGGCAGAAATCACAACTTCCTTGAATTTGAAGAAACCTCTTCAATGGAGTTTCTCTCCCTCTCTCTCTCTCCAAATCTCTCTCTATCAACCAACCATGCATTCAGTGTATTACCCTCTTTAAATAACAATTGGAAGAATGATCTAGAACTCCTTAGAACCATCTAGAAACTTCATGAAAGTATCATGTGATGATAAGTTCAAAATCTCTTATCTCATGCTCTTACTCCTTATTTTCGTGCCAAATACTCCTTACATGAGATATTCAAGTGTTATGAACCAAAATAAGGCTTTACATTGGCTTGTGTAAAGATTTTCAAAGTTAACTTCATTTGCAAGTAACAAATTAACAAAGAAACCTCATTTTTTGGACCTCAAATGGAAAATCCACTTAAACCAATCTTCTCAAAATGTTTTTTCCAATCAAAATGATATATTGGATGACCTATTTTGGATTTGTAGATCTTCCAAAACACTTTTCAATTTCAACTTTTCAAAGTTATAAGTCATTTTTAGTTCATTTTTGACCAATCATGGAATCTTGTGCTATGAGCTTTTTCAACAATTTGTGACCTTCTTTCTAGACTCAAAATCACATTTTGAGCAACTTTCATGTTTTAAGTTTTTCCATTTGAGGCTTGGAAATATGAGTTCTAGGCATTGGTTAAAATGACCTATAACTGACAAATGACCAAAATATCCCTGCCTTGTTCAAACCATAAGTTGAGTTCCACAAATCCAATCAAGGACTTCTACCACTCAAATTAAAGCTAAGAAGATCCTCTTCAACATTCATGTTGACCAAGAGATCATAGGAATCATCCTACTAGGGCAAAAGTTGTCTGCAAGTTGGGTGACTTTCAAGGACCCAGATTCACACACATCAACTGACCTGTAATTTGTCAAAACCATAACTTGAGCTCTGTAACTCCTATCAAGGACTTCCACCACTCAAATTAAAGCTAAGAAGAAGCTCTACAACATTCATGTTGTGGGGAAGATGAGATATCAATCACATCTAGAGCTAAAACTGCCTGGAAGATAGGGATCAAATTAGGGTTTTTCCACTGACAATCCTCAGAAACCCTGACTTGAAACTTCTCAAACTCCTCAATCATGATGAGTTGGTCTAGGAATCATCTTTATAACATGTCTATGCATCATCCCATGATCTCATGGCCCTTGGATTAGGTCTCAACCCTTTTCCAAATCTTCAGTTATCCTAGGGTTGACCCAGTCAAAACCCTAATTCTACCATTCATGGTTGAATCTTCTGAACTCTTGCATAATGACCTCTTTGGACTTCATGATGGCTATCAAGACATCTCATAAGCTTTCTCAAAACATCTAGTCCATTCTCAAAGTCTCATAATCATCTGAGGGGCACCCACAACCCTCAAGCTATGAAGCACACAACCCTGGTTTCAAACCACTCCTCTGAGGATCTCTTGAACTTTCTGATGAAGGTATCAACTTCCAAATACTCAATGAACAAATAAATGTTGGTCAAATTTTGGGGTGCAACAGCTGCCCCTATTCAAACGGCTTGAACCTGACTGGGTGAGAAGCGAACGGCTCTCAACCAATCAAGGTACGAGACGGTTGAATATCGGTAAACCCGAAAATTTGCCAACTGCACGAGCACACGGTACTCTGCGGGGAACAAATCTTTGAATACTGCAACACTAGCCGCACGACAACTAGCTGGAGAAATATCGATCTGACGTCACCGTCAGTTATCCACATTAAATTCTTCTGACATTGCCTTCAGACAACCACAACACCCAACATCGCCGTTGAAGAAACACATCTGACAGAATACCCCGCGTCGCCGCTGGAAAACTGAATCTGACATCGTCGTCGGAAGCAAACATCGCTCTGAGAGACACTCGACGTCGCCGTCGTACAAACATCATCTCTGCTGGGGATTTAAAGAGTGTGACCTCGCCGTCAAACAAACATCCAACCTCGCCGCCGGAAACAAACATGATTTCAAACACATCTGACCTGGGGTTCACCCCTGGTAAATGGAACACAAAATACACTTGCATACCTGAAGCTACTCCGCTGGGAAGGAGAGACTTAACCGAGCACACTCTGATCCGGGGTTCACCCTCAGAACCATAACGAACATCGGAATACTGCTGCACACTGCCCGCCGTAGAACTTCAACATTAAAGATATATGAAACCCTGGCCCCTGGCCACTTCCAGCTTCAGCTTGAAAAGATCTTCAAATACTTATGAAGATAGATGAAACCCTGGCCCCTGGCCACTCCAGATCCGCTGGAGAATCTTCAAGTATTTATGAAGAAAGATGAAACCCTGCCCGTCGGCTATTCCAGCTTCAGCTAAAAAAACATCCTTGGCCTTCAAGGGTATAAACTCTGCCCGTAGGCAACTCCGCAGGAGGTATCTTCGACTTCAGTCTGAAGAAATGGTCCTTGGCCTTCAAGGATACATGGATATGCCTTCAGGCAACTCCGCCTCTGCTATAGAGCATCCGAGACTTCAGTCAGGGATATACTTCGGCCTTCAGTCCGAAAAATGAATCCTAGGTCATTCATAACCTTGGGGAATAACCCTGCCCTTAGGCACCTTCGCTTCAGCTTTAGGAAATCTGTGACTTCAGTCAAAGAAATGGTATCCTGAGCCATTCATGACTCTACGGGGATTCAAACACTTTGCCTACAGGCAAAACTCCGCTTCAGCTGGAGAAACATCTTCGACTTCAATCAGAAGACGTATCATTCACTTGATCGCAATCAATCATCACCTCAGGATAACTGACCTGGTCTTCAGACTCACACGGATCACTCTGTTGTATCTACAACCTTTGGAACCTTATCTTCAGCCACCCGTTGCTTCATCCACACGGAAATCTGGCTTCACAGGAACCTTCTGGTATCGCCCTCTGGCGCTTACGAAATCCATCTTCAGATTAGACATCGTTGTTGGAGCGGACATATCACGCTGCTACTTACTCGACATCCTGTCAAGTCGTTGCTAATTTAAAAGCAAACATGTCGGGTCACCGGACATAATCATCACGTTAACAACTCTGTTGAGGAGAGAGGAATGAGGGTTCACCCAAACAATCCTGACGACTCACTGGGGAAAAGGAAGAAGGGTTCACCCGAACAACCTTGTAGACTTTGCTGCAGAAAGACGAGAGAGTTCACCCAAACGACTTTAACAACTGCTGGAGAAAAACGAAAGAGCACACTCAGACGATTCCCACCAACTTTACTGAGGGAGAGCTACCCTTCAAGGGAGCTGCATTTTCTGCCGATCTCATCTGGACTTATACTTGAGGATGACGGACTCCTCCGGAGAGCACAGCACATCAGGCTGATCAACACACTATCCTCTGCTATACTCTGCATGGGGAAAGCGATAGATGCCCTGAACGACTTTTTGGGAAATGACCCTTCTGGGGAACATAGCCGTCAGGCTACAAGACACTCATGTCATTAAGTTCTCAAACTTGCGGGATAAACAAACTTCAGCTTGCTGGACAATCCTTCGGGATCTGTTTGGGGAAACTTTCCATCTGCCAATCATGACTGTGCTCGGCTGGGGATATCAATCTACCTGCTTGCTGCTGGGGAAGTGCCAACCACCTGCTGGGGAAAAGCCCTCCACTCCGTTGGGGGTTCCAGAAATCTTCCTGGGCAACTCTTGCTGCGGATGCTACTGGGGAGCTCAAGAATCATCTTAAGCAAACAACTCGGGAAACTGTACTGAGGTCTTAAGAGTCATCTTAAGCAAACGGCCCTGCTGAGGAATTCGAGCATCATCTTGAACCGAAGACTTCGCTGGGGATCTCAAAAATCATCTTGAGCGAGCGAACTGCGGGGATCACACCGGGGTCTTTTAGAATCATCTAAGAAAAAACCTGGCTGGGGAGAACATCAAGAATCGTCCTGAGCAACCGGTCTTTTTGGGATACACCTGTTCAACAAGGATGATAATGACCTAGATCATGTTTATGATGTGTATGCTTCTGCACTATGCCCCACACGGTGGGAATGATATGCATTTATGCTAAATGCCATGCAATCATGCACAATGCTATGCAGTGTTGAAATGATATGCAGTCATGCACAATGCTATGCAATCATGCACAATGATGCGATCCCATCAGCAAAATAAATGCCGAGGGGGAAATTCTCCTGTCGAGGAGAAAGCACTACTCAGATAGAGGAATCATCCTGCTGAGGAGAACGTGGCCACGCCAATATCAATCGGACTTTGTCTGGGGGATTGATCCTCCGTTGACTGCTGCAGGGAAAACAACTTCAGCTGACTGCGGCAGGGGATGAAGCTCTACGAGAACTTGGATCTGCTGATATCAATCGCGAGAATGAATTGCGCGGCCGTCCCGGCTACTCTTCTGGGGATGGCCACTCTGTGGGGAAACAACTTCCGCTGTTCAACACTCCACTGGGGAAAAACCAATCATGATCTGACCCACTTCCAAGGACTCGGCTCTCTTGGGCATCTGCAAACTCGGCTGAGGAAGGAGAAATCATTCTGCTTTACTGGATAGAGTACGACTCTGGGGAAATACAGCATCGGCTGCTCCATGCTCTGCTGAGGAAAATTGATCATGACCTGATCAACTTCCGAGGATTCTGCTTTTCTGCGGACTCGGCCGGGGATAGAAATCACTCTACTTCGCTGGAGAGGGCAACTCTGCCGGGGAATGCAACATCAGCTGTCCCAACACTCTACTGGGGAAGAAGGAATCGTCCATCTTCAGGAGAGAGCCTGATTCTGGTGAGGAATCTCAATTCCACTGGAGACTTCAGTCTGGCACCATCAGTTACTGCATACTTCGGCATACGACTAGCTTCCTGCGAACCCTGCACTTGTGACCCGGTGCGGGGGGGAAAATCAATCATGCTTCAGCGACTTTACTGGGGAAACACGAGCTTCAACTCCCGAACACTTCTATGAAATCTGCACTTGTGACCCGGTGCTGGGGATAATCATCGTTCTTCGGTGCTCGATTCATCTGACGAGATGGCATTCCTTCAGGACGCGTCTGCTTGGGGAAGAGAATCACCTCTACCTGGGGAAGACATATCAATGCTCACTATCCTGATTCTGATTCTGCGGAGGAGAGACTACTGAACTCTGCCGGGGAAGGAGGATTCATCCTGCTTCGGGGATATCAATCCTGGTCCGCTGAGGGTAATCTTGACCCTAATCTGATGAGGGGTGAACGCCATCTCAATCTGCTGCAGTCTCAAACTGTACAGGGGGAACGACCTCAAATTGTGCGCCTCTGCTGAAAAACAATCCTAGTTCAACAGCGTCAACACAGGGAATACAGGCTACCAATCATGGAGTCAAGTAACAGGTTATGCTGTAGGATAGCAACCCAATGACCGCAAGGCTTCTTCAGAAGGTTCAGGTTTTGACGGGGTAATGACACGATTCCCCGATACTCAATTCTTGCTAGGGTGAACAAACTCATTTGAACAACTTGCCCCAGTGCATTTCAACTTGCCCCAATCTGACCTTTGGGAATAATTCATTCTGAGCCGAAAACAACTGGCAACAAGACAATCTTCAGAGGGCTTGCCCCAGCATCTGCACAACGGGAGGATTCATCCTCAACTAATCAACTTTCAGCATGGTCGGCTTCAATATCTCTGAAGTAGTTTGCCCCTGAACGAGCGATGAGCGACTCAACATGCTCTGATCGAACACTGGAGGGATCTGCCCTTAAATCGCAAGGATTCCAGATAACTGCCCCTGATTGGGTCTCGAGAAGATTCACTTCCGGCCAACTGCTTCTTGCATGAACTGCCCCATAATCAACTGATGCTCCGGGACTTGTCCTCAAACAAACTGATTCCAAACTCGCTGGAAGTCATTGCCCCAAATTCACAGGGCTTCGCAGCATACCATTCTGATCCAGACCTCTGACGATTCAGTCCTGATTGACTATTCCCTATTGAAGTCCCTTCATGTCAGCTACCAACCTGCAATTGAAATTGTTTATTCACGAATGGTAATTCTAATGCAGTGTTCATGCAAATTTTGAAAAATGTTGTACTGTCACTCATTTACGTATCATGCTAGTGAGTGACGAGTGAACCAAAGAGTTCAAACGTAGTGCTGATGCGATCAGTGAAAAATGCAATAAGGATATGATTAGCAAATCATGAAGGAGTCAGGTTACTCAACCTTATCGTAATGCGCTCTCAGAATAAACCCTGCCTCAATTAGGTCTTTTAAGGGTTGTATCGTGGTCGGGTTCACGGTTCGTGAAGCAAAGGATATTTGGCTCAAATCATGATTTGTACCCACCCCTTCTACGTGATGTTCTCCGATCTTAAAGTTCAGTTAACTTAGCTCGAGCGCTCTCCTCTTCGAGAGGTATGTTGAACATTGGGACCAACTGGTTAAAGAATTCTCAAGGTGTTTCGGAGTGACAGTTACTCCTTTTCGTTTTTGGTGTCTGTGTCTACACGACTTCGTCCTTGTTCGGGGATTTTCCTTTTTTATAATCCTTTCTTTTTCATTCTTTTGATTCCCTAACTTTTGCCTGGACTGACTCCTTTTGAGTTCTTTTCAATTTTTTCTTTTGAAGTCCAGCGGGATGCCCTGATTTTTGCCTAAGTATTTGCTTTCTAGCTTTTCTTTTTTACTTAGCGGGCTTTCTTGTTTCTCCTTTTTTTTTCTCGGAACAAAGTCGTGCGACACTGGTTGTCTTGATTGCTCCGAAAGGATTATAACTGTCTCACTCCTGATTGGTGAGGTTTAACCATTGTGGTTGATGAGGTACGACCTCTGGAGAGGAATATGATGTGATTGGTCCTCGAAGGACAACACTCCTCTATAAGACTTGAACGCTCGGTCAAGCTGACTGACAACTACCCTGCCCCGGGTTAAGATACGAGGGTTTAAAAATTCCGAAAGAAACTCCTACTTCTTGGCTCGAAGTGGTTAACAAGGGATTCTCTTCCTTATCTCTCCGGTGTTTAGGGATTTGAAACAATGCCTTATACGTCATCGGCAAAGTTTTATCTGAAAACAATACGATCACCAGTTATGAGTATTCAGTTTCATCATCCTCCCTCCGCTCATTGCTAATCATAGTAAGAAATCGGAGTAAATAAAATGCAAGTGTCAGTGCAATGCAGTAAATGAGTGACAACGACATAACTAATTCAGAAGAAATGCATAGTCACTTTATTATCATTACCATTCGAAACATACAATGTTTAACAGCAAGTAGTAACTAACAGAAAAGAAACTACAAAATGCAAAAATGGTAAAAAGTCCGAGGACTGCCAATGCTGAGGACGTCTGCCTGTCTGGATCACTGGCTTTTGGAAACAACCCTCTGAATCTACGAGCTCAAACAGCTGAGAGGTCGCCACGCACAACCAAGACTTCATCTGGAAAGGAAATACACCCTTGGTCGATCAATTGCTGCACTTTCGCCTGGAAAGCCTTGCAATCTTCAGTTGAATGCCCCAGAGATCCACCATGGTAGCCACACTGAGCATGAGGATCGTACCCCGGAGTGTAAGGCTCTAGCACGGGCTTGAGAGCTTTCGGTTCCACCAAGGAATTCTGAACCAACAGCGGAAGAATCTGGCTATACGGCACAGGCACTGGATGGGGAGAAGCATTCCTTTGTTCCACGTGGTTGCGAGGTCTTTTGTGATCCTGGTGCGGGTATTCTTTGACGGTCTCTCGTTTAGGCGCTTGCGTCCTTGAGCTTGATCCAGGCAGCAACTGCGAGCGAGGCGATTCAGTCACCAAAGGTCGCGGGACATATTCCAGACCTTTCTCAGCTTCAGGCAAAGGAGTGGAATCATCCACCTCTTCCGCAGGGTAAGGGATAAACTTTCCCGATGCTCTCATGCCGCCCGGCACAAGCCTAATCGCCCTTGAGTCAATAAGGTCTTGAATCTTATTCTTGAGAGCCTTACATGTTTCAACATGGTGCCCTGGTGCTCCTGAGTGGAAATCACAATGTGTGTTGAGATCAACGTCTGGTGACACGTCATCTGGTGGATCCAAAGTCCGAAGCTTGAGAGCACAGTTCTGAACCAACAGTGGCAACAGCTGGGCATAACTCACAGGTATTGGGTCCATAGCTCTATCAAGTAGCTTCTTCTTTTGATCATAACCTTCAGGATTATTCTGAGATGCTCGGCGCGGCTGATGACGAGACAGGCCTCGAGCTTCATGCTGTGTAGAGGGCCCATGAGGTCCACTTGGCTTCGGCACAGGTGGCAATGACGGTAATGGAGGAAGCACTTTGGGCTCCACCTTGGGTGCTTGACCGCTCTCCTTATTCAGCATACTTCTCACCACTCCCATGAGAAAGCTCAACTGATTCTGCAGCTGCTGATTCTCCTCTCTGAGCGCTTGCTGGTCCAGACGCACTGCCTGTATGTCATTCATGACCTGCCCCAGCTGGCTTTGGACTTTCCCCAGTTCAGCTTGTATCTGCTCCATTAGTCTGAGCTGCTAGATTCTGAGTCAAACCTGCAAACACAAGGGTTAGAAGACAAGTCCCGGCTTCTGCCATGCAAGATGAATTATGCCAATGCCATGGGTGTCTGTACGTTTAGGAGATCACCCCTAATCCTGGTGTCAACGTGCCAACATAGTGTCAATGCAGTGATAAGACTGGATCCATTCATGGAAGAAAATATCTCATATTGCTCGGGACACCAGGATCAGGGTACGAAACACGCCTGCGGCACAGACACATGCTAATGGAATGCAAAAATGGATATGCAAACTAATGCAAAATGCAGTCATGCAATAATATATCCAGGTGGCTGCTGTGGAGATTCGGTGTCAACAGTCACTGAGGAGAGGGAAACCCCGGTGTAAGCCACTGATCTGATCTGCTGTGAATAACCATCTGATAGGATCGAGATCAAACTTCTGCTCTGACAAGAACGAAGGCTTGATAATAAAGACCCCGGATTCAAGATCAAGGAATATCTGTTGATGAAGTCTTCAGACCCCAAATCAGAAATCTGCCCTATCAAGAACAAAAATACAGCTGCTGATGAGATCTTCAAACCCCACTCAAAATCTGCCCTATCAAGAACAAACAACAACTGCTGACGAGATCCTCAGACCTCACTCAAAAATCTGCTCTGTCCAGAACAAACCTCTGACGATAATACACTGATCAAAGCCTGCTCTATCAAGAACAGACAAACACCCGATGATAAGATCCTCTGATCAAACTCTTGCTCTATCAAGAACATATCTGCAACTGAGAACCCAACATAACTGATTCACTGTCAAGAAAACCAGGTGGTCTGGAGGTCAAAGTTTCCTGCAATATCCCAACCCCACTCACAGGTATGATGGACCTAATCCACGGACAAAGGTACGGCATCCTATGCGGTTGTCAGCGTCACAGACATTCATGAGTGACAATACGATTCCCAGAAGGAGTGGCATCGTCAAGTCATGAAGAGGCCTCTCTTAGCTGACTTCCAAATGATCGGTCCCCAGAGTCGACAATCCTCACGTCTGGACTCCCCTCAGATCCTCAGGACCGGAAAGGAGCACCTCTGCAAGAATCTCGTCTGAGCGCAGATTTTCGTAGGGAACTGTGCCTGCTCAACAGACAGGTTCGTCTACTACTTCTCCACAACTATATCTAGGTGTGTACTCAAGCCCAGGTCCGGCTTTTCACTCACAGTAACATCCCTCTCCCACAGCAGCACAGATAATCATATCAAACTGGAAATAAAATGCGGGAAATAAAATGCGGGAAGTAAAGATGCGATAAATAAACGCAACCCAACAAGCAAACACACAAACGGTAGGATTGACTCGCGTAGGGGATGGGAAACGGTCCCAGCATAAGGGATGGGAAAAGTCCCTAGATGCTTGCGTCCCCAGCAGAGTCGCCAGCTGTCGCTTGCGCGAAAAATAAGGTGCCGGCATGACAGAAGAGTCGCCACCTTTCGTTATTTATCCCTCAGAGCGGGAAAGGAAACGATCGGAAAAACCTGACGAATAAGGGTAAGACAAGGTCATCGCAACCATTGTCTGGGTTCGGGAGTCGGTTACGCAAGGGGAAGGTATTAGCACCCCTCACGTCCGTCGTACTCGACGGGATCCTCGCTTGTTTGTTTACTTGGACGGGTTGGTTATAATCTATCTACCTATCAAGGCTGGCTGAAAAAGAAAAGAAAAATGACTCGGCAAAGCGTCGCGCTTTATGCCTACGTATTCTCATCAGAGAATGAGAAATCAGAGTCAACGTAGTTCGGCTAACTACGGGGGGGGAAAATGGGGAAGGTTGCTCGCTAGGATATCGCATCCTATGCCTACGTACTTTCATCTGGTATGAAAGATCAGAGCAAACGTAGTTCGGGAAACTACTGAAAATATGGCTCAACTAGGAGGGAGACTATCAAGTCCTACTGTTATCATGCCATGGATTCATCCTATGGTTGAGGTTTGAACAGGGAACTCCTAGATGTTGTCATGCATAGGTTTCAACCTAAGAGTCTATCATCAAATCCTCATCAAAGGAAATGAGAGTCCTAAGGGATCATGTCAATGATACACAGAAACAGACAAAAACATCAGCTTTTAACAGTAAAATGCATGCAATGCAAGTGAGGGAGGAAATGTGTGTGGGGTTTCAGCCTCCACAAGCTCATCTCAACCTCAAGCTAGTCATGAAATAACAGTAATCATACTGAAAATAAACAATATGCTATCAAGCAATAACAGATAAAGGGGATGAAGTGCCAACAGGCAAACAAACACACTTGAGAAAGAATCAACTATTCTCTAATCCTAACCCTAATCACAGGATCTAAACAAATCTAAGCACAGCCCTCAGGCAAAAACCCTAAACAAGAGAAATCATTCCCCGTCTTCAAGCTTCAAAACAAGCTTACCAAAGAAAGGGAGCTAAGCAAGCAAGCTCATAGTGTCTTCCTCAGGAGAACACTAGGAGGTGTATACTCAGGAATCATACCCTATGTGGCTCAACCACTGTGATCAGTTTACATCCCTCCTCAGGAGAGATTAAACTCACAAGCAGGCTCCAACATCACTGGATATTTTGGAAATCCTATTTAAGCTAGTGGAGCTAAATGAATAGACCCATAGGACCTTCCTCAGGAAAGTACTAGGAGGCTTCCACTTAGGAGTTGTATCCTATGTGGCTCAACAACTGTGATCAGTTTACATTCCTCCTCAGGAGAAATTAAACTCACAAGTTGGCTCCAACATCATTGGACACTTAAGAAAGAGGTGAGAAGGAAGGATGAAAGTCATTCATAGTGCCTTCCTCAGGAAAGTACCATGAACTTCCCTCAAACTTCAGGCTTTCAAACCTCACAGACAGGAGATGAGACAAGCTCTGGGTCTCTGCATCTTGGTCTTCAATCTTCCCCTCATGATGCTCTCCATCAATATCCTCAAGGCAACCCAAGCCCTTCATCAAATTCCTCAGAAAGAACCCCACAGATGAACAGATAACCCACTGAACAAATCACATTATCAGGCAATCTTCAGAAAATGCCTAAAAATACTAAACTAATGGGGAAAAATCTAACAATTATCCACAAGGGTCCTCAACACCTACTCATAACATCTACAAAGGTTTCTACCTAAAAATCAAGATAAAACTCAATCAAAGAAAGGAATCATCACCTATGCACAATTCTAAACCCTAATTAGACTATCCTAAATCAACCCTAATTAAACTAATCAAGATTAATTCTAAAAAATCTAGAAAAAATCCTATGGGGAAGTATGACTAATCATCTAATTGCACCAAAAAGAATGGGTAAAAAAGATTAATGGAAAGTACTAAAATAATTCCTACAAAATCAAATATCAAAATGAAACAATTAAAAAGCTATTTAATTGGAAAATCTACTAAAAATATCAAACATAAAAATAAAATCCCAATTTTATTTTTATAATTTTCTATACATTCTAATCTAATCATGAAAAAAAGAAGAAGTTAAAAATCATTTTTTATCTATTTTTAATGAATTTTTCAAAACAGACAAAATTAAAAGAAAATTAAAAAAGAAATGAATTAATTAAAAGGGAGGGGGGTATGAATAGCATATCAGACCAGTTATAACCAATTGGGCCAAATAAAGGTGGGGGTGCGAATAGGAACTGAGGCCCAGAACGCCTCTTAAAAATGAAACGCGGCGTTTTAATAATTCAAACTTTCCCTCTCTTCAGATTAAATCCTGGCCACTAGATTGGGATAAAATGTCAAACATATGGGATTGATCCAACGGCTTGGCTTCATCGTCTTCAAACGAACTAGGGTTTCAGAACCCCTTCCACCATGCAACCAAATTCGAGCTTCTCTAACTCCTTGCTCAGGCCACGGTTGGACTTGATTCCAAAATGAAAAATGGCCTACTTCTCAAGCCCTACACAACCCTACGTAAAGCTTTCCATAACTCGCCCTAACTTGCCCTAACAGAGGAATTGAAGATCCGGGTACAACCATGGTTCAACATTTTAAACTGATATTAACCCTCATCAAACTTCAATTTAATGGTCAACAGATGCTCTACGTGCTATTCTGATCAATATACACTACTTCTTGCTGATTAAAACTCATTAAACAACTAATTATTGAAGATCCAAGAATCATGGTTCTGTTAAAAATCCTCTCCCATGGCGCTCAAACTCTCAGGAACTATTCTATAATCCTACCTCATGCATTCTATGGATAGAAAACTCATGTAAACTACATAAATAATGAGATTCGAAGAAGGGAAAAACCTGCTCAAGAAATGATGGTGAAGGTTGTTAGCAATGGAATCAATGCTTGTAAGTGATGGAATGTGATCCTTTGATGTTGAATATCTTTCTGTTTGCAATAATCTTGATGGAGAATCCTTGTAATGGCAGAAATCACAACTTCCTTGAATTTGAAGAAACCTCTTCAATGGAGTTTCTCTCCCTCTCTCTCTCTCCAAATCTCTCTCTATCAACCAACCATGCATTCAGTGTATTACCCTCTTTAAATAACAATTGGAAGAATGATCTAGAACTCCTTAGAACCATCTAGAAACTTCATGAAAGTATCATGTGATGATAAGTTCAAAATCTCTTATCTCATGCTCTTACTCCTTATTTTCGTGCCAAATACTCCTTACATGAGATATTCAAGTGTTATGAACCAAAATAAGGCTTTACATTGGCTTGTGTAAAGATTTTCAAAGTTAACTTCATTTGCAAGTAACAAATTAACAAAGAAACCTCATTTTTTGGACCTCAAATGGAAACTCCACTTAAACCAATCTTCTCAAAATGTTTTTTCCAATCAAAATGATATATTGGATGACCTATTTTGGATTTGTAGATCTTCCAAAACACTTTTCAATTTCAACTTTTCAAAGTTATAAGTCATTTTTAGTTCATTTTTGACCAATCATGGAATCTTGTGCTATGAGCTTTTTCAACAATTTGTGACCTTCTTTCTAGACTCAAAATCACATTTTGAGCAACTTTCATGTGTTAAGTTTTTCCATTTGAGGCTTGGAAATATGAGTTCTAGGCATTGGTTAAAATGACCTATAACTGACAAATGACCAAAATATCCCTGCCTTGTTCAAACCATAAGTTGAGTTCCACAAATCCAATCAAGGACTTCTACCACTCAAATTAAAGCTAAGAAGATCCTCTTCAACATTCATGTTGACCAAGAGATCATAGGAATCATCCTACTAGGGCAAAAGTTGTCTGCAAGTTGGGTGACTTTCAAGGACCCAGATTCACACACATCAACTGACCTGTAATTTGTCAAAACCATAACTTGAGCTCTGTAACTCCTATCAAGGACTTCCACCACTCAAATTAAAGCTAAGAAGAAGCTCTACAACATTCATGTTGTGGGGAAGATGAGATATCAATCACATCTAGAGCTAAAACTGCCTGGAAGATAGGGATCAAATTAGGGTTTTTCCACTGACAATCCTCAGAAACCCTGACTTGAAACTTCTCAAACTCCTCAATCATGATGAGTTGGTCTAGGAATCATCTTTATAACATGTCTATGCATCATCCCATGATCTCATGGCCCTTGGATTAGGTCTCAACCCTTTTCCAAATCTTCAGTTATCCTAGGGTTGACCCAGTCAAAACCCTAATTCTACCATTCATGGTTGAATCTTCTGAACTCTTGCATAATGACCTCTTTGGACTTCATGATGGCTATCAAGACATCTCATAAGCTTTCTCAAAACATCTAGTCCATTCTCAAAGTCTCATAATCATCTGAGGGGCACCCACAACCCTCAAGCTATGAAGCACACAACCCTGGTTTCAAACCACTCCTCTGAGGATCTCTTGAACTTTCTGATGAAGGTATCAACTTCCAAATACTCAATGAACAAATAAATGTTGGTCAAATTTTGGGGTGCAACAGCCCAAGATGAATGGCGCTGTTGAAGCGGCCAATAAAGACATAAAGAAGATCGTTCAAAAGATGGTTGTGACCTACAAGGACTGGCATGAGATGTTGCCTTTCGCTTTGCATGGTTATCGTACGACGGTACGCACATCAACCAGGGCAACTCCTTTTTCACTAGTATATGGTATGGAGGTTTTCCTACCATTGGAGGTTGAGATTCCTTCTCTGAGGGTTTTGTGCGATGTCCAACTTGATGAGGCAGAATGGGTGAAAGATAGACTGAATCAGCTCAGTTTGATGGATGAGAAGAGATTGGCTTCTTTAGCATATGGTCGGCTGTATCAAAGCCGGATGAAGAAAGCTTATGATAAGAAGGTGTGTCCTCGAAGCTTTCAGACGGGCGATCTTGTGCTGAAAAAGATTCTCCCACCACAATCAGATCACAGGGGAAAATGGACTCCCAACTATGAAGGTCCATATGTCATTAGAAAGGTTTTCTCTGGAGGAGCCTTATTGTTATCCACCATGGATGGTGAGGATTTTACATCCCCTGTGAACTCGGACGCAGTTAAAAAATACTTTGCTTAAAGAGACCCGCTGGACAGAAAAAAGAGAGTCCAAGCAAAAATGGGGCATCCCAGCGAACCATAAAAAAGGAATAAAAGGTTCGGGCAAAAGTTAGGGATAAAATTGAAAAAGGTGTACACCCGCGAAGTTGAAAACCTGAAAAGAGCGACTTCGGCAAAAAAAGGGTATCCCGGTGAATTGAAAACCCGCAAAGGGAGGTTCACGCAAAAGTTAAGGATTTGAAAAAGCAAATGACTGCGGTCCGAGTTTGATACTGCGTTGCTTAGTGGTTTGGGAGCACCTGAGGGTCGTATATCCAAAACAATCTCTTCCGAAAATCGAGTATCGAGAAAGCGTCAGAGTCAGGCGAGTCATAGGAGGATCAGCTCATGGTGTTCGTTTGTACCACGTTGCCGACATGTATACAAATTTTCGTTGTACTTCTGTGATATTTGTATTTTGCTTGTGCGTAACTTCCTCTTTTCAGGAGTTGCATCCAGTGTACAAAATTTTGCCTATTTACAGGCCTGTTGTCAATAAAGCATGTTATTCAGTACTTGATGCTTGTTCTTTACTATTTTATTTGTGATGTTATTCAGTACTTGATGCTTGCTCTTTATTGTTTTGTTTGTGAAAAACGCCGATGTTTTTGATAAACTTGCATGTACATAAACTTTTTGACCCTTGCCAATAATTGTTAAAACTTCGAATTGACTTAACATGTCGTATGGAGCATTACGCCATTGCCAAACATACGCATTTTGAAACATAAGCCAGGTTGGTTACCTCTTTATTTTCAGGTGTTATTCCCTGTAGAGGAGTGGGATTCTTGCTCGAAAGAATTTCTAGTTATTCAAATTCTCAACGTGAGATAGGTGATGATAACGTTTGTCCCCTAACAGAGTTGCTTGGTTAAGTTTCTCTTTTGTCCCCAGTGGGATTCTTCTCAGGTTGCTGTTACGTCAGCGTTAAAAGATTTCATGGCTTAAACTTTCGAAGTTGTCACTAGTGATCTCCCCGGTGAAATTTTCCCCACATAGTTGTTTGGTTAAGTTTCTCGTATTCCCCAGCAAAGTATTCTTCAAATGGATCCGTGTTGACAGAATTGTTACCCGTGTCGACGGAGATTGTTATCCGTGTTGACGGAATTGTTACCAGTGTTGACAGTGATTGTTATCCGTGTTGACAGAATTGTTACCCGTGTCGACGAAGATTGTTATCCGTGTTGACGGAATTATTACCTGTGTTGACAGTGATTGTTATCCGTGTTGACGGAATTGTTACCCGTGTCGACGGAGATTGTTATCCGTGTTGACGGAATTATTACCTGTGTTGACAGTGATTGTTATCCGTGTTGACGGAATTGTTACCTGTGTTGAAAGTGATTGTTATCCGTGTTGACGGAATTGTTACCTGTGTCGACGGAGATTGTTATCCGTGTTGACGGAATTGTTACCTGTGTTGACAGTGATTGTTATCCGTGTTGACGGAATTGTTACCCGTGCCGACGGAGATTGTTATCCGTGTTGACGAAATTGTTACTCGTGTCGACGGAGATTGTTATCCGTGTTGGCGGAATTGTTACCTGTGATTGACAGAGATTGCTATCCGTGTTGACGGAATTGTTACCTGTGTTGACAGTGATTGTTATCCGTGTTGACGGAATTGTTACCTATGTTGACAGTGATTGTTATCCGTGTTGACGGAATTGTTACCCGTTTAGACGGAGATTGTTATCCGTGTTGATGGAATTGTTACCTGTGTTGACGGTGATTGTTATCCGTGTTGAAGGAATTGTTACCTGTGTTGACAGTGATTGTTATCCGTGTTGACAGAATTGTTACCCGTGTCGACGGAGATTGTTATCCGTGTTGACGAAATTGTTACATGTGTTGACAGTGATTGTTATTCGTGTTGACGAAATTGTTACTCGTGTCGATGGAGATTGTTATCCGTGTTGACAGAATTGTTACCCGTGTCGACGGAGATTGTTATCCGTGTTGACGGAATTGTTACCTGTGATTGACAGAGATTGTTATCCGTGTTGACAGAATTGTTACCTGTGTTGACAGTGATTGTTATCCGTGTTGACGGAATTGTTACCTGTGTTAACAGTGATTGTTATCCGTGTTGACGGAATTGTTACCTGTGATTGACAGTGATTGTTATCCGTGTTGACGGAATTGTTACCCATGTCGACGGTGATTGTTATCCGTGTTGACGGAATTGTACCTGTGTTGATAGTGATTGTTACCCATGTTGACGGAGTCGTTACCCGTAATTGACGGAGTTGTCCCCAGTGAAGTTGCCAGTGATTATTATCCGTGTTGACGGAGTCGTTACCTGTGATTGACAGAGATCATTATTCCAGTTGTGGACGGAGTTGTACCCGTGTTGTTGGAGTCTCTCCTCGTGTTGACGAATTTAGTCCAGTTGTGGACAGAGTTGTTTCTTGCAAAGTTAATTCGATGTCTGTGGCGTCACACAGGGGGTTGATGTTGAAATCCAAAGTTTTATCAGATGATTGATCAATTGTTGCCGTAACAACTGGGTTCAGTGTAATGGATGTTGTTCCCACAAGCAGTTTTCGCAGCTTATTTCTGCGGTTGGCAAATTTCCGAGTTTCTTGGTATTCAACCGTCTTCTACCTCGATTGTTTGAAGGCCGTTCGCTCTTCACCCAGTCGGGTCCAAGCCGCTTGAATAGGGGCAGCTGTTGCACCCCAAAATTTGCTCAACCTTTTCTTACTTGGTTTATGTTTCATTGCATTAACATTTGCATAGTTATATCATTTGCATATCATGATATCATTCATATAGAAGGGGATCAAGTGTGATTCTTATCAAGAGAAGCCTAGCAAGAGGTTTTATTTAAGATTGAGAAGTTATCAAAGTCATCAGGAGGTAATTTGAATGCCTAAGAGTTTAGATGCTTGCATGTGAATCTTCTCCTAACTTGAGGATCAATTGAAGACCATCAGAGGGATGTGACGTGTTGAATGTGAGAAGAGTATGTGTATAGAGCTCATATAATTCCTAGAGAGCCATGGGAGAGCTCAATCAAGTCATTGTGTCAAATGCAAGAGCCACAGTTGAAGTGCAAGCAATTAGGGTTTCATCTGGATCCATCCTAGGTCAACTGTGAAATTGAAGGGTATAAAAGCCTACTTTTAGGTCATGGAGTTCATGAAATGATATGATGAGACATTTGTGGTGTTGTGCCAAGATCAAGTCAATAAGATTCAAGAGTGTGGGAAGTTGCTAAATTAGGGTTTCAGTGTAAAATCCTATGTTTAATGCCTAACTTCAAGACCACATAAGTAAAGATACAAGTTTCAAATGGATCCTTGGCCAACATGAAACTTGTATATCATCTCAATACCTTTAATTTGAGTACTAGAAGTCCTCAAGGGGATTTATAGAACTCAAGTTATGATCCAGACAAGTTACAAGTCCTCAGATGCCTCTGAAATTTGTCTGTGAAAATCGTATGACTTCAAAGCTATTTTTAACCTAGAAGGAGGTTTCACCTGAACTTTTGGCCAACATGAAAGTTGTTCCTCATGATATTAGATTTCTAAATTGTACTAAAAGTCTTCCATCTGATTTGTAGAACTCATGTTATGAGGTTTACAAGTCAGGGGTATTTTGGGAAAGTGAGATTATAGGCCATTTTTAATCATAGGTCAAAATCTCCAACTTGCACTTGTCAAATGGATTTTTGTTCAACATGAAACTTGTTCAAAATGTGGTTTTTAGGCTAACCAAGAAGTCATGCTGGATTGATTGGGCTCATAGCAAGACTTGGTTTGAAATGGCTTGAAAAAGAAAGTTTTAAAAGGATTAAAAGTTGGAAAATTCAAATAATTGGTTAAGCGACCAAAATATGTCAAATAAGTACTCATTTTGATTGTAAACTTCATTTCAAACACAATGACATTGGTGGATTTTTGAGTTTAGGTCAATTTTCACAAGTTACAATGGCATTGCTTCATGTGCAAGTTACATATCCAAAACATTCACCAAGGCATTTCAAGTGCTCATTTTGATCTGAACGCATTCACAAGGAAATTTGCAAGTGATTAGAAGATTCTAGAGCAAGCTACATGGCTAGAATGCACGACTGTCACATGGCCTTTGAAGGAAAAATCAGAATTTATGAATTGCTGGATTGGGCTTCATTCAAGCTTCAAAAGCCCACAAACTCACTCTATATAAGCATATCATTGATTCCATACTCAGGTTGGAGCTCATTTCATGGTGGAAGATGAGATTGAATTTGAAATTTCAAGAGAACAAGTGAGAATCGGTTTTTCATTTCCAAGTGAGTTCAGAGCAAATTGAAGGTTGAAGACTCTTTCTCTTACATCACTGATCGTGTCTGGAGAGTTTTGAAGCAAGAAACAAGCTTTAGCTACCTCTGTTAGTGGATCTACACCAGGTATGTAACCTTCAAATTTCTCATAATTCTAGGGAGATGTAGATCAATTTGCATATGTGGTTAGGATCTAGTTAAGGAGTAGATTGTTTCTGGATAGAATTTTGGACAATTAGAGACAAACTTAGGTGATATGTGATTTGTATTTGAGCACGGTTTGACCTGATCTTAAGGCTAGAACACGATTTGGATAGATCAGAGTGATGTATGAAGCATGAGGATCAATCCTATGGCTTTAGATTTGGAATTGGTGATGATTAATTTGGATATGATTTCTGAACTTTGATGCGAATTTTGAAACCTGTTGAGAGTTAGGTGATTTGGATAGGAGATTCGTGATCTACGTGGAAAATTGAGCAAGATTGATATAAGGTTTGTGATGTTTTGGTTGCCTGCAATTGATTCTCACCGGAGAAGACGCTGGCGCCACCGTCTGGGCCACCGTCTGAGTTTGAAGCTTCATCGGAGGTTGAAGGAAGAAGATGACTTGTATGCCATCAGATCAAGCTGGAAGTTGGACTTGGTATTGAGATCGTGTGGTTGAGATTTGAGCTGAGGATTTGCCTCCAACACAAAAATGATGCGTTTCATTAATCCCAGTCAGCGTGTGACTGGGATGCCTGCGTGGATGCGCTCTCCGCCTTTGGATCAGATTATCCAGTCTACCAATCCAACGCTCATGTTATTTCCTTAGTTTTTAATTTGTTTTATTTCATTTTGATTTTATTTTAATGCAAATTGATTCCAAAAATCACAATAAATCCATTTTTGATCCAAAAAATATTTTAAAAATATCTCCATTCTCCTGATTAAATTTGTGATTTATGGGATCAATAAATTGCATTTTCATGCATTTTTCAATTTTATTTGATTTTTCTCATTTTGTTTATTTCTTTAATTTTTGCATAATTGTTCATCTACCTTGTTGATTTTGGTGTGATCTGTTGGTTTTGAATTTGGCCTTGATTTTTGAGTATGTTATAGGTTAGATGTGCATGCTCCCTTAGGATTTTTATTAGATTTTTTCAAAAATTATAGGTTCTGGTTTAGGTGAGATGTTTAGAGCCTTCACAAACTTGTGGTTTACCTTGACATATCTTAACTTAGGAATTGTTTAGTGGATCTAGAAGTTGATTTAGGATTTGATATTTGAACCTTAGAATGTTAAAACATGTATGTTCTCCTAGGAAATTTATTAGATTTTTACAACTTATTTTTCTATTTTAGGTAGAATTTGCAAGTATGTGTTGCTTGTGGTGTTCCATCTTTGGTATCTTGCTTGGTTTGGTCTTGTTGGTGGCTTTGGATCTTGAAATGCTTGGATTCCTTTTTGGAGGAGCTTCTGGACATCTTGTAGCTGTTGTGGCTTGGCTTGTGGAGCTTGGAGTTGAATATTTCTTCCTCTTTTAGGAGCTTTTTAGAAGCTTATAGGATTAGGGTTTTAGGAAGAGCCATTAGAACTAGTTCTTTTTCTTTCATCAAACATAGAATGCATTGTTTGCTTCTATCCTATCCTATGATGCAAATTCCTCTTAAGGAAGTCCATCTCTCCTTTGGAGGGATGAGCGGCATGCCTTAATGAGTAGAACTTTTGAGGATGCACTTTCTTTCATGTTGGTTCTTGATGAATTCCTTTGGTTTTCATCAAGTTTTCTAGCATTGTAACTTGATCTCAATGGTGATTTCTCTTCTTGTGGAGCTTCATAGAGTGTGAAGATGAAGAGTTGAAGAAGCTTGAAGATAGGAGCTAGCTTGAAGATGAAGATTCTTTGCTGTCAATTCACTTTGCTGATTAGAGCTGCTGTTGAAGGTTGAAGTTGTTGTCTGTAGAAGATTATTTATGCTGCTTGGGTTGCTTCCTCTGTTTTTCTTTTGTTGTATTATCTGTTTGCTTGTGTTGCCTACCTTTATGTTTGAGGTGGAGCTTGTCTCCTCTTGCCTGTTGTTTTCTTAGGTTTGAGGTTGAGCCGGACTCCCTTGCCTCGCTTGTACTGTTGCATAGCATGCATTTTACTGTTTACTGTTTACTGCTTGCTTTCTTTTGCTGTTCTCCCCTAGGATCTTTGATTTCCTCTGTGCAAGAGGTAATTATGACAGACATTAGGTTTTGACCCATGCATGATAACATTAGGGTAGATTCCCTTTCATCCATAGTTTTAGGGCGTCTTTCTCTTCTTATCTCAAAACAATTCAAAAACACCGTAATAAGGTTAATTGAAGTCGTACGTTACGAGCCTTAAGCTATCTGTGAAAAGGTTGGTGGAGGGTCTCTCTCCAGTATTCTGGATGTTTAGTATGGTACCCTTTGGGTGACATACGAAGCGTTCACTCCTGGGTCATAGTCTCTAGTGCGACGGAGATTACGAACATCCTAAAAAACAGTTCTTTCGTAAAAGACTTAAACAAACATTCAAACTCTATTTTTGTCCTCTTGGACCCTTAATCTGGAAAACCCTTTCATAAGGAGATAAAAAAAACTGTCAGACAAGCTTGTGTCTTCCGTTGCCTGAACTACGTTTGCTCTGATCTTTCATGCCGTATGAAAGTACGTAGGCACGAGATGCGACATCTCGGCGAGCAACCTTCCCCTCTTAACTCGTAGTTAGGAGAACTACGTTGACTCTGATTTCTCGTTCCAGACGGGAATACGTAGGCATAAAGTGCAATACTTTGCCGAGTCATTTTCTTTTCTTTTTTGGACCAGACTTTTAGAGTAGATAGATAAACACACCCTTAGATAGAAAACAAGCGTGGATCCCGTCGAGTACGACGGATGTGAGGGGTGCTAATACCTTCCCCTTGCGTAACCGACTCCCGAATCCAGGATTTGGTTGCGATGACCATTCCTTTACCTCTTTGCGTTAGGTTTTCTCTGAGCATTTCCTTTCCCTCTTTTGGGATAAATAACACACGGTGGCGACTCTGACAGGAAAATTCTTTCAAGACTTAATGAAAGGTGAAAACCAAAGCATATCTTAACAAAGAATGGGGTACATCTTAATAAAGATGGAAGGGGATCTTAACAAAGATGAATCTCAACAAAGATGAGGTTTCATTAGGGCTTACAAGATGACATGTATACTTACAGGCATCATGCCTAATCAAATAATGTCACAACAAATGTAAGTGTGAAGTTCAAAACTTCATGGGAGAAAACTTTCAAGTTTTAATGATGATTACACATAAATGCTTACAAGCAAGAGTTTTAGTCAAACTCAAGTACACAAGGATGCTAACAAGCCAAAATCATAACTTTAAAATAAAACTCAAAAGAGAATGAAATTAAAGTTTTGAAATGAATAAATGAGAGATAGGAAGGTGAAAACCCTAAAAACATTCATGGTAGCATGTGAAATGCAAGTAGAAAGTTCACATTTATGAGTTTTTAGGTTTACCTCTTGAAGCCAAAATCATAACTCTAAAATCCAAAGATTTCAAAGACCAACTCACTCAAACCATGTTACATAAGTGTGGAAGTGATTTGGATAGCTTCAATACATTATATTTGATGTGTTTGAAGTGTTTCTTGAGTTGGAAAAAGTATGGAAATGGTTTTGGAAGGTGTTTTGCAAAAATAGATTTTGAGGGATTTTGGAGACTTAGTGAGATTTTGCAAGAATTTGGTGACTGTGTAAGGGAGAGAGTTCTAGATGGTTTATAGAATGGAACTAGTGTGTTTGTGATGTAGGAAGTGAGTTCTATTTATAGCCAAAGGCCTTGGATCAAGGTATGGGCAAAAGTGAAGCAAATTGCCAATTTTAACCTTCCATCATGAAAATCTTTGAGTTTTCCAATGCAATCTTCATACTTGTCTTTAAGCCATTCTACTAAGATATTCTCCATGCCCTATATATTGTTTTCATCATGCTTGATAGGTTAGGAGGTGACTTATTGAAGTAAAGTTGATGATTTGACAAGGGTAGCCACCTTTTTTCTCTTTCTTCACTATTCACTTTTGCAACTTGCATTAAATAATGATTTCCTTTGATCTTTGTGCCATTTTTGTGGGAATTGATATTAAAAAATTTCATTATCAATGCAAACATCATAAATGAGGTTTAGTCTTTGATTAGCATCGATTTGGAGAGGTTTTGGAATATAAAAACTCATGCTGACCTAGTTTTGCGAATGTGAGTTTTTGTCAACTTGTGGATCTTGGTTCTCTCTAACCAGGAAGAGTTATGGAACCCACTTGTACTTTTTAAAAATCCTCAATTAGGTACTATAATATTTATGCTTGTGTTAGGAACTCATTCCCTTTGAAACTAGGTCAAAAACCCTTGTGTGGTTAAGGAGTTATGACTTTGCCCTTTTGAAAACCTTAATTTCCCAACTTTTCGATTACTTATCAATTCTTGATCCAATGGTCACAAAACTTCATGGGTAGGTGTAATATGTCATCAAGACCATTTTTGATTCCCATCTTGAGGTCAAATTCCTCATGAGTGAAGAGTTGACTTTTCGGTCAACCGAACGATCGATCGGTGGCTACCGAGTCGACTGTTGATGTTCCGTGTATTTTGAGGCCTTGAAACTAATCGAGTAGACTTTACTAAGCCGTAGGAACTTCATGGACCATTACCCCACCATTGGAATACCTTTTAAATCAAAATTCAAACTACAGTTGACTTTTCCTGATCGAAA
The DNA here is from genome assembly GCA_963859935.3 of Lathyrus sativus. Lineage (NCBI taxonomy): Eukaryota > Viridiplantae > Streptophyta > Magnoliopsida > Fabales > Fabaceae > Lathyrus > Lathyrus sativus. The sequence goes on from OZ012735.1 coordinate 928,316,938, forward strand.
ACCCTAATCGGGTATCCTGAACTGCACTGTTCTCAATTCCTGGGTGACAACCTCAAATTGGATTCATACTTGATCCAATGGAATAAATTTGATGATATGGAGACTCAATTTAAGGAGAACCAATCTAAAACGTTGACTGATTAACCCTCGAAGCCTCGATTTCGGCTGTACAAAACCCTGATTCCTGTATCTTGACAAAGACAAACTTGAAATAGGTTATGGTTAGATAATCGAATGAATATGATCCTAAAATGATGATGAGGATCTAAGGGGTCAAAATTTGGGGTGCAATAGTTGCCCCTATTTAAATATCTTCACTAGATGGAAATGAGAAATGTCAATCCTCATTGAATCGTAGTGAAAGGTATTTAAATATAGCAAACCAGAAATTTTGTCCCTTAGATCCGATGGTATGCAAAAGGACCAATACCGAAATGCAATGAGTTCTAAATGATGTTTTATGATGCTTGAATGCAAGACCGATACAGACACACGAGCAAATATAAAAGAACGGCAATACGACGAGTAATCACTCACGAGGGACTCAACACACTGGAGAAAGATCCAAGGAAAATTAAGCAAGATAATTCAAACATGACTAACGATGCTGTTCAAGGGAATCTTTCACACAGGGGACACAAATTCCACTAGGGAAGACACATCTTCATTGGGGAAAAAGAGACACACCACTGGGGAAGAAGGCAATTCTTCACTGGGGAAACGAAAGAAAAGAAATGCAAACCTCACCGGGGAAGAAATCCACTGGGGAAATCTTCGCTGGGGAAAAATTCCACTAGGGAAGCAAATATTCACCGGGGAGAAGACGGAACGGAGACACGAACCTCACTGGGGATAACCGGATGAGAAATTTCCTATAACGAAGAGTTCAAACGGGATCTTCAGGAAAAGGTTAGAAACAAGACTGGACGCCCGGGGGAAGCTAATATCCACTAGTTCTCTGAGAATCGACTGGGAAAGCAAAAGCTTCAATGGGGAAACCGGTGACGACCAGAACAACTAACAGATTCAAATGGTGTTAGTTTTCACTAGACTTACTAGGGATGATGGTGACGACCAAACCAAAGTTCCAATTACAATTGGGGATCCCAAACAACATTGGTAAAATATAGGACTTCGGCCAGGGAAGTTGGTAACAATCAACTTTCGGTACTAAAAACGATTAGTTTTCAAGCAATGCCAGTAACTACTGGACTTAGAGGGGACTGGTGATGACCAAATCGGGGTATACCAATAACAATTGATTCAGGATAATGCTAGTAACCACTAGATTTAACTGGGAAGATTGGTAACGACTGAGTCCAAGGAGACCAATAACCATTGGATTTGGGTAATACCAATAAATACTGGATTTTCAAAGAGTTTGGTGACAACCAGGTCTGCAAACAGGAAGCATAAGTATATCCCTTAATACTTTAGGAACAAAAGCTAATATCCTCAAAGCGTTAGGATACAGCAGAGACACAACCCTCAACACATTAGGATTGTACGAAGACCCTCAAAACCTTAGGATCAAAAACCAATACCCTAAAAACATTAGGAACGAAAGCGGAACATCCTCAATACATTAGGATATAGAAGAGACACCACCCTCAACACATTAGGATTGGACGAAGACCCTCAAAACCTTAGGATCAAAAACTAATACCCTTAAAACATTAGGATATAGAACACTTCATGCAAATGCAACCACTTTAGTCTCTGGGAATTTTTGAACTCGGGATTCAAAGTATACATCTCCAAAGATACACAACTTGTGCTCGGGATGGAAACAAACATCTTCCAAAGGTACAAAACATGTGCTTGGAATCCAACAATACATCTCCAAAGGTACGAAACCTGAGCTTGGGATGGAAACCAAACATCTATCTCCAAAGGTACACAACCTATGCTCAGGATAGAAACAAACCTCTTCCAAAGGTACAAAACCTGTGCTTGGAATCAAACAATACATCTCCAAAGGTACGAAACCTGAGCTTGGGATGGAAACCAATATCTATCTTCAAAGGTACGAAACCTGAGCTTAGGATAGAAACAAACTTCTTCCAAAGGTACGAAACCTGTGCTTAGAATCAAATAATACATCTCCAAAGGTACGAAACCTTAGGTTGGGAGGGAAACCAACATCTATCTTCAAAGGTACACAACCTGTGCTCGGGATAGAAACAAACCTCTTCCAAAGGTACGAAACCTGTGCTTAGAATCAAACAATACATCTCCAAAGGTACGAAACCTGAGCTTGGGATGGAAACCAATATCTATCTCCAAAGGTACGAAACCTGAGCTTAGGATAGAAACAAACTTCTTCCAAAGGTACGAAACCTGTGCTTGGAATCAAACAATACATCTCCAAAGGTACGAAACCTGAGCTTGGGATGGAAACCATCGTGACTTAGTTTGGAATGATACACAACCAAATTGTCAGTATTTGTTGTCCATGGATTTTCATAATGCTAGTTACCAACGGGCCTTACTTGAAATATGATTGATCACCACCAACTTACTTTTACCAGCATCCACTGTGTTTTCAAACAATGCTAGTTACAACCGTGCGTCGACATCCTTAAGATAAACTTCTCATATGAGACTGCCATTTATCGTTGAATAATGATAAGCTTCTCTAAAGAGACTGCCACTTATCGTTGATGAAGGATAAGCTTCCCTGAAGAGACTGCCATTTATCGTTGAAGACGATTAAACTTCTCCGAAGAGACTGCCATTTACCATTGAAGACGATTAAACTTCTCTGAAGAGACTGCCATTTATCGCTGATGAAGGTTAAGCTTCTCCCAAGAGATTGCCACTTACCGCTGAAGACGATTAAACTTCTCCGAAGAGACTGTCATTTATCGTTGATGAAGGTTAAGCTTCTCCAAAGAGACAGCCACTTCCCATTGAAGACGATTAAAATTCTCCGAAGAGACTGCCATTTATTGCTGATGAAGGTTAAGCTTCTCCCAAAAGATTGCCACTTACCGCTGAAGACGATTAAACTTCTCCGAAGAGACTGCCATTTATCGTTGATGAAGGTTAAGCTTCTCCCAAGAGATTGCCACTTACCACTGAAGACGATTAAACTTCTCCGATGAGACTGCCATTTATCGTTGAAGACGAATAAGCTTCTCTACAGAGACTGCCACTTATCACTGAAGACGAATAAGCTTCTCTACAGAGACTTCCATTTATCATTGAAGACGAATAAACTTCTCCGAAGAGACTGCCATTTATCGCTGAAGACGAATAAGCTTCTCTACAGAGACTGCCATTTATCATTGATGAAGGTTAAGCTTCTCCCAAGAGATTGCCACTTACCACTGAAGACGATTAAACTTCTTCGAAGAGACTGCCATTTATCATTGATGAAGGTTAAGCTTCTCCCAAGAGATTGCCACTTACCGTTGAATACGATTAAACTTCTCCGAAGAGACTGCCATTTATCGTTGGTGAAGGTTAAGCTTCTCCCAAGAGATTGCCACTTACCGCTGAAGACGATTAAACTTCTCCGAAGAGACTGCCATTTATTGTTGATGAAGGTTAAGCTTCTCCCAAGAGATTTCCACTTACCGTTGAAGACGATTAAACTTCTCCGAAGAGACTGCCATTTATCGCTGAAGACGATTAAACTTCTCCGAAGAGACTGCTATTTATCGTTGAAGACGATTAAACTTCTCCGAAGAGACTGCCATTTATTGTTGATGAAGGTTAAGCTTCTCCAAAGAGACTGCCACTTACCACTGAAGACGATTAAACTTCTCTGAAGAGACTGCCATTAATCGCTGATGAAGGTTAAGCTTCTCCCAAGAGATTGCCACTTACCGCTGAAGACGATTAAACTTCTCCGAAGAGACTTCCATTTATCGTTGATGAAGGTTAAGCTTCTCCAAAGAGACTGCCACTTACCACTGAAGACGATTAAACTTCTATGAAGAGACTGCCATTTATTGCTGATGAAGGTTAAGCTTCTCCCAAGAGATTGCCACTTACCGCTGAAGACAATTAAACTTCTCCGAAGAGACTGCCATTTATCGTTGATGAATGTTAACTTCTCCCAAGAGATTGCCACTTACCGCTGAAGACGATTAAACTTCTCTGAAGAGACTTCCATTTATCGTTGATGAAGGTTAAGCTTCTCCCAAGAGATTGCCACTTACCACTGAAGACGATTAAACTTCTCCGAAGAGACTGCCATTTATTGTTGAAGACGAATAAGCTTCTCTACAGAGACTGCCACTTATTGATAAGCTTCTCTACAAAGACTGCCACTTATGGATAAGCTTCTCTACAGAGACTGCCACTTATTGATAAGCTTCTCTACAGAGACTGCCACTTATCGCTGAGATGAATAAGCTTCTTGCCAAAGATTGCCACTTATCTGTATCGCAATGTAAAATGTTCTTTTTGATAGATAGTGCAAAATAAATGCACGTCCTGGTAGGTTTGGCGACCAACAGGGACCAAAGTTCAATCTAGAACCGAGCTAGAAAGAAAATGTTAAACAAGACTCCAACCATTGAGAAATGAACTCGAATGGGGACACATCTTATCCAATCATGGAAAAAGATAACTGAAGCAACCATCATCCACGAGGATTAAAATCTGTGGGGAATTGATAAAGGATGGACGTTTTATGCTTAAGGGTTGACAACTCTATTAGAGAGAGACAACACACCCAATCACTGAGGAGGGTACCAAAGTGAAACTGGAACAGGTACAACCAGAGATAGAAAAAATGCACAGATGTTATGCATATGCTTATGCCATGCTTATGTTTATGCTGACGAAACAGACAAAACAAAACACGAGATGAAATAAACATCTCGACACGGAGACCTAACCAACTTCACCAAAATTGGACATCAAAGGGATGATCATGAAGAACAATAATTCCACTTCAAGGTTACCACCTTCTTTGGAAGAGAGTAATCTTCTTAGGCCAAAACATCATGACTTCACTTGGATTGCCATCATGAGCTTGAATTCTTTGCTGAAGGAAAATCATATCGAGAGATTCCCAGATCAGCTGAAGTAACAACTTAATTGGAGAGCTGACAAAGGGTATCATGAGACCAAAATCCTTCTACCCTATTGATAGTATAATAATCCTCTTCAGTGAGCAACGACTCTTGCGACAAACAGTCTTCAACTCTTTCTGCCCCAGATTACATGGTCTGTGGGAAGAAACCATAAAGAGAACTAGCATAAAGATGCTTCAATGTCTTCAAACTCTTATAGAGAGAGATTTACAAATCTCGACGTGATTGCCCCAGTTTAACGGTGCTTGCACAACAAAGTCCCGGACTGTAGAAGTAACGACTGGGGAACAAACTTGCCCCTTGTTGCACCCCAAAATTTGACCAACATTTATTTACCTGTCAAGTGTTTGAAAGTTGATACCTTCATCAGAAAGTTCAGAAGAATTGGTTGAAACCAGGGTTGTGTGCTTCATAGCTTGAGAGTTGTGGGTGCTCCTCAGATGATTCTGAGACTTTGAGAATGAATTTGATGCTTTGAGAAAGGGTATGAGATGTCTTGATAGCCATCATGAAGCCCAGAGAAGTCATTATGCAAGAATTCAGAAGATTCAACCATGAATGGTAGAATTAGGATTTTGATTGGGTCAACCCTAGGATAACTGAAGATTTTGAGAAGGTTGAGACTTAATCCAAGGGCCATGAGATCATGGAATGATGCATGGAGATGTTATAAAGATGATTCCTAAACCAACTCATCATGATTGAAGAGTTTGAGAAGTTTTGAGTTAGGGTTTCTGAGGGTTGCTAGTGAAAAACCCTAATTTGATCCCTATCTTCCAAGCCGTTTTAGCTCAAGATGTGATTGATATCTCATCTTCCCCACAACATTAATGTTGTATAGCTTGTTCATAGCTTTAATTTGAGTGGTAGAAGTCCTTGATAGGAGTTACAGAGCTCAAGTTATGGTTTTGACAAATTACAGGTCAGCTGAGGTGTGTGAATCTGGGTCCTTGAAAGTCACCCAACTTGCAGACAACTTTTTCCCTAGTAGGATGATTCCTATGATTTCTTGATCAACATGAATGTTGAAGGGCATCTTCTTAGCTTTCTATAGAGTACTAGAAGTCCTTGATAGGATTTGTAGAACTCAACTTATGGTTTGAACAAGACAGGGGTATTTTGGTCATTTGGCAGTTATAGGTCATTTTAAGCAAAGGCCATATCTCCTATTTCCAAGCCTCAAATGAAAAAACTCAAAACATGAAAGTTGTTCAAAATGGGATTTTAAGTCTAGAAAAGAGGTCATGAGTTGTTGAAAGAGCTTGTAGAAAGGATTTTCATGATTGGGTAAAAATGACCTAAAAATGGCTTATAAGTTTAAAAAGTTGAAGTTGGAAATTGGTTTAGGAGATGTACAAATCCAAAATGGGTCATCCAATATGTCATTTTGACTCCAAACAATATTTTAAAAACAATGGTTCAAGTATAATTTTGATTTGAAGCTTAGAAATGGGGGTTACTTTGTAATTCTCATTCTTGCATAATAAGGCAACTTGATAAAGCTTCACCAAAGGCAAGGAAGTGCATGTTTTTCACTCATTCTTTCTCAATATCTCTTGTAAGGAGATTTTAAAGTCAATTTGGCAAGCCTAGGGCATGAGATAATGGATATCCAATGTATCATTTCATGAGAAGTTCTAAAACTTTCCAAATGATTCCACAAGTTTCTAGATGTATCTAGATCATTCTTTTGATTGCTATAAGAAGGGTGAATCACAATGAGGCCAGGGTTGGTGATAATTGTTGGTGAGTGGTGAGGTTAGAGTGTAAAAAAGTGAGATTCTTCCATTTGCAATTTCACATCAAACCTTCATTCTCTGCCATTTCCATTCTTTTCTCCTCCACAAACATATTCTTCTGATCCTTGTGATTGATTGCATACTGAGATAGAGGAAGATCCATGGAGGTTTGAAGCTGTTTTAAAGAATTTGCAAGAAGTGCATATTGAGATCAAACACAAGATTCAAGCCTTGTTCATCCATCTTTTTGCATACAGAATTCATATCTGCCATTGGAGATCAATCAGGGAAAGTTGCAAGCACTGAATTGTAGTGAAACCACATCCACCATTAAAGTTTGACAGGTTGGTGATTTTACTCGTATCACCTTATTTATGTGCATTCCATCATAGTTCTAGGTTTAGACTGGTTAAGCTAGGGTAGAGGACTATATTCTGAGGATTAGAGGAAGGTCTATGAAGTTTCATGGCAGGGTGTTGATTCTTGGAAGAACAAGAACAAGCTGTTCAGTGAGTGTTAGCATGCATGGTATAGTTCAGAATGGTTAGGGTAGCGTGTAGAACAAGATTATATCAATGGATTTGAGTTACATCAAGATTGATAGCAGAGGAAAGAATTGAAACCCTAATGTTAGAGCTCTCTGTTAGGACGATACAAGAGGTTTCAGGGACAACTATTGGTATCATTGTGTTCAGGGTGATTGGTAGACCAAATTTGCTTTTGGAATTTCTTGATTTCATCCAGCCATCAGTGAGAACGAGCTTGAAGAAGATCCCTGCATGGATTAGGGTTTTCTGAAAACCCTAGGGTTTGTTTGGAGACGATGAAGCGCCACCGTTGGATTGTCTCAGATCCTTGACTAATTCAGATGATCGCACGGCTCCAATTCGGTTTCAAAAACGGAGGGAAGACTGAAGTGCATGAAACGCAGCGTTCAACTAATCCAAACGCACCGTTTTGGTTAATTGATAGAACTGGGCTTCAGCAATCCGTTTCTATCCACACCTCCCATATTCCTGGCCCAATCAGAATGAATTGGGGCGCCCTACTTTTGACACCCCCTCCCCTTTATTTCTTATATTCTTTTATTTTAATTTCTTTTATTTTCTTGCATTTTGAAAAATTCATATAAAATCCAAAAATCAATATTTTTCATTTCTTCTTTTTTTCACATATTCATGATTTTGTCTAGAAAATTAATAAAAATAAAAATTCCATTTTATTTTTAGTTTAGTATTTTTAGCATATTATTTTTGTAAATAGTCTTTTTAATAGGTTTCAGTTGATACCCAATTTTGTACAATTGGTTTTAGGACTTTCCCTTAGGATTTTTGAGCCATTCTTTTTGGCATAGTTAGGTATTGAACCCTAGTTCATGTAGGATTTAATTCTCAATTTGTAGATTAAAATTTGATGTAGTTTGATTGTTTGACATTTAGGTGCTCAAATTAGGGTTTTAGGTTGTATAGATAGACTTGAACAATTTTGTTTTGGGGTTTATAGGCCAAATTAGTATATGGGGAATATATGGGTTAAGGGTAAGTATGTATAGAGTCCCCTAGAATTTTACTAGAATATTGTATGGTGTTTTAGTATTTTTAACTGATTTTTAAATGTATGGCTAGCATGTGTGTTGCTTGAAGGCCTAATTTGTATTGTTGTGTTTGTTTTTCTTCTCCTTTGAGTGTGTGAGCTTTGAAGATTGAGTTGAAGACCTTGTGGATCATCATTGAAGCTTTGAAGACCTTGCAGAGGAGTTTAGCTAGCTTTTGTTGTTTTGTTTATAGGATCATAAGTGCCTAGGCAGAGCCTTAGATAGAATGCTGTTATTCAATAAACAAGGAGTGTCCTGTTCACCTCCTTCCTTCTCTGTGACATAAAGTCCCTTAAGGGTATTCACCTCTCTCCTTGGGAGGGATTAGTGACCTTACCCTTTGAGGTAGAACTTTGAGAGAGCCTTTCCCTTTTGTGTTAAGTCCTCAATGGCATCCTTTGGAGGTCAGTGAGCACTTTAACATCCTCACCTCATCTTGTTGACTGAATCTTGCTTGCTGGAGCATTTGAGCCATTGGAGATAGAAGAAGAAGCTTTGGAGAGGATGATTCCTTGAAGATCAAGTTGATGCCTGAAGATCCCTGAGGATAGTGAAGCCTGAAGGTGGAGCTGATCAAGAAGCTGGAGCTTAAGGGAGAAGATGAGTTGATACTCATGTTGTAGGGTTGATACCTGGAAAGCAAGTGATCTCTGAAGTCTGAAGTCTGAAGACTGAGCTGCTGCTGAAGGAGCTGAGGCTTTCTTCTGTTTTTCTTTTCTGTATTGTTTGTTTTGTTTGATTTGTCTGTTGCATTAGACTAAGCTCATCTAGAATAAGTTCAGTCTGAGAGCATGATTGCATTAGAGGTTGAGTTGCTCCCTCTGCTTGTATTTTTACTGCTTGGCTTTGCTTGCGGGTATTCGGTAGAGCCCAGCTCCCTTGCCCATGTATTTATTTTGCTTGATAGCATGATTTCATTTCTATTGAGAGCCCTTACAAGGTCTTCAAATGTTTCTAGGTTGATGAATAGATGCTCCAAACAACCTCCAAGCAAGCTAGTGGACAAAATGCCTTGTAAATGAAGGAAAAACTCTAAAATCCAAAGATTTCAAAGACCAACTCACTCAAACCTTGTTACATAAGTGTGGAAGTGATTTGGATAGCTTCAATACATCATATTTGATGTGTTTGAAGTGTTTCTTGAGTTGGAAAAAGTTTGGAAATGGTTTTGGAAGGTGTTTTGCAAAAATAGATTTTGAGGGATTTTGGAGACTTAGTGAGATTTTGCAAGAATTTGGTGATTGTTAAGGGAGAGAGTTCTAGATGGTTTATAGAATGGAACTGGTGTGTTTGTGATGTAGGAAGTAAGTTCTATTTATAGCCAAAGGCCTTGGATCAAGGTATGGGCAAAAGTGAAGCAATTGCAAATTTTAACCTTCCATCATGAAAATCTTTGAGTTTTCCAATGCAATCTTCATACTTGTCTTTAAGCCACTCTACTAAGATATTCTCCATGCCCTATATATTTTTTTCATCATGCTTGATAGGTTAGGAGGTGACTTGTTGAAGTAAAGTTGATGATTTGACAAGGGTAGCCACCTTTTTTCTCTTTCTTCACTATTCACTTTTGCAACTTGCATTAAATAATAATTTCCTTTGATCTTTGTGCCATTTTCGTGGGAATTGATATTAAAAATGTTCATTATCAATGCAAACATCATAAATGAGGTTTAGTCTTTGATTAGCATCGATTTGGAGAGGTTTTGGAATAAAAAAATTCATGCTGACCTAGTTTTGCGAATGTGAGTTTTTGCCAACTTGTGGATCTTGGTGCTCTCTAACCAGGAAGATTTATGGAACCCACTTGTACTTTTTAAAAATCCTCAATTAGGTACTACAATATTTATACTTGTGTTAGGAACTCATTCCCTTTAAAACTAGGTCAAAAACCCTTGTGTGGTTAAGGAGTTATGACTTTGCCCTTTTGAAAACCTTAATTTCCCAACTTTTCGATTACTTATCAATTCTTGATCCAATGGTCACAAATATTCATGGGTAGGTGTAAGATGTCATCAGGACCATTTTTGATTCCCATCTTGAGGTCAAATGCCTCATGAGTGAAGAGTTGACTTTTCGGTCAACCGAACGATCGATCGGTGGCTACCGAGTCAACTGTTGATGTTCCGGGTATTTTGAGGCCTTGAAACTTATTGAGTAGACTTTACTAAGCCATAGGAACCTCATGGACCATTATCCCATCATTGGAACACCTTTTAAATCAAAAGTCAAACTACAGTTGACTTTTCCTGATCGAAAACCGTAATCGGGTATCCTGAACTGCACTGTTCTCAATTCCTAGGTGACAACCTCAAATTGGATTCATAATTGATCCAATGGAATACATTTGATGATATGGAGACTCAATTCAAGGAGAACCAATCCAAAACGTTGACTGATTAACCCTCGAAGCCTCGATTTTGGCTGTACAAAACCCTGATTCCTGTATCTTGACAAAGACAAACTTAAAATAGGTTATGGTTAGATAATCGAATGAATATGATCCTAAAATGATGATGAGGATCTAAGGGTTCAAAATTTGGGGTGCAACAGTAAGTAACCTGTTACACGAGTTGCTAGGCCAACCATAACAGCTTGAAGTTGAAATGTGAATTGTTAGAAGGTACTCCTCCATGGCAGCAGGCCGCGCGTTTGATACCGAAGGCACCAAATACCGAAATCTTACAAAACCCCAGCGGATGCTGCTAACACTTCAGTGTCAGAAAGCCAAAGATATGAGGGATTCTTTTTCCTGATCAAAAGAACAACGCAATAAACCTGGTAAATTAAAAAGAAAGAGATGAATGTCAGAACTTCAGTCTAGAGGTGAATCACTTCAAAATGATAATCAATTAATATCGTAATCATGAGAAAGATAAAGAAGAACCATCGGATCACAAAGAAAAATCATGGTTTTTGGAATACTTTTACCAATAGAAGCCAGTATCGAATCGCTATTGCCGGTGAGAAATCCTGAGACCATAAATCTTCAGTTATCTTACTAAGGCAAGATTAAGCTAAAATGGAATTAAAGCCAAACCGAAACTCGAAGGAAGTTGTACTCCACAGCCACGACTTCGTGTTGACTCAAACCAAGCCTCCTTCCTAGCAAAACCAGTTCAAACGTCTTACGTCTTAAACAACAAAAGAAATCGGACAGAGGAATTTAGTTCAAGTGTGTCTGAAATTAGTAATGGAAAGCAGGGTCGTACCTCGAACACAATCAACATTTGAGGGCCTTTCTTTTTCTCCTTCAACACTTAGTATCATATCCAACGCGTACCAGGACCTTCTGCTACCCTCGCTTATCCCAACAGACAACATCCTCAGTTGCAGTACTGCATTGAAAAAAGAGGAATTAAGAACTCATTACTGATAATCTGATAAGAAAATCAAGAACAGTTACACATTTACCAGTTTGATCATATGAGGAGGCGTAAGTTAACTAACCCCTGGTTGATTTCAAAAGAACCTAAACATTGATGGATTTGTTCTCCGTGAGGAAGTACAAGAAGCAACCACTTTAATCCTAAACGAACTGATGAAGACGAACCGCTCCACTCGGATTGCGCATTTGTCCCAACAGATAGCGATTTCCCATTTCACTAACAATACTTTTTTGATGGTGATCATTAGCAGGCGCTGTCTCTAACCTGTCGAAATCAAAGAATACATTAATCAAGTATCTTCCAGGTGGTTGTCAACATTGAAAAGGAAGGTTCCTTAGTATGTTCGCGGACAGGGCAAATTAAAGCTGGAACATATTGATTATGCCATTTCAAATATTTCCAATAATTGGCAACGCATTTAGCAGCATTCAAGATAGTTGATTCACAGCGAAAATTCGTTAAACATACAGTCAACATCAACCCCTCAGCCTAAAACCAATTTAATAACTTTCCAAAACCAATCCAGGCATACTCATACGAATTTGGAAAGGAAATCATGAGGCTTTAACAGAAATCCTGAAATTGATTAGAGTAAGGGGTCGTAAGGCTATATAAGGGTGAATCATGCACACGTAAGGACGAAAATAGACAGTAATATATTGACAAACATAAACCCCAACACACAAAAATCAGAAAACCAAATCAGATAAGCCCCAAGGACGAAACCCTAAGTTCAAGTTGAGAACTTATCTCTTGTTTCGCCACCGTTGAAATCTGCGTCGCCGGAACCACCACGAAGCCCTTGCCGTGAAACCACCTTCATCGTCGGAAAACCCTCGCACCATCCGCGAATCATCCCCCGCAGGGAAAGCGACTGAGCCCTCATCGCTTTCACACTCGTCGTCAACCATCCACGATCGTCGCCGTTGGAGCTTCCATTTTCCGCCGTCTGCGAATCGCCGTGATTCCACCACCATTTTCAAATATCTGTGAAGGAAACAACAGTGAACGTGAGGATTCACTCCACTAACAATTTATCTTTTTATTTGTAGATTTTTGTAAGCAGGAATCGAAGAAGAATGCGAAGACGAAGGAGGAGAGGGACACGGGTGGAATCGACGCTTGGAAGAAGGGAATTAGGGATTTAGGATGTTTTTTTTCTTCTGCAATTTTTTTCCTTACCATGTAATCGTATGTAAACACCTACAGACACTATAATGCACCCTCACATACACAACCCTCTGATCTCCAACGGATCAGATCGGACGATCCACATATTGCACCCCAACCGTAAGCCATACGTCTGCGCCGCACCTAATCACTCGCCCAGCTTAACTCTTAATTAATCCCTAATCGAATCATTAGCCACCTAATCAATCTAATTAATTAATTATCAACCTTAACCATCTTTTATAAAAATATAAACTAATAACCAGTATTTAAAATCAGTTATTTATTAATTATTCCCCTTTTATATTAATAATATAATTTGTTTAAAACCCACTTTTCACATTTAAAATAACTTCTATATAATAAAACAAACCTTTTACCTAATAAGAGTTTTTTATTTATCTCCAAATTAAATTCAAGTAATCTACAATTTAGCAATTTATAAATAAATAAAGCTATTTAACTATTTTAATAGAAATCTATTTTTATAATAACAAACCATTTTCTTAATTAATAAAACCCTTTTATTTTAATAAAATCCTATTTGTTTAAAATCAATCCACATCTAAAATATTTTCGCTAATAAAATTAAATTAACATTTCCCTAAAATCAACTTCACTTTTTATTAAAACTAATTCAACTTTTCTTAAGACCAAATCAATAACAGTAATTTTCTCATAAATTAAATCAATCAACAATGTCAACAAAATAACACAACTTTTCTTAAAACCAATTCAACTCTTTTAAAATCAATGTCGCCTAAAATCAACTCCATGACTTGATCCAATCGTGCACGCTCCCGTCTCCGCACATTCACAATTCACAATTCACACTCACTTAGCGGTTTCATGCGTCTGTGTATGGATTTATTTATCGTCTTTATTTTCTGTAATTTACTTTATTGCAATTTACTTTATCGCATTGCATTCCGTCCAAAGGAAGAACTTGCACGTAACGTAAACCTTGCGCGTATGCATCCCATTTGCATCATTTCCCCAGAATCCTTGATCCCATTCAAGTTGATCTTTTATGTTTAGATCCTACCCCATAGGAAGGACCTTTATCTTTACAACTTAGAATAAACACATTCAACTCAATCAAACATTGTTCAAACACATTAGAGAATAAGATGTTAATCATCTTAAGCGAGATAAAACTCCTACCCCATAACAATTCAATCGATCAATTCGTAGGGACTTTGCCTTAAGAGAGATAGTAGCATACTTGTCGACTAAATTCCGAGTGCTTGAGCCTTTCTCTTAAGACGATGCAAAGACTATTTTCCTACAAAGTTGTGGTGGTTAAATCAAATAATCTCCCTTAAAATGACAACTCATATTTTCTCCTAAAATCAATCAATCAACTACCCTAAACTCGTAGGAACTTTGACCACAGTCAAAGAACTCCTCTAACCCTTTAGGGGAACTACAGATACTCTGATTCCACTCCTGTAAGGACATATAGGCATAAGATGCGACATCTTATCGAGTATACTTAGAAATAAACCCCTAATTCTCTTTTATCTTTAAGCAGATAAACCTTAGCAATAAACAAACATAAAACAAGACGTTCCTGTAGAGTACTACAGAAACTTAGGATGCTAGCACCTTCCCTAAGTTTAACCAACCCCCGAACCTATAACTCTCTAACCTTTGCATGTGCATTGCATTGTGGGTATTTCAATCTTTTTCCCTTCCTTTGGACAAATCAAAGTTCGGTTGCAAATGAATAAGATTCAAGCTCATCAATAGCTTTGTATCCAAATTTCACCGCGATAGAAATGGAGACTTTACTGGGGACTCTCAGTGGTTTCCCTAACTTGTTTATTTTACTTGCTTATTGTTATGTTTTATTATCTGTTTATTTGTATAATTGTTTAATTGTTGCTTTTTGGGATGATCCTTGAGTGGTGAGACAAAGTCCTACATCCGGACTTGAGTGAACTTAAGATAGGATGGTGATATATTAGACGAGGCTTCTAGGGAGTGAGTCTCGACCAAGTTGACTCGAGAATCACCGCTCAGTTGAGACCCTTTCTAAAATAGTTCGGTTGAACGAGTATAGTCGTGAAATTTTTTACTATTTTGATTGGAGTCCATGATATTGAGGACCGTAGTTACCTTTAACCCCACTTTGGCCTTTATTAGGGCGTAGTGCGAGACTATGAGGGAGTAGTCCCGAGATAGTGCTACGCGGTGCTACACTCAAAAGAAGTTCTCTTGAGAATATTATTAACCACCGAGTTAGTCGGGAAATTGATAATATCCGAAAGATGGACTAATAACTTTGGGACCTTCTTAGAACCTTGTTTTGTAGGTACAATCCACCACTAGTCCTTGTCCTTTGGGAATGGGTAGACCCTTTGGCTTCATGCTCGTTGCAAACCTAGGGTCTCCTTTGTTTGTTTATCTTTATGCATCTATGTGCTTACTTGTGTTTGTTGCATTCATAAAACATCATTTTGCATTGGTTTCATGGAATCCCGAGTTTATTTATAAACATTATAGAACCAATAGGGATTACAAAAGAAGATATTTTGAAATATTCTTTTAAGAGTCCTAACTTGGATGACCTAAGGAAGGTAAGGGCATTGATTGAAGAATCAATAAAACTCAAAAGACAAATACAAAAGGCTTCCATTATCATCAATAGAAGTTCAAAAGAAAACTTTCATCAATATTGAAGATCCAAGTAATAAGAGGGTTTCCTTCCTTATTTTCCAACAAGAGATAGAGGATTTATTTTCCTCTATCACATTATCTTCAAGAAGATTCAGATAGAAGAGCAAATAAACAAGCACGATGAAGGACTTCCTTAGGACTTTATTGGCTTTTATTTAGCTATTGGGTTAGGACTCTTATGAGAATGTTCATTTGTAATCAATATCAAAAAAATAATAAACAAGTTTTCTTTGGGTACTCTATGACGTTTATAAATACTTGAGCTCCATGAAACCTTTCGTTTTGCATTCTTGTATTTGCATTTCGCATTTTCGCATCAGCATAACATCCTTTGCATTCCGGGAGGGTCTCACTCTTGCTTCATCTTCACAGGCAAACTGAATCACCAGTACAACACTTGAGCCAGTCGACGCCAAAAGATGGATCAATTGGAACAAGAGAACATAGTGCTCTGTGACGAAGTTGCAATCCTGAAGGAAAATTTGGAAAGATTGAATGGTTTAGTCGAAGCTCTGTCCAACCAGTCTGCACCCAACAATCAAGAAGTTCAGAGGACCGTCATCTCCGAAGTAGTATCAACACCGATCCCAGTGGTATCTACTATTGCTGAAGTGACCTACAACATGCCGCCCGGTTTCCCGTGGGGAATGCCTCCTCATTTTACTCTGGCCGGTTATCGTCCTCCTATTCCCGAGGTCCCTGCAATAACCACTGTTCAAACCATTCCTGCAACTGCCGTAATGACCACTGCACCTCCGCATGTGAACACTGTTCCATATATGTTGGGTGAGCCAATTCTCCATAGGACACCCAGCGAAACTGTGGGTTTTGAAGAAAGGATGGATGGTTTTCAAGACCAATTTTCTGAGATTCAGAAGGAATTAAGAGCCCTTCGTGGGAAGGATTTGTTTGGGAAGAGTGCTTCTGACTTGTGCATGGTTCCGAATGTCAAGGTTCCGCCAAAATTTAAGGTCCCTAATTTTGAGAAATACAAGGGGAACACCTGTCCTCAGAGTCATCTTATTATGTATGCTAGAAAGATGTTTGCCCAAACTGACAATGATCAATTACTCATTCATTATTTCCAAGACAGTCTAGTAGGCTGATCGCGACTTTCTATGTCTAATACAACTTAACTGCAAGTGCACAATCTATCGCGTAGTAATAAAAGATATCGATCCCACAGGGACTCGTAATCAAACTAGTGTTCTCGGGAGTTACTATGTTTAGCTAGGTAGATAATGTTTAAGGGAATAAGATTGTCACTAAAGGTAACTAAAAATGTTACTTAAATTATAATTACGTGAATCGATATGCAGTAATTATGTTCTTCGGGGATTTGACAAGTTACCGGTATATGAAATATTTTTCAGAGTTTATTTAAGCAGAAAATAGTGATCTGAAGACTCTCGTCTCACGATGGTTATTGACGCTAATCATAATTCTAAGGGCCAAACGTACGCTTTCGTGTCCCATTCGGGGTTAAAACTATTTTTTGGAAATCTCTAAGTTCTAATTCATTTTAAAGTGCTTTCGCTGTTATTAAAACAAATGACTAGTGTTTACTATCTGGTCTTGCCGCAACTTTCGCTTGTTGGTTCGTACCTTAATTAATTTCCCACTTTCGTGGCAAAACTACTTTTAAATAAATTCTCGCTTTCGCGACGAAGTTTATTCAGTAAATAAAATTAAACACACAGACCATAAACAACTTTTGAAAAAGAAAGTTTTCAACCGGTTATTATCAAATCCCTTCCGAATTATTATTACATATCGATTACTTTGATTTAGCTAGACATGGATTTGGGAAAGGCAAAACATAAATAGGAACAAGGAATAATAACATGCGTCATAACGAAAACGGAAATTGCGATTAAAATTAAAAACCTGTAAATATTCCAATTGACCTTTGGGCAGATCCTCCACAAATGTTGGCAGGATTCTGGTCTTTATGCCAATTGATTGTACAAGGGAAATAGGAATTACAGAAGAAATGAAAGGCAACAAAAAAAATAGAAAAGAAATAAAACTGAACTTTTGCTCTGGAAATGAAATTGGGCAGCACTTCGTTGTCTGAATGCGGCTCCTTTCTCAGCTCCCCTCCTTCCCTTTTTATAGAAATAGAATTATAACGGTTATAACTTGAAGGTGGTGGACTTTGAGGCAGAAATATCAGGGAGTAGTGGTCCACTATTTGGGACTTGGAACTGCATCTTGCACGTGTATTTGAAGTTGGGCGTTTTTGCCTGCATGACGGTCGTCACAGCAGCAAAATATGCATTCTGCGTTTTTCATGTTGTTTTCATCTGGTTTTCGTCCATATTTCATCTGTGATTGCTTCTTTTCTTCATATTGCCTTGTTTAGACATGATCATCAAATACCTACAAAGTATCAGACAAATAACACGGAAAGAACCCGAAATCGGATCGAAAATAGTCAAACATCAGTTGAATTATGCATCAATATATATATATACGATTTCGTGTTATCAAACTCCCCTAAGCTTGAATCTTTTCTTGTCCTCAAGTAAAACAGGAAAAAGTCGGCAAACACGAGGCAGCTTCTTCGTTCGCAAAGTTGGGAAAAACCGGGACTCTTAGTAAGAACAAAACGAGTATGGTGACGACACTGGACTACAAGTCTTCGGAGGTCTCCTTCTTATGCAAATCGGTCCCAGTCATGTTACTGTAGCTTGGTGTCAAGGTTCTCGCGTCAAGTTCACCCTGTTTGTTCTAGCTCAATCACATTAAGCCCGTTGTCCATACACTTTCATGGCAAGTCGACCTGTTAGTGAATATGATCTCATTTCTGTTTTGATCTTTTTCATTGATCATAAGCTTGTATCATTGATTTTTCAATGAGTTTTCGTGCCGTTGGGCTAAATGCTCGGGTGAGGAGCACCTAACTTAGAAGGAAACGTGTCTTTATATTCGGGCTGTATAGCTTTCTTTTCATGATTTTTCATCTTTTTGGAGATCATACACTTATTTGCATTGGTCGCTCGCTTAGAAGTGTTTTAGGATGGTGCTGACTGCTAGTATAAACTACTTGGGGCTGAGTTTGCGTAGACACTTGAAACTTTGGTACACGTAGGTAGTGAAACCGACTCGCATAAACCGGAGATCTAAGGTGTCAGGACGGTACTGGTTTTGTTAGAATTGTCGTCTCCTCGGAGTTTCAAAACTTGGTTTGAACTTGGGCGCATTCTCGTGATGCTTTTGCTTTTGAGGAACGAACGAAATTTTTTTGTTTACGCCGAATAAAGTGGGGATGTTTGCGTAACGGGAAAAAGATATATAAAAGAGCTTTTATTTGCTAAAACGTGAAAATGTTCGAATAGAAATTACGGAATTCAAAGTACAATGGAATGGGAAATAAACGCTCCGCTCCCACACTATCTCAATCAGTGTCCCCACTGATTTGAAAGAATGCGAGAGGGAGATACAACGGAAATGAAAATACAAAGAAACTGAAAATATAGTAAATAAATAAGGAAAATGGTAACTAATCACGGCCTCTGCCTCGGTCACGTCCTCGCTCGCGTCCTCTGGCTCTGACTTGGTCGACTCGGTCCTTAAAACTCATTGCTCCGGTATGATAGACATAGTCGCGGAGTCCTTCGAACTGCAAGGTCAGATTCGCCAAGTTCTCAGTAATGGTTTCTTGGCCGGTTTGGAGTTGTTGCATTTGGGTCTGATGCCAAGCTTCGAACTGCTCTGCTCGCTGATTCTGCTACTGCATCATAGCGAGTATCTGGGCCTGCTGGTCGAGAGAGCGGCGGAGGTCTTCTTCTGAGTAGTCGGGCTCCGGACGATGGCGGCGGCGGCGGTAGGATGTACCTTCGGGAGGAAGAGGTTGCGATGCCTCCGGTTGCTCTGGTCTGTCCAACTCAGCTTGGATTTCGTCATCAGAACCTTGGGTGTGGCCCTGAGTTGGAGCAGCGGCAGCAGGAGGGGCAGTGAGGTCAAATAACTAATTGGTACGATCCTCTGGGTGCATCCGGGTGCGTGATGGAAGGATGATGCTTCGGACGATCTTGCCACGCACTACCGGGTGGTATTTGCCATCGGCTCTGGAGCGGATGAGGTGAGAGGCTCTGCAGTGGTCGGTGTCGAGGAATACCGAGGGAATGGCATGGAGATGCTGGAGGCGGTCACCGAGGTTCAGCCCAAGTGCAATGGCAGTGACAATCCCGCCAAAGTAAAATGGCTTAGAGCCACGGTTACAGTTGGCCTGAATGTGGGCTAGTAGGAACGGGGCGGCGTTGATGGGCTCGTTGTTGAGGACACAGCGGAGAAAGAAGAGCTCCTTCGAGTTCACCTTATGGTTGCTGTCCCGGGCGAAAATGGTGTTGCTCAGTGCTCGGTGGAAGTACCGGATGGTCGGGTTGTGGATATGCGTTGCGTGCAGAGAATCCCAACCATCGGCATTGATGCCAGTTAACTGGTACCAGAGCGCGAAGGCTTCGTGCTGGAACTGTTCGGTGAGGCGGCGGTGAGCATTGTCGCCTCGAGGGAATTGTAAGATGGCGGCAATCTGGTTCTGGTTCACTTGATAGTTTGTGCCGAACATCCGGAAGCATGCGGCACCGGAGTGTTGGCTGAGGTCTCCGCTGGAAGTGACGTAGGTGAACGAACTTAGGAACTCGAGGGTGAGTTGTTCGTACGTCGACTGTGGATTTGTGCAAAGGTTCCAGATGCCGGCTCTTTGAAGCATCCAAGTGACGCCGTAAAGGAGTCCGAGCTCCGTGAGCGATGGGATATGTGGATAGTGGGTCGGCTGTAGCGACCGTTGATGGAATGTGATATAGTTGGCCCGCTGTCTCTCTTCGGAGTCGCTGTCGCTGAACACAATGTTGCTGAGGTCTGGGGTTTCGTTGTTTCTCGCCATTGTTGGAGGATTGAGTTGGTTCTGTGGAGTGGAAAAATGTGACAGAAGTGTAGTAGGAAGTTGAGATGGGAGTTGGAATATATGGTGCAAGGTGGGGAAAACGAAAATTGGGAGTGCGGTGTGAGTTGCTGATGATTGGAAGTTGAAAGGAGATGAGTGGGAGAGAAAATGCAACCCCTGTTATATCAGATAACAGTTTTGGGCTCGTGACGGTCGTCACCCGCGTGACGAGCGTCAGGCTCCTGTGACGGTCGTCACACCAGCAAAATCTGCAGAACGCAGAATTTTGCTTTGGGGGTGTTCTTGCAATGATATTTAGGCCTATAAATGATATGGCAATGTATTATATCGGCCAATAAACAAAGAATAACGTAAACAACACAGAATCAATGAATAAAGAATAAAATAGAAATATCATGTAATTGAAATGATTGTTTGTAATGTAATACATAAGGGAAATTAATAATGCAAAAATCGAAAGAATTCAAAACGGACGGAAAACAGAAAACTAAACTAACTAAACTAAAACTAATATCTAGTCTTTTCGTGCCTTCAATTCATCGAACTTCCGTGCGTAGTAGTCGAGCTGGTCACAGACTAAGTCCATGAAGACTATGAGTTCGCTGTGTATGCCTGTGATGTCGTCTTTTACAGTAGTCAGAGCTGCGTCGACGTTGTCCAATCAGAGCAGAACAATATCCATTTTGTCAGTGGTCTCCTCAGGAATGGGCTCAGGATATGTGTTGTAGTGCGGAGGAGGTATTGGATGCTATTAGTGATTCCGAGTTTCTCCATGGTAGACTTATCATAATACAACGTTAAGGCTAGTTCTCTCTCAATCAATGCTTCAAATCTTGCCTTTTGAGCTAGTCCTCGAAAATGAACCTTTGTGAAGTCGTACGCGGCCATACTCGCAGGTAAATCGGAGAAAAATAGGAGGAAGGTTTAAAGACTTTTAAAATCCTGAAAAGTTTAAAACAGAAATTTGAAGTCAGGATTTTTAAAAACTAAAGGCGGTAAAAACAAAAGATAAAAGAGAAAAATAAAATAAAATATGAAAATAAAAGAAAGTAAAAATAGTAGCAATTTTAAGTTTAGAATTTTTGTTAAAGTTTCAAAGTAGAATTTTAAATAAAAATGAGAATGAAATACAGTAACGAGGAAAATGCGGGAAAAATTGGGTTGCCTCCCAATAAGCGTTGTTTTTAACGTCTAAAGCCTGACGATAGCTTGGTGACAAGCTATTCGGGTTTTTGAGCTGGAAGCTCAAGCAATGCTATACTGCAGACTTGAGGGCTGTTTTCGTTCTTATTATAATGTTTTAGACGTTGCCCGTTTACGATAAACGGTGCATTCGTCTTATCGGTAATTTCAACAGCTCCACTCTGAAGTACTTTAGTCACTTCATAAGGTCCTGACCACCTAGATTTTAGTTTACCTGGGAAGAGTTTTAATCTTGAATTAAATAGCAGTACGATGTCTCCCACACTGAATTGTTTCTTGACTGAACGTTTATCATGCCACTTTTTAGTTCGTTCTTTGTAGATACGGGCATTTTCGTAAGCGTCCAATCGAAGTTCTTCTAATTCGTGTAAGTTCAAGATTCGCTTTTCTCCTGCCTCGGTGTAGTTGAAATTGAGTGTCTTAATGGCCCAGAAGGCCTTATGCTCTAATTCTACAGGAAGATGGCAGGATTTACCGTAAACTAATTTGTAGGGTGTAGTACCTATTGGTGTCTTAAAAGCGGTCCTATAAGCCCATAAAGCTTCATTTAGCTTTGATGACCAATCTTTCCTAGAGGTAGCGACAGTCTTTTCCAATATCTGTTTTATTTCCCTGTTCGAGACCTCTACTTGTCTGCTGGTTTGCGGATGATAGGGTGTAGCTACTCGGTGTCGGACTGCATATTTAGAAAGAAGTTTATCAAATATTCTTGATATGAAGTGAGATCCGCCGTCACTAATGGCGAGTCTGGGTACACCGAATCTAGGAAAGATTGTATTTTTGAAGAGTTTGATTACTACTCGTGCGTCATTTGTTGGAGCAGTAATGGCTTATATCCATTTAGACACATAATCTACCGCGACGAGTATGTAGTTATTACCAAAAGAAGGCGGGAATGGTCCCATGAAATCTATTCCCCATACGTCGAAGATTTCTACCTCTAAGATTCCTTTCTGAGGCATTTCATCGCGTCGTGAGATGTTACCAGTTCGTTGGCATCGATCACATTTTAGCACAACGATGTGAACGTCTTTCCAGAGATTAGGCCAGAATAAGCCGGCTTGGAGAATCTTAGCGCACGTCTTGGATGTACTAGCATGACCACCATATAGTGCTGAATGGCATTGGGAAATGATATTTTCTATTTCTTCCTCTGGGACACAGCGACAGTATATGTTGTCGGCCCCTCTCTTGAAGAGTAGAGGTTCGTCCCAATAATAGTGTTTCAGATTGTGGAAGAATTTCTTCTTTTGCTGATAAGTGAGATCCGGTGGAAGCACGCCTGCAGCTAGGTAATTAACGATGTCAGCATACCAAGGTAATGTGACTTGGGCATAAACGGCTTCTACGGCTTTTTCGAGTTTTGAATCTTCCGAGATTAAGTTAGGCATGTCACTTTCTAATTTGGCTATCATATGTTCGTACGGGAAATCGTCATTTATCGGTACTGGTTCAGGTTTGATGCCTTCTATTCGGGATAAGTGATCTGCAACAACGTTCTCGGTTCCTTTCTTATCTTTGATTTCAAAGTCAAACTCTTGCAGTAACAGGATCCATCTCAATAATCTTGGTTTGGCATCATTTTTGCTTATTAGGTACCTAATGGCAGCGTGGTCTGTGTATATGTTAATTTTTGCTCCTACTAAGTAAGAACGGAATTTGTCAAGCGCAAATATAACTGCTAGAAGTTCCTTTTCCGTTGTGGCGTAGTTCATTTGGGCAGGATCTAAAGTTCTACTGGCATAGTAGATGGCATGGAGTTTCTTGTCCTTCCTTTGTCCTAGAACTGCGCCTACGACATAATCACTCACATCGCACATGATTTCGAACGGTAGTCGCCAATCGGGTGGTTGCATAATCAGTGCGGTGATAAGGGCTGATTTTAATGTTTCAAATGCTTTTAGACAGTTGTCGTCAAAGACGAACTCAACATCTTTCATCAACAGGCCGGTCAAAGGTTTTGTGATTTTTGAAAAATCTTTTATAAATCTTCGGTAAAAACCGGCATGTCCTAGAAAACTCCGTATTTCTCGTACGGATTTTGGAGGTTGGAGATCTTTTATAATCTCTATTTTAGCTTTGTCGACCTCAATTCCTTTATTTGATATGACATGTCCTAGAACTATTCCTTGTCGGACCATAAAATGGCATTTTTCCCAATTTAGGACGAGGTTCACTTTTACACAATGTTCTAATACCATTTCTAAGTTTTGTAGGCATCCTTCGAAACTTTGTCCACATACCGAGAAATCGTCCATAAATACTTCCATGATGTCGTCTCTGAAATCTGCGAAGATTGCCATCATGCATCTTTGGAAGGTTGCTGGAGCATTACAAAGTCCGAACGACATTCGGCGGTAAGCAAAAGTACCATAAGGACAGGTGAATGTAGTCTTTTCTTGGTCATCAGGATGAATGGGAATTTGGAAAAATCATGAATAACCATCTAGATAGCAGAAATATGAATGTTTGGCTAATCTTTCCAACATTTGGTCTATGAAGGGTAACGGGAAGTGATCTTTTCGTGTGGCCTTGTTAAGCTTCCTATAATCAATGCACATCCTACTTCCAGTCACGACTCTTTTTGTTATTGATTCGCCTTTTTCATTTTTAACTACTGTGACTCCTCCTTTCTTTGGTACGACATGAACTGGGCTGACCCATTCACTATCGGAGTTTGGATAGATGATTCCTGCATCTAGCAATTTCTTTACTTCATCTCTGACTACAGTGCTTAGGATGGGGTTCACTCTCCTCTGATGCTCTCTAGAGGTTTTTGAGTCTTCCTCTATTGTAATTCGATGCATACAGATTGAAGGGCTTATACCTTTTAGATCGCTTATGTTATAGCCTAACGCGGTGGGGTACTTCTTTAGGACTTCTAATAGTTTTATGGTTTCTAGTTGTCCTAAGTCGGCGTTGACTATCACTGGTCTTTTTAGTTCATCGTCTAGGAATTCATATCTAAGGTTTTTGGGTAGTGTTTTAAGTTCTAAAGATGGGTTCTTCGGACCTGGCATATGGTTTGGAGTCAGTGCTAAGCTTTCGCTTAGGCTGTCGTCTTTATACGGTTTACGCCAATCATCGTCTTCAGAAATATCGGGTATTTGAATCTTTATTATTTCTGAATACATGGTCTCTTCATTTTCAAGTTCTCTTATGCATTCGTCAATTTCGTCTACTAAATAGCAGGTATCGTCTATGGCTGGTGCTTGTAAGAACTTGGTGAGAATGAACTCTATCTTTTCTTCTCCTACTTCGAATGTTAGCCTTCCTTTCTTCACGTCTATAATAGCTCCGGCTGTAGCTAGGAACGTTCTTCCTAGGATAATTGGGGTAACAGAGTCCTCTTTGATGTCCATGATTATGAAGTCGGTTGGGATGTAGAATTGTCCTATGCGTACTGGAACGTTCTCCAGTATTCCGACGGGATATTTTACTGATCGGTCAGCTAATTGTACGGACATTTTGGTTGGTCTTAGGTCTCCCATATTCAGCTTTTTGCATATAGATAAAGGCATAACACTGATACTGGCTCCTAAATCGCATAGAGCTTTGTCTATTACGAACTTTCCTATGATGCAGGGTATGGAAAAACTACCTAGGTCTTTTAATTTAGGAGGCATGCGGTTTTGAATAATAGCGCTACACTCTGCAGTAAGTGTAATTGTTTCGTTATCCTCGATCTTTCTCTTATTTGACAGGATTTCTTTGAGAAATTTAGCGTATGACGACATTTGAGTTATCGCTTCTGTAAAAGGAATAGTGATATTCAATTGTTTAAGGAGCTCTACAAATTTCTTAAATTGTCCTGAAGTTTTGGAGTTTATTAATCTTTGAGGATAAGGGATAGGTGGTTTATATGGCGCTGGAGGTGCTTGAGTTTTTTCACTTGCGGTATCCTCCTTCTCGTTGTCTTCCTTCTTCTCTAACTCGGATTCCTTTTTTGCTTGTTCAGTTGGTTTTCGTTGCATGGCTGAGTTTTCGGTCCTCGGATCGATCGGTTCGTCCAATTCTTTTCCACTTCTTAATATGACAGCATTTGCTTGGCCTTTTGGATTCTGTTTGGGTTGTCCAGGAAATGTGCCAGCGGGTGCGGCAGCAGAGGCTTGTTGTTGAGCCACTTGTGATATCTGTGTTTCTAACATTTTGTTGTGGGTGGCTAAAGCGTCTACTTTTTCGGCCAACTGTTTAATTTGCTCGCTAGTGTGTACGTTTTGATTCAGGAATTCTTTGTTTGTTTGAGCTTGAGTAGCTATGAATTTTTCCATCATCAACTCGAGGTTTGATTTCCTGGGTGCGGTCTGAGCAGCAGCTGGTTTCTGATATCCTGGCGGAGCAGTAGGCATTTGCAATGCATTTTCGCTTTTGTAAGAAAAGTTTGGATGATTTCGCCAACTTGGGTTATAAGTATTTGCGTAAGAATTTCCTTGAGCATAATTTACTTGGTCTGGTGGGATTCCGGCCAGCAATGGGCATTCAGGCGCATTATGAGTGGTGATCCCACATAACTCGCAATATGAAGCTACGGCGGCTACATTGGCTGGTGGCGTTACGGTTAAATTATCGATCTTTTGCGTTAAGGCATCTACCTTAGCGTTAAATTTTTCAAGGCTACTTATTTCGTACATTCCAGCTTTAGTTGCGGATTTCTCTGCTTGAGTTCTTTCGCCTCCCCATTGGCAATGGTTTTGAGACATATTTTCGATAAGTTGATAGGCTTCCTCGTATGGCTTATCCATAAGTGCACCGCCCGCGGCAGCGTCTATTGTCAATCTGGTATTGTACAGGAGCCCATTGTAGAAAGTATGGATCGTCACCCAGTTTTCTAAACCGTGGTGAGGACATGCTCTCATCATATCTTTGAATCGTTCCCATGCTTCGTAAAGAGATTCAGTATCTTTTTGTCGAAATCCGTTGATTTGAGCTCTAAGCATAGCAGTTTTGCTTGGTGGAAAATATCTCGCTAAGAAGACGTTCTTCAACTATTCCCACGTCGTAACGGAGTTGGATGGTAAGGATTGTAACCATGTCCACGCTCTGTCTCTAAGAGAGAATGGGAAAAGACGAAGTCTTATCGCGTCTGGAGTTACACCATTTGCTTTCACTGTGTCTGCGTATTGTACAAACTTCGTTAAATGTTCGTTTGGATCCTCAGTTGCGTTTCCTGAGAATTGGTTTTGTTGTACAGCTGACAACAATGATGGTTTCAGCTCAAAATCGTTTCGAGTAATAGCTGGGGCAGCAATGCTACTTCTAGGCTCCATCTGAGATGGAGTAGCGTAGTCTTTCAGAGGTCTGTTCTAAGGTCCTTCGGCCATCTTTGGTTCTTCTTCGAATTTGGGAATGGGAGTGAGAGGATCGGGAATGTTATGTTTGAGTTGGTACTCAATTATGCGACTTCTTAAATGTAAGAAGCGCTCTAGTTCTGCGACTGAAGGTTTTAAGATATTGCCTTGTGGGCGATTACTTGGCATACAATCGACAACACTAGTAAAGGAAAAATGAAAATAGTTAACCTAGTCTATACGGCGTAACAGAAGGTTGCACTATTGACTAAACGGGTCCCCGACAACGGCGCCAAAAACTTGATCGCGACTCTCTATGTCTAATACAACTTAACTGCAAGTGCACAGTCTATCGCGTAGTAATAAAAGATATCGATCCCACAAGGACTCGTAATCAAACTAGTGTTCTCGGGAGTTACTATGTTTACCTAGGTAGATAATGTTTAAGGGAATAAGATTGTCACTAAAGGGAACTAAAAATGTTACTTAAATTATAATTACGTGAATCGATATGTAGTAATTATGTTCTTCGGGGATTTGACAAGTTACCGGTATATGAAATATTTTTCAGAGTTTATTTAAGCAGAAAATAGTGATCTGAAGACTCTCGTCTCACGATGGTTATTGACGCTAATCATAATTCTAAGGGCCAAACGTACGCTTTCGTGTCCCATTCGGGGTTAAAACTATTTTTTGGAAATCTCTAAGTTCTAATTCATTTTAAAGTGCTTTCGATGTTATTAACACAAATGACTAGTGTTTACTATCTGGTCTTGCCGTAGCTTTCGCTTGTTGGTTCGTACCTTAATTAATTTCACACTTTCGTGGCAAAACTACTTTTAAATAAGTTCTCGCTTTCGCGACGAAGTTTATTCAGTAAATAAAATTAAACACACAGACCATAAACAACTTTTGAAAAAGAAAGTTTTCAACCGGTTATTATCAAATCCCTTCCGAATTATTATTACATATCGATTACTTTGATTTAGCTAGACATGGATTTGGGAAAGGCAAAACATAAATAGGAACAAGGAATAATAACATGCGTCATAATGAAAACGGAAATTGCGATTAAAATTAAAAACCTGTAAATATTCCAATTGACCTTTGGGCAGATCCTCCACAAATGTTGGCAGGATTCTGGTCTTTATGCCAATTGATTGTACAAGGGAAATAGGAATTACAGAAGAAATGAAAGGCAACAAAAAAATAGAAAAGAAATAAAACTGAACTTTTGCTCTGGAAATGAAATTGGGCAGCACTTCGTTGTCTGAATGCGGCTCCTTTCTCATCTCCCCTCCTTCCCTTTTTATAGAAATAGAATTCTAACGGTTATAACTTGAAGGTGGTGGACTTTGAGGCAGAAATATCGAGTAGTGGTCCACTATTTGGGACTTGGAACTGCATCTTGCACGTGTATTTGAAGTTGGGCGTTTTTTCCTGCATGACGGTCGTCACAGCAGCAAAATATGCATTCTGCGTTTTTCATGTTGTTTTCATCCGGTTTTCGTCCATATTTCATCTGTGATTGCTTCTTTTCTTCATATTGCCGTGTTTAGACATGATCATCAAATACCTGCAAAATATCAGACAAATAACACGGAAAGAACCCGAAATCGGATCGAAAATAGTCAAACATCAGTTGAATTATGCATCAATATATATATATATATATACGATTTCGTGTTATCATAGGAGTTGCACTCAGGTGGTATATGGGATTGGATAGTGCGAAGATTCGAATTTTCAACGATCTAGGTGGAGCCTTCATCAAGCAGTACAAGTATACTGTTAACATGGCTTCTGACCGTGATCAGTTGAGGGCAATGGCTCAGAAAGGCAAAGAGAATTTCAAGGAATATGCTCAGCGTTGGCGCGAGTTAGCCGCTCAAGTCATACCGCCATTAGAAGAAAAGGAAATGACCAAAATTTTTCTAAAGACTCTAGGTCCTTTCTTTTATGAGAAAATGGTTGCAAGTGCACCCAGTGACTTCACCGAAATGGTAAACATGGGAATGCGCTTGGAAGAGGGGGTTCATGAAGGAATATTAGTCAAGGAAGGGAGTGCTCCCAATAATACTCAAAAGTATGGGAGTGGTTTTGTGAAAAAGAGAGAACATGAGGTAAATGTTGTGCAACAGGGACGATCCAAGAGAAGATATCCGCCATCACATCAGGTTGGTACGGTTTATCAGCCACAACATCAACAAAATCAACAAAATCAGCCATTCAACGATCAGAGTCGTGTACACAAAAGAATAGACTCTGATCCCATTCTGATGACATACGCTGACTTGTTCCCATCTTTGATTCAAAAAGATCACGTCCAGACGAGAGCTCCACCTAAGGTACCCAAGAAACTTCCGTATTGGTACAAAGCCGACAAATTTTGCCCATACCATCAAGGTGCTTCAGGCCACGATATTGAGAACTGTTACGGTTTGAAAGCAGACGTTCAAAGGTTGGTTAAGTGCGGAATTTTATCCTTTAAGGGCTCCATTCCTAATGTGCAAGATAATTCCCCACCTCAACATGGTTCGTCCTCCGCGAACATGATCCAAGGTTATTCAGGAAGCTCATATCAATATAGTGCCTGAAGATGAATCTGAAGGTAACATATCAGACGATTCTGCAAGCTTCTCCATTCCATGCAAAGACTGAATAAAATCCTGAGAAGGGCTCATCAGCGTGTTTTCTTTTTGTTTGCTTATGCGTATTTCATTTCCTTGATTAAGAGCGTGATTGGCTTGTAAGAACTTGTTATTTTGAATAATTAGTGAAATAAAATGTTTGTCTTAAAGAAATCCATTCGTATTCACTCGTAAAATATTCTCCATAATTTATAATGCCGACTTTACCCGATCTCTTGCTCTGATAGAGAATTGGAAGGAGGATGATGAAACAAAACGTAGGATCTCTCGTTGTGTGCTTTCGAATAAAAACCCTACTGATGATGTGAGGCATTCCTGTTTCAAACCTCCTAAACACCAGAAATAGTTAACCTTTCGAACCTGGATGAAGAATCTGTCTTTCCTAAATTAAAACCTCATTTTTAACCTGGGGCAGGGCATCAAAAATGAGCATCTTTCAAAAATTGGGTGGGCACAAATATACTTTGACCCTTTATTCCTCTGCTTTACAAATCATAAACTAAACCCATATATATAGCCCATAAAGTCCTAATTGAAGTAAGATTTAGTTCGAAAGCATACTCGATGAGATATCGTTTCCTGACTCCTATGAGCTATGCTCAAATTTAGTATCGGCCTTATAAATAATTTTAATTCATGTCCTAACTAGTGATTTCGTTCACTAGTCATTGTGATATCTTTTTCAAAAAGACTTCTTTGAGACAAACATATATGTTGTGTTAAAAGTTTCAAAATTAACATTTCTGGCTTGCTAATTTTGCTTGAAAGGTTACGTGAAGGCATCACCGATTAAATTTGAAGACTTTGCTGACCTGGGGCAAGTCATTTTCCAAGAGGTTTGATCCATACAAGTTTGACTTTATCTATAACACAAGTTTGAAGACTCGGTTATACTGTCAATTAGGGGCAGTTACGTCGAGATTCGGCGAATCTCTCCAAGAGTTTGAAAACAGTAGGGCATTTGGATGTCACGTTTTCTGTAAAATCCTCTCAAAACGACCTTTTTTATCGTGAACCATGTGACTTGGGGCACTTGAGAGTCAAAGAGGGTTGTGACAATTCTGTAACGAATATTTTTCAACGCAAGAAAACCCCAGTTGGTGACCTGAGAATTCCCAGTGGTCTGATTAGCTTCACCTCTCCAGCGAAGCGGATGTTTATTTCATCCCCATGAAGCCTAGACTCCGGCATATTCAACAACTTCGTCAACTCAGGTTTCCCCATTGAATGGATATTTCTAGTTAGGACATTGAATGAATATTTCCCCAGCGAACCTGAATAATAAGATGAT
This sequence comes from Lathyrus sativus, assembly GCA_963859935.3. Classification (NCBI taxonomy): domain Eukaryota; kingdom Viridiplantae; phylum Streptophyta; class Magnoliopsida; order Fabales; family Fabaceae; genus Lathyrus; species Lathyrus sativus. Next base: position 928,347,905 of record OZ012735.1, read on the forward strand.
GAAGGAATTGTGCCAGAACTTCAAGATTAAGCATCATTATTCATCTCCCTATCAGCCCAAGATGAATGGCGTTGTCGAAGCGGCCAATAAGAACATCAAGAAGATAGTTCAGAAGATGGTTGTGACATACAAAGACTGGCACGAGATATTGCCCTTCGCATTGCACGGTTATCGTATGACGGTACACACCTCGACCGGGGCAACACCTTTCTCACTGGTGTATGGTATGGAGGTTGTCCTACCATTAGAAGTTGAGATTCCTTCCTTGAGAGTTTTGCTTGATGTCCAACTTGATGAGGGAGAGTGGGTAAGGAATAAGCTGAATCAGCTCAGTTTGATGGATGAGAAGAGATTTGCATCTATCGCATATGGTCGGTTATACTAGAGCCGGATGAAGAAAGCTTACGACAAGAAGGTGCGCCCTCGAAGCTTTCAGAGGGGTGATCTTGTGCTAAAGAAGATTCTCCCACCACAATCCGATCACAGGGGCAAATGGACTCCCAACTATGAAGGTCCATATATCGTTCGAAAGGTCTTCTCTGGAGGAGCCTTACTGTTGTCCATCATGGATGGCAAAGATTTTTCATCCCCTGTGAACTCGGACGCAGTTAAAAAATACTTTGCTTAAAGAGACCCGCTGGACAGAAAAAAGAGAGTCCAGGAAAAAATGGGGCATCCCGGCGAACCAAAAAGAAAAAGAAAAAGGTTCGGGAAAAAATTAGGGATAAAACTGAAAAGATGTACACCCGCGAAGTCGAAAACCTGGAAAGGCGAATTCGGCAAAAAAGGGTATCCCGGTGAATCGAAAACCCGCAAAGGGCGATTCAGGAAAAAGTTAGGGATTGAAAAAGCAAATGACTGCAGTCCGAGTTAGATACTGCATTGATTAGTGGTTTGGGAGTACCTGAGGGTCGATTTTCCAAGTCAATCTCTTCCGAGGATGGAGTATCGGGAAAGCGTCGGAGTTAGGCGAGTCATAGGAGGATCAGCTCATGCTGTTCGTCTGTACCACGTTGCCGACATGTATACAAATTTCTTTGTACCTCTGTACATATTTGTATTTATCTTGTAGCTTCCTCTTTTCAGGAGTTGCATCCATTGTACAAACTTCACCTATTTACAGGCCCATTATCAATAAACGCATACTATTCAGTGCTTGATGTTTGTTTCTTGTTTTAACTTTTACTGTTTTGTTTGTGGAAAACGCCGATGTTTTTGATAAACTTGCACGTGTATAAACTTGCAGGCCTCGGCCAATAATTGTTAAAACTTTGAATTGACTGAGCAATTGTCACAACTATTGGCCTGGATATTTCCTTTGTATAGGATATCTTGTTGTTGCTCATATTTTGCAGGGTCGCTACCTTCGCAGCAAACAGATAAGGGGTCGTGTTTCCCCAGCCAGAGTCCCTTAACGTAGGAGCAGGCTCTAGGTGATTCTATTCCTCCCCAGCAGATGGAAGTCGCGTCCTTATCCCTAGAAGGGTTGGATACGAGCTAGCAAGCGGTCAGACAGTAATGTGCATCCCCAGCGGTGGTCGTGTGTACATTTAATCCCTAGTGAAGATCTCACAGGGCACAACCAGGTTGTCAGTGGTTTTGAAAAGGATTGTCCCCCAGCAGGATTGTTGCTCCCCCAGCGGAGTCGGTTTACCTTTTCCAGCATTTATTTTGCTGGGATATTTCTGTGATACCCGGTTATCCCCAGCGGAGTTGGATTTGTCTTCAGCATTTATTTTGCTGAAGCGATTCTGTATCCAGCCTTTCTCCGACAGCCAGAACCTGCATTTGCATCTTGCCTGCATCATATTTGCATCTATCCAAACGCGTAGCATTTTCATGTCGTATGGAGCATTACACCATTTTCAAACATATGCATTCTGAAACATAAGCCAGGTTGGTTACCTCTTTGTTTTCAAGTGTTTTTCCCTGCAGGTAATTGGAATTCTTGTTCAGGGTGGTTTTCGGATATTCAAATTCTTGACATGAGATATGTGATGATAACGTTCTCCATATCATGTGTCCCCTCATCAGAGTTGCTTGGTTAAGCTTCTTTTCTTCCCCGAAAGAGTTCTAGAAGGCTTCATAATTAGACTTTGGAGTCATCGTCAGAACTTCCCCGGAAGAGTTCTAGAAGGCTTCATAATTAGACTTTAGAGTCGTCGTCAAAATTTCCCCGGAAGAGTTCTGAACGACTTCATAATTAGACTTTGGAGTTCGGCAGAGTTTTCCTCGAGTTGCTGTTATGTCAGCATTAAACGGTTTCATAATTAGACTTTGGAGTTCGTCAAAGTTTTCCTCAAGTTGCTGTTACGTCAGCATTAAACGGCTTCATAATTAGACTTTGGAGTTGTTGTCAACATTGAATGGCTTCATAACTAGACTTTGGAGTTGTTTACAACATTGAATGGCTTCATAATTAGACTTTGGAGTTGTTGTCAGCATTACGCGGCTTCATAATTAGACTTTGGAGTTGTCGTCAGCATTATGCGGCTTCATAATTAGGCTTTGGAGTTGTTGTCAGCGTTACGCGGCTTCATAATTAGACTTTGGAGTTGTTGCCAGACTTTCCCCGCAGAGTTGCTTGTTCAAGTCTTCGGATGCCCAGTACCGCGCTTTTATTTAGTGCGATGCTCGTTTCTTCGGACATGAAAGATCCCGGATAGTACAGGGATGGCGCACTTTAAGTAATGTATGCCCGTTTCTTTGGAAATGGAAGGTCAAAAGATAGTACATTGACATACCGCGCTTTTATTTAGTGCGATGCCCGTTTCTTTGGAAATGGAAGGTCAAAAGATAGTACATTGACATACCGCGCTTTTATTTAGTGTGATGCCTGTTTCTTCGGAAATGGAAGATCTCAGATAGTATGTGGTGATGCGCTTTACGTAGTGCCTGCTTATTGTAGCGTATATTTGAAGTTGACTGTTGATTCAGTGCCTGTGGTGTCACACAGGTGGTTGATGTTGAAATCAGGTTCTGTATCAGATGATTAATCGGTTGTTGCTGTGACAATCAGATTCAATTATCTGGTTTTTATTCCCCAAGCAGTTTGTGCAGTTTATTTCTTCGGTTAGAAAATTTACGGGTTCTTTGGTATTCAACCGTCTTCTACCTCGATTGGCTGAAAGCCGTTCGCTTTTCATCCAGTCAGGTCTAAGCCGCTTGAATAGGGGCAGCTGTTGCACCCCAAAATTTGCCTAATCTTTTTCTTACTTGGTTTATGTTTCATTGCATTAGCATTGCATTGTTCTAACATTTACATAGCATATCATTGTTCATTTGTGCAGGGGATCAATTGTGGTTTATATCAAGAGGAGCCTATCTAGAGGTTTTGTTCAAGCTTAAGAAGTCACCAAGGTCATCAAGAAGAGGGTTGGGTTCTTGAGAAGTTTGTATGTTTGTATATGGTTAATCTCCTAACTTGAGGACCAATTGAAGACCATCAGTGGATTGTGTGGGGCCTTGATCATGAATAGAGTGTGGATAGAGCTCATAGAGTGCCTTGAGGGTCATGAGAGAGCTTAGACAAGTCATTATGCCAAGTGTGAAGAGCCACAGTTGAGGGTGTTGCAACTAGGGTTTTCATCTGAGTAACCTTAAGTCAACTATGCAATTGAAGCGGATCAAAGCTTAATTCTAAGTCTCTGTAATCATGGATAGTTGTGTTGAGATACATGAGGTGATATTCCAAAATCAATTCAAGAAGAGTTCAAAGTGTGAGGAGTTGCTAAATTAGGGTTCTCAGGTAAAATCCCCTACTTAGTGCCTAACTTCAATACCACTTATCTCAAGATGAAAGTTTCATCTCCATTTTTGGCCAACATGAAACTTGTAGATCATGCTATTAGGTTTAATTTTAGTACTAGAAGTCCTCCATTGGATTTATGGAACTCAAGTTACGGTCCAGACAAGTTACAGGTCATCTGAGAAATATGAAATTTGTCTGTGAAAGTTCACCAACTTCCATGGAACTTTTGACCTAGAAGGGTGTTTCTCCTAAACTTTTGGCCAACATGAAAGTTGTAGTTATTGATCTTAGCTTTCCAAATTGTATTAGAAGTCTTCCATCTGATTTGTAGAACTCAAGTTATGAGGATTACAAGTTAGGGGTATTTTGGGAAAGTAAGATTATAGGTCATTTGGCATTATAGGTCATTTTCACTATCTTGCAAGCTTCAAATGAATTTTTTTCAACACAAAACTTGTTCAAAATGACGTTTTTAGGTCAACCATGTACTCATGATGAATTGATTTGGCTTAGGGTGAGACTTGGTTTGAGAAATTTGGCAAAAAGGAGAATTTAAAGGCATTTAAGTGAAAAATTCAAGATTAATTCATTTGTGTTCAAAACAAGGCAAGTGGGTGCTCATTTTAATCATAAAAATCATTCTAAGCACTTTGGCATTATTAGATTTTTCATTTGAGGTCAAATTCATGGTGTTTCTGAAGGTGAGAAAATACTTAGAAGGGGGGGTTGAATAAGTATGACAGAAAATAATCAAAGATAAAAACACAAGTATTTTTATCCTGGTTCGTTGAACTCAACTACTCCAGTCCACCCTTTTCAAGAGTGATTTGCCTTTCTCAACAAGGACTTAATCCACTATTCAAATCAACTGATTACAAATAGCACACCTAAGAACAACTGTTCTTAGTCTTCTTAAGAGCTACTGATCTAACCTAGATCCTCTTAAGGAAAACTTTCTTTACAAATTAATGTAATACAATGAAAGAGTAAAAATTGCTTCTATGAAAGCTATAAACACAACTGTGTTATTTCTCTAAGTTTAGAACAATGTATGAACAGTGAAGAATATGAAAGCTTTTAGCGTGAGAGAGTTCTTGTCAATATTGTTGTAATTTTTTGCACTTGAAGAATGAGCTATGATGTCCTTTATATAGCCACTTGAATATTGGAGAGAATATTTTACCGTTAGAGAAAATATTTCCAATATCAAAATAGTACTGTCCTTTGTACTATTACAGCAGAGAGACGGCGCACAAATAGTGGGTGTAGCAATTGTCTGCTGAGCTGTGATTATACCATATAAGGAATGTACCAGAGGAATAATATTCTTGCAGAGAATTTTGTCTATCCCAATTAAGGAAAGATTTGCTGGCATATTCCAACGGATATATTAAAATATTCTTCTTCAAATAATTCAGATCAACAATCAATATCAGAGTCTTCAGTCTTCAGAACCTTCTGGAAACTTCAGAGCCTAATATGTTCTTCAGATGTTGATGAATCAGAGTCTGGTGCAGCTGTGTGCTTGAAGCGTAACATGCTCTTAGATCAGAGTCTTCACTCAGATCAGAGTCTTCTCTCATTCAGAGTCTCTTCACTCAGAGTCTTCTCTTATTCAGATTCTTGATAATACATGCAGCGTGTTGTATCTTCAGAATCTTGATAACTAAGCTCTTATACTTCAGATTCTTCTAATCTTCAGATGCTCTTGAGCCATTCAGAATTCATTGTTCACATCAAATTTGCTCTTTAAGATTAAAATCTTTTGTGCCTGTAGAAAACAGTTTAGAACAAATTTAGAGAGTATAATTCTTGTATACAAATTATCATTAATGTTATCATCAAAACATAGAGATATTACTAAGACACAATCTGTGCTCTTACAATCTCCCCCTTTTTGATGATGACAAAACATGAGCAATTTGTTCAATAAAAATGAATTAAAATTACTCCCCCTGAGATTAACAATCTCCCCCTGAAATGAATACTCTAATGGAATTAGATACTTCCCTTTCTGGTTGAGTATATTTCAGATTCAGAGCCTGATTGCATTTTGGGTTCAGAGCCTGATTAACATCCTGATTGAAGCCTGGTTGACAAATCCTGGTTGATATATGTTTGACTTCTAGAGTCAAAGCTTGATGCCAAAGCTTGATGTCATATTAAAGCTTGATGCCAGATGAACAACTTCAGAACACTTGGTTGTTTATCTTGCCATTTCCTGTCTTGAGTTTTCTTTCAGATCATAGTACTCAAGGTTAGATATCAGAGTCTGGTCTTTAGATATCAGAGTCTGGTTTACTCAGATTTAGCTATTTTTGATCAGGTTCTGAAAAGATAGATCTCAGGAAAAACTTCAATGAAATTTGTCAGAGTCTGGTTAGATAAATTTGTCAGATTCTGATTAGATTCAAAGAATGTTAGTAACATGTCTGACTTAGTTCAGATAATTGCTTATAGATTTGAACAATCAGATTCTATTTTGTTTCTCCCCCTTTTTGTCATAATCAAAAAGATTTTTAAAAGACAGTAAAGATGCAGAAGAAACACATATCCAGATAAGCAAAACATCATTTTCATTAAGATAACATCCAGATTCAGATAGAAGCAAACAAAACATATCAGAAGACAATCAAAAACAAAACAAAGCATGAAAAACTTGTGCAAAAACATTAAGAAGGTTTGGCAGATGAGGCTTGTTGAGAAGCGATGAGTTGCAGCAGTGCTGTAATCCTCTCTGAATTCTCATCTTGCTTAGCCATCCAAGTTTTCATTTCTTCATTTGTCTTCTTTTGATCAACCATGAAATCCTTTAGTTCCTTGACATCCTTCTGAAGATCTGTAGATACTGAAATAGAAGATTCTGGAACAGTGGATTCTGAAACAATCTGAGTGACATTGGGTGCAGGAATTTCTGGAGGTGGAGGAGCTTCTAGAAGAAGAATAGGAGGAGGGTTTTTCTTAATCCGTTTCTGATAAGCAGCAAACCTTACTTTTGACAATCTAAGACATTGAGTCCTGATTTTCAAAGCCTCCCTATTCAGTCTGTAAAGATATTTCTTCCAGACAGCATTAGCAGCCTCTTTATCCATAGTAGTCATGCACACATCCATAATGTCAGCAAAGTCTGAGACATTATCCTTGTCAAAATTTCTTAACATAGTATAAACACTTGATCCCAATTCTGCTTCATCAGGGATTCTGGGTTGGGTTGGTTGTGTTTGTGGTGTTTGTTTAGAAGGTTGAGGTTGTGGAGATGGATGTTCAGATGTTTGAGGTTCAGATGTTTGTTGGTTAATTTGTGGTTCAGAAGTTTGTTGGTTGGTTGGTTCAGATGATGGTTGTGGTTCAGATGTTGGTTGTGGTTCAGATGTTGGTTGTGGTTCAGATGTTGGTTGTGGAGTGGATTGGATTTCAAGATGTTGTGGATTGAGAGTTTGAGTGGGGGAATTTTGTGGAGAAGGTGGATGATCAGAAGTGGGAGATTTAAAAAGTTGTTTCCAAACACTCTCAGTACGAGGTTGTTTGAGATCATTCAAACATTCATTAATGAAACCAGATGATTCATCATCAGATGATGTATCAGATTGGTTAGATTTTTCAGAAGTTGAAGATAAAATGATAGAACGGTTTAAGGGTGTGATATCCAATATCTCATTAGGATCAATGGGATTTTCAGGTTGGTCAGAGTGTTCAGGGTGAACATCCTCTGGAATGGTAGATTCTGGGATGGGGTTTTGAGGTTGTGGTGTTGTTTGTTGAGTTTGTTTGGATTGTGGTGTTTGAATGTTTGTTGGTTGTGGTGTATGAGTCTCAGATGGTCTAGATCTTTTAAATATGAGGGGTGAGTCAGATGGTGTGGTAGCAGAATGATGAACAGGATTAGAATCAGTGTTAAATACCTGTTTCAGAGTATCTCTTATCTCTTCAAAAGTTGCTGCAGGAGGATTTTGTTGAACCTTCTTCAGCTTCTTTCTTTTCTTCTTCTTCTCAGCATCTGAATGCTTTCTTTTCTTCTGATGACCTTCTTTATCAGCTTTTCTCTTGCGTCTTCTTTCCCTTGTCTGATCAGGAAGAACTTGGCCTTCCTTCTGCACAAGATTTGCAGGGATCTCAACACCATCTCTGATGCAGCAAGCAACATACTCAGCTATTAGCTCTCTGGGTTCATCTGAGGTAAATAGAGGAAAGTCCTCAACAGGAATCCTTCTCCCCCTAACTTCTTCAGAGTTAGTTTTCCTTGGTTTCTCAGATAAATCTTCAACCAATTTCATCCTTCTCAGAGTTAAGCCATTTATCTCAGAGCCAATGATAAAGTTCAGATCTTCTGTCAGCCCAGCCTCTTGCAGATGCGCCACAAGTTGGTTTTCTACCAGAATATCTGAAATCAGTCTTCCCATAGGAATCCATGATCTGACTTTTCCAGTTTTATCTCTTGCTGTTTCCCTTGTTTCCTTGACATGAGATACCAGATGATTGAACAACAGATAAGGAAGATCAATCTGAATGTTTTGATGCAAACAGTACATGAAGTAAAGTTGTTCAGCATTAACATAGTCAGATGAGTTTGAGGAGGGTCTGTGAAAAATGGTGTTCAAGAAAATCTTAGCCCAAATCTTGTAAGTGGGTTTCAAAAACTTAACCTTCTTACAAGGTTCACCAGTAGTGCAGATTTCTTGACAAACATCCTTCAGGTCTTCACGCGCAGAAGACAGAGAGGTTACTCCATCAGTTGCTGTGAAACCTATGAGTTTCCTGATCAGATTTTCAGTGATAACAATCTTCTTACCCAGCACAGAAGAATGAACGAACTTTGGAGTAGCGAATGCATGGATCCAAAACTCCTTCACTAACTTTGGATACACAGGACCCATCAGCCTATCAAAGTAACCGTCCCAGCCTTGTGCTTTGATTGAAGGAACCAGATCAAACCCATTTTCAGCAAGGTCTTCCAAATCCACGAAACTTTCACATAACACTTCTAGAGAATCAACAGGAGTCAGGAGAGTGCGTACTGGTTCAATGATAGTGGTAGAATCTTTGGTAGTAACTGCTTTTGATGTAGATGCCATTGTTGATGATGAAGAAGGAGATGACGGTTTCTGGGTTCTTTTAGGGTTTGAGAAGAGAGAGAACAACAGACAAAAGCGCATATGTGTTGAGAATGTGAAAAGTGTGAATGTGTTGTGAGAGTGGTTTATATAGAAAAATAAAACACGCATGGGAAACACAACAGACATACATAGGACACATACGCACGTTTGCATTTAATGAAAAGTAATCATTTTTAATTATGATATGACATTTGGGGGGAAAATCAAGACAGATTGAGATTTTCAAAGCAATACCTTAAACGTCATAGTCAGTAGGTGTACTCCATCTTTTCAGATTCTGAGTGACACGTGTTTGCTTTGCATGTGATTCTGTAACTCTTAAGAAATGAACCGTTTTCAACTTTCAGATCCTCTGAGATGGTCAGTACAGAGTTTCACAAAAAAATAAATCACAGATAAATTAAACAAGCAAAACAGATGAAATACTTCAGAGTGTTAAACACTTAGCATCTGAGAAGTAGACTCTGAGAAATATTACTCTGGACAAAAATCCATACAAATATTTTTCAGAATAAACTTAAACCTATCTTCAGCAAGGGGTTTTGTGAAAATATCTGCCCATTGATGATCTGTATCAACAAAGGCTAAATTTATTACACCCTTCTGAACATAGTCTCTGATGAAGTGATGTTTAATCTCTATATGTTTAGCCTTAGAGTGTAAAATAGGATTTTTGGATAAACATATAGCTGAAGTATTGTCACAGAAGATAGAAAGATTACTCTCATAGATTTGATAATCTTCTAGTTGACTCTTCATCCAGAGCATCTGAGTGGAACACCCAGCAGCAGCAATGTATTCTGCCTCTGTGGTTGATAGTGCAATTGTTGGTTGCTTCTTGCTGTACCATGAGATCAGATGACTTCCAAGAAACTGACAGCTTCCAGAAGTACTTTTGCGCTCAACTCTATCTCCAGCATAGTCAGCATCACAGAATCCAACTAGTGAATATTTGTCAGATCTTCTGTAACACAAACCAACATTAGCAGTACCTTTCAGATACCTTAGAATCCTCTTAACAGCAGTTAAGTGTGATTCTCTAGGATCTGATTGGAATCTAGCACATAAACAAACACTAAACAGAATGTCTGGTCTAGAAGCAGTCAAATAAAGAAGAGATCCTATCATACCTCTGTAGAGTTTCTGATCTACCTTCTTACTTACCTCTTCCTTACCTAGAGTGCTTGTAGGATGCATTGGAGTCTTTGCCATTTTGCTATCCAGCATGTTAAACTTCTTCAGAAGCTCTTTAACATACTTCGTCTGATGTATGTAGGTGCACTCTGGAGTCTGATTTACTTGGATTCCCAGAAAGAATTTCAGTTCTCCCATCATGCTCATCTCAAATTCTTCCTGCATACATTTAGCAAACTCCTTTCCAAGCATAATATTTGTTGATCCAAAAATAATATCATCTACATAAATTTGACAAATCAACAAATCTTTCTTAATGGTTTTACAAAATAGTGTGGTATCCACTTTTCCTCTGATGAAATCCTTCTTCAGAAGAAAATTACTCAACCTCTCATACCAAGCTCTGGGAGCTTGTTTTAGTCCATAAAGAGATTTTTTTAGTTTGTAAACATGATCTGGAAAATTTTCATTTTCAAAACCAGGAGGTTGGTGGACATACACTTCTTCTTCTATAATTCCATTAAGAAAAGCACTTTTAACATCCATCTGATAAAGAGTGATGTTATGTTGTGCAGCAAATGAAATAAGCAAGCGTATAGACTCTAACCTTGCAACAGGAGCATATGTTTCTGTGTAGTCTATGCCTTCTTGTTGACTGTAGCCTTGAGCAACCAGTCTTGCTTTGTTCCTTTCAACTTCTCCTTTTTCATTCAGTTTATTTCTGAAAACCCATTTTGTTCCAATAACATTGAAACCTTTAGGTCTTGGAACCAGATCCCAGACTTCATTCCTTGTGAATTGATTCAGCTCCTCTTGCATAGCTAAAATCCATTCATTATCTTCCAGAGCCTCATCAACAGATGAAGGTTCTATAATTGACACTAAGCCACAGAAGGAAGATTCAGAAGTTCTGAGAAATGCTCTTGTCCTTATTGGATCATCTTTCTTTCCAATTATCACATCCTCTGGATGAGAAGCTTTCATTCTGGAAGAAGATCCTCTGACTGTTGGTCTTTCAGAAATATGCAGATTGTCAAGTTGGGAAGTTAAAGGTGTAGCATCTGGATTTTCTTCAGAGTCTTTGTCTTTAGTCTTGTTTGCCTCTGAGCCTTCAGAGTCTGTGAGAATAACTTCTCTATCTGCAAAACTTTCAACTTGCTTTGGCTTTTCAGAACCAAGCTTATCATCAAATCTAACATGAATAGATTCTTCCACAATCTGTGTTTCAGTATTGAATACTCTGTAGCCTTTAGAGCGTTCAGAATAACCAAGCATGAAACACTTCTGTGCTTTGGAATCAAACTTGTTTAGATGATCTTTAGTGTTAAGCATATAACAAATACATCCAAATGGATGAAAATAAGCAATGTTGGGCTTTCTGTTTCTCCACAATTCATAGGGAGTCTTTTCCAGAAGAGGTCTTACAGACACTCTGTTCTGAATATAACATGCTGTATTTATTGCTTCTGCCCAAAAATGTTTTGCCAGATTTGTCTCGTTGATCATGGTTCTGGCCATTTCTTGCAATGTTCTATTTTTCCTCTCTACAACTCCATTTTGTTGTGGAGTTCTAGGACAGGAGAAATCATGTGCAATTCCCTTTTCAGAAAAATATTTTTCAAAATATTTGTTTTCAAATTCGCCACCATGATCACTTCTGACTTTAATAATTTTGCATTCTTTTTCAGTCTGGACTTGATTGCAGAAGTCAATGAACACAGAATGAGACTCATCCTTGTGTTTTAGAAACTTTACCCATGTCCATCTGCTGTAGTCATCTACAATGACTAACCCATACTTCTTGCCTCTGATGGATGCAGTTTTCACTGGTCCAAACAGATCAATGTGAAGTAATTCCAATGGTCTAGAGGTGGAAACAACATTTTTTGGTTTAAAATGGGATTTTGAAAATTTACCCTTTTGACATGCGCCACACAGAGCATCTGAATTGAACTTCAGATTAGGGAGTCCTCTGACCAGATTGAGTTTATTAATCTGAGATATACGTCTCATATTAATATGTCCCAATCTTCTATGCCAGACCCATTGCTCATCATTCACAGATAAAAGGCATTTTACATTTTGAACTTTAAGTTCTGAAAGGTTAATTTTGTAAATGTTGTTTTTCCTCTTTCCACTGAATAAGGTTGAGCCATTCTTTTGACAAACAGCTTTGCAACATTTTTGATTAAAGATGATATCATAACCATTGTCACTTAATTGACTTATGGACAATAGATTATGTTTCAATCCTTCAACTAACAGAACATTAGAAATAGAGGGTAGGTTACCATTACCTATCGTACCAGAGCCAATGATCTTGCCCCTCTGGTTCCCTCCAAATTTCACGTCTCCTCCAGATCTAAGTTCCAGGCTTTGGAACATAGACCTTTCGCCCGTCATATGTCGCGAGCATCCAGAGTCCAGGTACCATGATTGGTGTCTGGATTTTGCTGCTAAGGATATCTGCAACAGGTATTATTTTGCTTTTAGGTACCCAGATCTTTTTGGGTCCTTTGGGGTTAGATGTTCTGCGGTTTTGCCTAAACTTCTGTTTTTCAACATAGTGTTTATTCTGGCTAACCCTTGGCTTAAACACATAAGTACTCTTTTCAGAGCTTGTATGTTTAATATCATTCAGATGACCAAACTTGAAATGAGAATACAGAGGAGTCTTCTTGATGAAGAGTTTATCAACAGACTTTGGATTGCTTCCAGAGGAGGATTCACATCCAATGCCTCTTCTGTTGTTCCCACTAACACCATAGATCATAGAAGCCATTTTGCTTCTGTCTATGCTTTTAGTGAGAAATCTTCTAAAACTGGAGTCATATTTTTCTAAAATATTTTCACTAGACTCTGTTTCAGTATCAGATTCTTGTTGAGTTGTTTCTAAATCATTTTTGAGTTTTAAATTTATTTCTTTCTGCTCAACAAGTTCTGTTCTCAGAAGATTAATCTCAGATTCAAGATTGCTTTTCAGCTTCTTGTATTTGAGTTTAATCTTGCTGTAGCTTTCCATCATGTCAGATAAACTTTCAACAAGTTCAGCTCTGGAGAGTTCAGAAAATACCTCTTCAGAGTCAGAGTCTGATTCTGACTCAGATTCAGATGATGACGTTCCTTCATCTTGATCATCTGTGTTGGCCATCAGCGCAACATTTGCACATTCTTCCTCAGATTCAGAAGATGATTCAGATTCATCTGAGTCATCCCATGTAGCCATCAGAACCTTTTTCTTTTTGTCAAACTTCCTTTTGGGTTTTTCCTTTTGAAGTTTGGGACATTCACTCTTGTAGTGTCCAGGTTCTTTACATTCAAAACAAGTGATCTCTTTCTTGCCAGATCTTCTGTGTCCAGAAGATTCTTTCTTTTGATCAGATCTTCTGAAGTTGTTGAACTTCTTCCCTTTGTGCTTCCAGAGTTTGTTGATCCTTCTGGACAGCATAGAAAGTTCATCTTCCTCTTCAGAAGAAGATTCCTCAGAGCTTTCTTCATTAACCTGCAAGGCTTTAACAGATTTGTTAGATTTAAAAGCTAAGGATTTACCTTTATCTTTCTTCTGGGGTTCATCTTCCTCCAGCTCAATCTCATGACTTCTCAAAGAACTGATGAGTTCTTCTAGTGAGATTTTGTTCAGATCCTTGGCCAGCTTCAATGCAGTCACCATAGGTCTCCATCTGGTAGGAAGACTTCTGATGATTTTCTTGACATGATCAGATGTTGAGTAGCCCTTGTCCAGAACTTTCAACCCAGCTGTTAGAATCTGAAATCTGGAAAACATAGTCTCAATGTTCTCAGATTCTTCCATTTTGAACGCTTCATACTTCTGTATCAGCGCCAGAGCCTTTGTTTCTTTCACCTGAGAATTTCCCTCATGAGTCATTTTGAGAGACTCAAACATATCATGAGCAGTTTCTCTGTTGGTAATCTTTTCATACTCTGTATGAGAGATTGCATTCAGAAGTATGGTTCTGGCTTTGTGATGATTCTTGAATTCTTTCTTCTGCTCCTCAGTCATTGATTTTCTATCAATCTTTTTGCCATCCTTAGTAGGATGTTCATACCCATCAATGACTAAGTCCCAGAGATCAGCATCATACCCCAAGAAAAAACTTTCAAGTCTATCCTTCCAATAATCAAATTTTTCTCCATCAAACATTGGAGGTTTGGTGCTGATTCTGTCTCCTTCATATTTGTTGCTTGATGTAGGAATATCACCCATATTAGCAACCAAATAAATAACAGAGTATTTTTCTCACTGGATCTTTATCTGTCACGGTTAAGCGAATGCACACTCAGAACCGGAGCTCTGATGCCAACTGAAGGTGAGAAAATACTTAGAAGGGGGGGTTGAATAAGTATGACAGAAAATAATCAAAGATAAAAACACAAGTATTTTTATCCTGGTTCGTTGAACTCAACTACTCCAGTCCACCCTTTTCAAGAGTGATTTGCCTTTCTCAACAAGGACTTAATCCACTATTCAAATCAACTGATTACAAATAGCACACCTAAGAACAACTGTTCTTAGTCTTCTTAAGAGCTACTGATCTAACCTAGATCCTCTTAAGGAAAACTTTCTTTACAAATTAATGTAATACAATGAAAGAGTAAAAATTGCTTCTATGAAAGCTATAAACACAACTGTGTTATTTCTCTAAGTTTAGAACAATGTATGAACAGTGAAGAATATGAAAGCTTTTAGCGTGAGAGAGTTCTTGTCAATATTGTTGTAATTTTTTGCACTTGAAGAATGAGCTATGATGTCCTTTATATAGCCACTTGAATATTGGAGAGAATATTTTACCGTTAGAGAAAATATTTCCAATATCAAAATAGTACTGTCCTTTGTACTATTACAGCAGAGAGACGGCGCACAAATAGTGGGTGTAGCAATTGTCTGCTGAGCTGTGATTATACCATATAAGGAATGTACCAGAGGAATAATATTCTTGCAGAGAATTTTGTCTATCCCAATTAAGGAAAGATTTGCTGGCATATTCCAACGGATATATTAAAATATTCTTCTTCAAATAATTCAGATCAACAATCAATATCAGAGTCTTCAGTCTTCAGAACCTTCTGGAAACTTCAGAGCCTAATATGTTCTTCAGATGTTGATGAATCAGAGTCTGGTGCAGCTGTGTGCTTGAAGCGTAACATGCTCTTAGATCAGAGTCTTCACTCAGATCAGAGTCTTCTCTCATTCAGAGTCTCTTCACTCAGAGTCTTCTCTTATTCAGATTCTTGATAATACATGCAGCGTGTTGTATCTTCAGAATCTTGATAACTAAGCTCTTATACTTCAGATTCTTCTAATCTTCAGATGCTCTTGAGCCATTCAGAATTCATTGTTCACATCAAATTTGCTCTTTAAGATTAAAATCTTTTGTGCCTGTAGAAAACAGTTTAGAACAAATTTAGAGAGTATAATTCTTGTATACAAATTATCATTAATGTTATCATCAAAACATAGAGATATTACTAAGACACAATCTGTGCTCTTACAGTTTCAACTTGTTACTTCACAAATAAGTAACACATCAAACCATAGTCTTAAGGTGCAAACAAGATTTCCAATTGATCTCTACACTCTCACCAGACCACAAGCAAGGAAATTGAAACTTCTTGGGGAAGTTTTGAGGGCAAATGCATGTTTACCATTATTTAGTTTTTGGAGAAAATTTGAAACTTGGATATTCTGATTTGGGCCTTCAATGGACCTTCAAAGCCTACAAGTCACTTCTATATAAGTTCTATGACTGATTCAGAGCAATTTTGGTGTTCTTTTCGTGCTAGAACCAGAGAGATCAAGTTGAGTTTTCAAGCTCCAAGTGAAGAATCGAGTTTCATTTCCAGAGCAAATCAAGGCAATTCGTGGATTGGATCATCTTCAGAATCAAACATAGAGTGGATCTGCACAGTTTGAAGCCAAGAATCACTCTGCAGATACTTCAATTTCAAGCTACATTCCAGGTTTTTATTTCTCACGATTGCACTTTTTCTAGCATGATCTAGCATATTTTGGCATGTGGTTAGGCTTTAGGAAGGTTATTAGATGGATTCTGGATCAATAATTGAAGGATTAGAGACAATTTAAGATGATGTGTGATTTCTGTTTGGAGTTGATTTGGCCTGATCTTAAGGATTCAACACGATCTAAATATTTTAGGTTGATCTATGTAACATGAGGAAGAGATCTATGGCTTTATATTGAGGATTGGTGAGACTCAGAACTATGCACATTTTAGGATCTTCATCGTGTTTTAATTTCTGTTGAGAATTAGAAGAAGTGGATAGGATATTTGGAATCTACATGAAAATTGGAGTAGGATGATGTAAGATTTGTTAAGTTTTGGTGACCTGTAAATGTTTTTTCACCGGAGAAGACGGTGGCGCGGTCACCGGACCACCGTCTGGTTCGCCTAGACTTTTTCCCTCCATCTGAGGTTTCAAATGAGGAAGATGATCTTCTGGCCCTTGGATCTGTTCCATTTGAAGACTTTGTATGCAAATCCAATGGTCACGACTTAATCTCAGATTTGCCTTTGATTGAACCAAAACGTGCGTGTTTCATTAATGCGCTGGCAACACTAGATCCCTTGGATGCCTTGACCAGTCCAACCATCCTACGCCCCTGGTTTATTTCAACATTTTAATTTTGTTTAATTCATTTTCTTTTATTTTTAATTGCTTTGTTCTTTTAAAATTCATTTTAATTCTAATATTCATCAGAAGAAAAAAAAAGAGCATGTTCCTGACTTTATTTCTGATTTTATGATGCTTTTACATTTTATTTTCATGCAATTTTCCATTTAATTTGATTTTTTGCATTTTCTTTAATTTCTTTAATTTGGTTTATTTCTCCATCTTTTTTCTGATTTTTGTTCTTTCAATTGGTATTGAATTTGGGGATGATTTTTGGTTAGCTGGTAGATTAGAGATGCATGATCCCTTAGGAATTAATTTAGATTTTTTAGACAACATTAGGTTCTGTTTTAGATTAGGATCGTTAGACCTTCCATTTTAGGGTTTTCATTTGATACCTTGTGTTCTAGGTTTTTTTAGGTGACTTTCCCCTTTGATTTGATCCATGACCCTTCTACTATAGGCCCTTAACCTTCTTAGGTTCCCTTAGAAAATCTTATAGGATTTTAGGAGTAGTTTTAGTATTTTAATTGGATTTGATACTTAGACTAGTTTTAGGATGCTTTCAACATAGCACTTGCTTTAGAATGACTTCAATGGTGGCCTTTAGTGCATAATAGGTTTGCTAATTTTCTTTGATGGTGTTTTAGACATTATAAGCTTCTGTTTGCTTGATGGTGGTGCTTGGTTTGGTGTTTAGACCTTCTTTTAGTAACTTTCTTTGAGCTTGTTCAATTAGGGTTTAGGAAGAGCTTAGTTGTTCTCTTTTTCTTCAAATAAACATGGATTGCTTTGATTGCTTTCCATTCTCATCCTATGATTCAAGGTCCCTATGTGTAAGCCTCATCCCTCCTTTGGAAGGATGTGTGACATTTCACAAGAGGTAGAACCTTTGAGGATGCCTACCCCAGATGACTGGTTGAGTGTTAGGAGGGATTCCCTTGGTTTCCTTCCTGCTTCCCATCATCAATCAGTAATCATGATGTTATTTCTCTTCTCTTTTGTTGGAGCTTGTTGAAGAATGAAGATGAAGACTTCTCTTAAGGTGGTTTGGGCTTGAGTTTGCTTGCAGACTGTTTGATTGTTTGCTGTTTATCTGCTTTGCTGTTGAGTTGTTTGTCTGCTGTATTTTCTGATTGCTTGACTGTTGCTTGTGTGACTGTTTGGTGTGTTGCATTAGACTAGGCTCTCATATAGATGTTTCTAGGCTTAAGGGCATCCTAAAGGTTGAGAATAGCTCCCTTTGCTTGTCTGCATTTAGAGGTTGAGTATGTCTCCCTCTGCTTGACTGTTTAAGGTTGAGTCTGTCTCCCTTGCCTGTGCTTTGTGTGTTGCCTTTGGGCTTGCTTGCTCTAGAAGTTGAGTTGGGCTCCTTCTGCTTGTTTGTTGCATTGCATGCATTTTATTTTATAGTTATTTCTTACAGTTATTTCTTTTGCTGTTGTTTTCCTTTGCTATGTTCCCCTAGGAACTCTGACTTCTCTTGTTCAAGAGAAGTTATGACAGACATTAGGGTTCTAACCATGCATGATAACACTAGGTAGTTCCCTTCTAACCTCAACCATAGGAGCAATTTTGCATGACAACTTTAGGATTGGATCAGTTCCCTTTAGTGTGTCTTTTCTCTTCTCATCTTCAAACAAATCAAAATACAGTAATAAAGATTAACTGACGTCGTAAGCTACGAGCCTTAAGCTACTTGAGAAAGGGTTGTTGGAGAGTTTCTTTCCAACAGTCTGGATGTTTAGTATGGCACCCTTTGGGTGACATGCGACGCATTCACTCTCAGGTCATAGTCTCTAGTGCGATATCAGTTGCAAACATCCATAAAAGATACTTCTCTAAAAAACAGAAAACAAAGATCAAACTCTTTTTGTCCTCTTGGACCTTTAATTCTTGGAAACCTTTTTCAGAAGGAGAGTTTTGTTAACTCCCGGTTCTACCGCAAACGGTAAACGCCTAAGTCTCCGTCGAGCGAGCTGCATACACCAAATTGCTGGAACCGTCTGTTAACCCTACTCGGATAAAAAAGACAACCCTGTGTCCCTCGTGTCCCGAACTACGTTTGCTCTGATCTTTTACGCTGTGTGAAGGTACGTAGGCACGAGATGCGATATCTCAGCGAGCAACCTTCACCTGTAGTTAGGCGAACTACGTTGACTCTGATTTCTCGTTCCAGACGGGAATACGTAGGCATAAAGTGCGACGCTTTGCCGAGTCATTTTCTTTTCTTTTCAGACTAGACCCTTAGTGTAGATAGATATAATTAACTCATCAGATAAACACAACAAGCGTGGATCCCATCGAGTACGATGGACGTAAGGGGTGCTAATACCTTTCCCTTGCGTAACCGACTCCCGAATCCAGACAATGGTTGCGATGACCTTGTCTTATACCTTTTCGTCAGGTTTTTTCTGATCGTTTCCTTTCCCGTTCTGAGGGATAAATAACGAAAGGTGGCGAATATTTTGTTTTTCCGGCCTCGTTTTTCGCAGTAGCGACAGCTGGCGACTCTGCAAGGGGACATCTGGTTCCCTATGCGAGTCAATCCTAGCGCTTGTGTGTTTACCTGTTGGGTTTTATTTATCGCATTTTACTTTCTGCATTTTATTTTCAATATGATATTATTATTGTGCTGTTGTGGGAAGGGGCTCTGATGAGTGAGAAGCCAGACCCAAGCTTGAGTGTACTTAGCATTAGTTGTGAAAATTAGTGGGCACGTGCTTGCTTTGCAGGCACTAGTGTCTCATGAAATCCACGCTCAGACGAGTTTCTCCCGGTTGACTTCTTTTCCAGCCCTTTGGGCTTGAGGGGTTGTTGGTTTGGAGGATTGTCGACTCTGGGGACCGATCATTTGTGACTCAGTGGAGTGAGGCCACTTCAAGAGATGATGATGCCACACCTTCTGGGTATCGTATCATCGTTTCTTGAAAGTCTGTGACGCTGGGAAACGCATAGGATGCCATACCTTGTCTGTGATTAGGTCCATACCTGTGAGCGGGGTCGGGTTATTGCAGGAAACCTTAACCTTCAGACTACCTGGTTTTCTTGACAGTGAATCAGTGTTGCTGGGTTCAAAGGTTCTTATCATCAGAGATGTGGTTGTTCTCGACAATGCATATTTATTGGTCCTCTTCAGGGTTGTGCTATCAGAGTAGTGTTGTGATTATGTTGGATCAGAGCTTTGATCTCCTCAGCAGCATGATCTTGATCCCCTGTTGCATATTTGCATTTTGCATTTTGCATACTCATTTGCATATCATTAACGTGTGTCTGTGTTGCAGGTGCATATTATCCCCCGGTTCCGGTTTTCTTGCCTTCTGTTGTGCTATTATGGGATCTCTGAAGAAGAATGTGGCCTACAAGCTCCCTACCCCAAATGTTGCTTTGTTGTCCAGTTTGATTGCCTTGGCAGATGATACAGTGAGAGGGGAATTCATAAAATCTTATGGGAAGCTGCTCAGTTTGGTTCATAAACCTTCGGTATATGAGTTGAATGGGTTTTATGCCTTGCTGCAGTTCTATGATCCTCCATTGAGATGCTTCACTTTCCTGGACTTCATTCTTGCACCTACATTAGAGGAGTATGCTAAGTTGTTGGGTGTACAGGTTAAGAGTTAGATGCCTTTTGTTCATATGGATGCTAAGCCTAATCTGGCTAATCTAGCTCTTTCTCTTCATTTGGATGCCTCTGAGTTGATCCTGTCCAGTTGGAATGGGGTTCCTGGATTTTCTCTGCAGTTTCTAGTTGGGAAAGCCCAACAGTGTGCCAAAGACGGTTGTTGGATCGTATTCAACGACATTCTTGCCCTCTGCATATATGGCATCATTTTGTTTCCCAACATGCCTGATTTTGTAGACATGGATGCCTTTCATATCTTTGCATCAGGGAATCCAGTTCCCACCTTGATTGGCGATGTGTATCATTCCGTCCATTACAAGAACAAAAATAGAAGGGGTAAGAATGTATCATGTTGTGTGTCCTTACTCTACAGATGGTTTGATAGTCACCTGCCTAAGAAGGGTCTCTTTGCTTCATCTGCAGCCACAGTTGAGTGGTCTGAGCCTTGACGGGTTTGTCAGCAGAGAGTGTTGTTTGGTTTGATAGAGATATGTTGGGTACTGAAGTCATATTCAGCTGCAGTGGGTTTCCGAATGTGCCTTTGATTGGAAGAAAGGGTTGTATCAATTATAATCCATCTCTACTCGTCAGACAGTTTGCTTATGCTTTGAGAGTTTCGCCAAAGGATGAAGAGGTGCAGGAATCTTTGTACCTCACCGGTCTTCTAGAGGGGGATATGTTAGGTAAGCTTCAGCAGGCCTGGAACGATATCAGTAGACGAGGGAAATCATTGTTGGGAAAAAGTAATAGCCAAGCCTACGCTCCGTATGTGACCTGGATCAAGACCAGAGCAGAGACCATAGGGATGCCATTTCCACCTGCTAAGCAGGAGTGCCCTCCAGTGGTTGAAGAGCCTACTACCGTGTCTATTCAGCAATATAATTAGGTGTTAGCTGAGAAGGAAGAGCTGAAAAAGGCCAACGAAGAGTTGGAGAAAGAGCTGGCACACGTTAGAAGCGAGAGAAATGAAGTCGTCCACTCCTTCAAGAAGCAGACAGAGTTGGTGAACAGGTTGGGCACGGACTTGACTAAGCAGATAGCTGATCGTGAGCGTTTGGGTCTAGATTTCAAATCTGTCAACGATGTACTAGCCACTAAGAAGCAGAATCTGGATGAAGCATACCGGAGAATATCCAAGTTCAACCAACAGTGGAATGCCACTATATCCAGTAACAAAGAGAGGGAGGACAAACTGAAACACTAGATCTCCAAATTGAAGTCTCAGGTGAAGGCCAGTGAGAAGATGTTTGATGAGGAAACTGCTCACAGATATGCTACTGAAGACATGCTGAACAAAGCTATCGCTAACCTGAAAGATCGCAAGCAGAGGTTTGAGTCTAAGAAGCGAAGGTTAGAGGACTGTTTTGGCCAGGGAGCATGGGAAGATTCTGTTGAAGGTCTTCAGTGCACTATTATGCAGAGAGATTTGCTTGTTGAAGGGTTACTCACTCGACCTGATCACCCCAAGACAAAGGAGTTGCTAGAAGAGTTTTGTGCCTGTTGTCGCACTTGATTATCTCTGTAACTCTTTGTATTTTCTGATTCTTGCTATAGGATGACCATCACCAGGCTTGTTGGTTGAGGTCATGCTATTGATTCTCAATGTATTCATTGACATTGTACTGCTGCCGTTGGGCCTTATATATATGAGATGTTATTTCAGTGACTAAATCCGAACTTCTTGTTATCAGCACTGGCACTCTGGCACTCGAATCGGGGGAGAAATCTCCCTAAAGCACAGACACACATTTGCATTTGCATAGGAGGTACCTTTAGCTGTCTCCTAACCCTATGTTGATGCAGGTTCCAGGATTGCCGATCAGCGAATTCATCGCTACTCTACCAGAAGCAACTGCAAGAAAGCCATGGATCAGATGCAAACTGAGATGCAGTAGATGCGCGACAGGATGGCGCAGTTCATGCAGGTGATGGAAACTATGGCCAAGGGCCAGGAACAGCTGTAGACTTTGGTGCAGCCTCTGATTACCAGGGTTGACAACCAGGGTGTGCTACATGGTGGAGTTTCTACTGATCCTCCTCATGGCGAGACTCTCCAAGCTGGTGATGTTGTACCAGTGGTTGTCCTCAATACGAATGAGAACAATAACAGAGCTGGGAACGGAAATGTGACTGGTAACGGTAATGGGCATGTGGAAACCAATGTAAATATTGGTGTTGGGAATGCTGGTTTCAATGTTGGAACTGGGAATGCTGGTCTCGGTGCTGGGAATACTGGTATGGGTATTGGTGTTGGCAATGCTGGTTTTAGTGGTAATCAAGGCTATGGCAATCAGGGTTACGGAAATTAGGGTTACGACAATCAGGGCTTCGGTAACGCAGGTTTTGGCAACGCCAGTAACAACGGTGTTGGAATGGGTGCTCACAACATTGGTTTTGGGCCAGGTGCTGGAAATCAGGGTTTTGGTAATATGGGGTATGGTCCCAGGATCAATCAGGCTGGTTTTGGTCCTAATACTGCTTATGCTGGGTATGAAAACGGGGATTCTCACTGGGGCGAAGATCGTTAGGAAGATGCTTTCCCTCCGCCAGGCAGAGATCTTGAGATACCCACTGACAGTGACAGAAGGTTCAGGTTGTTGGAAGAACAGATGAGGAATCTTGTTAATCAGAATTCCACGGGGTTGGACGTGGCTAACATGGGATTGGTTCCTGGCTTGAGGGTGCCACTCAAATTCAAAGCGCCCACTTTTGACAAGTATAAGGGGGATACTTGCCCGAGAGTTCACGTGCGATCTTACTATCGGAGAATGTCCGCCTATTCTGATGACGAGAAGATGCTGATGCATTTTTTCCAGGATAGCCTGTCGGGACCGTCATTGGAATGGTATATAGGGTTAGAGCCTACTCAGATTGGTAGCTGGAAAGAGTTGGCAAAAGCTTTTGTCAAGCATTACCAATATAACAGCGACCTTGCGCTAAACAGGGTCCAACTCCAAAATCTTTCTCAGAAGAATGGCGAGAGTTTCAAAGAATACGCCCAGAGGTGGCGTGGGCTTGCAACCAGGGTGCACCCACCCATGGTAGAGCGGGAGTTGGTGGATATGTTCGTGGGCACTTTCGTTGGGTTGTATTATGACAGGCTTATCAATTGTACGACGAGTAACTTTTCTGAGTTGATACTCTTAGGAGAGCGTATCGAGAATGGTGTCAAGATTGGTAAGATTCAAGCAGGAGAATCAACCTCAGCTGGGGGTGGTAAGAGGGCTTTTGGGAATAAGAGACAAGGGGATACTAATTCAGTATACAACTCCCGAGGAAGAGGTAGAGGTCGAAACCAATACCGTCAGCAGCAGATTGCTAGTGTGACAATTCCTGTGCCTCAACAGCCACAACAACAACCACAACAACAACAGGGACGACAGAATGCTGCTCCACAGAGATATCAAGGTCGGGATAGGGCTGTGAAAAGGGTATTTGATGCACCCCCATTGTCGTATGCTCAGCTTCTTCCAACTTTGTTACAGCTGCAGCTGGTTGAGAAAAGGACGTTGGCTCCGTTAAAGGGCACGCCTCCTTTCGGGTATGACGCCAATGCACATTGCGAATTCCACTCCGGGGCGCTCGGTCACAGCATCGAGAACTGTCATGCTTTCAAGCACAGGGTGTAAGACTTGATAGATAGCAAGGCTATAAACTTTGGTAATGAGGCACCCAATATTGAGAAAAATCCGATGCCAGCTCACGGATCTGCGCAGGTGGGCACAGTCTTGGAAGATACCTGTCTGAATATGGTCATGAATGTGGATGAATTGAAAACGCCTCTGGGTTATGTCAAGAGCAGGTTGCTAAAAGGGGGAGTGTTTGCTAAAAGGGGGAGTGTTCCCTGGTTGTGATACATATTGTGTTGTTTGTTTAGCCCGGCCTGAGGGTTGTGATAATTTGAGAAGAGGTATTCAAGGGCTGATTGATGAAGGAACGCTGCAATTTGACAGTACTGTTGAAGAGAAGCCTGTTGAGGCAATAGCTGAAAGGCAGGGCAAAGTTGCAACGGTCACAATCCCGTTCAAGACTGTCACGATATCGGCACCTCCCAAGAGGCCGACTATCACTATAACCAAAGCTGGACCCATTCCATATGAAAGCACTAAAGCCATCCCTTGGAACTATGGGGTGGAGGTTTACTGTAATGGAGAAAAGATTAACCTGGAAAGCCTGCCAGTAGGGTCAGTTGATAACCTTGTGGGGGCAGGGGGCATAACCCGCAGTGGCAGAATTTTTGCGTCGCCAGAAGTAGAAGCTGAGAGTGTCGCTACTGCGGAAAACAAGGTCGATAATGACAGAAGAGTCGCCACCGTGCGTTATTTATCCCAAAGGAGGGAAAGTAAACGCTCAGAGAAAACCTAACGAAAAAGGAAAGGAATGGTCATCGCAACCAAGTCCTGGATTCGGGAGTCGGTTACGCAAGGGGAAGGTATTAGCACCCCTCACGTCCGTCGTACTCGACGGGATCCATTCTTAATTGTTTATCTCGAAGGGTTGATTAATACTATCTAGCTAAAGGCTTAAGGACAAAAGAAAAGAAAAGTGACTCGGCAGAACACAGCAGTTCTATGCCTACGTATTCCCGTCTGGAACGAGAAATCAAATTCAACGTAGTTCTCCTAACTACGGGTGATGGGGGAAGGTTGCTCGCCGAGATATCGCATCTCGTGCCTACATACTTTCACACGAGGTGAAAGATTGGGGCACACATATTTCAGGCAACTACGGGTAGACAGGGTGTTCTCGATCACACGGGGGTGAGAGAAAGGATTGACGATACTAGCGTACGCATTCTAGCAGTTAGGTGTATGCTGCTCGCTCGTCGGAGACTTAGGCGTTACCTGTTTGCGGTAGAACGGACGTAGTATGTCGGGTTTAAAGGTACGGGAACCTACGGGAACTAGATTTACAGTCTGGTCACAATTGCGCTAGGGCAAGAGAAAGGGAAAGATTAGTCGTTAGCGGGAAAGTCTCGGTCGCACGGAAGCGAGAGAACAAAGAAGTTAGTTGTTAGTGTGCTCGCTAGGATATCGCATCCTATGCTTACATATTCTCGTCTGTTACGAGAAATAAGAGCAGCTGTAGTTCAGCTTACAAGACCACAGGTTTGGTTCATTATGTTTTAACCAGAGTAGGGTTAACAAACGGTTCTAGCAGTTTGGTGTATGCAGCTCGACCATTAGAGACTTAGGCGTTACCGTTTGCGATAGAGCCGAGAGTTAACGAAACTCTCCTTAAGAAAATGGTTTCCAAGGATTAAAGGTCCAAGAGGACAAAAATAAGTTGAATGTTTGTTTTTGTGTCTTTTAAAGAAGTGTTTTGAGTTTTGTTTGTAACTCATGTTGCACTAGAGACTTGGACTTAAGAGTGAATGCGTCGCATGTCACCCAAAGGGTACCATACTAAACACCCAAGCTGTTGAAAAGAAACTCTACAACAACCCTTTCTCAAGTAGCTTAAGGCTCCTAACGCACAACACGTGTTATCCTTTATTAAGTATTTTAAGGATATTTGAAGATGAAAAGAGAAAGAAAACAACTAAGGGGAAACTAGTCCAATCCTAGAGTTGTCATGCAAAGTTCATCCTATAGTCAAGGTTAGGAGGGAACTACTTATTGTTGTCATGCATGGTTAAAGTCCTAATGTCTATCACATTCTATCTTGGACAAGAAAGAATGGAAATTAAAACTTCCTTAAATGACACACCAATGTCATTGGACAGAGAGTGGCATATTCTAATCATACAACCTAAGCCATAAATGAATATCAAGGATAAAATGGCAAGGAACCAAGAGAAACAAGCAAAGGAGGTACATACACCACCATATGGAATCACAATGTACAAGCATGAAAGTAAAACATCAAATGGGCAAGCTATGTAAAATATAAACAGACACCAAATGGTCCAAAATACCTATAATGAATCCACAATAAGAAGCAATCACTATGATGTCCATCACGCAAGCAATACAAGGCTTTTGGAGCCAAAACAATACAAGTGTCCAATTGAAAGTGCCAAATTATGGGTCAACTTGCAAAATAAGGCAAAAATAGTAAAATGCATCTAAAAATTCCAAATAAATTCTCCAAGGACCTAAAATTTGTCAACAATCAGAGGTTAAAAGGATATGGGAAGAATCCAAAAGGAAGTGCCTAAACAGAGGACAAACATCAAGGGTGCTCCAGAACTAAGGCAAACTAGAGCATGAACAAAATAGCACTAAAAAACAATGAAAATGGTACAATAAAATCCAAAGAAAAATATACACAAATCCCTAAACATGTACACAATAATCTCACAAAAGATTAGGAGTTTATTCGTTTTTTTGATATCTCAACAAAATTCTACAAGAAAGATGGTACAATTTCGTATTTTAATGACTATTAAAAATAGAAAAAATCAAACAAATTGAAAATAAATCTAAAATCAGTTTTTCCAATTCCTGGGATCTCTAATCACATCAAAGATTATGGTGTAAAATCTCAAGAAAAAATAAGCAATATTACTATTTTCACGTAATTAAAACTAACATGTAAAAAATGAAGAAATAAAAGGAAAACAAAGAAAATGATAAAAAACCGTTTGATGGATAACAAAGACATTCAATTGATTCTTGGACTGGGCCTATGCGTGGGGGTGTGGATAACAAGTCACTTAAGCCTAGCTGAGTCTCTTAAGTGAAATGGTGAGGTGGCAAGCTCGTGGTCCTTGGATTGAAGTACTAAGTCCATGTTTTCATTCTAATCCAATGGTGAATGCATCATCTTCTTCACTTGAACATTTGGAAGAGAAAAAACGCAGCATCGACCGTGAATGGTGGCCGAAAGTGCGCCAGAATTCTTCCTCCATCTCTATCTCTCTCAAAACTCCATGAAAACGCATGCTTCTTGAACCAATCTTGAAGCATTTTTCGCAAGGAATAAGAATATCACATTGAAATGAAGTGAAACCCCATGAATCTCTAAACCCGTGACTCTCTCAAGAAATATCAAGAACACAATTTCTTCATGAAACTTCCCCAAACATTACCAGGAGCATGCTTCATGCCAAGGGTGATGTAGTGGTGCAAAAATGGTGCAAGAAAGATGCATAATTAATGACTAATCTTGATTTTCCGATACCTCTGAAAATGGAGTTGTGGAGCTTCAATGGGACACAGATTCTTCTGGAAAATTGTGTAGAATCACTCATTGATAGTTGTGGAAGATGTTTGGATAGGTGAGAAGGCTTGAATTGATGAAAAATGAAGAACTCAAAAATCACTTAGAGCTCACTTTTTCAATTACTATAAGCTTGTTTCTACACCAAAAAAATCCAAAAAAATTATGGAATTGCTCTATAATACTTATAGAACAAGTTTACAATGAATTGGGGGCCCAATTATGAGAGAATCATGAAGTTGAATTTTGGATTTTTGCTCTTATGGAAGCCCATGAACAACCATGCATTCATGTCCATTTTTCCTTGTTTTTGATTGCATTATATTCCTTGTAGTATAAGAAAGATCAAGGGCCCAAAATCCCTCCTTGTTTGGATCTTAATGGTCATAATCCAAAGTGTTGCTTAAACATGAAGAAACCTTGAAATAGTCCATGAACCATGCCTCAAATGCATTTGAATTTATTACCAATGTTCTTAAAACATATTTTCCCTTCAAAATGAGTACAAATATGACCATATTTGATTTAATTTTGGCAAGATCACAAACTAGGTTTTTTCACATGCTTTTACCAAAATTCCTTTCACCAATCTTCAACCATGAGATATCCCATTGATAACTTGAGGTTTAGTTGACCAAATGACCCCATTTGGAGCAACTTTCATGTTGGAATAAAGTTCATTTGAGTTATGCAAAGTGGTGAACTTGACCTGTAATTTTATGACCTGTAATCATACTTTCCCAAAATACCCCTGACTTGTAAACCTCATAACTTGAGTTCTACGAATTAGATGAAAGACTTCTAATACATTTTGGAAAGCTAAGATCAATACCTACAACTTTAATGTTTATCAAAAGGTCATGTGAAACTTCCTTCTAGGGAAAAAATGGCATGCAAGCTGGTTGACTTTTGCAGACAAATTTCACATTCATTTGGTGACCTGTAACTTGTCTGGCTTGTAACTTGAGTTCTACAAATCGGATGGATGACTTCTAGTACTCAAATTAAATCTATGAACATCCTCTACAACATTAATGTGTATGCCAAAGTCATGTGAGACTTGTATCTTGACTTTACATGGTCTGGAAGTTAGGCACTAAACAGGGGATTTTACACTGAGAACCCTAATTTAGCTACTCCTCACACCTTGATTCTTCTTGAATTGGTCTTGGAATAACATCTCAAATGCCTCAACACAACATCCCATGATCACCATGACTTAGAATTGAGCTTTGAGCTCCTTCAATTGCACAGTTGACTTAGGGTTAACTAGGTGAAAACCCTAACTGCAACACCTTCAACTGTGGCTGCTTGCACTTAGCAAAATGACTTAACTGAGCTCAATCATGACCCTCAAGGCACTCCACGAGCTCTATCCACATACTCTATCCATAACCAAGGCTTTAAAACCCACTGATGGTCTTTAATTGGCTTCCAAGTTAGGAGATGAACCTCATACAAGCAACTGAACTCCTCAAAGACATGAATCATTTCCTGATGACTTTGGTGACTTCTCAAGCTTGAATAAAATCTCTAGATAGGTTCCTCTTGATATATATCACACTTGATCCCTTGCATAAATTCTAATGCAATGCTAATGCTAAATGTAGTGCAAAGAATCAAACACCAAGAAGGAAAAGGTTGGGCAAATTTTGGAGTGCAACATCTGCCCCTATTCAAGCGAATTGGACCTGAATGAGTGAAAAGTGGACGACTTTCAATCAATCAAAGTAAAAGGCAGTTGAATACCCAAAAGAACCTGGAAATTTGCCAACCGCAGAAGTAAACAACAAACTCTGATTGGGATAGAATCTCCGGAGACCGAACATAATGAACATCTTGAACACCTCGCCAAGGAAAGAGAAACTTAATCAAGTAACTCTGCTTCAGGAAACACGTAACCGACCATGGTCTGAACACCACATGGGCCAAAGAGCAATCTTTCGAATCGTCGGAATCTGGATACTCAACGCACGATAGAACCGCACCAAAAATCTGTCGGAATCTGGATATTCAACGCACTGACCGGAGCCTGGGTGCTCGACGTAATGACCGGATCCTGGACGCTCGACGTGACTGGTGACTTTACTGGGGAATTACCGAAGCCTGGATACTCGACGGATGAAGCAATACATCACAAACCGAACATTCACCGGAATCTGGACATTCAACGGAGAGAGAGTGCCAACATTTACTATGACCCGTATATCCAACAACCTTTATCGGAGTCTGAACACTCAATGAACAAAGAAAAACATTATAAATTGAAAATTTCACCGGAATCTGGGTATTTGACGGCAGAGCCGGGGCCTGAACGCTCAACGTAACACATCGGAGTCTGAACACTCAACACAACAAACCGGAGCCTGGATACTCAACAAAGCGATAACCCGGAGTCTGGATACTCAACAAAAACACACCAGAGTCTGAACACTCAACGAAGCACTAAACCGGAGCCTGGATACTCAACGAAAACACACCGGAGTCTGAACACTCAACGAAGCAACAAACCGGAGCCTGGATACTCGACGAAAATACATCGGAGCCTGAACACTCAACAAAGCGATAAACCGGAGCCTGGATACTCGACGAAAATACACCGGAGTCTGAACATTCAACGAAGCGATAAACTGGAGCCTGGATACTCGACGAAAACACACCGGATTCTGAACACTCGACGAAGCGATAAACCGGAGCCTGGATACTCAACGAAAACACACCGGAGTCTGAACACTCAAAGAAGCGATAAACCGGAGCATGGATACTCGACGAAAACACACCGGAGTCTGAACGCTCAATGAAGCGATAAACCAAAGCCTGGATACTCGACGAAAACACACTGGAGTCTGAACACTCAACAAAGCGATAAACCGGAGCCTGGACGCTCAAAGAAAACACACCGGAGTCTGAAAACTCAACAAAGCGATAAATCGGAGCCTGGATACTTGACGAAAACACACCGGAGTCTGAACACTCAACGAAGCGATAAACCAGAGCCTGGATACTGAACGAAAACACATCGAAGTCTGAACACTCAACGAAGCGATAAAACGGAGCCTGGATACTCAACGAAAACAAACCAGAGCCTGGACACTCAACGAAGCGATAAAACGGAGCCTGGATACTCAACTAAAACACATCGGAGTCTGAACACTCAACGAAGCGATAAACCGGAGCCTGGATACTCAACAAAAACAAACCGGAGTCTGAACACTCGACGAAGCGATAAACCGAAGCCTGGATACTCAACAAAAACACACCGGAGTCTGAACACTCAATGAAGCGATAAACCAGAGCCTGGATACTCGACGAAAACACACTGGAATCTAAACATTCAACGAAGCGATAAACCGGAGTCTGGATACTCGACGAAAACACACTGGAGTATGAATACTCAACGAAGTGATAAACCGGAGCCTGGACGCTCGACGAAAATACACCGGAGTCTGAAAACTCAATGAAGCTATAAATAGGAGCCTGGATACTCGACGAAAACACACCGGAGTCTGAACACTCAACAAAGCGATAAACCGGAGCCTGGATACTCAACAAAAACACACCGGAGTCTGAACACTCAACGAAGCGATAAACCGGAGCCTGGATACTCAACGAAAACAAACCGGAGCCTAGACACTCAACGAAGCAATAAACCGGAGCCTGGATACTCAACGAAAACACACCGGAGTCTGAACACTCAACGAAGCAATAAACCGGAGCCTGGATACTCAACAAAAAACACACCAGAGTCTGAACACTCGACGAAGCGATAAACCGGAGCCTGGATACTCAACGAAAACACACTGGAGTCTGAACACTCAACGAAGCGATAAACCGGAGCCTGGACGCTCGGCGAAAACACACTGGAGCCTGAGACGCTCAACGAAGAAAATTGGACGAAAAGAGAATACCACAAATACAACACAAAGTCTTTACCGGAGTCCGGATACTCGACGAGAGAAAGAATCAATACAAACTGGAGATTTACCGGAGCCTGGATACTCAACGGAATAGCCACGAACACTAATAAGGGTTTGGACCTTCACTTGATTTTGCCGAAGTCTGAACACTCAACGACTCAAGTAAATATATCACAAATCGGAAAAACGCCGGAGTCTGAACACTCAACGAATGAAGGAATACATCACAAATATACTCGTCGAGGTCTGAATACCATTTGAACTTAACACAAACAATTGAAGTTCGACGATGCCTCCGGGGAACAACGAGAGCCAGGGTCTGGATACTTCTCGGGCTACAAAGAAAACATACCACTAGTTTCTATGGGTCGATCACGACCTGCCATGGTTTGGATACCATCCGAGTAGAAAGAACCTTTTCACTATATTGGAGTCTGAATACTCAACGTACTGACCGGAGCCTGAGTGCTCGACGTAAACTGGTGTCTGAGTACTACAGCTCCGTGCTGGGGAGAAGAACTCTGAACAACTTTGGAAGATACGATCCCAACTCTGCTGAGGGGCATACTAACAAATCTGGAGTTACAAATTTTACTGGAGATGAACAAGTCTCTGCTGGTGATGAACAACTCTTGTTGAGGGACGGGGTAAAGGTCCTGCATGACCTCCCTGGAACACATCTTACACTGTTGGGGTCACGAGCGACCTGCTGGAGGATATTCCACATATGCCTGGTGGAGAGAAATCTGATCTCGACTCACTGGGGAACAAGCCCATATTCGTACTCTGTGAGGATTAGGGGTACGCCTGACCAACTGCTGGGGGTAAAGACGCAACTTCCATCTGCTAGGGAATGATCTTTGATTGTTGGAAAAACGAGCTTCATCCAAATCTCTCTGAGAATATGCCCCAAGCGTAATGCCCCTGCCCCAGTCTGATTTTTTGGGAAGGTCTACGCTGAGAAGAAAATATCTTGCCATGAGACGACCCCGAGATGGCTTGCCCCAAAATCTGGACCGTGAGAGGCCCCTTGGTTGAAAAGTTCGGATAAGCTCTAGAGGTATGGAGAGGAACAATTCTTTTCCTCATAGGGCGAAATGCCCCAGCCTTGAGATGGCTTTGTCCCTGATCGATTGATTCGTGGAGCTGTACCTCTAGCCGCGAGAGACTTGCCGAATTTCGACCTTATTGCCTCGTGTTAACCGATCCTTGGATGGATGACCTTACCGGGGGTTATTTGATATAGCTGGCCACATCTCTACAGAGTATTCAGGTGTTCTACATTCTATCCTGATCAAACTTTCCACTGTGGAAACTTTCCTGCGGTCGAGCGCTTACTCGCAAGTAAAACAAGTTGTTCTGCATAAAAGATACATTAAATGCAATGCATATGCCAGTTTTTTCAAAACCCAATCCTGTTCACTGGAAAAATTTATGACATATAATGAACGAATCAATTATCAAAGTGTCAAAATTAATACAATGCTGTAAGAGGAATCCTGTTTTTGAGTCAACTTCGATGCGATCTTTACCGAAGTATGCTCTCGAACTAAACCTGTTTCAATTAGGACTTTTCAAGTTGTAACGTGGCCAGGTTCACGGTTAACAAGGAAGGATATAAGGCTCAAAGTTCATTTTAACCCACTCATTCTCCTTGATGTTCTCCAATCCTAAGTCCAGCTAATTTGACACAAGCACTCACCTCTTAACGGTGGAATGATAGGAGTGATGGTTCAGGAAACCACTTGCTTTTTGGAGTGACAGTCATTCACTTTTCGTCTTTATAGTGCCTGGAGTCACACGATTTCGTTCTTATTTGAGGAATTTTCTCTTGTAATCCTTTTTGTTTTTTCGTTTTTTCGTTCCCTAATTTTTTCCTGGACTAACTCTTTTGAGTTTCTGATTTTGAAGTCCAGCAGGATACCCTAATTTTTGCCTAAGTCACTTGTTCACAAGATTCGACTTAGCGGGCTTTTTCTTTTCTCTCCTTTTTTTTTGTTTTTTCTTTTTTTTTTGAACAAATCATGTGACACCGGCTTGTCTGACTTGTTAAAAGAGATTATGACTGTTTCACTCCTTATCGACAAGGTTTAACCATTGTGGTTCTTTAGGTACGACCTATACATGTGTGATTTATCCCCGAACGGACACTCCTTTTGCAATTTGAACGCTTGGTCAAATTAACTAACACCTACCCTGCCCTAGGTTAAGATTGAGGGTTTTTCATTTTCAGAAAGAAACTCCTACTACAAGGCTCAAAGGGGCTGACAAGGGATTATCTTCCTTATATCTTCGGTGTTTATGGATCTGAAACAATGCATGTATATCGTCAACAGGTTTTTATATCCAAGAGCATACAATCGGAAGCTTACACGTCTTTCGATTTTGTCATCCTCCCCGGATTCCACTTAAACAAGCGTTTGAAATAAAAGATAACAATAAAGTGAACACGAATGGATTAATTCAAAACATGCATATTTATTTCATTTTCAATATCAATTGAAAACAACAAGCTTTACAAGCGAAATGTGCAATTAAAGAAATAGCTATACCTAATCCATCGAAAGGATGATTAACGGTAAACATGCAAACATGGCGAAATATTATATGGCAGAAATAAAATGCGGAAAGTAAATAAAGCATCGCGACGATCACTCGCGTAAATTACAAGTCCCAAAAAAATGCAAAATAAAATAAATCGCGACCATGGCCTCGCGTAAATTACATCCATGAAACAACATAAATTAAATAAATATTAATCGGAATTTAAGTATAATCTGAGGAGAAAAATAGAGAACATTAGTGAAAAGTTAGACAGAGATATGACAAATAATGAAACAGTTAATATTGAAAGAAAGACAAAATGCAATTTAGAATTTTAATTATAGTTTTATTAGTTTTAAAAAGAAATGTTTTAGTTTTAATTTTAACAAAAGTTTCTTTAGTTTAATGTTAATTTAAAAAAAAAAGTTCTTAGTTTAATGTTAATTTAAAGAAAGGTTTTAGTTTAATGTTAATTTAAATAAAGGTTTTAGCTTAAACATTAAAAAAAATGTTTTAGTTTTGATTTTAATAAAAGTTTTTTTTATGAAAATTTTAGCAGCTCAAACTCAATTACTTTAAAAAAGAAAATAAGATAATAATTTTAAATAAAATAAAAATAAAAATAAACAGGACAAAAAAACTAAAGAAAGGAGAAATAATAATAAATAATAAAAAAAAAGGGAAGGATAATGAAAGGGGAAGACATTTAACCACTGGGGTGGCTATACATCCTTTGTTTCTGCTCATTTAACCACTGGGGTGGCGATACATCCTTTGTTTTTGCTCATTTGACCCATTAGGATTGGCTTTAATTTCCTTTCTTTCTGCTCATTTGACCCATTAGAGTTGCATTTAATTACCTTTTCTCCTCTTACTCTTCCTTATCCTGGAAATGGGTTACGAAAAAAAAAACAAAAACAAAGAAAAGAAATAACAGCCAATTAACGATGCTTACGGTGAGATTATTCAGATTCTCTGCTTTTGTTGTGACGGACGGTTGATTTTCGGAGGTGGGTTTCTCGCGGTTCCGAAACTTCTTCTAATTGAGATGATGATGAAGCCTCGAAGATTTTTCTGATAAGTCGTGAGAACGGCCGCCGTTTTTTCTTTTCTTCTTCCGTTTTTTCTTTTATCAAATGCAACTCATGTTTATATAGGTAACAAATTAGGGTTAACTCTAACTTAATGCCTATTTTAAAGCCCAACTTAAATAATTATTCAAAACTAAAAAACAAACTTAAAAGAATAAAATCTTTTCTAATATTTTTAATTTTATGATTTTTGGATGTTTTTATGAATAATATGGAAAAAAGTGAAAAAATAATTTAAATAAAATACGAAAATTTTTTTTTTATGAAAATAGAAAAGTTAGAATAAAAATAAAAGAAACAAAACAAAAAGTGAAGAAGGTGGGATTCGAACTCTCAACCTCTCACATTCACAACTCCTTACACAGGGTCTCTTGCCAATTGTGCTATTTTATTCATTCAAAATAAAATGGCACTAGAAACCATGTAAAGGTAGGACAAATTTAGGGTGCAACAAACAGGAAAGAAACTACAAATGTAAAGTAATGACATGCAAAATGCAGATTGCCAGCTTCTGAGAACTGGGCTTCTTGTATCTTGACTTGTGGGCGACTCAGCCGCTTCTGGCTTGTCCGTGGTTTGGCAGAGGATTCTGTACCACGTTGGGCGCTTCATGCGAGAAGTTTATGGCTTTACTGTCAATCAAATCTTGTAGCTTGTGCTTAAAAGCCTTGCAATCGTCAATGCTGTGCCCAGGTGCCCTCGAGTGGAATTCGCAGCGGGCATTTGCATCATAGCCAGGTGGTGGTCGGCCTGTCAGAGGGGCCAAGGTTCTCTTCTGAATTAACTGCAGTTGTAGTAACGTCTGAAGCATCTGGGAGTACGGCATTGGCGGCGTATCGAATACTCTATTTGCTCCCCTCGAATTCTGGTACTTCTTGTAGCCCTGTTGATTATGCTGCTGTTGTGGTTGTTGTTGTTATGGTGGTATCAGAATGATAACACTTGTAGCCTGATGATGATGACATTGATCTTGACATCTGCCTCTGCCTCTACCCCGAGAGCTTGACAGAGAATTAGCGTCGCCTTCACGCTTTTTATTTCCGAACGCTTTCTTTCCTCCACCTGACGAAGGTACTTCTACGGCCTAAATTTTCCTGATCTTAATGCCATTTTCTATACGCTCACCAATGATGACAAGGTCATAGAAACTTCCGGACATACAGTTGACGAGCTTTTCGTAGTACATCCCAGACAACATTGATACAAACAAGTCAATCAACTCTCTCTCTACCATTGGAGGCTGCACTCTAGCCGCAAACTCACGCCACCTCTGGGCGTACTCTTTAAAGGATTCCCCGTTCTTCTGGACGACATTCTGAAGCTGGACCCTGTTGGGAGAAAGGTCACTGTTATAATGATAGTGCTTCACAAATGCTTCAGCCAAACCCTTCCAACTGCGAACCTGAGAGGGTTCCAAACCCATATACCACTCGAGCAACGGCCCTGACAGGATATCCTGGAAAAAATGCATGAGCATCTTCTCATCATTTGAGTATGCTGACATTTTTCTATAGTATGAGCGTATGTGCACCCTTGGGCAAGTGACACCTTTGTATTTATCGAAGGTAGGAACTTTGAACTTGTACGACACTCGTAAATCAGGGATCAACCCTAAATTGGCCATGTCGAGCCCCATGGAGTCCTGATTTGCTATATTCCTCATCTGTTCCTCCAGCATTCTGAATCTACGATCAGCTTCAGCAGGCAATTCAGTGCCTACATCCCTCGTAGAGAACATGTCGTCCTGACGATCTTCATTCCATCGTTGGTCCCCATTGCCATACCCTGCGTAGGCGCCCTCCGGACCATAGACGTTTCGGTTGACATTGTAACCATAACCAGCGTTACCCAGACCATGGTTAGCAGTACCAGGTCCAAACCCAGCATTATGAGCACCATTACCACAACCCAAGTTAACAGTATTACCAAGACCTGTATTACCAGCATTACAAAAACCTGCATTACCAGCAGCATTACCCAGACCAGCGTGGAAAACGCCAATATCACTACCATTCCCGACCCCTGCAGCAGTTACGGTGCATCCGGTAGGCACAACGGTGGCGTTAGGAATCTCTGTATCATTGCGGGGAGTATTAGCAGCAGTACCTCCGTGAAGAACTCCATTAAGATCAACCCTAGCAACCAGGGGCTGAACCATTGTTCTCAGTTGCTCCTGTCCTTGAGCCATACCTTGCATGACTTCCATGAGCTGAGTCATGCTCTCCCTCATCTCTTGCATCTCAGTCTGAACGTGATCCATGGCTTTCTTGAGATTGTTTGTAGTAGAATACCGGTGAATTCTCTAGTCAGCAATCCTGAAACAACTCTGAAAAGACAACAGAACATAAGAACGAGGCTTAAGAAGGTACCTGCAAACACAAAGAAAAATATGCAAAATGCTGATAATGTATATATGCATATGGAATATTTCCCTTGATTCTAGTTCCGGGTGAAACGCATGACAATGGAAACCCCTCAGACAACAATAGTAGAAAACTCCTCATATATACAAATGGAAAACCACATGGGTAGTTACAAGCACAAGTATCTGAGCACAAATAATGGAAAGACCTCAGCCAAAACTGGTGATGGTTGATACATCATAAGCAACAGCCTTGTCAACCAATAACGATAAATGAAACACGTATGCTCCGTTCAGCTTAACCAATCTTCCCGAGAATTCAGAAACATCTAGACAACCAGTTTCAGCAAGCTTAGCCAGATTAGGCTCAGCATCATCATGAACATATGGCATCTGATCCAATATCGGAATTCCTAGCAGCGCAGCGTACTCCTCCAAGGTAATTTCCAAGATATAATCAGGAAAGACGAAGCATCTCAACTGAGGGTCACCACACAGAGCAATCTTCTTTTACTTTTGGATCAACAAGAGCGATCAAACTCAAAAGGGGACGGATGTCAGGAGAAGGGAACTTGTAGGCAACTGTCTTCTTGAGGGTTTCCATGTCAGAAATGGAGAGCAAGATAGCTAGAATCAAAGGAAATATGCACCTGCAATGTTAATGCAATGTCATGTAATCAATGCAGATGAAAAATGCAAAAATGCAAAGATGCTACATGGGATTAAGGTAGTTGTGCTGTTGTCGGAGAATAATCAGAGCTCTGCCTTTGCATAACATAGATCACTGCACAACATAGATCACTGATACTAAAAACCTCTGATATCAAACCAAAAGTTCACACTGTAGAGAAAACCGGGTGAATGAAGCTATGGTTTCCTGCATAATCCAATTCCCCTCACAGGTATGGACTTAATTCGCCGACGAGGTATGGCATCCTATGCATTCATCAACGTCACATACTTTCAAGAAACGATAATACGATACATAGAAGGTGTGGTATTATCATCTCTTGAAGCGGCCTCACTTAGCTGAATCACAAATGATCGGTCCCCAGAGTCGACAATCCTCCAAACCAACAACCCCTCAAGCCCAAAGGGCTGGAAAAGAAGTCAACCGGGAGAATCTCGTCTGAGCGTGGATTTTGTGAGACACTAGTACATGCAAAGCATGCACGCGCCCACTACTTTTCACAACTAATGCTAGGTATACTCAAGCCTGGGTCTGGCTTATCACCCATCAGAATCAATCCCCTCCCACAACAGCACAATAAGGATATAATATAATGCTGAAAATAAACTGCGGGAAAATAAAATGCGGGAAAGTAAAGCTAAGGTACAACAGGTATGTACAAAACCCACAAGATAAACAAACAAGCGCTAGGACTGACTCGCCTAGGGAACCATTGGAGTCCCCAGCAGAGCCGCCAGCTGTTGGGGATGACCCAGACAGCTAGGAAGAAAATCCAAGGCGAGACTCACATAGGGAACCATCGCAGTCTCCAGCAGAGTCGCCAGCTGTCGCCACTGCGAAAAACGAGGCCGGCAATGACAGAAGCTTCGCCACCATGCGTTATTTATCCCAAAGGAGGGAAAGGAAACGCTCAGAGAAAACCTAACGAAAAAGGAAAGGAATGGTCATCGCAACCAAGTCCTGGATTCGGGAGTCGGTTACGCAAGGGGAAGGTATTAGCACCCCTCACGTCCGTCGTACTCGATGGGATCCATGCTTAATTGTTTATCTCGAAGGGTTGATTAATACTATCTAGCTAAAGGCTTAAGGACAAAAGAAAAGAAAAGTGACTCGGCATAACACAACAGTTTTATGCCTACCTATTCCCGTCTGGAACGAGAAATCAGGGGCAACGTAGTTCGCCTAACTACGGGTGATGGGGGAAGGTTGCTCGCCGAGATATCGCATCTCGTGCCTACGTACTTTCACACGGTGTGAAATATCAGAGCACACGTAGTTCAGGAAACTAAGGGTAGACAGGGTGTTCTCGATCACACGGGGGTGAGAGAAAGGATAGACGATACTAGCGTACGCATTCTAGCAGTTAGGTGTATGCTGCTCGCTCGTCGGAGACTTAGGCGTTACCTGTTTGCGGTAGAACAGACGTAGTATATCGGGTTTAAAGGTACGGGAACCTACGGGAACTAGAACTACGGTCTGGTCTCAATTGCGCTAGGGCAAGAGAAAGGGAAACATTAGTCGTTAGTGGGAAAGTCTCGGTCGCACGGAAGCGAGAGAACAGAGAAGTTAGTTGTTAGTGTGCTCGCTAGGATATCGCATCCTATGCCTACATATTCTCGTCTGGTACGAGAAATCAGAGCAGCTGTAGTTCAGCTTACAAGACCACAGGTTTGGTTCATTATGTTTTAACCCGAGTAGGGTTAACAAACGATTCTAGCAGTTTGGTGTGTGCAGCTCGACCATTGGAGACTTAGGCGTTACCGTTTGCGATAGAACCGAGAGTTAACGAAACTCTCCTTAAGAAAATGGTTTCCAAGGATTAAAGGTCCAAGAGGACGAAAATAAGTTGAATGTTTGTTTTTGTGTCTTTTAAAGAAGTGTTTTGAGTTTTGTTTGTAACTCATGTTGCACTAGAGACTTGGACTTAAGAGTGAATGCATCGCATGTCACCCAAAGGGTACCATACTAAACACCAAAGCTGTTGAAAAGAAACTCTCCAACAACCCTTTCTCAAGTAGCTTAAGGCTCGTAACGCACAACACGTGTTATCCTTTATTAAGTATTTTAAGGATATTTGAAGATGAGAAGAGAAAGAACACAACTAAGGGGAAACTAGTCCAATCCTAGAGTTGTCATGCAAAGTTCATCCTATAGTCAAGGTTAGGAGGGAAATATTTATTGTTGTCATGCATGGTTAAAGGCCTAATGTCTATCACATTCTATCTTGGACAAGAAATAATGGAAATCCTAAGGGAAGGAAGACAAAAGAAGAAGAAGAAACAATTGTAAGAAATGCATACATGAAATGCAAGTATAGAAAGCAAAGATGCAATGCAAGTGAGGGAGGAAAATATGTGTGGGGTTGGAGCCTCCACAAGTCCATCTCAACCTCAACCTAAGTATGAAATAATTCAAGATAATAGGATAGGAAATTCAACAAGAGCAAACCATATCAAACAATACAAAGGAAGTCCTCAAGGATTCACCACTTTAGGCATGCCTTAGAGACCTCCAAAGGAGGGACCTAAAACTTCCTTAAATGACACACCAATGTCATTGGATAGAGAGTGGCATATTCTAATCATGCAACCTAAGCCACAAATGAATATCAAGGATAAAATGGCAAGGAACCAAGAGAAACAAGCAAAGGAGATACATACACCACCATATGGAATCACAATGTACAAGCATGAAAGTAAAGCATCAAATGGGCAAGCTATGTAAAATATAAACAGCCACCAAATGGTCCACAAGACCTATAATTAGTCCAAAATAAGAAGCAATCACTATGATGTCCATCACGCAGGCAATACAAGTCTTTTGGAGCCAAAACAATACAAGTGTCCAATTGAAAGTGCCAAATTATTGGTCAACTTGCAAAATAAGCAAAAAATAGTAAAATGCATCTATAAATTCCAAATAAATTCTCCAAGGACCTAAAAAGTGTCAAAAATCATAGGTTAAAAGGATAGGGGAAGAATCCAAAAGGAAGTTCCTAAACAGAGGGAAAACATCAAGGGTGCTCCAGAACTAAGGCAAACTAGAGCATGAACAAAATGGCACTCAAAACCAATGAAAATGGTACAATAAAATCCATAGAAAAATATACACAAATCCCTCAAGATGTACACAATAATCCCACAAAAGATTAGGAGTTTATTCGTTGTTTTTGTACCTCAACAAAATTCTACAAGAAAGATGGTACAGTTTCGTATTTTTAATGACTATTAAAAATAGAAAAAATCAAACAAATTGAAAATAAATCCAAAATCAGTTTTTCCAATTCCTGGGATCTCTAATCATGTCAAATATTGTGGTGTAAAATATCAAGAAAAAATAAGTAATATTACTATTTTTCACGTAATTAAAACTAACATGTAAAAAATGAAGAAATAAAAGGAAAACAAAGAAAATGATAAAAACCGTGTGGTGGATAGAAAAGACATTCAGCTGATTCTTGGACTGGGCGTATGAGTGGTGGTGTGGATAACAAGTCACTTAAGCCCAGCTGAGTCACTTAAGTGAAATGGTGAGGTGGTAAGCTCGCGGTCCTTGGATTGAAGTACTAAGTCCATGTTTTCATTCTAATCCAATGGTGAATGCATCATCTTCTTCACTTGAACATTTGGAAGAGAAAAAAATGCAGCATCGACCGTGAATGGTGGCCGGAAGTGCGCCAGAATTCTTCCTCCATCTCTATCTCTCTCAAAACTCCATGAAAACGCATGCTTCTTGAACCAATCTTGAAGCATTTTTCGCAAGGAATAAGAATATCACATTGAAATGAAGTGAAACCCCATGAATCTCTAAACTCGTGACTCTCTCAAGAAATATCAAGAACACAATTTCTTCATGAAACTTCCCCAAACATTACTAGAAACGTGATTCATGCCAAGGGTGATGTAGTGGTACAAAAATGGTGCAAGAAAGATGCATAATTAATGAGTAATCTTGATTTTCCGATACCTCTGAAAATGGAGTTGTGGATCTTCAATGGGACACGAATTCTTCTGGAAAATTATGTAGAATCACTCATTGATAGTTGTGCAACATGTTTGGATAGGTGAGAAGGCTTGAATTGATGAAAAATGAAGAACTCTAAAATCACTTGGAGCTCACTTTTTCAATTACTATAAGCTTGTTTCTACACCAAAAAAATCCAAACAAATTATGGAATTGCTTTATAATACTTATAGAACAAGTTTACAATGAATTGGGGGCCCAATTATGAGAGAATCATGAAGTTGAATTTTGAATTTTTGCTCTTATGGAAGCCCATGAACAACCATGCATTCATGTCCATTTTTCCTTGTTTTTGATTGCATTCCATTCCTTGTACTATAAGAAATATCAAGGGCCCAAAATCCCTCCTTGTTTGGATCTTAATGGTCATAATCCAAAGTGTTGCTTAAACATGAAGAAACCTTGAAATAGTCCATGAACCATGCCTCAAATGCATTTGATTTTATTACCAATGTTCTTAAAACATATTTTCCCTTCAAAATGAGTACAAATATGACCATATTTAATTTAATTTTGGCAAGATCACAAACTAGGCTTTTTCACATGCTTTTACCAAAATTCCTTTCACCAATCTTCAACCATGAGCTAGCCCATTGATAACTTGAGGTTTAGTTGACCAAATGAACCCATTTGGAGCAAATTTCATGTTGGAAAAAAGTTCATTTGAGTTATGCAAAGTGGTGAACTTGACCTGTAATTTTATGACCTGTAATCATACTTTCTCAAAATACCCCTGACTTGTAAACCTCATAACTTGAGTTCTACAAATCAGATGAAAGACTTCTAGTACCTTTTGGAAATCTAAGATCAAGACCTACAACTTTCATGTTTATCAAAAGGTCATTTGAAACTTCCTTCTAGGGAAAAAGTGGCATGCAAGCTGGTTCACTTTTGCAGACAAATTTCACATTCATCTGGTGACCTGTAACTTGTTTGGCTTGTAACTTGAGTTCTATAAATCGGATGGATTTT
Source organism: Lathyrus sativus (assembly GCA_963859935.3). Lineage (NCBI taxonomy): Eukaryota > Viridiplantae > Streptophyta > Magnoliopsida > Fabales > Fabaceae > Lathyrus > Lathyrus sativus. The sequence goes on from OZ012735.1 coordinate 928,390,941, forward strand.
TTCTAGTACTCAAATTAATGCTATGAACATCCTCTACAACATTCATGTGGATGTGAAAGTCATGTGAGACTTGTATCTTGACTTTGCATGGTCTGGAAGTTAGGCACTAAATAGGAGATTTTACATTGAGAACCCTAATTTAGCGACTCCTCACACCTTGATTCTTCTTGAATTGGTCTTGGAATAACATCACAAATGCCTCAACACAACATCCCATGATTACCATGACTTAGAATTGAGCTTTGAGCTCCTTCAATTGCACATTTGACTTAGGGTTAACTAGGTGAAAACCGTAACTGCAACACCTTCAACTGTGGCTGCTTGCACTTAGAAAAATGACTTAACTGAGCTCCATCATGACCCTCAAGGCACTCTATGAGATCTATCCACATACTCTATCCATAACCAAGGCTTCACAACCCACTGATGGTCTTCAATTGGCTTCCAAGTTAGGAGATGAACCTCATACCAGCAACTGAACTCCTCAAAGACATGAATCATTTCCTGATGACTTTGGTGACTTCTCAAGCTTGAATAAAATATCTAGATAGGGTCCTCTTGATATATATCAGACTTGATCCCCTGCATAAATGCTAATGCAATTCTAATGCTAAATGAAGTGCAAAGAATCAAACACCAACAAGGAAAAGGTTGGGCAAATTTTGGAGTGCAACAGAGAGAACTGCCAAAGGGAAAGGTAAAGTCAATGAAGAAGGACCTTCCCAGGAGAAGGAAAAAGAGGCTTTGACCAAAGATGTGGAAGAATTCATGAGATTAATTCGGAAGAGTGATTATAAAATTGTCGATCATCTGCAGCAGACGCCTTCCAAAATCTCGATTTTGTCATTGTTGCTTTGTTCCGAAGCTCACCGGAACACTTTGCTGAAAGCTCTTGACGCTGCTTTTGCACCCCAGGAGATATCCGTGAATCAGCTCGAAGGGGTGATTGCGCACGTGAATGCGGGGCATGGCCTTGGCTTTACATATTTTGATTTGACACCCAGGGGCCGTAACCACAACAGTGCGTTGCATATTTCAATTGAGTGTAGGGGCACTGTTATGTCTCATGTCCTTGTTGACACTGGTTCATCCCTGAATGTTTTGCCCAAGAAGGCGTTGTTGAAGCTAGATACCCGAGGTATAATATGCACACCAAGCGATTTGGTAGTGAGAGCTTTTGACGGGACTAGAAGGTCCGTGTTTGGAGAATTGACTTTACCCATCCAGGTTGGTCCAGAGGTATTTGAAACCGTGTTTTATATTATGGATATACAGCCAGCTTATAACTGTTTGCTCGGACGACCTTGGATTCACGCTGCAGGGGCTGTAACGTCTACGTTGCACCAAAAGCTTAATTATATGGTCGATGGTAGCATTGTCACCATATGTGGGGAGGAGGACATTCTGGTTAGTCACCTATCATCGTTCAAATATGTCGAAGTGGATGGAGAGATCCATGAGACGTTGTGCCAAGCTTTTGAAGGGGTGCAGATCAGAGACAAATCTCCTGTCATAAGTAGTGGACCAGAAGTGGCTATGTCGTCGTACAGAGAAGCCCAAGCGGTAGTTCAGGCCGGAGAGACCAAAGGTTGGGGTCAAGTTCTGGAGATTACTGTTAAGCAGGACAAGTTCGGCTTAGGGTACCGCCCGTCGTCGTCATCTTCATCACAGAGCGCACCAAGGTTCAAAGGGCCAATTGTGTTTACTCCAGGAGGAGTCAGTTTTGAGTAGATTAATGTTGTGTCTGACAGTGAAGATGGAGATAGCGATTGTGACATGGATTCATGGATCAAGCCCAGCGAGCCAGGACAGAGCCTATGCAACTGGTCTATCCAGGACTTTATTCAAGTGACGCCAAAATAGTAATGCCTTGTTTTTTCGATTATTGTACAATCCTATGTTCTACCCGGGGTATAGTGATTTAATTTCAGGGCCTACTTGCTTATGTGTATGCTTTGTTTTAATCATTAAATAAAGGCGTTTTCCTCATGCAAATTCTGTGATCCCTATTTTTTCTGTTTTATTTTTACAATAAAATGGCAATGTGGTTGTTTGCTTCATTTGCATATCATTTGAAGCATTTAACCCTTTCTCTTGCAGGATCCATATTTCAGATGACACCAATCAAGGTCTCCCTATGACTCGCTTCGACTTTGAGCATCCGATATTCCAAGCTGAGGAAGAGATTGTTGAGGACGACGACTTACCAGAAGAGCTGACTCGTCTTTTGAAACAAGAAGAGAGAATCATTCTGCCTCATCATGAGGATATTGAAGTCATTAATTTGGGTTCCGAAGAGGTTGTCAGGAATGTCCGGATAGGGGCTGCGCTGTAAAGTGATATCAAGCAGAGACTTGTCGAGATGCTTCAAGAGTATAGTGACATCTTTGCTTGGTCTTATGAAGATATGCCTGGGTTAGACACTAATATTGTGGTCCACCGCTTGCCATTGCGTGAAGATTGTCCGCTGTTCAAGTAAAAGCTCAGAAGAACGAAACCAGATATGGCCGTAAAGATTAAAGAGGAAGTGAAGAAACAGTGGGACGCTGGTTTTCTAGCTGTTACAACTTACCCTCCTTGGGTCGCCAATATAGTACCTGTACCAAAGAAAGATGGTAAGTTGTGGATGTGCGTTGACTACTGGGATCTGAACAAGGTGAGCCCTAAGGATGACTTCCCACTTCCTTATATTGACGTGTTGGTCGAAAACACTGCTCAATTCTCTGTGTTTTCCTTCATGGACGGCTTTTCGGGCTATAATCAGATTAAGATGGCGCCGGAAGATATGGAGAAAACAACTTTTATTACCCCGTGGGGAACGTTCTGCTACAAAGTGATGCCCTTTGGTTTGAAGAACGCAGGGGCAACATATCAACATGCTATGACGACGCTCTTTCATGACATGATGCATAAAGAGATTGAGGTCTATGTTGATGATATGATTGCCAAATCCCAGACGGAGGAAGAGCATCTGGTGAATCTTCTGAAATTGTTTGAGAGGCTTAGGAAATTCAGGCTGAGGCTGAATCCTAATAAGTGCACCTTTGGGGTGAGATCTGGTAAGCTATTGGGGTTGATTGTTAGTGAAAAAGGAATTGAGGTTGATCCTGCAAAAATAAAAGCAATACAAGAAATGCCAGCACCAAAAACGGAGAAAGAGGTTCGTGGCTTTTTAGGGAGGTTGAACTACATTGCCCGGTTCTTATCTCACCTTACTGCCATATGTGAGCCAATGTTTAAACTGTTGAAAAAAGATCAGACGATTGTCTGGAATGAAAACTGTCAAAAGGAATTTGAAAAAAATAAAAGAATACTTGCAGGAACCTCCGATTTTGATACCCCCAGTAGCTGGGAGACCACTGATCATGTACTTGACGGTTCTTGAGAACAGTATGGATTGTGTTCTCGGTCAACATGACGAGACTGGACGAAAAGAGCATGCGATCTATTACCTGAGTAAAAAGTTCACAGATTGTGAATCCCGTTACTCAATGCTCGAAAAGACGTGTTGTGCACTTGCTTGGGCTGCCAAATGTCTGAGACAATACATGCTAAATCATACAACCATGCTGATTTCGAGGATGGATCCAATCAAGTACGTCTTTGAAAAATAGGCACTTTCTGGAAGGATTGCCCGATGGCAGATGGTACTGACAGAGTACGATATACAGTATGTTTCGCAAAAGGCTATCAAAGGTAACGTACAGTCAGGGTACCTGGCTGAGCATCCAATTGATGATTACCAGCCGATGAAGTTTTATTTTCCTGACGAGGATATCATGTACTTAAAGATGAAAGATTGCGAAGAGCCATTGTGTCATACCCCAAATTTTGACCCCTTAGATCTTCATCATCGTTTTAGGAGCATGTTCACATGTTTATCTAACCTTAACCCTTTCCAAGTGGTCTTTGTCAAGTTACAGGAGGATCAGGGTTTTGTACAGCCGAAATCGAGATTTCGAGGGTTGACCAGTCAATGTTTTGGATTGGTTCTCTTTGAGATTGGGTCCCCACATCATCAAGAATATTCTATTGGATCAAGCATGAATCCAATTTGAGGTTGTTACCCAGGAATCAAAAGCAGTGAAGTTCAGGATACCTGATTAGGGTTTTCAAGCAGGAAAAATCAACTGTGATTTGACTTTTGATCTAAAAGGTGTTACAGTGGTGGGATTATGGTCCATAGTGTTCATATGGCTTGGTAAATTCCATTCAAGAAGATTCAAAGCCTCAAAAGGTCCAGAGCATCAACAGTCGACTCGGTAGCCACCGATCGATCGTTCGGTGGACCAAAAAGTCAACTCTTCAACAATAAGGAGTCTGACCTCAAGATGTGAATCAAAAATTTTCCTAATGACATATTGCATCTACCCATAAAATTTCATGACAATTGGATCAAGGGTTGAGGAGTAATCGCAAAAGTCGGGAATTAGGGTTTTGAAAGGGGCAAGACCATAACTCCTTAACCACACATCCAATTGAGTTGGTTCAATGCATAGATTTGGAGTTATGATCAAATTCATTTCAAGAAGGGAAAATAACTTGAGAAATTTCACTTTTAACCTTGTTTTTCAGCAACTTTAAGAGGTTTTTTGGCCAAGCTCCTTTGAGAATTTGAAATTTATGAAAACATGAATGTTTTAGAGCTACTTGAGGGCTTTCCAAAAAGTGCTAGAACATATCAATGGCATTTGTGAGCTGAGAGTTATGGATTAGTAAAGTTGGGACTGTCACACATGAGGCACAAATTCTGGTTTTTCTACAAGTGAGATTTTCATCAAGTTGGACCTTTCTCAGCCCTTGGATCTTGTTTATTCTGATATGTAGAAGCTTAGATGTGTGGAAATGCAAAGGAAATGCAAATAGCATGAGAAATGGAAGCCAAGGCAAGTGGCTTGGCAAGTTGCAATGCAACTTGCATTAAAATATTCAAAAAATACAAAAAGGTGAAAAGAGAAAATCTACAGCAACCATGCCCCTAGCCATCCTAGCCTCACTTCAGCCACCTCTAAGTCACTCATCACACTTGACTTTTGATTACCTTGAGGCCAAGAAACCCCTTTTGAGAGGTTTGATCCAAATTGTCATTTTTCCTTCTTAAAAGCCAAAACTTCCCATTCTACCCTCACCCTCACTTTTCCTATAAATAGAGAAATCCTCTACTTCATTCCACACACCAGGGCATTCTAAAAAAACCAGAGAAACCATAGCCCTCTCCCTTTCCTTCTTCACTTTATTTCAAAATCTCAAAATCATCAAAAACACCAAAATCTTCCTTCGAGCAAAGTGCCTTCCAAAACCATTTCCACACATCCAAACTCACCAAAAACCATCTGCACAATCCATAAATATTGTGTAGAAGGTTTCCATGCTTTGAAACTACTCAAAAACACAATTTTTCAAAAAGTCAACTTTCACACCAAGCAAGTTTGACCACTATGCTCAAAATCTGCCAAATCCTTGTCTAGGCCCATTCTTGTTGTTCTAACCATCCATACACCTCACATATACCTTATTGCAACTGTCCAAAACACTAAAGACCAGTGGTGAAGCTGATTTCTCCAACTGTCATAAGGTTTGCATATTGCTTTAAGAGGAAGCAAACTTCAACATGGTGCCAAAAACAAGGTCTCTGGTTTTCTTTTATTTCTAACTTGTTCAACATAGTCTACAAGAGGTATGTAATCTATAAACCCCTCATTTTACACCACATTGTCATGTTTTTGAAATTTTGAGGTGTTTTTGTGAAAACTATGTAAATGTTGTCCCAAGACTGCTCTTTATCAAGAGTTTGTATTCATTTCATTGCTTCTTACTTTTGTTAAAGTGTAACATGTATTAAATGATATCTTGATGTTGTTATGTCAAGTATGAGAAGTGTATGTTGTGCCAACTGTTTTTAGCAAGCTTGTCCACAAAGGTAACTTTTGGAGGTTTTAGCATGAATTGGTAATATACTTGGTACAGATTTGCCAGTTTGTTTTTGCATCATGTTTGAATGTTTTCTTGTGGTTTCCTTAAGTCTCCCTGCTTATAGATCATGTGTGAATCTAGAGAGATGTTCATTTCACAGTTATGTTGCTTGCTTCACTTGCCATACCAGTTTCATGTATATTATGCCAAAGTATCACATTGCCTGCCTACTTTGCTTTAAGGCTTACATTTTTGCAAGGGTTTAGCAACTGGCCAGTTTACTGCTATAGGGCTAGCAGTTGGTTTTAGGGATTGCAGGCCATGTTTTGGTTTTGGGATCAGTTATGGAGAATACTGTCACCACAGGTTGGTTTGAATTTGCAACAGTTTTTGTTGGGCATTTTGTTGTGATAAGGGAATCCTGGGCTGGTTAAGAGTTGGTGACTGAACTCTACTTTGGTTATCCTATCCAGGTTTAGGACTTGAGAGCTTTGTGTACAGGCATTATGTTTTATGGATGATTGAGTGATACTTTGGCTTCTGTTCAACTGTCTTGAGGTTCACTTCCAGGCCTGATTTTCAATTGAATCAGGATGTGTTGGTGGAATGCTACCAGCTGCATTTGGTTTGTCTACTGTTGCCAACTCTTTATGTTGTTTACCTTTGGCATTTCGATAACAGTCCTTTAGTACCCTTTAGTGTTAGGTTCATATCTTTAGGCTTGTAACTTTAGGCTGTTAATTTGTGATTGATTGGTGATTTGGAATTAGGCATATTCAGATTATAATCCATTTGTTGTCAATATTTGAGTTTGTTAGCTCAAAGACAATTTCTGCCAAGTATAGGTGCTCAGGCCTGCTGTTAGAGGTAGCAAGCTTGTCAGCCCATGTTTAGAGTATGTATGCCTCATTTTCATTGTAATGACAACTTGGGTATTGCTAAACCTCTATGTGCATGTGGTCCTTTTTGTCAAACATACGTGTTTTATCAGATTTTCAATAAGTGAAGGATCCATATGAGTTAAGTTTATGAACTGTTGTCTCATGATTGCATTGTCACAAGCTGGAAAGTTTGTTATATGCATAGGACTAAGTATTGAGTGTTGTCATGATAAGATTCACAGTAGCAGTTGTTATTTAATACTGCTATCCTTGATTTTCAACCCCTGTCAAGTTTGTGTTGGCTGTTTGGTAACATGTCTGCAACTGTTATTGATCAGAGCAGGTAGTAACCTGTAGTGTTTAAGCATTGTCTTGCTAACGCTTATCTTCTCTTGTCAATTAAAAGGAAATTGTTTTGACACACTATTGTAATGTTGCAATTTTCAAACCATGTGCGTTTTTTTCAACTCACATACCATTTTGTGGCCTAGATACTTGTTAAGCAATTTTTCTGTTGGAATTCATCCCTTGCTATATTTCAAACATGTGCAAATTGGTTTTGGTTTTGAACTCATGTATTTTGATCATAACATCTTGGTACATGTCCATATCATGCTTATCATTGCAACTCATATGTCATTTCTCAATCCAGGGTTGTTTTGCTTTAGTTTCTTGTTAAAACACTTTCTATATCACCTTTATGGTTTTCTCATGTTGTCTCATCATCCCAACTGCCACTAGTATAGCCTATGTTCATCAAGATGCATCATCAAATTCAACAAGTTTTTTTTTGCATATGCACAACTGCATCACCACTGTTTTTGCTTGAAGTTGTTTTGTTTGATCCAAGTATGAGCATTAACATGATTAGAGTTTGTAGGTTGTGTATGTATGTATGAACTGAATATCATCCATCTGCTCTTTGACAGCCTGCACACACACCTTCATGCCATTCTTGCAATTTATAAGCCAGTTCTCATTTTGCCTAACTTATGCCCAACTTTGAATTGCAAAATCATCAATGAATTTGTTTGAAGCTTGTGTGTAAAGAGCGCTTGACATAATTATGCACAAAATCTGTTTTGAACTTCTTCATGCATTTCATAAATACCAAACTGCAGCCTGCAAACCATTTTCTTTTCTGCTTGATTTGAAACTAGTTCTTGTGCTTAAGATCACTTGTTAACATGTATATGGTTTGTGTGTAGAATTTGTTTGGTCTGAATGTGCAGAGAACCTGAATTGAATATCAACTTGCATCTCAAAATTTCAATTTGCAACTAGCTTACCATTTTCATCACAGCCTGTGTTGAACTCAATCCATGTGCTTAAAATCATTCATTGACATATATATGGTTTGTGTGTAGTGTTTGTTTGATCTGAAAATGCATAGAACATGACATGAACATCATCTTGCATCTCAAGGCATCAAAGCACATCTCCTATCGTGTTTTCATTTAGAAGCATGATCTCACAATTTTGATGACACCACTGACTTCCTCATGAAATTCTACTCAAGTTTGACCTAAATTTTGTTCAAATCCATGGAGTTTTGAGGGAGTTTGAAACCTTCACACATATGCATTTTGGTTGTTTTAATTTCTGCCCAGGAAATGTCTTCATGTTACCCATATATATTAATGGGGTGGCATTTATACTCGGATGTATAGCCACCCCAGTGGTAGAAACCTTACTCTCATGCGCGCCTTTCACCTTGCTAACCTGGGTTCGAACCCTGAGGAGGATCAACCCTTTTGGTTATTTTTCTCATTTCTCTTGTTTCAAATATTTTCTCCTTTTTCTCTCTCTCCTTGTCACACGCGCGTGTAGTGGCTCAGTGGCTAAGTATTGCTGCTTGAGAAGCCAAGGGCGTGGGTTCAAGTTCCAGCATGACCCCTTTTTTAGTCCTTTGTTTTATTTTGTTCATATTTTTCACTATTTTCATATTTTTATAACTTGCTCACCTTGTATCATTTTTCACTCATTCTTTTTGTGTTGTGTTCCTTTTAATGTCTATTTTTCATGTGATAAATTAAAATTTCATGTTGTTTATAATTTCATTGCCTCTTAACTACTTGGAAGTTGTTTACGTTTTGAAGTCGTTACCTTATGTCTTGTTGACTTTCTTTCTCACCATGCCTGTTTATCTTGTGAACTTGCTTATATTCATTTTCCTTTATGTTAGTCAACATGATAGGATTATTTTCTTTGGGTTGTTACCATGAACTTATGTGTTTTCTCTGAGAAACTATTTTAAGCTTGAACTGTCGTCACATTTCTTGCTTACTTGTTTGCTTGATTGTCATCAATGCATATTTTATTGGTATGATGTTGTCACATTTATCTTGCCTTATAACATGCTTGCCTCATATGGTTGTCACCATGCTTTTATCTTCATCATGTTTATTACTTTATTAAGTAGTTTCTTTTCCCCAAGTGACGAAACTCGTTAGTTCTCATCCAAGTTGCCCCCCCTTTCATTCGAAAGGAAAAGTCTCTCCATTGACCCTTGTGTCATGGATAGCTCATAACCATTCTCTTGACTTTGTTAAGTCACCTTAAACCTTAGTTTAGAAGCCATTATACTTTGCTTTAAGTGTAAAAGACCCACCTTTTACTATGAGTGTTCTTCAACTAGAACCCTAGGATAGTGTTTGTCAACTCTATGTAAGAATCATCGTCATGAATTCTTACTTCCCCTCTTGAGTGTTCAACCTAGATTAAGGAGTTTTGTCAAACTCTATACAAACATTGTGATGTTTGTTCCCCCTTGAACCTTGGTCATAATCAAGTGTTCTTCAAACTTTGTGATGTGAACTACGATTACTCTGATTCTATCCTAGTTAGGATACGTAGGCAGAGGACGCGATGTCTTTGCGAGCAAACTTATTGTATATATATTTAGGTTTTAACCTACACCTTTTTTCCAATCCATAGCAAACATTTAACAAACTTATCACAAACAAACAAAAGGTTCCTGTAGAGTACTACAGATGCTTAGGGTGCTAACACCTTCCCTAGGTATAACCAACCCCCGATCCCCAAATCTCTTAGTGTTGTTGTAACATCGCGAAAAAGGTTTTTCTTTCTTTAGACCTTTCCTTTGGATAAATTAAAGTTCGGTTGTAAAAGAATTAAGATTCAAGTTAATTCAATAGCTTGATATCCAATTTTCACCGCAACAGAAATGGCGAGTTCACTGGGGATTGACTTGAGGGTTTAGCCTATTTTGTTTGTTTATGTGCTATATTTGTAAATATTTGCTTTACATGTATATTTGTGTATATTTGTTTGTTGGATCTTAGGACCTTTTGAGTGGTGAAATGGTCCTATACCCGGACTTGAGTGCAATTATAATAGGATGGTGGTATATTCAGGGAGGCTTATAGGGAGTTGATCCGACCAAGCTAACTTGAGAAACCACCGCTCAGTGTAGGCCCTCTTCAGAGTTTAGTATTGTTGATCGAGTATTCGTGAAAAAAACGCTACTTTCAACGAAGGAGCCCATGACACTGTGGACTTTTAGATTACATTCTACCCCACTTTGGCCTTACTAGGACGTAGTGCGATGGCTATAAGGAAGTATTTTCGAAGTAGTTGATACACGATACTACACTTAGACGAGGCTCTCTTGAGAATATTATCGATCACCAAGTAATTTGGGAAGTTGGTAATATCCGAAAGATGGGTTGTTGACTCTGAGAACAGTTTAGAACCTTGCTCTACAGGTTGGAAAATCCATATTACACACCTTTTTGGAGATGGGTAGACCTTGGATCTACGCTCGTCCTTTAAACCTAGGCTTGTGTTTGTGCATATGTGATCTTTGCATTTGCCTGTGATTGTGCACTTTTGCATTCATAAACATCATATCATAAAGTTTCATGGAACTCAGACTTTGTTTTTAAACATCAAGGTTGTTATGGACAGTAAAAGAAAGAGACTTTGAAGTACATTTACAAGAGTCTTAACTTGGATAATCTAAAGAGGTTGAGTACCTTGGTGAAAAATCCAGAGAGATTCAAGAGCAGCTACAAGAAACTGTTGGTATGGTTGAAGATAAAGATGGATATTGGACTACCTCTCCAGGCTTCTCCAGTTCTATGATCCAGTCTATCATCGTTCCATTCTTCCCGACTATCAACTAATACTCACACTTGAGGAATACTCTTATTTGGTCGGATTTCCCGTTCTTGATGAATCTCCTTTTCCAATCATGGAGAAAGACCATATGGAGAAAGATATTGTTAGGGCTACACATTAGGGAATCGCTTTGAGCAAAGCACAACAAGCAGAAGAAGCATTGAAGCACAAAATCAAGTGGTTGTTGAAGAAAATGTAGAATCTCAGTTGAAGAATGACGAAGTACTCTCTTGTAAGAAGAGGAAAGTATCAAATGATTCATCTTCACTTAGTCCTCAGTTGACTCTGCGAAAGTTAATCGTGGATAAGCTCATTCTTGAAAAGTCCCAGATGGAATATTAGATCAAGAAGCTCAACACAAAGCTGTCCAGAGAACCTTTTTAGGACTTTTGTTAGCTTTTATTTAGCTTTCTGTTTAAGACTCTTGTAAGCAGTACTCACATGGTGTAATTCAAATTGATGGTTAATGAAAGAAATTTTTGGTTTATCTTGATGTTTGTAAATATTTTTAGTTCCATGAAACTTTTTGCATTGCATGAGCATGTTGTCACATTTGCATTTGCATTTCTCAGCCTTGAGTCTCATGTTCCTCTTCCTGTCTCTAGAGGGATACCTAGCACGCATTCTGGACCAATGGAAACAATGAGCGAGCTTATGAAAGGACAAGAAGCTTTGAAGGAGGAAATCAGGATCCTCAAAGGTCAGATGAATTGGGTTTTGGAGACTTTGCAGAATTTGATGAGGAATGAAGGATATTCTTCCACTATTGCGCCTAGAGAGGTTGTAAGTCCATCACTTTCGGTGACTCTCCCAGCTCAAGGACCTCCTGAGCTTCAACGGTCAGACCATCATCAACCAGCATTTGGGCCTGCGCCAAAACGTCATCCTTGTCAGGTGGTTACCAAAAAAGCATCTCAGCATTCATTGGTTGTTTCCCCTCGAGGTTCTCGAATCCAGAACATGAATAAGAAGAATCTTGTCAAAAGGAACAAGGCATGCTACAAAACAGTTCCTGTGCCACTAAGTAAGCTTTATCCGCTACTAATTCAGAATTCGTTGGTGACTCCACAAGCTCTTAACCTTGTGCCAAGACCATGGCATAATGCAAACTTGACGTGTGAGTTTCACAAAGGGGCTTAAGGACATGACATAAACACTTGTTTGGCGTTAGGATTTGTGGTGCAAGAGCTGGTCTATGACAAAAAACTGATCTTTGAAGAAGATCACCCAGAAGTTGAATGCAAGTACCATACTGGGACAATGGGGCATTTGGTGGAAGAGTGCAAGGGTTTTGGGTTGAAGGTGCAAAGCTTGTTGGAGTTGTTAAAACCTCAAGAAGGTAAACCAGGTATCAGTGTCTCAGCTCTCAAAGCAAAAGACAAAGGACCTACAAGGCCTCTCAAGGTTCTATACCACAAGGAGCAAGTAATCAGTGATAATGGGGTTCCCCCGTTTGGGCCTGGAAACTGAAGTTGTTAAGTCAATTCTCCTAAGCTGGCTGTATTTTGTTTGTTTCAGTATTTTCAGTTGTATTTCCCTCGTTGTTTAATTTGAATTGCTTGTAAGCTGTTGTTCATTTTGAATTGGCAATATTAATGAAATGTTTGTGCATCTTTTGATTAAATCCATTCGTTTCACTCTTTCTTTTTTCTTTCATTGTTATGAAATACAAAATGAAGAAATTTCTTTACTAAACTGTTGTTTAAAGCAAAGATTGGGGAGGATGATGAAAATTATATCCATAATTGTTGTTGATATGCTTTCAATTTAACTTTGCTGATGATGTAAGGCATTGTTTCAATCCCTAAACACTGGAGAAATAAGGAAGATAATCCCTCGTTAACCCCTTCGAGCCTAGAAGTAGGAGTTTTCTTTCTCTACAAAAACAAACCTTAAATCTCAAACCTGGGGCGGGTAGTTCTCAGTTAACTCGGAGATATATGCATACAAGACACTTTAAAAGTGATGCATTCAGGTTTTCCTTCACACGCAAAAAAGCAAGTGTCGAAATCCAAAAGACGATGATGGTTCGTCGTAGCCATTAAACTAGGTGGTCACCTCCTTTCTCAAAAAAGGAAAGAAGAAAAAAAGGAAAAATGAAAAAGCCCGCTAAGTAAAAACCTATGAAGGAGACTCAGGCAAAAATAGGGCATCCCACTGACTGTATATCCAAAAGAAACAGTTCAGGCAAAAGTAAGGGATAATAAAAGAGGAAATCCTTAAAGCTTCACTTTCAAAAAATCCTCAAATAGCAAAAGCTATCAAATACTGTAAGGAGGTTGTGACTACCCTAGATTTGTGAATCATCACCAACTATCATCAGTTCAATTCTTAAAGCCTATGGGAACCTGAATGTATAGTTTGAGTTAACCGAGCGTAGGATTGAAGTTCATCATGGAGAATGGGTGGGACAAATAACTTTGAGCCTTTATCCTTTGTTTCATGAGCCGTGAACCAAACCATGTTACAACCCTTAAAAGACCTAATTGAGGTAAGGTTGTTTTGAAAGCATATAACAGCAAGGTGGGATAACCTGACTCCTAAATGATTCTTGATGTTTGTGTGTGTTCAGCGCTTTGTCCATCATCCGTAAAATGATTGGATCGCTTACACTTTGATCGTTTGATCACCCCGCCGCGTGTGTTTCATCAAAACATTTTCAAAAGATTGCATGAATTTTACATTGAAATTTGCCAATTTCTAAATGAACAATATTGTTTTCTAGACAATCCAATGTCAAAGGAATCCTAACAAATGCTGTCAGTTAGGGAATTGGATTTGATAAAGGAAGCTCGACCTGGGGCAACTAATTCGAAGGATTGGTTAATCATTTGTCACAATGTTCAGCTAATCAAAGTTGGCCAAGTCGAGATTAGATTAATCTCTCAAAGACCGTTGAACTGGGGCAGTTACGTCGAGATTCGTGAATCTCTCCAAGAGTTTGAAGAGATTGAGGCATCTTGCATGTCAATCCTTCTGTAAAACCCTCTTGGTGATTTCTTCTTGTAGACCATGTGTTCTGGGGAACATTGTTTGGGGTCTTATAAACAAGTTATTTCTTAGCTCCTTTCAAGGCCGACCACTCTAGACCAGTTAATCAGAAGCAATCAAGTCGAGATTAGATTAATCTCTCAAAGACAGTTAAATTGGGGTAGTTACGTCGAGATTCGTGAATCTCTCCAAGAGTTTGAAGATATTGGGGCATCTTGTATGTCAACTCTTCTATAAAATCCTCTTGGTGATTTCTTCTCACAGACCATGTATTATGGGGAAGAGAAGTTTGAGAGATCATTGGTTACAAGGGTCATTACTCGTTGTGATGATCATTATGCAAGATAGGGTACAAAGCTATTTGGTTCTTATGGCGTCTTCTGGCAGATCCCCAATAAGTCGTTACTTCAGTTGATATTGGAAGTTTCCCATAGGTTCCTCCTCCAGCAAAGAAATCGGGCTCATTCTGCCAGACCCTCAAGTAAAGCTTGGTGTTGTAGCTTGAGTGGAGTACTATTTTCCCCAAAAAAGGTGGTCACCTTGAAGTAGAGCTGTTGATTCTACATGATCATCCCCAGTGATGGTCCATCTGGTAAAGTTGGTTGGGTATCCTTGTCGAGATGTTTATTTCATCTCCAGTTTCGTTTCCCTTTGTCTGTTCTGTCAGCATAAGCATAAGCATGGCATAAAGAATACACATAGCATCGGTTGCTGCCTCTCTGATTATTACATGTTCCTGTTTCACTTTGGTGTTTTTCACCAAGCGATGGGGTTTGTCTTTTCTCTCCAATAGAGTTGTCAACCCTTAGGCATAAAGTGCCCACCAATTCTAATTTCCCCACAGAGTTTAATCCTCGTGGATGATGGTTGTTTCAGTTATCTTTTTCGCACCTGGATAAGATAAATTCCCATTTAAGTTCAATCCTCAATGGTTGGAGTCTTGCTTGACCGTTTCTTTCTAGCTCATTCCTAGATTGAACTTTGATCCCTGGAAAGTGGCTTCCAAATCTATGTTGGGCGTACACTTATCATGCGTTGTACCCCCAGGAAGAATCTTTTACAGACCCTATTCGAAGAAAAATCCTTCTCCAGTAATGTTGTAGTAACGACCTCTCTTTAGATTTTATGCTTAAATGGCATATCCTTGAGAAGTTGAGGAATTTTTGTTGGTTATTTCTCCTTGTTTGAGAAAATTTGGCTTGTAAAGCAATTGTCCCACATCTTTTGGTGAGATCCCCAGTAAGTCCAGTGGTGACTAGCATTTCTTGTTAAAGTCCAGTGGTGACTGGCATCTCTTGTTAAAGTCCAGTGGTGACTGACAGCTTTCTTTTAAAGTCCAGTGGTGACTGGCATTTCTTGTTAAAGTCCAGTGGTGACTGACAGCTTTCTTTTAAAGTCCAGTGGTGACTGGCAGCTTTCTTTTAAAGTCCAGTGGTTACTGGCAGCTTTCATTTAAAGTCCAGTGGTGACTGACAGCTTTCATTTAAAGTCCAGTGGTGACTGGCAGCTTTGTTTTAAAGTCCAGTGGTGACTGGCAGCTTTCATTTAAAGTCCAGTGGTGACTGGCAGTTTTCTTTTAAAGTCCAGTGGTGACTGGCAGCTTTCATTTAAAGTCCAGCGGTGACTGGCAGCTTTCTTTTAAAGTCCAGTGGTGACTGGCAGCTTTCCTTTAAAGTCCAGTGGTGGCAGGCAGCTTTCTTTTAAAGTCCAGTGGTGACTGGAAACTTTCATTTAAAGTCCAGTGGTGACTGGAAGCTTTCATTTAAAGTCTAGTGGTGACTGGCAGCTTTCTTTTAAAGTCTAGTGGTGACTGGCAGCTTTCATTTAAAGTCCAGTGGTGACTGACAGCTTTCATTTAATGTCCAGTGGTAACTGGCAGGTTTCTTTTAAAGTCCAGTGGTGACTGGCGTTTTCTGTTAAAGACCAGGGGTGACTGGTGTTTTCTGTTAAAGTCCAGTGGTGACTAGCATTGCTTGAAAGTCCAATTGTCGTTGGCGATCTTGTCCCATTTTGCTATCACTATGCAAAGTCTGTTTTTTTTGTTTTTCCTGAAGATCCCGTTCGAACTCTACGTTATAGGAAATTCCTCATTCGATTATCTCCAGTGAGGTTTGCGTCTCTTTTCTTTCATTTCCCCGATGGAGAATTGCCTTCTTCCCCAGCGGAGTGTCACCTTTTTTTCCCCAATGAAGTTTTGTCTTCCCTGTGGGAGTTTGTGTTCCCTGTGTGAAAGACTCCCCTGAGCAGCGTCTTTGGTCATGCTTGAACTATTTTGTTTGTTTTTGCTTTGGATCTTTCCCCAGTGTGTGAGTCCCCCATGAGTAGTTACTCGTTGTTTGTCGTTCTTTTATCTTTGCTCGCGTGTCTGCATCTGTCTTGCATTCAAACATCAAAAAGCATCATCTAGATTCATAGCATATCCGCATTTGTCCTTTTGCATACCACTGGATCTAAGGGACAAAATTTTTGGTTCGCTATATTTAAATACCTTTCACTACGATTTCGCGAGGATTGTCATCTTTCGCCGCCATCCAGTGAAAGATATTTAAATAGGGGCACCTGTCATACCCCAAATTTTGACCCCTTAGATCTTCATCATCATTTTAGGAGCATGTTCATCATTTTAGGAGCACCAGTCAATGTTTTGGATTGGTTCTCATTGAGATTGGGTCCCCACATCATCAAGAATATTCTATTGGACCAAGCATGAATCCAATTTGAGGTTGTTACCCAGGAATCAAAAGCAGTGAAGTTCAGGATACTCGATTAAGGTTTTCAAGCAAGAAAAGTCAACTGTGGTTTGACTTTTGATCTAAAAGGTGTTAAAATGGTGGGATTGTGGTCCATAGTGTTCATATGGCTTGGTAAAGTCCATTCAAGAAGTTTCAAAGCCTCAAAAGGTCTAGAGCATCAACAGTCGACTCGGTAGCCACCGATCGATCGTTCGGTTGACCAAAAAGTCAACTCTTCAACAATAAGGAGTATGACCTCAAGATGTGAATAAATAATTTTCCTAATGACATATTGCATCTACCCATAAAATTTCATGACAATTGGATAAAGGGTTGAGGAGTAATCGCAAAAGTCGGGAATTATGGTTTTGAAAGGGGCAAGACCATAACTCCTTAACCACACATCCAATTGAGTTGGTTCAAAGCTCATTGCAAAGCTCTTGGCAAATCCTACAAAAGTCTCAAAGTGGTTCATGGTCAGAAAATGCATAGATTTGGAGTTATGATCAAATTCATTTCAAGAAGGGAAAATAACTTAGAAATTTCACTTTTAAGCTTGTTTTTCAGCAACTTTAAGAGGTTTTTTGGCCAAGCTCCTTTGAGAATTTGAAATTCATGAAAACATGAATGTTTTAAAGCAATGAGGGCTTTCCAAAATGTGCTAGAACATCTCAGTGGCATTTGTGAGCTGAGAGTTATGGATTAGTGAAGTTGGGACTATCACACATGAGGCACAAATTCTGGTTTTTCTACACGGGAGATTTTCATCAAGTTGGACCTTTCTCAGCCCTTGGATCTTGTTTATTCTGATATGTAGAAGCTTAGATGTGTGGAAATGCAAAGGAAATGCAGATAGCATGAGAAATGGAAGCCAAGGCAAGTGGCTTGGCAAGTTGCAATGCAACTTGCATTAAAATATTCAAAAAATACAAAAAGGTGAAAAGAGAAAATCTACAGCAACCATGCCCCTAGCCATCCTAGCCTCACTTCAGCCACCTCTAAGTCACTCATCACACTTACCTTATGATTACCTTGAGGCCAAGAAACACCTTTTGAGAGGTTTGAACCAAATTGTCATTTTTCCTTCTTAAAAGCCAAAACTTCCCATTCTACCCTCACCCTCACTTTTCCTATAAATAGAGCAATCCTCTACTTCATTCCACACACCAGAGCATTCTAAAAAACCAGAGAAACCATAGCCCTCTCCCTTTCCTTCTTCACTTTATTTCAAAATCTCAAAATCATCAAAAACACCAAAATCTGCCTTGGAGCAAAGTGCCTTCCAAAACCATTTCCACACATCCAAACTCACCAAAAACCATCTCCACAATCCATAAATATTGTGTAGAAGGTGTCCATTCTTTGAAACTACTCAAAAACACCATTTTTCAAAAAGTCAACTTTCACACCAAGCAAGTTTGACCACTATGCTCAAAATCTACCAAATCCTTGTCTAGGCCCATTCTTGTTGTTCTAACCATCCATACACCTCACATATACCTTATTGCAACTGTCCAAAACACTAAAGACCAGTGGTGAAGCTGATTTCTCCAACTGTCATAAGGTTTGCATATTGCTTCAAGAGGAAGCAAACTTCAACATGGTGCCAAAAACAAGGTCTCTGGTTTTCTTTTATTTCTAACTTGTTCAACATAGTCTACAAGAGGTATGTAATCTATAAACCCCTCATTTTACACTACATTGTCATGTTTTTGAAATTTTGAGGTGTTTTTGTGAAAACTATGTAAATGTTGTCCCAAGACTGCTCTTTATCAAGAGTTTGTATTCATTTCATTGCTTCTTACTTTTGTTAAAGTGTAACATGTATGAAATGATATCTTGATGTTGTTATTTCAAGTATGAGAAGTGTATGTTGTGCCAACTGATTTTAGCAAGCTTGTCCACAAAGGTAACTTTTGGAGGTTTTAGCATGAATTGGTAATATACTTGGTACAACTTGCCAGTTTGTTTTTGCATCATGTCTGAATGTTTGCTTGTGGTTTCCTTAAGTCTCCCTGCCCATAGATCATGTGTGAATCTAGAGAGATGTTCATTTCACAGTTATGTTGCTTGCTTCACTTGCCATACCAGTTTCATGTATATTATGCCAAAGTATCACATTGCCTGCCTACTTTGCTTTAAGGCTTACATTTTTGCAAGGGTTTGGCAACTGGCCAGTTTATGCTATAGGGCTAGCAGTTGGTTTTAGGGATTGCAGACCAAGTTTTGGTTTTGGGATCAGTTATGAAGAATGCTGTCACCACAGGTTGGTTTGAATTTGCAACAGTTTTTGTTGGGCATTTTGTTGTGATAAGGGAATCCTGGGCTGGTTAAGAGTTGGTGACTGAAGTCTACTTTGGTTAGCCTATCCAGTTTTAGGACTTGAGAGCTTTGTGTACAGGCATTATGTTTTATGGATGACTGAGTGATACTTTGGCTTCTGTTCAACTGTCTTGAGGTTCACTTCCAGGCTTGATTTTCAATTGAATCAGGATGTGTTGGTGGAATGCTACCAGCTGCATTTGGTTTGTATATTGTTGCCAACTCTTTATGTTGTTTACCTTTGGCATTTCGATAACAGTCCTTTAGTACCCTTTAGTGTTAGGTTCATATCTTTAGGCTTGTAACTTTAGGCTGTTAATTTGTGATTGATTGGTGATTTGGAATTAGGCATATTCAGGTTATAATCCATTTGTTGTCAATATTTGAGTTTGTTAACTTAAAGACAATTTCTGCCAAGTATAGGTGCTCAGGCCTGCTGTAGGAAGTAGCAAGCTTGTCAGCCCATGTTTAGAGTATGTATGCCTCATTTTCATTGTGATGACAACTTGGGTATTGCTAAACCTCTATGTGCCTGTGGTCCTTTTTGTCAAACATACCTGTTTTATCAGATTTTCAATAAGTGAAGGATCCATATGAGTTGAGTTTATGAACTGTTGTCTCATGATTGCATTGTCACAAGCTGGAAAGTTTGTTATATGCATAGGACTAAGTATTGAGTGTTGTCATGATAAGATTCACAGTAGCAGCTGTCATTTAATATTGTTATCCTTGATTTTCAACTCCTGTCAAGTTTGTGTTGGATGTTTGGTAACATGTCTGCAACTATTGTTGATCAGCGCAGGTAGTAACCTGTAGTGTTTAAGCATTGTCTTGCTAACGCTTATCTTCTCTTGTCAATTAAAAGGAAACTGTTTTTACACACTATTGTAATGTTGCAATTTTCAAACCATGTGTGTTTTTTGCAACTCACAAACCATTATGTGGCCTAGATACTTGTTAAGAAATTTTTCTGTTGGAATTCATCCCTTGCTATATTTCAAACATGTGAAAATTGGTTTTGGTTTTGAACTCATGTATTTTGATCATAACATCTTGGTACATGTCCATATCATGCTTATCATTGCAACTCATATGTCATTTCTCAATCCAGGGCTGTTTTGCTTTAGTTTCTTGTTAAAACACTTTCTATATCACCTTTATGGTTTGATCATGTTGTCTCATCATCCCAACTGCCACTAGTATAGCCTATGTTCATCAAGATGCATCATCAAATTCAACAAGTTTTTTTTTGCATATGCACAACTGCATCACCACTGTTTTTGCTTGAAGTTGTTTTGTTTGATCCAAGTATGAGCATTAACATGATTAGAGTTTGTAGGTTGTGTATGTATGTATGAACTGAATATCATCCATCTGCTCTTTGACAGCCTGCACACACACCTTCATGCCATTCTTGCAATTTATAAGCCAGTTCTCATTTTGCCTAACTTATGCCCAACTTTGAATTGCAAAATCATCAATGAATTTGTTTGAAGCTTGTGTGTAAAGAGCACTTGACATAATTGTCGCACCTCGAAAAATCACGGAGAGATTTTGGAGAAACGACCCTCGCGCGAAAGGCGCGGAAATGCGGTTCGACAGAGTCGCCACCGAACTTTATTTTTCCCAAATAAACGGGAGAGGAAAATATCGAGAAAACCTCTTAAAACGAAAAGGATAGGAACAGGGCTGTCGCAACCATGTTCCGGGTTCGGGAGTCGGTTACGCGAGGGGAAGGTATTAGCACCCCTCGCGTCCGTCGTACTCGACGGGAACCTCTTAAGGTAATTGTGGGGAGTGTTGTTTAGGTTTACTTGTTTTTCTTCTCGTTGTTAAAGGTAGAATTGGCAAGGTAAAAGGTTAAAGACGCAAAGTAGAGATGAGTGGTTAGAGGATAGGGTGCTCGCCAAGGATTGGGGCCCTTGTGCCTACGTATGCTCATTCGGACGAGAATGAGAAATCAGAGCGTCGTAGTTCGACTACGGGAAAAGGATGGGGGAAAATGGAAGAATGGAAGAAGATAGAAGTGTGAAGGTAGAAGGTAGAAGGTAGAAGGTAGAAGGTAGAAGGTAGAAGGTAGCTCGCCAAGATCATCGCAATCTTGTGCCTACGTATCTTACATTCGGACGAGAATGAAGAATCAGAGCAGTCGTAGTTCGTGGTAACAACCACGAAAAGGTGAGGTTTAAAAGGATTGAAGTTTGAGTCTGAGACGAAAGGGTGACTGACAAGCAACCCAAGAGCGTGCCTCAAGAGCTTGTCACTCAAGAATTCAAGGAATGCGAGATTCCAAGAACTCAGTTCTTTCGGGAATTGACTGAGTAAGTCGAAGATAAAGAGTTGAATGTTTTGAAATCGAAAGAATGAACTAATAACAACTCAAGGGCGCACCTCGAGAGTTACTCATTAGAATACTCAAAGAATGCTAGATTCTAAGAATATCCCTCTTTCGTAAGTTTTAAAAAAGTTTGTGAAAGGATCGAATCGAAAGATGGCATGCGAGGCCAAAAGGAAGTTGTTATGAAGCAGCTTGACGACGTGTCGAGGATTTGCTTGAAGATGGGACCGACTTGACGATGTGTCAAATGTTAGGATTGTAAGAAATGATATTAGTCCTTCAGGGCGCTCCTAATATCGAGACCACGAGAAATTGTGAATGAAATGGGTTGCGAATGCGGACGAGCATTCGACTCAGGAGAATGTTTAAAATGATTGAATTTGAAAGAGCCGAAAGGTTGAGCGAATAACAACTCAAAGGCGTGCCTCAAGAATTATTCACTTGAAGACACAAGGAATGCTAGATTCCAAGTGCCTCTTTAGTTCGAAGTTTGATTGAGAAGAATATTTTAAAAAATGATTTGAAGCGAAATGGGGTATGAAAATAATTTGTGAACGTGTGAGAAGTGAGAACGCGAGGTTGCATTCGAAAATATCAATTATTTAATAAATGAGACGTCGGCCCCACAACTAAATAATCGGGGTATTACCGAAATGCTAGATTCCAATAACCATTTTTATCTGAAAAATATTTGGATGAACAGCGGAAATATCACACAGAATGCTAGATTCCTATGATATTTCTTTTGTTTAAAAGGAAAATAGAATGAGAAGTCGAATAATACACTATTTAAGGTGTACACCCCAACAATAATTATTCCAAAAATCCAAGAAGTGCTAGACTTCAGGGATTTATTTTCTCATGATTTAGTTTTAAGAAATTGTTTTAGTAATAAATAAAAAAATGTTTAAAAAAAAAAGAAATGAACTTGAACAGAAAATATTTTAATAAAATGAGTTTAAATAAAAGGGTGGAAAATAATAATTTTGAAAATGAGTTTGAAAATATATTTAATATATAATATTCTATGAAAAAAGATAATACTATAAAATTCTGAAACAAAATGTGCAAAAAATAAATTTCTAAACAAAATAAATAAAACAGGGGGGTGTGTGACTGCCAGGCAGGGGTGTGTGGGGGTTTACACGGTTGGGCCTTGACCCCAACTTCTGAGCAAACAAAAAAGAACCACTTAAACAGGGGGTAATAAAAAAACGGGGAATATGGACCGATGTGAAACGGATGGGCCAAAGGCCCATTAACCCATGTCCGCGAATCAACGTTCTCCTCCCCTTGCAAAACAGAAACCCTAATTTCCATTTTGGCCGTCGTCCTTCTCCCTAACCTTCTTCACCCTTCTCCGTCCAGATTCTTCCCTGGTCACATAAACGAAAAAAATAATACCCAGAAAGAAAACTAAACAATCCAAGTCTAATAATGATAAAGCTGCAACAAAAAAACTTTAATGATAAATTCGGATGCTCGAAGGACAACGAAGATGGAGTTCCATTGATGCTGTTGTTGGATGGAGAATCGCGGCGAAGATCCATGGCGTTTCCATCATTTGCATGTTGAAGTTCTATGGGGCTTTGACGAAGGCGGACCCCGTTGAAGTCGACGGTGATCAGAAGTTCGATAAGGCTTTCTCTTATGAGTTCTTGAAGATCTACGCATGGTGTCGATGAAGTCCAGAAAAAGCAGTTGAAGTTTGACGGATGCTTTGGAGCTTCAGTTCAAACTCGTTCTTGGCGGATGAATATTCGAGTAGGTTGTTTATGAATCGGAAGTTAGTTGGCTGTTTGTAGATCATGTAGGATTTTATCTAATCTGGGTTGTTTGCAGGTGATTCGATGTAGGTCGTACCGAATCTGGACATTTGAAGGTGAATGGTTGATTAATGGTCTTCGTTAGGTTTATGCAGATCTGGGAGCTTGGTTGGTGAATCTGGAGAGTTAGCTTAAGATGATGAAGACGGATGAAGATTGTGATTAGATATGAAGAAAAACGACGAATGTTTGTATGAGTGTTCGAATTTCTGGTGGATTTTGATGAATGTTCTTGAGCAAAAATCCAGAAATATGTTGAACGTGATGAATAAGGATGGATGTTTGAGCAGATCTGGGAAAAAGATGGATGAGTTGATGATGAATGTTTGAATATATGAAGATTTCTGGAAAATAAGTATGAACATGATATGAAGGTTTGAGTTTTGGATGAGTATTGGTGAAATCTGGAAAATGGCTTATGAATATGATGAAGTTGATGAAGGATTCGAGGTTTTTGGGAAAGTGATATGAACATGATAAGTTTTCTGGTGATGTTCATGAGTTTACCGGCGAGTGTTTCCAGCGAGTTTGATCTGTGGTGATTTGTCCGGTGAGGCGGCAAAGTGTTTGCATGGGATGGTGAGGTGGCGGCCGCTAGGGTTAGGGTTAGGGTTTGGAAAGGTGAGGTGGCGGCTACTACATTAGGGTTTCAGTGTTGGGAGATCTGTCATTAATGCAGCCACAGTCTAGGCTTTATAGCCTGACAAGTGGCACAAAAAAACCTAATGGGCCTAGATAGCAACTAGTGGACTGAAAAACTTAAAGCTGTCAAAAGAAAAATACTAATAAAAAAAGAAATAATTAAAACTAACGTAACTAAATAAATAATAACACTTAAAAACTTAAAACAAAAACCTAATTAATATTAACTAGCAAAATCTATATAAAAAACCTAATTAAACTAAACTAAATCTGAATGAATAAAAAGAATAAATAATTACTAATAATCTAGTAATAAAAATAATAAATAAGTAAATAAAACTAATATTTTCAAATACTCTAATTAATTCTAAAATCCTAATAAATATTAACAATAATCTAAATGACTAAATAACAAATAAGAAACTACTACTAATCCAATTAATAATAAGTAAATAAATAAATAAAAACTCTAACAACTATATCAAAGAAGCTTATTAAAAAACCAAAAAACTTAGTGAACTATATTTTTTTATAAAAAACAAATAATGTTCTACTCTTAATTAAATAACAAATAAAAGAAAATTTAATGTTAAATCTAATAGAAAAAGTATCTACCTAAAAAAAAGTAAAAGTTATTCCAATAAACAAATCTATATCTAATAGAAATAAATAAGTGATAAAAAAAACAAAAGGGGAATATTAAAAAAGAATGAAAATGGAAGTAAAATGACCAAAATGCCCCCCTTAGGCCACGTGTCACACTTTTATTGGATAGACTGGATAAAAATTTGAAAAATGCCCAATTTCAGGTGGACACGTGTCTAATCGGCAAGAAACAAAAAACGTGAAAATAATTACAAAAAGGGTAGGACAAATTTAGGGTATGACAGATGCCCCTATCTAATTGGCTTAAACCTAGAGGAATGAACTGCTGCAGCGTTCATTTTCCGAGGTAGAAGTCAATTAGATATGAAGAAAACTCTGAATTTGTCCGAAAGAAAGAGAGATGCTTGAGAGTTGAAAAATGCTGGATGAGGTAAGCCTCTGAGCAAACTGTAAGCAATTAGAAAAAAGGTCGCCATCACCAAAAGGATGAGGTATAAAACACACATGGCCACTACCACCAAAAGGACGATAGGGCACACACCAACCACTACCATCGAAACGATGATAGGGTAAACACCAACCACTACCATCAAAAGGATGATAGGGTACACATAAACAAAATATCGCCCAATCTGACATCGACGAAATGTCAGACCCAACACCAATAGGATGACGGAGCAAAAACACAAACAAAACATCGCACAATCTGATATCGACGAAATACCAGATCCACCACCAAAAGGATGATAGAGCGAAAACACAAACAAAACATCGCGCAATCTGATATCGACGAAATACCAGACCCACCACCAAAAGGATGATAGAGCGAAAACACAAACAAAACATCGCACAATCTGATATCGACGAAATACCAGACCTACCACCAAAAGGATGGTAGAGCGAAAACACAAACAAAACATCGCACAATCTGATATCGACGAAATACCAGACCTACCACCAAAAGGATGGTAGAGCGAAAACACAAACAAAACATCGCGCAATCTGACATCGACGAAATGCCAGACCCACCACCAAAAGGATGATGGAGCGAAAACACAAACAAAACATCGCACAATCTGATATCGACGAAATACCAGACCTACCACCAAAAGGATGGTAGAGCGAAAACACAAACAAAACATCGCACAATCTGACATCGACGAAATGCCAGACCCACCACCAAAAGGATATGAGCGAAAACATAAACAAAACATCGCGCAATATGACATCGACGAAATGCCAGACCCACCACCAAAAGGATGATGGAGCGAAAACACAAACAAAACATCGCACAATCTGATATCGACGAAATACCAGACCTACCACCAAAAGGATGGTAGAGCGAAAACACAAACAAAATATCGCGCAATCTGACATCGACGAAATGCCAGACCCACCACCAAAAGGATGATGAAGCGAAAACATAAACAAAACATCGCGCAATCTGACATCGACGAAATGCCAGACCCACCACCAAAAGGATGATGGAGCGAAAACACAAACAAAACATCGCACAATCTGATATCGACGAAATACCAGACCTACCACCAAAAGGATGGTAGAGCGAAAACACAAACAAAACATCGCGCAATCTGACATCGACGAAATGCCAGACCCACCACCAAAAGGATGATGAAGCGAAAACATAAACAAAACATCGCGCAATCTGACATCGACGAAATGCCAGACCCACCACCAAAAGGATGATGGAGCGAAAACACAAACAAAACATCGCACAATCTGATATCGACGAAATACCAGACCTACCACCAAAAGGATGGTAGAGCGAAAACACAAACAAAACATCGCGCAATCTGACATCGACGAAATGCCAGACCCACCACCAAAAGGATGATGGAGCGAAAACATAAACAAAACATCGCACAATCTGATATCGACGAAATACCAGACCCACCACCAAAAGGATGATGGAGCGAAAACACAAACACAGGTCGCTATCACCAAAAGGATGATAGGACAACACATATCTGAAGTTTACGAACACCAAAAGGATGCAGGCTGGGTTGAACTGACGAGGTTCGACTATCACCAAAAGGATGGTAGCAAGACAATTGACAACGGTCACGCTTGCTGGGCACAACTCATTAGGGAACCCCCGAGAAGAAGATTGAATCGAAATGAGTCAACGGGGTACGCCCACCGTCTTGTTTGGAGATCATATTTTTGCTGAAATGGTTTCATGGTTACGCCCATGAATTCTGAAGAGGATGCCCCTGATTGGGCTGAATTTGTCTTGATGTCTTGTCTTGCTCAACAAAAGGCTGAACAACTTCATGAGGAACGCTCATGGTTTTGCTGAAGATGCCCTTGCTCGGGCTGGATCTTGCATTAAACTTCTTGGATTTGCCCAACAAAAGGTTGAAAAACTTCGTGGAGAACGCCCCCGGTCTTGAATGGTATGCCCCTGACTGGGCTGAATGTTGATTTGCATTTTTGATCGACCACGAGGTTGAAATTCGTCACGGGAGACGCCCATGGTCTTGAAAAGAATGCCCCTGACTGGGCTGAATCTTGCTTTGAATAACTTCAAATTTTGATGGGAGAGACCCACAATTGCAGAAGATTGCCCCTGACTGGGCTGATGATTGCTTTGAAGCTCTTGATATTCGTGGGAGAAACCCACAATCTTGAAAAAATGCCCCTGATTGGGCTGATGATGGTCTTGGAAACCTTCAAGATTGATCCTGGACCTTGACTTGCATATATGAATGCTGGATGATAAATGACATTCCATACGAGTGGAAGTGCAAATGCAAGTGCTGACACGCGGAAATGCAAGAGCCGGGGAAGTATGATATGGTTGGGTATGCATATGATGCAAGATGCGTATGATAATGAATGCAATGCGTATGATGCAGACAGGTGTTTGGAAACGCAGGTGGAGACGCCAGCGTGGTGGACTTTGAGTAGTTGCCAATGCAGATTGGACTTCGGGTGGTGGGAGGGATTGACTCCCTCGACACGCAGTTTGTTGAAGACGTCACGATTGAAGCAGAAGATGATGCTCTGGATGCCCCAAGTCTGGGTACTTGGTGATTTATTGTCAATTTCCTTCAGAGAAGGTTGCAACTCTGCTTGATGGTCATGACGACCTGGTCTTGCCCCAGTCTGAACATGGCAATGGTCTGCCCTAGATTAACCAGTTCTGACATATGGAAATTGAACTCGGATAACTTGCCCCTGCTCGAGCGGTTGAGCGATTTGCCCCAGCCTGTGGGTTCTGTGGTAGTCCTGCCTTTGTGTACGCCACTGAAGGTCAAGTTCCTCCTCGGTTGCCTCTCATTGAGATGTCCTTGAATATCTAGCACTGATTTGCAATTAAAATTGTACATTCACAGATGGTAATATTAATGCAAAGTTTGGTGCAAGTTTTGAAAAAGTGTCATTTATTGAGGTGTCGTGAAAGTGTGAAACGAATGGGCTGCTAGCCCAGACGTTGTGCTAAATTGATTAGTGCGAAAAGATGTTGCAAGAAAAATGACACCAATATTGATGATTAGAAATCATGTGAGGAGTCAGGTTACGCAACCTTGCGATAATATGCTTTCAGAATAAACCTCGTCTCAATTAGGTCTTTCAAGGGTTGTAACGTGGTCTAATTCACGGTTATGAAACAAAGGATATTAGGCTCAAAGTATGATTTGTACTCACCCTTTCTTCTTAATGATCTCCAGTCCTACGATCAGTCAATTCTGCACTTGTAAGCTTTGAAGGTTCAAGGTTTGCTCGATGTGGCAGTCACCTTATTTTGATGGATGCCAGTGCCCCTTTGATCTGAGTGGCCACTGAGTTTTTTTTGTTTTTTTTTAGGATTTCGGGGTCCTCTTTTGCTTTTGTTTTGATCCTTAACTTTTGCATGGATTGACTTTGCTTGTCAGATCCATCGGGATTGCCTTGATTTTGCCTAAGTCCCCTCTGAGGTGTTTGACTTAGCTGGCCTTTGATTTTTTTTGATTTTGTTGTGACTGCCATAGCATGGGTCTTTGATGGACAACCGTCTTTTAGATATTGATTTGAATACGGGATTGGATTAACTGAACACTACCCTGCCCCAGGTTGAGTGTAAGGTTTGAATATCCGAAGGAAATTGCTACTTCTAGGCTCGAAGTGGTTTACTAGGGATTAACTCCTTATATCTCCGGTGTTTAGGGGAATTGAAACAATGTCTGTACATCATTGACGAGATTCAGTCTGAAAGCGTATAGTTTGCAATTATGGGTATCTCGTTTTCATCATCCTCCCTCAAATCATGCTAAACAACAGTGAATAGAGTGGAGTAAATAAATGTGTCGGTGATAAGTGAAAATGAGTGAATATGACATAACTAATTCAAAACATGCATAAACGATACATTAATGAAAACCAAATACGAATGGCAATTGTTCAAAGCATACAATACTTAAACAAACAAAGACAAAACATAAGAAATGCGAAATATTAAATGGTAGCATGGCGGCCTTCTTCGGGGAATGAACTTGACTGGAATCAATCTGACGTTGGCGCTAGTTGACTGGTGGCATCGGATTGTTGATGATATTTGGAGACTTCCCATTGAAGTTGATAGCATCCCTATCGATCATGTCTTGAATTATGTGTTTGAAAGCCCTGCAGTCCTCAATGGTGTGACCTGGAGCACCCTTATGAAACTCACAATGAGCATTTGCATCGTAATCGGCAGGAATGATGGTTGGAGGAGCTAAATCTCTCGGAACAACAACTTTCTTCTCCATCAACTGAGCAAAGATTTTGGCATATGACATTGGTAGACGATCAAAGACTCTATCTGGTCTCCATGTTCTCTGCGGACGCTGTGGGCGAGCACCTTGTCGTTGCTGAGTAGCTTGCATCTGCTGTTGCTGAGGAGGATAATGATATCCTTGCTGGTTGTAGGCTTGTTGCTGAGGAGCTTGTTGCCGTGGCATCTGAGCTTGCGCTGCTTGAACAGCTGGCTGATAAGGCATTGGAGCGTATTGCGCAGCAGCAACATATGGATACTGGTAGTAGGGAACTTGATAAGGCATAAGAGCAGGAGCTTGTTGAGAAGCTTGCCCTTTCTGCGAAAAGATGACATTTGTTTCGCCCTCTTTCTTCTTGTATCCGTTGAAAGGCTTCTTGGCATTAGCCTAGCTGTTAGAACCTCCTGGGATCTTCCCACTCTTCAGCCCTTCTTCAATTCTCTCACCGACAATCACCAAGTCAGAGAACCCAGCGGAGACACTACCGATCAACTTTTCGTAGTACTGTCCTTGCAAGGTACCCATGAAGATGTCAATCAATTCACGGTCAACAAGAGGTGGATGCACCCTTGCGGCTAGCTCTCTCCATCATTGCGCATACTCCTTGAAGGATTCGCTGTCCTTCTGAGTCATACTCTGAAGCTGAGTACGGTTCGGAGCAAGATCGGTGTTGTACTTGTACTGCTTGACGAATGCATCGGCTAGCTCGGCCCAAGTGCGCACACTGTTACGCTCCAGCTGCATATACCATTCGAGTGATGCCCCATACAAGCTGTCCTGGAAGCAATGGATCATGAGCTTCTCGTCTCTGGCATAGGCAGCCATCTTGCGACAGTACATCTTCAGATGAATGTTTGGGCAACTGATACCCTTGTACTTCGAGAATTCGGGCACCTTGAACTTTGTAGGAATGACAACATCAGGCACCAAGCACAATTCCAGAGCACTGAAAGAATTTGAATTGTGCCCCTCCATGGCGCGGAGTTTCTCGGCTAGATCTCGGCACATCTTCATGGCTTCAGAATCCTGAGCGGCAACAGGACTGGCAATGGGGATAGCAGCATGATAGTTCTGAACGTCGTCATACTGATCCATCAGAGTATCTTCGATATGGGGAGCTGGGATCTGCACAGCTGTAGGCTGGGCCTGTGGGATAACTCCAACAGTAACTCCAGGCGCTGGGATTGGCTGAGAAGTGTTTCCTTCGACTGCGTTGTTGAAGTTCAACGGCATCCCATGAGAATTTGGAATTGGAACCAAAGGGATGGCAGTAGACCCTTGTCCTTGACCATTGTTGTTGACGACAGCGGCGGCTTCACGCTGTTCTTCCTCTCTCCTGGCTGCGAGGATAGCTTCGAGGATCTGGTCGATCTTTCCTTTCATAGAATCCAATTCTTCCCTGAAGGCGACTTGCTCCTGTTGAATCTACTCCATTATTCGTCTGGTATTGGCTCTAGTTGCGTATTGGTGTCGAGGAATCAGCTTGATTTACTGGAGAAGAAGGAACGGAGACATAAGATCCTGTTAAAGGACTGGAAATGCAAAATGCACAACATATGAAATGCAATGCGAATGATATGCAAGATGCAATGCAAGATACAAGATCTAGGATCACAGGATCATAGTTCAAACAGCTCCTGAAGCTGGTAACTATAATAGATAAGTAACCATAATTCCTGCTCAAAAAAAAGATAGGTATAACCTATACGGGAAGATCTAGATACTCTACCCAAAAACCCACTTACGGGATGGTTTCTATGTTTGATTCTCAGGATCACAGACACTAGTCGTATTAGCGTCGCGCAACAGGCTGGCTGTATTACGACGATAATAACGATAAGTCTCTCCTGAGTGGGGTCCTCATGCTAGGCGCACAAGGAGCGAGTCCTTGGAGACTAACATTACACGACCACCAATATCGGAACTGGTGCTAATAAAAGGTTCCCAGAATCACGGACCCTTCATTAATCAAGTCGTGCAACAGGCTAGCTGTGTTACAACGAGATCTACGAATAGGTCTCCTCTGGAGGAGCTTTCATGCTAGGCCCACAAGGAGCAAGTCCTCGGAGGCTAACACTACTCGACTACCAATTCTAAACTATGTGTTATCTCTGCTTTTACCAAAGCTCGGGCGTAGAGCTTTACTCATGATGTCATCCCAAGAACCAACAGGCAACCAAGATAACAAGCACGAATAAAATCCACAAGAGAACAAATACATAAACAAGAAGGAAATAAACAAACACTCCTCAAAAACCAAAAGATAGGCTCGACTCTCTCTTTGCATGGAGAAATGTCCCCAGCAGAGTCGCCACCTGTCGCACCTCGAAAATTCATTCGAAAATACGACCCTCACGCGAAAGGCGCGGAAATGCAGTTCGACAGAGTCGCCACCGAACTTTATTTTTCCCAAACAAACGGGAGAGGAAAATATCGAGAAAACCTCTTGAAACGAAAAGGATAGGAACAGGGTTGTCGCAACCATGTTCCGGATTCGGGAGTCGGTTACGCGAGGGGAAGGTATTATCACCCCTCGCGTCCGTCGTACTCGACGGGAACCTCTTAAGGTAATTGTGGGGAGTGTTGTTTAGGTTTACTTGTTTTTCTTCTCGTTGTTAAAGGTAGAATTGGCAAGGTAAAAGGTTAAAGACGCAAAGGAGAGATGGGTGGTTAGAGGATAGGGTGCTCGCCAAGGATTGGGGCCCTTGTGCCTATGTATGCTCATTCGGACGAGAATGAGAAATCAGAGCGTCGTAGTTCGACTACGGGAAAAGGATGGGGGAAAATGGAAGAATGGAAGAAGATAGAAGTGTGAAGGTAGAAGGTAGAAGGTAGAAGGTAGAGGGTAGAAGGTAGCTCGCCAAGATCATCGCAATCTTGTGCCTACGTATCTTACATTCGGACGAGAATGAAGAATCAGAGCAGTCGTAGTTCGTGGTAACAACCACGAAAAGGTGAGGTTTAAAAGGATTGAAGTTTGAGTCTGAGACGAAAGGGTGACTGACAAGCAACCCAAGAGCGTGCCTCAAGAGCTTGTCACTCAAGAATTCAAGGAATGCGAGATTCCAAGAACTCAGTTCTTTCGGGAATTGACTGAGTAAGTCGAAGATAAAGAGTTGAATGTTTTGAAATCGAAAGAATGAACTAATAACAACTCAAGGGCGCACCTCGAGAGTTACTCATTAGAATACTCAAAGAATGCTAGATTCTAAGAATATCCCTCTTTCGTAAGTTTTAAAAAAGTTTGTGAAAGGATCAAAACGAAAGATGGCATGCGAGGCCAAAAGGAAGTTGTTTTGTAGCAGCTCGACGACGTGTCGAGGATTTGCTTGAAGATGGGACCGACTTGACGACGTGTCAAATGTTAGGATTGTGAGAAATGATATTAGTCCCTAAGGGCGCTCCTAATATCGAGACCACGAGAAATTGTGAATGAAATGGGTTGCGAATGCAGACGAGCATTCGACTCAGGAGAATGTTTAAAATGATTGAATTTGAAAGAGCCGAAAGGTTGAGCGAATAACAACTCAAAGGCGTGCCTCAAGAATTATTCACTTGAAGACACAAGGAATGCTAGATTCCAAGTGCCTCTTTAGTTCGAAGTTTGATTGAGAAGAATATTTTAAAAAATGATTTGAAGCGAAATGGGGTATGAAAATAATTTGTGAACGTGTGAGAAGTGAGAACGCGAGGTTGCATTCGAAAATATCAATCATTTAATAAACGAGACGTCGGCCCCACAACGAAATAATCGGGGTATTACCGAAATGATAGATTCCAATAACCATTTTTATCTGAAAAATATTTGGATGAACAGCGGAAATATCACACAGAATGCTAGATTCCTATGATATTTCTTTTGTTTAAAAGGAAAATAGAATGAAAAGTTGAATAATACACTATTTAAGGTGTACACCCCAACAATAATTATTCCAAAAATCCAAGAAGTGCTAGACTTCAGGGATTTATTTTCTCATGATTTAGTTTTTAGAAATTGTTTTAGTAATAAATAAAAAAATGTTTAAAAAAAAAAAAGAAATGAACTTGAACAGAAAATATTTTAATAAAATGAGTTTAAATAAAAGGGTGGAAAATAATAATTTTGAAAATGAGTTTGAAAATATATTTAATATATAATATTCTATGAAAAAAGATAATACTATAAAATTCTGAAACAAAATGTGCAAAAAATAAATTTCTAAACAAAATAAATAAAACAGGGGGTGTGTGACTGCCAGGCAGGGGTGTGTGGGGGTTTACACGGTTGGGCCTTGACCCCAACTTATGAGCAAACAAAAAAGAACCACTTAAACAGGGGGTAATAAAAAAAACAGGGAATATGGACCGATGTGAAACGGATGGGCCAAAGGCCCATTAACCCATGTCCGCGAATCAACGTTCTCCTCCCCTTGCCAAACAGAAACCCTAATTTCCATTTTGGCCGCCGTCCTTCTCCCTAACCTTCTTCACCCTTCTCCGTCCAGATTCTTCCCTGGTCACACAAACGAAAAAAATAATACCCAGAAAGAAAACTAAACAATCCAAGTCTAATAATGATAAAGCTGCGACAAAAAAACTTTAATGATAAATTCGGATGCTCGAAGGACAACGAAGATGGAGTTCCATTGATGCTGTTGTTGGATGGAGAATCGTGGCGAAGATCCATGGCGTTTCCATCATTTGCATGTTGAAGTTCTATGGGGCTTTGACGAAGGCGGACCCCGTTGAAGTCGACGGTGATCGGAAGTTCGATAAGGCTTTCTCTTATGAGTTCTTGAAGATCTACACATGGTGTCGAAGAAGTCCAGAAAAAGCAGTTGAAGTTTGACGGATGCTTTGGAGCTTCAGTTCAAACTCGTTCTTGGCGGATGAATATTCGAGTAGGTTGTTTATGAATCGGAAGTTAGTTGGCTGTTTGTAGATCATGTAGGATTTTATCTAATCTGGGTTGTTTGCAGGTGAATCGATGTAGGTCGTACCGAATCTGGACATTTAAAGGTGAATGGTTGATTAATGGTCTTCGTTAGGTTTATGCAGATCTGGGAGCTTGGTTGGTGAATCTGGAGAGTTAGCTTAAGATGATGAAGACGGATGAAGATTGTGATTAGATATGAAGAAAAACGACGAATGTTTGTATGAGTGTTCGAATTTCTGGTGGATTTTGATGAATGTTCTTGAGCGAAAATCCGGAAATATGTTGAACGTGATGAATAAGGATGGATGTTTGAGCAGATCTGGGAAAAAGATGGATGAGTTGATGATGAATGTTTGAATATATGAAGATTTCTGGAAAATAAGTATGAACATGATATGAAGGTTTGAGTTTTGGATGAGTATTGGTGAAATCTGGAAAATGGCTTATGAATATGATGAAGTTGATGAAGGATTCGAGGTTTCTGGGAAAGTGATATGAACGATGATATGAACATGATAAGTTTTCTGGTGATGTTCATGAGTTTACCAGCGAGTGTTTCCAGCGAGTTTGATCTGTGGTGATTTGTCCGGTGAGGCGGCAAAGTGTTTGCATGGGATGGTGAGGTGGCGGCCGCTAGGGTTAGGGTTAGGGTTTGGAAAGGTGAGGTGGCGGCTACTACATTAGGGTTTCAGTGTTGGGAGATCTGTCATTAATGCAGCCACAGTCTAGGCTTTATAGCCTGACAAGTGGCACAAAAAATACCTAATGGGCCTAGATAGCAACTAGTGGACTGAAAAACTTAAAGATGTCAAAAGAAAAATACTAATAAAAAAAGAAATAATTAAAACTAACGTAACTAAATAAATAATAACACTTAAAAACTTAAAACAAAAACCTAATTAATATTAACTAGCAAAATCTATATAAAAAACCTAATTAAACTAAACTAAATCTGAATGAATAAAATAAATAAATAATTACTAATAATCTAGTAATAAAAATAATAAATAAGTATATAAAACTAATATTTTCAAATACTCTAATTAATTCTAAAATCCTAATAAATATTAACAATAATCTAAATGACTAAATAACAAATAAGAAACTACTACTAATCCAATTAATAATAAATAAATAAATAAATAAAAACTCTAACAACTATATCAAAGAAGCTTATTAAAAAACCAAAAAACTTAGTGAACTATATTTTTTTATAAAAAACAAATAATGTTCTACTCTTAATTAAATAACAAATAAAAGAAAATTTAATGTTAAATCTAATAGAAAAAGTATCTACCTAAAAAAAAGTAAAAGTTATTCCAATAAACAAATCTATATCTAATAGAAATAAATAAGTGATAAAAAAAACAAAAGGGGAATATTAAAAAAGAATGAAAATGGAAGTAAAATGACCAAAATGCCCCCCCTTAGGCCACGTGTCACACTTTTATTGGATAGACTGCATAAAAATTTGAAAAATGCCCAATTTCAGGTGGACACGTGTCTAATCGGCAAGAAACAAAAAACGCGAAAATAATTACAAAAAGGGTAGGACAAATTTAGGGTATGACAATAATTATGCACAAAAT
Organism: Lathyrus sativus; assembly: GCA_963859935.3. Lineage (NCBI taxonomy): Eukaryota > Viridiplantae > Streptophyta > Magnoliopsida > Fabales > Fabaceae > Lathyrus > Lathyrus sativus. The sequence goes on from OZ012735.1 coordinate 928,426,596, forward strand.
CTGTATTGAACTTCTTCATGCATTTCACAAATACCAAACTGCAGCCTGCAAACCATTTTCTTTTCTGCTTTATTTGAAACTAGTTCTTGTGCTTAAGATCACTTGTTAACATGTATATGGTTTGTGTGTAGAATTTGTTTGGTCTTAATGTGCAGAGAACCTGAATTGAATATCAACTTGCATCTCAAAATGTCAATTTTCAACTAGCTTACCATTTTCATCACAGCCTGTGTTGAACTCAATCCATGTGCTTAAAATCATTCATTGACATATATATGGTTTGTGTGTAGTGTTTGTTTGATCTGAAAATGCATAGAACATGACATGAACATCATCTTGCATCTCAAGGCATCAACGCGCATCTCCTATCGTGTTTTCATTTAGAAGCACGATCTCACAATTTTGATGACACCATTGACTTCCTCATGAAATTCTACTCAAGTTTGACCTAAATTTTGTTCAAATCCATGGAGTTTTGAGGGAGTTTGAAACCTTCACGCATATGCATTTTGGTTGTTTTGATTTCTACCCAGGAAATGTCTTCAAGTTACCCATATATATTGATAGGGTGGCATTTATACTCGGATGTATAGCCACCCCAGTGGTAGAAACCTTACTCTCATGCGCGCCTTTCACCTTGCTAACCTGGGTTTGATCCCTGAGGAGGATCAACCCTTTTGGTTATTTTTCTCATTTCTCTTGTTTCAAATATTTTCTCCTTTTTCTCTCTCTCCTTGTCACACGCGCGTGTAGTGGCTCAGTGGCTAAGTATTGTTGCTTGAGAAGCCAAGGGCGCGGGTTCAAGTCCCACCATGACCCCTTTTTTAGTCCTTTGTTTTATTTTGTTCATATTTTCACTAATTTCATATTTTTATAACTTGCTCACCTTGTATCATTTTTCACTCATTCTTTTTGTGTTGTGTTCCTTTTAATGTCTATTTTTCATGTGATAAATTAAAATTTCATGTTTTTATAATTTCATTGCCTCTTAACTACTTGGAAGTTGTTTATGTTTTGAAGTCGTTACCCTATGTCTTGCTGACTTTCTTTCTCACCGTGCTTGTTTATCTTGTGAACTTGCTTATATTCATTTTCCTTTATGTTAGTCAACATGATAGGATTATTTTCTTTGGGTTGTTACCATGAACTTATGTGTTTTCTCTGAGAAACTGTTTTAAGCTTGAACTGTCGTCACATTTCTTGCTTACTTGTTTGCTTGATTGTCATCAATGCATATTTTGTTGGTATGATGTTGTCACATTTGCCTTACCTTATAACATGCTTGCCTCATATGGTTGTCACCATGCTTTTATCTTCATCATGTTTATTACTTTATTAAGTAGTTTCTTTTCCCCAAGTGATGGAAATCGTTAGTTCTCATCCAAGTTGCCTCCCCCCTCTCCTTCCAAAGGAAAAGTCTCTCCATTGACCTTGTGTCATGGTTAGCTCATAACCATTCTCTTGACTTTGTTAAGTCACCTTAAGCATTAGTTTAGAAGCCATTAGACTTTGCTTTAAGTCTAAAAGACCCATTTTTTACTAGGAGTGTTCTTCAACTAGAACCCTAGGATAGAGTTTGTCAACTCTATGTAAGAATTATCGTCATGAATTCTTACTTCCCCTCTTGAGTGTTCAACCTAGATTAGGGAGTTTTGTCAAACTCCATACAAACATTGTGATGTTTGTTCCCCCTTGAACCTTAGTCATAATTAAGTGTTCTTCAAACTTTGTGAGGTGAACTACGATTGCTCTGATTCTATCCTAGTTAGGATACATAGGCAGAGGACACGATGTCTTTGCGAGCAAACTTATTGTATATATCTTTAGGTTTTAACCTACACCTTTTTTCCAATCTATAGCAGACATTTAACAAACATAGCATAAACTAACAAAAGGTTCCTGTAGAGTACTATAGATGCTTAGGGTGCTAACACCTTCCCTAGGTATAACCAACCCTCGATCCCCGAATCTCTTAGCGTTGTAACATCGCGAAAAAGGCTTTTCTTTCTTTAGACCTTTCCTTTGGATAAATTAAAGTTCGGTTGTAAAAGAATTAAGATTCAAGTTAATTCAATAGCTTGATATCCAATTTCCACCGTAACACATTGCATGGTGAAGGTCCTGAGCCGGGTTCCCAATGGCAATTGATTTTTGACGGTGCTGTTAATTCATATGGAAGTGAATTGGGGCAATCATTACGACTCCCTATGGGACGCACATCCCGTTCACTGCCATATTGACATTTCCGGTTACCAATAATGAGGCCGAATATGAGGCGTGTATCATGGGTCTCGAGGAGGCTATTGATTTGAGGATTAAAAATCTTGATGTGTATGGAGACTCCGCGCTAGTCGTGAACCAGATCAAGGGAGAATGGGAGACTCGTCAGCCCAATATGATACCATATATGAATTATGCGAGGAGGTTGTTGCCCTTCTTTGACAGAGTACAGTTTCACCATGTGCCACAGGCAGAAAATCAGATGGCTGACGCTCTTGCAACATTGTCTTTAATGTACAAAGTTAACTTCTGGAATGATGCTCCCAGAATAGTTATCTCTCGCCTTGATAGGCCTGCCTTCATATTCACCATTGAGGAAGCTTCTGATGGCAAGCCGTGGTATTTTGATATCCAGAATTTCCTAAAGAACCAAGAGTATCCGACTGGGGCATCTAGCCGCGATAAGAAGACTCTTAGGAGATTGGCTGGCAATTTCTATTTGAATCCAGATGGTGTTCTGTACAGGAGAAACCATGATTTGGTGCTTTTAGAATGTGTTGGTGAGAAAGAAGCTAATCATCTTATGGAGGAGGTCCACGAGGGTTCCCTTGGCACGCACGTCGGCGGACATGCTATGTCTCGAAAGTTATTACGGGCAGGGTATTATTGGTTGAAAATGGAAAGAGACTGTTTCAAGTTTGCAAAGAATTACCATAAATGCCAGATTTATACCGACAAGATTCAGGTGCCGCCAAGCCCTTTGAACATTATGGCGTCTCCGTGGCCTTTCTCCATGTGGGGCATTGATATGATTGGAAAAATTGAATGCACCGCATCCAATGGACATCGGTTCATCTTGGTAGCTACCGATTACTTCACTAAATGGGTCGAAGCAGCGTCTTACGCCAATGTTACCAAGCAAGTAGTAGCCCGGTTTATCAAAAAGGATATCATCTGTCGTTACGGCATTCCTGAAAGAATCATTACTGATAATGGTTCGAACCTGAATAATAAGAAGATGAAGGAATTGTGCCAGAACTTTAAGATTGAGCATCATAATTCATCTCCCTATCGGCCCAAGATGAATGACGCTGTCGAAGCGGCCAATAAGAACATCAAGAAGATAGTTCAGAAGATGGTTGTGACATACAAAGATTGGCACGAGATGTTGCCATTCGCATTGCACAGTTATCGTATGACGGTACGCACCTCGACCGGGGCAATGCCTTTCTCACTGGTGTATGGTATGGAGGTTGTCCTACCATTAGAAGTTGAGATTCCTTCCTTGAGAGTTTTGCTTCATGTCCACTTGATGAGGCAGAGTGGGTAAGGAATAAGCTGAATCAGCTCAGTTTGATGGATGAGAAGAGACTTGCATCTATCGCATATGGTCGGTTATACCAGAGCCAAATGAAGAAAGCTTAAGACAAGAAGGTGCGCCCTCGAAGCTTTCAGATGGGCGATCTTGTGCTAAAGAAGATTCTCCCACCATAATCCGATCAAGGGGCAAATGGACTCCCAACTATGAAGGTCCATATATCGTTCGAAAGATCTTCTCCGGAGGAGCCTTACTGTTGTCCACCATGGATGGCGAATATTTTTCATCCCCTATGAACTCGGACGCAGTTAAAAAATACTTTGCTTAAAGAGACCCGCTGGACAGAAAAAAAAGAGTCTAGGCAAAAATGGGGCATCCCGGCGAACCAAAAAGAAAAAGAAAAAGGTTCGGGCAAAAATTAGGGATAAAACTGAAAAGATGTACACCCACGAAGTCGAAAACCTGGAAAGGCGACTTCGGCAAAAAAGGGTATCCCGGTGAATCGAAAACCCGCAAAGGGTGATTCAGGAAAAAGTTAGGGATTGAAAAAGCAAATGACTGCGGTCCGAGTTTGATACTACATTGCTTAGTGGTTTGGGAGTACCTGAGGGTCGATTGTCCAAGTCAATCTCTTCCGAGGACGGAGTATCGGGAAAGCGTCGGAGTCAGGCGAGTTATAGGAGGATCAGTTCATGGTGTTCGTCTGTACCACGTTGCCGACATGTATACAAATTTCTTTGTACCTCTATACATATTTGTATTTATCTTGTAGCTTCCTCTTTTCAAGAGTTGCATCCATTGTACAAACTTCGCCTATTTACAGGCCCGTTATCAATAAACACATATTATTCAGTACTTGATGTTTGTTTCTTGCTTTAACTTTTACTGTTTTGTTTGTGTAAAACGCTGATGTTTTTGATAAACTTGCAGGTGCATAAAATTGCAGGCCTCAGCTAATAATTGTTAAAACTTTGAATTGACTGAGCAATTGTCACGGCTATTGACCTGGGTATTTCCTTTGTATAGGATATCTTGTTGTTGCTCATATTGTGCAGGGTCGCTACCTTCGCAGCAAACAGATAAGGGGTCGTGTTTCCCCAGCCAGAGTCCCTTAACGTAGGAGCAGGCTCTAGGTGATTCTATTCCTCCCCAGCAGATGGAAGTCGCGTCCTTATCCCCAGAAGGGTACGAGCTAGCAAGCGGTCAGGCAGTAATGTGCATCCCCAGCGGTGGTCGTGTGTACATTTAATCCCCAGTGAAGATCTCACAGGGCACAACCAGGTTGCCAGTGGTTTTGAAAAGGATTGTCCCCCAGCAGGATTGTTGCTCCCCCAGCGGAGTCGGTTTACCTTTTCCGGCATTTATTTTGCTGGGATATTTCTGTGATACCCGGTTATCCCCAGCAGAGTTGGCTTTGTCTTCGACATTTATTTTGCTGAAGCGATTCTGTATCCAGCCTTTCTCCGGCAGCCAGAGCCTGCATTTGCATCTTGCATATATCATCATATCTACATCATATTTGCATCTACCCAAACGCGTAGCATTTCCATACCGTATGGAGCATTACACCATTTTCAAACATATGCATTCTGAAACATAAGCCAGGTTGGTTACCTCTTTGTTTTCAAGTGTTCTTCCCTACAGGTAATTAAAATTCTTGTTCAGGGTGGTTTTCGGATATTCAAATTCTTGACATGAGATATGTGATGATAACGTTCGCCCTATCATGTGTCCCCCCATCAGAGTTGCTTGGTTAAGCTTCTTTCCTTACCCGGAAGAGTTCTAGAAGGCTTCATAATTAGACTTTGGAGTCGTCGTCAGAACTTCCCCAGAAGAGTTCTAGAAGGCTTCATAATTAGACTTTGGAGTCATCATCAAAATTTCCCCGGAAGAGTTCTGAACGGTTTCATAATTAGACTTTGGAGTTCGGCAGGGTTTCCTCAAGTTGTTGTTACGTCAGCATTAAACGGCTTCATAATTAGACTTTGGAGTTCGGCAGAGTTTTCCTCGAGTTGCTGTTACGTCAGCATTAAACGGCTTCATAATTAGACTTTGGAGTTGTTGTCAACATTGAATGGCTTCATAATTAGACTTTGGAGTTGTTGTCAACATTGAATGGCTTCATAATTAGACTTTGGACTTGTTGTCAGCATTATGCGGCTTTATTATTAGACTTTGGAGTTGTCGTCAGCATTACGCGGCTTCATAATTAGACTTTGGAGTTGTTGTCAGCATTACACGGCTTCATAATTAGACTTTGGAGTTGTTGCCAGATTTTCCCCGCAGAGTTGCTTGTTCAAGTCTTCGGATGCCCAGTACCGCGCTTTTATTTAGTGTGATGCTCGTTTATTCGAAAATGAAAGATCCCGGATAGTACAATGATGGCGCACTTTAAGTAGTGTATGCCCATTTCTTCCGAAATGGAAGGTCAAATGATAGTACATTGACATACCGCGCTTTTATTTAGTGTGATGCCCGTTTCTTTGGAAATGGAAGATCCCAGATAGTATGTGGATGACGCGTTTTACGTAGTGCCCGCTTATTGTAGCGTATATTTGAAGTTGACTGTTGATTCAGTGCCTGTGGCGTCACACAGGTGGTTGATGTTGAAATCAGGTTCTGTATCAGATGATTAATCGGTTTTTGCTATGACAATCAGATTCAATTATCTGGTTTTTGTTCCCCAAGCAGTTTGTGCAGTTTATTTCTTCGGTTAGCAAATTTATGGGTTCTTTGGTATTCAACCATCTTCTACCTCGATTGGTTGAAAGTTGTTCGCTTTTCATCCAGACAGGTCCAAGCCGCTTGAATAGAGGCAGTTGTTGCACCCTAAAATCGGCCTAATCTTTTTCTTACTTGGTTTATGTTTCATTGCATTAGCATTGCATTGTTCTAAGATTTGCATAGCATAGCATTGTTCATTTGTGCAGGGGATCAAGTATGGTTAATCTCCTAACTTGAGGACCAATTGAAGACCATCAGTGGATTGTGTGGGGCCTTGATCATAAATAGAGTGTGGATAGAGCTCATAGAGTGCCTTGAGGGTCATGAGAGAGCTCAGACAAGTCATTATGCCAAGTGTGAAGAGCCACAGTTGAGGGTGTTGCAAATAGGGTTTTCATCTGAGTAACCTTAAGTCAACTATGCAATTGAAGAGGATCAAAGCTCAATTCTCGTGGATAGTTGTGTTGAGATGCATGAGGTGATATTCCAAGATCAATTCAAGAAGAGTTCAAAGTGTGAGGAGTTGCTAAATTAGGGTTCTCAGGGTAAAATCCCCTATTTAGTGCCTAACTTCAAGACCACTTATCTCAAGATGTAAGTTTCATATCCATTTTTGGCCAACATGAAACTTTTAGATCATGATCTAAGCTTTAATTTGAGTACTAGAAGTCCTCCATTGGATTTATGGAACTCAAGTTATGGTCCAGACAAGTTACAGGTCATCTGAGGAATGTGAAATTTGTCTGTGAAAGTTCACCAACTTCCGTGGAACCTTTGACCTATAAGGGTGTTTCTCCTAAACTTTTGGCCAACATGAAAGTTGTAGGTCTTGATCTTAGCTTTCCAAATTGTATTAGAAGTCTTCCATATGATTTTTATAATTCAAGTTATGAGGGTTACAATTAGGGGTATTTTGGGAAAGTAAGATTATAGGTCATTTGGCATTATAGGACATTTTCACTATCTTGCAAGCTTCAAATGAAGTTTTGTTCAACACAAAACCTATTCAAAATGATGTTTTTAGGTTAACCATGTACTCATGATGAATTGATTTGGCTTAGGGTGAGACTTGGTTTGAGAAATTTGGCAAAAAGGAGAATTTAAAGGCGTTTAAGTGAAAAATTCAAGATTAATTCATTTGTGTTCAAAACAAGGCAAGTGGTGTAAGAGCAAGATTTGTCTCTACAGGATAATCTCTATGTTTTGATGATAACAATTGAGTATTTGTGAAAGAACCATTTTATGGTTTAATGTTTGTTATGTGCAGGTCATATTAAATTAAATATATTAGACCAAACAAACAGAAGCAACGTGTGTAGCTAGTAACTCATGGAATTACTTAGTGTGACGTCATGAAGCGCATGTGAGGAGCTAGTTTGCTTATGTATTTGATCACGTTCAGTAAGAATCAAGGATGCTGGATATTGCAGTTGCAATGCTCCTGTGTATTCTGCTCTGAAGAAGTGCATCTGATCTGAAAGCAAATGAAGCTCAGTGAAGAAGCAAGTTAGTTTCTACATCTGATCATGTTCAGTAAAGAATCAAGGATGCTGGATATTGCAGTTGAAATGCATCTATGGATTCTGCTCTAAGTTATGCATCTGATCTGGAAGCTAACGAGCATCTCTGAAGAGTGAGTCCTCTGAAGAACAAAGTGTTGAAGACTCTGATGACTTGAAGTTCTGAAGGCTGAAGGCTCTGAAGACCAAGTGCGTCAAGACTCTGAAGATTGGTTCTGAAGGACAAGACTCTGAAGACTCTGAAGATGGGTTCTGAAGGACAAGACTCTGAAGATGGGTTCTGAAGGACAAGACTCTGAACACTCTGAAGATGGGTTCTGAGGTTAAGACTCTGAAGACAGGTTCTGAAGGTCAAGACTCTGAAGAAGTGTTTTGAAGGTCAAGACTCTGAAGAAGTGTTCTGAAGGTCAAGGCTCTGAAGATTCTGAAGACATGGTGTCGCTACTGCGAAAATAGGTGCCAGCTATGACAGAAGAGTCACCACCGTGCGTTATTTATCCCAAAGGAGGGAAAGGAAACGCTCAGAGTAAACCTAACGCAAAACAGGAAAGGAATGGTCATCGCAACCAAATCCTGGATTCGGGAGTCGGTTACGCAAGGGGAAGGTATTAGCACCCCTCACGTCCGTCGTACTCGACGGGATCCACACTTGTTTTCTGGTACGGATTGTTATTCTATCTACTCTAAAGGTCAGGGTTAAAAGAAAAGAAAATGACTCGACAAAGTATCGCACTTTATGCCTACGTATTCCCGTCTGAAACGAGAAATCAGAGTCAACGTAGTTCGCCTACCTACGGGAAAGGAGGGGAAGGTTGCTCGCTAGGATATTGCATCCTATGCCTACGTACTTTCATACAGCATGAAAGATCAGAGCAAACGTAGTTCGGGCTACGAAAGACACAGATTTGTCTGACTGTTTTTTAGATCCTTCTGAAAAGGTTTTCTTCTGATTAAAAGTCCAAGCGGACAAAACTGACACTTTGATGTTTGTTTTGAATCTTTTACGAAAGAAGTGTTTTTTAGTTTGTTTGTAATCTCTGACGCACTAGAGACTATGATTTGAGAGTGACTACGTCGCGTGTCACCCAAAGGGTGCCACACTAAGCATCCAGACTACTGGAAAAAAGCTCTCCAGCAACCCTTTCTCAAATAGCTTAAGGCTCGTAACGTACGACATCAATTAACCTTATTACTGTATTTTTGAGTTGTTTTGAGATAGAAGAGAAAGAAGCTCTAAAAAGCCTAGGGTTGAAAAGGGAATAAAAACTACCCTAAAGTTGTCATGAATGGGTAAGAACCTAATGCCTGTCATATTTCCCTCCTGCACAGAGGGAATCAGAGATCCTAAGGGATAAACAGTAAAAGAAACAGATATATACAGTAAACAGTAAACATGTATGCAATGCAGCAATACAAGCGAGGCAAGGGAGTCCCGCTCTACCTCGAACCTGGGAAAACAACAGGCAAAGTGAAACAGTATTCACTTCAAACCTTAAGGGGGCAAGCTGTACAAGCCAACAAACAATACAGGAAAGCAAATAGCACCAGCACCAGCCCTGACAGCAACAATCAAGCTCCTACAATAAACAACACAAGCAGCAACAGCTCTGACAGCTACAGTTGATCAAACAGCAAAGGGTTGACAGTAACAACTTCTTCAAGCAAGACCCCATCTTCAATCTTCAACAACCTTCAAGCTTCAAATAATCTCCTATCTTCAATAAGCTCAATCCAAGAGAGAATCAATTAACATATTAAGTGGAAATGTTAAGAAGCTTAGTGACAACCAAAGGAAGCCCATAAGCACTTAACATTATAAGAGACAGGTATCCTCAAAGTTCTACTTCTAAAGTATGTCACTCATCCCTCCAAAGGAGGGATGTGAATACTTTAAAAGGACTTTGTGTCATAGGAATGAATAGAGGCACAAGAAGCTCTCTATGTTTGAAAGAAGAAACAAGTCTATTCTAAAGCTCTTCCTACATATCCTAATCCATAAGCCTTCAAAAGCAATCTTCACAAGGAAAGACCTTCATGACCAAGCTCCAAGCTTTATCTCCAAGCATCCTCAATGCCTCCAGAAACTCCCTCAAGCAAAACCCAAGCCCAAAGCCCAATTAAGATAGCCCAAACAAAGTAACCAAACCAAACATCCAAGGGGAAAACCCACAATCAACACACAAGTTGCAAAAATCAAATAAAATGCTAAAACTCATCATAAAATCCTAATTAAATTTCTAAGGGAACCTAAGCCTATAACCAATACCCCATATAAATCCAAGGACCTAAATCAAACAGTAAGTCCCCAAACTATGCTCTAAACTACAACTAGTTGTTTTAAAACCCTAATCTAACACTCCTTATGTTCACCACTCAAAGTAACCTAAATTTTATTCACAAAATTATGATAAAATTCCTAAGGGTACATGCTTCCCTATTCTAATCAACCTCATAAGAATCAATCAAAAATCATGCACCAATCTCTCATACTAAATTCAGAAAGAAGAAGTATTAAATAAATGTGAAAATAAAAGCAATAAAATTGTAAAATATGCCAGAAAATAAAAAATGCATGAAATTAATTATTTTTTTGTCCTATAAAATTCTAGAGATTCTAAGGAAACCAGGGAAAAAAGTCTCACTCCAAAATGATCATTTTTCAATTTTATATGAATTATTTTCTAACCTAAATGAAAACATAAAAATAAAAGAAAATAAAATGCAAATGACAAATAGGCGTGATGAATAGCAAGATTATTGTGTTATTCTAACAGGATGGGCCCGGGGGGGTGTTACTAGCATACGCGTATTAGGCCCAAACCACTCAGCAAAAAATCAGGAAAACATAATGAAAATGGAAAATCTCTGTGGCAAATAGCAACAAAATCCTGTGTAAATCCTCATGTGGGCCTAAGGTGGTGTGTGGATAGCAACTAGTGTCATAAGCCCAAAGCAAAACATAAGTGAAACGGTGCGTTGAGGTTATGTTTCAGACTCCTTCACAATTCAACAAGGCATGTGGCTGTGGGATCCGATTTCAGTCAAGGTCAAAGCTCTCATCTAATGGCTAAGCAGTCTTCTTCTCCATTTTCAAATTGGGAGGGAAAGTGAACCAGACGGTGGCCGGAGGTGGCACCACCGTCGTCCCCAAATGCAAACTCCATAAAAACTCATCAAAACTCAAACCTAGGTGTAACACGGTGGGAGAACTGACTTTAAACAATGTTGCGGATAGCAAGAGTCGCCACCGACTTTTATTTTATCCATAAGGAAAGGTTATAAAAGAACAGGAAAGACCTTAGAGAATATTTTGGGTCTGAGGGGTAGGTTATGAAAAGGGAAGGTGTTAGCACCCTTTTCATCCATGGTTATCCATGGGCTCTTAGGTACTTAAGCTCACTTTTGAATTGTTTTGAAAGTGTAGTGTGTGAATAGAAAATTTTCAGAATAGTTAATAAATAATCCATGTAAGGATGTGTTAAGAACTTGTTTGAAAACTTGTTGAAAATTTGTTTAAGTGTGAAACAGTTTTGAAGTGAGCAAGCACCTAGGAGTAACCTACCCTAATGTTTAAAGGTCTTTCTTATTCTTTATTCTTTCCTTTAGTAAGACTATCCCTACTATAATGGAGTAGGTAGTCCTTACTTTGGATGTTAAGGGACATGTGAGGGACAATTGGATTTTTGAAGGCCATTGTGGGGTGTAATAAGCAAACTGGAGGGACTATCATCATTTTTCGAAAGGGACTCGATTCGTAAAGGCAACCATAAGGGACTTTGATGATTTTCTTTTTGAGGGACTTGCTTTATACACCCCACTTAACCATTATTCGTAGGCAACTTGAGGGATATCCTTAGGAAGTGAGACGGCGATTAAAATCGACTTACGTGTGTGACGTGTTTATTTTAATTATCTTTATTTAAAAGTGATCTAAATTTATTTTAATATTACATACAGGTTGTTACACTCCCTAATTACTAACCATAATAATAATAAAATAATTAAACAACTTTACATCCAAGAAACAATTACAAAATAATAAGCAAAATAATTAAATAGCAAAGATAAATAAAATATAAATAAGCAATAATAAATAATAAAGGGGGTTAATTCTAAGTTTACTCGGCAAGACATCGCATCTTGTGCCTACGTATCCTTACGGGAGTGGAATCAGAGTAATCGTAGTTCCCCTCAATAGGGAGGTTAGAAACTTCTTGACCGTGGTCAAGGTCTCAAGGGGAATAAACGCATCTTAAGGACACGCTTACGTGGAGTGTAGAAACTCCAAATCTCTACGTTGAAATGTTAAGTTGTAATTAGGGTTAAATTAGGGATTCCACGGCGGGAAACCCTAAAATGAGCGCGGCGGCTCTTTGACCTAATGCTAAGGGTAAAATTGTAATTTTGCCTGCGGCGAGGCATTTGTGAAAATTAGGGTTTGTAGTTTGTAGTTTTGAGGATTTGAAATTGAATGTGTGAAGTTTTACGGACTATTGGCGCGGCGGCCAAACAGTTAGACCTAACCTTCGGATGTGGGCAATGTGACAGAAATAATAGTAAACGCGTGAGATAATTGAATCATGCAAACAGAGAGATAATGTCATAATTTAAACCATGCAAGCAGAAATTTAAAGGCAGAATTTAAAGAGCGATTGTTAAGTTCGCGAGGTTACATGAGAGGAGCAGATACAATATGATAATGAAATTTGAATTGAACAATAATAAAATAAAATAAATAACGGTTCTAGTTATTATTTTAAAAAAAAGATTTTAGTTATTATTTTAAATTTATCTAAAAAAAAGTTTTTCTTAAAAATAATAGGTTTTCATATTAATTTGGAAAAGATGTTAATGTTATTTATTTTAAAAAACAGATTTTTATATTATAACAAATTTTAATAAATTAATGATAACAATAATAATAATAATGGTAATAATAATGATAATAATGATAATAATAATAAATAATAATAATAATAATAATAATAATAATAATAATAATAATAATAATAATAATAATAAAGCAATAATGAATTTTAAATGTGACAAATAACCCAACAATGTTGCTAACGCAGAAATGCGCTCATCGCAACCAGATCTAAATCGGACGAAACAAAATTTATCGCAAAGAAAAAGAAATTAAGCAAAAAATAGTATTATTGCTCACACAAAAATGCGATCATCGCAACCAGATCGAACTAACACAAATGTCACGCGTCATGCACACAAATGTGCAAACATCGTATCGACATAATTCGATCAAAAATCTTATATATATAAACTCTAACAATTTAAAAATTATATATATATAAACGTAACAGTAATAGATAAAGAAAAAGAAATAACGGTAATAGATGAAGAAAAAGAAATAACGGTAAAAGATGAAGAAAAAGAAACAACAGTAATAGATGAAGGAAAAGAAATAACGGTAAACGATGAAGAAAAAGAAACAATAGTAATGGATGAAGAAGAAAACTAAATAACGGCAAACGGCACTCACTCCTCTTAGGTTTTTTCCATTCTCTCCCCTTTTTTCCAACAAGGCAACACATGTATATATAGGGAACAAATTAGGGTTAACACCAAATTGTCAATAATGTCCCTAAAGCCCATTTTAAAGCCCAAACTAAATAATTAGTTAAGAAAAAATAAAATTTAAATAATTTAAAATAATTAAAATAAACTTAAAATAAAAACTAATAATCCTATTGATTCCTAAAATAAAAAATATTATAAAAAGAACAAAATTTTTTTCAATATTTTTTATTTTATGATTTTTTGGATATTTTTATGAATAATTTAGAAAAAAGTGAAAAAAATAATATTTTAAAAAATGATTTAATTAAAATACAAAAATAATAATTAAATAATAATAAAAAACTATTTTTGTTATTTTTTTAATGAAAGATAGAAAAATTTAGAGTAAAAATAATAAAAAAAAACAAAAAAAATGACAAAGGTGAGATTCGAACTCTCAACCTCTCACACTCATAACTCCTTATACATGTCCTCCTGCCAATTGTGTCATTTTTACTTTTTAGAAAAAAAATGCATGCCATATGATATTTACCTGCAAAAAGTCAAACGACTACACAAATTTGTTAGTAATTGATTAAATGCAATGAAATGCGACGACAAATCTTAGGGCAAAATTTGGGGTATTACAGTTATTATGATAATATTTCTCACCCAACCTCTCTTTGATGTTGGCAAAAAAAAAAAATCATGAAGTTTGACTTTGGTTTGACCACAGTTGACCTCAGTTTGACCTTTTAACTGCATTGACTGCTTTTGACTTATCTGATCATCTGACTGAGCAAACTTTTGAGAAAAGTCTTGAAATTTGACATGGGGGTTCTTATACACATATAAGATGTTATGAAGCCCACTTGAAGTCTTGGAAGTCCATTTAGCCTGATTAAAGTCAAAACCCTAGTTTTGGATGCACTGCTTAGGAGGTGCATTGTCTGAGGGAATTGTCAACTCTTCTGACCAATTGTGAACTTTGTGAACCTTGTGAACCTTCAAGAAGCAACCTATGGGCTTCATGAACCTCATGAAAGGTATTGAAAGCACTGTGGGACTTGTGAACCTTGTGAACCTTCTTAGAACACAAAGTCTTGTATTGTGAGGGCAAATTTTGGGGTGCAACAGCTGCCCCTGTTCAATTTTCTGAAACCTGAGGGGTTAGATTGGTATATTTGCCAGTCGTAACCTGGAAGGTTGAAGGGGATTGAACATAAAAGCCCAAAAATTTGCACTCACCAGTGCACTAGAGTGGTACAGATGGCTAGTTGAATATGATTGAGTGGGCTTAAAGATGCCACTAGGGGGGGAGCAGTTCAAAATATGGGTGTATGATGAAAGCTGTCAGGAGTCTGGAATAATAATGATGTAGCAGCATGTCTTCATGAGGATAGAACAATCAATAATGATAACCCTAAAGCAGTCTTGAAGTGATAAATCTGACCTCAGGAGGATAGAGCAATCAATAGCTCTAAAGCAGTCTTGAAGTAATAATGGCTTCAGGAGGATAGAGCAATCAACAGCTCTAAAGCAGTCTTGAAGTAATGATTTCAGGAGGATAGAGCAATGAATAGCTCTAAAGCAGTCTTGAAATAATAACGTGATATGTCTTCAGGAGGATAGAGCAATCAATAGCTCTAAAGCAGTCTTGAAGTAATGATTTCAGGAGGATAGAGCAATGAATACTCTAAAGCAGTCTTGAAATAATAATGTAATTTCAGGAGGATAGAGCAATGAATACTCTAAAGCAGTCTTGAAATAATAATGATGGTTTCAGGAGGATAGAGCAATCAGTAGCCCTAAAGCAGTCTTGAAGTCATGAGATGTTCTCAGGAGGATAAAGTAACCCTGAAGTTACAATAAAGCAGTCCCAAAGTAATAAGAAGCTCATCAGGAGGATAAAGTAACCCTGAGGTTACAATAAAGCAGTCCCAAAGATCATAAGCTTGTTTGTTGGATAATTAACCTGAAAACAAGGTAGCATTCTGTATAACAACATTAGTTTATGCTTTATGTATGCATGTATGACATGATGCACTTAGGTAATGTACTATAGACATATATGTTATGGTATGATGTAAATGATGTATGTATGATATGACACTGCTGGAAGTGTCTGGATATCCTTGTATAACAACTGCTGGCCAAGGAAAATAAATCCCGATTCGTTGTTGAAGAATACATAACCCTCCGTCTGCTGGGGATAACAAGGTATAGATAACCTCCCGTTGTTGGGGATAACAAGGTATAGATAACCTCCCGTTGTTGGGGATAGTAGGGTATAGATAACCTTCGTTTTCGTTTGATAGTAGGATAAGTATAACATCCCGTCTTCGTTCATCGTGCCCTTATTGGAAAGTAATTTCCCGTATATCCGTATGAGGATAAAAGAGATGGATATAAATTCCAGGGGAGATTAGACTTTGTGAAAATGGATTAGTCCTACTGATGGTTTGTAACTGTCCTGTAAAGATGAACCGGCGAAGCTTCGTTGAAATCCTTCCCTCGTTCGTCCTTAGTAAATACTATTACTGCATTTTCATGCATTTCTGGTAAACATCAATCATATTAAAAGCATACATGCATTTCTGGTAAACATCAATCATATTCAAAGGCATACATACATTCAAACACAACCAATGGACGCTTCGCTTATGTAAATAGGGTAAAAGTAAATCTGGATTCAAAAGATGGAATTTATTTATATCAAAAGTGACCCATACACGGGTAAGTTTGTACAAGGAGACATAAACCCTAGTAAGAGAATTTTGTCATGAAGTTTTACAAAAAAAATCAGCTATGTGGGAAATAATCCTATTGAGTTTCAATTCTACTATTGCCACTCAAGTATCTCATCTTTTTGCTGTTGAGACGGAAACGATTGGATTGAGCTTTATCTGTTTGAGCTTGAGTAAGTAGTACAACTGGTTGCAGTTTCATGAGTGATCCAAACGAGACATAGTCATACGCTTTAATCCCTAACTTTTGCCTGGATTGCCCTTTCAGGTTTTCAATCCACCGGGATACCCTTTTTTGCCCAAGCCGCCTTTTCAGGTTTTCGACTTGCCGGGTGTACATCTTTTTATATATATATCCCTAATTTTTGCCCAAACCCTTTTGGTTTGCCGGGATGCCCTTATTTTTGCCTAGGCCTGTCAACCTAGCGGGTCTCTTTTTATGCGTAGTATTTTTTAACTATGTCTGCGTTTACAGGTTGTGGGAAGTCTTCACCATTCATTGTAGTCAGTATCATGGCACCTCCTGAGAACACTGTCTTGACTACAAATGGTCCCTCATATGTTGGAGTCCACTTGCCCCTAGGGTCACCCTGTGGTAATATGATACGCTTGATTACCAAGTCACCAGCCTGATATACCTTTGGCTTAACCTTCTTGTTAAAAGCTTTGATCATCCGTTTCTGGTACATCTGGCCATGACAAACTGCTGCTAACCTTTTCTCATCAATCAAATTTATCTGGTCAAGTCGAGTCTGAATCCACTCATCTTCATCCAAGCCTGCATCCTTCATAATTCTCAAGGAGGGGATCTGAACTTCAATAGGCAGAACTGCTTCCATACCATAGACTAAGGAGAATGGGGTTGCCCCTGTTGAAGTACGTATTGTAGTACGATAACCATGCAGAGCAAATGGTAACATCTCGTGCCAATCCTTGTAAGTAACAGTCATCTTCTGTACAATCTTCTTAATGTTCTTATTAGCAGCTTCAACTGCCCCATTCATCTTTGGACGATACGGAGAAGAGTTGTGATGCTTAATCTTG
This sequence comes from Lathyrus sativus, assembly GCA_963859935.3. Lineage (NCBI taxonomy): Eukaryota > Viridiplantae > Streptophyta > Magnoliopsida > Fabales > Fabaceae > Lathyrus > Lathyrus sativus. Next base: position 928,443,686 of record OZ012735.1, read on the forward strand.
AACTGCATCTTCGAAATCAACAAGGTAGTATGGGTCAACATATACTGTCTTAGTCGGCGAGCAGCCCATGCCAAAGCGCAGCAAGTTTTCTCGAGCAGTGAGTATCTTGTTTCACAGTCGGTAAACTTTTTGCTAAGGTAGTATATTGCCTGCTCTTTTCGACCAGACTCGTCATGTTGCCCCAATACACACCCCATTGAGTTGTCTAATACTGTTAAATACATAATCAAGGGTCTTCCATCAACTGGTGGCATTAAAATTGGAGGTTCTAGCAAATATCTCTTGATTTCATCAAAGGCAGTCTGGCACTCATCATTCCATTCCATCACCTGATCTTTCTTCAACAACTTGAAGATTGGCTCACAGATGGTAGTTAATTGGGAAATAAATCTTGCAATGTAGTTCAATCGTCCCAAGAAACCTCTAACCTCCTTCTCAGTACGGGGAGCTGGCATCTCTCGTATAGCTTTCACTTTTGCAGGATCCACTTCAATACCTTTTCCACTGACAATGAAACCCAGGAGCTTTCCAGATCTAACTCCAAAAGTACACTTGTTTGGATTTAATCTCAACCTGTATTTCTTCAACCTCTCAAACAACTTGTGCAGATGATCAAGATGTTGTTCTTCATTCTGAGACCTGGCTATCATATCATCCACATATACCTCTATCTCATGATGAATCATATCATGAAACAAAGCCACCATAGCACGCTGATATGTTGCCCCTGCATTCTTCAAACCAAATGGCATTACCTTATAGCAAAAGGTGCCCCACTGTGTCACAAATGTAGTCTTCTCCATATCTTCAGGTGCCATCTTGATTTGATTGTAACCAGAGAAACCATCCATAAAAGAGAATACCTTATGCTGAGCAGTGTTGTCTACCAGAATATCGATATGAGGAAGTGGAAAGTCGTCTTTAGGGCTAGCCTTGTTCAGATCTCTGTAGTCTACACACATACGTATCTTACCATCTTTCTTAGGAACTGGTACCACATTTGCAACCCACTGAGGATAAGAAGTTACGGCCAAGAACCCTGCATTGAACTGTTTCATTACCTCTGCTTTGATCTTTTCTGACATTTCAGGACGCATACGACGAACCTTCTGCTTCTTTGGACGACAATCTTCTTTCATTGGCAAACGGTGAACCACAATGTCCGTATCCAACCCTGGCATATCTTCATAAGACCAAGCAAAGATCTCCACATAGTCACGTAGCATCTGAACCAACCTGCTCTTGACACTGTCCTCTAAATCAGCCCCTATCTTGACCTCTTTTCTATTTTCTTCAGTTCCCAGATTCACAACTTCGACTGGCTCTTCATGTGGCTGTATAGCTTTCTCTTCTTGTTGTAACAACCTAGCAAGCTCTACAGGTATTTCACAATCGTCCTCGTTTCCGTCTTCAGTTTGATAGATCGGATTCTCGAAATTGTAATTGGCAATAGTAGAACTGTTATCAACTGGATCCAGAGTGGATGAGGATCTGCATTTTAGTGACGTGGGTGTGTGTAAGAACACATAGCTGATAAAGCGAAAATAAAAGAAAAAGAAAGACAAGGAACACAATATTTACGAAAACGACACGTCCACTGATTTTATTGAATGATGTATGCAAATGAAATGACAACCCGTAACAAGCACACCATTGTGCCCCGGGTAAGGCACATGGCTTGAAAGTTTTAATTGTTCCAGAAATTAAAAATTTAAAAACATAACACAGTAATAGTATTTACTCCTGACTAAAGGAGATAGGGATAACATCTTCAGCTTTCCAATTATTGAGTCCAGCACCCACAGTAGGAAAAATTCATGCCTCCAAGTTGTAGTCTTCATCTTGATCTCCCACAGCATTGATAACCCCTTGATTGGTGATACGAACAGCACGAGCACGACGAACAGCCTTCTGGGACTCTGCAGTGAAACCCAAACCAAACTTGTCAGATTTGTATGGCATATCAGGAAGCTGACCCCAAATAGTACAACCACCTTCTTCCACCACAGCTTTTGCATCATTGAGGGAGGCCATTGCCATTGTTGGAGGGTTTCTGATGACCACAGGTCCCTTCTTCGCAGCAGGGGGAGTCACACAATCCTTAACAGCCCAGGGAACCACTTCAAATGACTGACATGGAGTTTCAATATATTCACCTTCTACTTCCAGATACTTGAAAGTGTTTACATGGCTGACAAAGTATTCTTCCTCTCCAAAGACAGTAACAACTTTTCCATTCACCGGATATCTCAACTTTTGATGTAATGTGGAGGTCACAGCACCTGCCCCATGGATCCAGGGACGACCAAGCAGACATGAGTACGAAGGACGAATATCCATCACATAGAATGTAGCAGTGAACACCTGAGAGCCAACCTTGATTGGAAGATCAATTTCCCCATGCACTACTCTTCTAGAACCATCAAAAGCCTTTACCACAATATTACTGGGCTTCAATACCGTATCTTCAGGACTCAACTTGTTCAGGACTTCCTTAGGCAACACATTCAGAGAGGAACCATTGTCTATCAGCACATGAGACAGGGTAGTGCCCCTGCATTCAATTGAAATATGCAAGGCCCTGTTATGATCCCTCCTGGCAGGGGTCAAGTCAGCATCAGAAAATCCTAACCCGTTGTCATAGGTCAGGTGAGCAACACAATTCTCAAACTGGTCCACAGAAATTGCACTGGGTACATGAGCCATCTTTAGAAACTTGATCAATGACTTGGCATGAGCCTCAGAACATAATAACAGGGAGAGCATAGAAATCTTTGAGGGAGTATGCCCCAGCTGATCAACAATATCATAATCACTCTTGCGAATGATTTTCAATACTTCTTCCATCTGCTTAGAGAGGTCATCAGCAGCTGGCACATCAGTAGATACAGGCTCAATAACAGGACCCTTGCCCCGAGCATCAGTGGTGGAAGTAATAGCAGGAGTAACTGCACTCTTAGAAGCAACTGGAGGAGAGAAGACTCTTCCACTACGAGTGATCTTGCTAGATCCAGCAATATTATCAATGTCAACAGGCATATCAGGTAAAGGCTCCTGCTTGACACCATGGATGTAAACATCAGACCCATAGTGCCAAGGCACAGCTTTGTCAGATGTATAAGGAATAGGACCAGGAGTGGTAATGATCAGAGGAGCTACTCTGGCTTCAGCAACAACTTTCACAGTACCTTCAGCAGTAATCTTGATTGGGCCCTGATGAGTGATTTTAATGGGACCCTTTGAAGTGATTCTTAGTGGTACTTTGTCAACCATGTCAACCTCTTCAATCTTCTTACCCTGAGTCAGATGATCCACCATACTTTCTACAGATGCTGGTCTTCTTTCAAACACTATAGTATATTTATCCATGAGACGTTGAATCCCATCTCTCAAAATGAAGCAACTATCCGGCTTATAGGTACAATATAGACAATCTTCATGACAACCTGGAAAGATCCCAGCTTGTACTAACCTCTTTTTGATAACAGACAATGGTGTGCTCAACCCCATAACCGAATAGACATGCAGATCTTCATCAATATCTTCATCAATGGCGTTGACAGTCTTCTCGTGATTTGGCATTGGAGCTGTAATCACATTGGGAGTACCTGGTGGATCAAACTCAATTTCTTCAGCATCAATCATATCTTGAATTTTGTTCTTCAAGGCCCAGCAGTTATTAGTATCATGTCCTGGACAGTTTGAATGATATGCACATCGTGCATTGGGATTGTACTTGGGAGATGTAACATTGGGATTCTGAGGAGCCTCCCTCAGGGTAATAAGTTCAGCCTTCAACAAATGTTGTAATGCCTGAGCCATTGACATGTTGATCTTCGTGAACTGTCTTCTAGCCCTCTGTTGGTTGCCTTGAGGCTGCTCTGTTGTTGCAGGAGTTGGATTTGAAATATGAACTGCACTAACAGACTGATGCCTTCTGTTACGATCAGGCTGACCATACACAGCATTAGATTCTTTCTTCCCAGTGGGAGGCTTCTTTGCAGCACCTGATGAAGAAGTGCCCACTTGGATCTTACCACTCTTGATACCATTCTCTACTCGCTCTCCTGTCATGATCAACTCAGTGAAGCCAGATGATGAGCTTCCAATGAGATGACTGTAAAACGGACCATTCAGCGTACACATGAACATATCAACCAACTCCCTATCAGTCAAAGGGGGTTGAACTCTTCCAGCTAAGTCTCTCCACTTCTGAGCATACTCCTTAAAGCTTTCTTTGGCACCCATAGACATGCTTTGAAGCTGCATGCGAGTGGGGGCTAAGTCAGCATTGTATTGATACTGCTTGTAGAAAGCTTCAGCAAGGTCATTCCAATCTCTGATGTTGACACTCTCCAACTGATAATACCACTCTAGCTGAGCTCCAGATAAACTCTCTTGAAAGAAATGGATCCACAACTTTTTATCAGCAGTGTGGGGTTGCATTCTTCTGACATAAGACCTCAGATGCAATTTGGGACAAGAGACCCCATCATAGACAACAAATGTAGGAACTTTGAACCCAATGGGTATGACCACCCCGGATATCAAGCTCAAATCCTCAAAATCCAGCCCAGATGATTTCTGTAATTCCATAGCATCCATTCTATCCACCAGCATCTTGAATTTGTCTTCGTTAGGCTCATGGTAGTAGTTAGCCTCAGAATCAGAGTCCCCCATAGTGTTGTGGAGACTGCCTCTCTCCTGCTCAGATTCTTCAGATTCATAGTCTTCAACCTGTTCCTTGGTCTTGGCAGGACCTTTGAACCTTCTTCCCATGTTGAGCAACCCAGCAGACCTTCTAGCCTTCTTAGTCTTCTTGGCCAGCAGTGTCTTCAATTCATCCTGCCCCTTGGATAGGTTCAGGATCAGCTCTTGGAACTGTGCATTCTGTGCCTGGAGATCCTTAACTGATTGTTCAAGAGCCATTGCTGAAATAAACAGCGAGAAGATGAGAAACCTGTGCACAATTATAAACCTGTGATGCAATGATATGGGAATGCATATGCAATGTTTTCAAGGGCCGCAGGATTTAAATTTGCTTAAACAAACAAGAAAGTAACTTTTTATTAGTAATAACTTGTTTTGCCTTTTAGGCTTACAAAAAAATGAAAACGAAATAAGTACAAAAGATGGGGTTTTAAGTCTCCCATGGACGTTTCCTCTTTGTGTTGAGGTATGAGTTGAGGTTTCGTTCCTCATGAAGTAGCTTTGTTAGCTCTAGGATCCTTGCTTGGCTTGCTTTGTAATGAGCCTCGAAAGTATCCCTTTGCTCTTTCAGTTGGATCCATGATCTCTGCAAGTCTTCCATATCAGTAGGCATGTCTGGGTGAAGGATGGTATAAGCTGTGTCTCCTTCAGCAACAGGTTCCATGGTAACTGGTAGGACGGCAGGATATGGCATCATGAGTGTCTGAGCACGAGATCGTACCCATCTGAGATAAGCCTCCATAGGAATAGTGTACTTAGGCTCCAGTGTCTTGCTGTCAATCTTGTTTACCTTTCCCCAAGCTCGGATGAATCTCTGACGGTAACCCTGAAGATCGTTGTCGTAATCAAACACAATGCCCTGAATCAACATGTCATGTGGACCATCGCTCCGGGCGTAACCAAACTGTCGTAAAGCTAGAGATGGGTTGTAGGTGATGCCTCCTCTTATGCCTAGAAGTGGCACATTAGGAAACTCCCCACAACGGTCAATGATGGTGACATCCTCCATAGATCTGGAACACCAATGGATGTCTGAGTGAGAAAGTGACATGATCCTCTTGGACCATCTGAACCCTTGCTCATTCTTCATTACTGAGCGAGGAAGGTGAGAAATAAACCACCTAGAAAGTAAAGGTATGCAGCACATCAAAGTTCCTCTTGCCTTTGTAGTACGGGTGTGAAGAGAATGTAGGATGTCTCCAAGCAATGTAGGCACTGGATTGTGACTCAGGAAAATGTTGATGGCATGAACATCTATGAATTGATCTGGATTGGGGAACAACACTAAGCCATATATCAGCAAGGCTAAGATCTCCTCAAAAGCATCATAGCTCATGGCCTTCAAGAACATTTGAGCTTTATCCATTAATACCTTGGCAAGAATACCCTTAACTCCACTTCTCGTCTCTAGAACAATGTCAGACTTCTTCAGATGTAGAGCTGCAGCAATAACTTCTGGTTTAAGCTCCTTCTCTAAGCCTGTGAATGGCTTCTGATCAAGAACAGGTATACCCAGAAGTTTAGAGAAATCCTCCATGGTTGGAACCAGCTGATAATCAGGAAATGTAAAGCAATGGTGCTTAGGGTCAAAGAACTGAAACAGCACACTCATCATGTCTTCACTGAACCCTGAAGTAACTAGATCCAATAAGTGACAATGTCTCTTGTTGAACTGGGAATGATCAGGCACTAGGGAAACCAACTCCTTGAGCTTAGCAGGTATCCCTACAAAGTTGATCCTGATGGTGTTTCTACGAGCAGCAGCCATGACCTGCAACAAAGAACAAAAATAAATCCCTTGGTCCTTGAAATGGTTAGGGAAAATGATATGCTCATGATGCATGATGATGTCATGATGTTATGTTCAATCACAAACATGTGGCACACACAAACAAGTCACACAATTGCCCTAGGTTTAAAGGCTTGCATGAGGTTTAAAGGTAAGTACCCTCCCCTGAAGTTAGATGGTTCATCCTGTCCTACAAAAGTAACCGGGTTCTAAGGGATCTCAATATCATTGATCCTTCACAAGGGTGGTTGATCAGAAGGCAACTTACTTGCCAACCAAAACCCTCCAAGTTTAAGATCTCAATGAGCGTAGCATCGAGTGTCAACCAACTTCAGTCTGCACCAAAGCCGGTTACCTCACTACTTTCTAAAGGCCAAGATGAGTTAACTAGGGTTCTAAAAGTCAGTTAGTGCATTGACAACATATGGCAGCCTCAATATTATCCTCAACTTGACTTAAGGAATATAAGCACCAACCACGAAGTCGCACTAACTATGGCCACCAGATCAACCGTATCGATATACGTCGTACAGTTTCCTTGGTCTATTGCCATTTACCTAAGGTACACTAGATCCGGGTTAGGACCTTTCACACATAAGAGCACCCCAACAATATAATAATAAAGCAAACAAAGCAAACAATTTAAAGTGATCTTAATTCCTAAGGGTACCCCTCTTAAATAGGTCCCCAGCAAAGTCGCCAGTTCTGTAACACGGTGGGAGAACTGACTTTAAACAATGTTGCGGATAGCAAGAGTCGCCACCGACTTTTATTTTATCCATAAGGAAAGGTTATAAAAGAACAGGAAAGACCTTAGAGAATATTTTGGGTCCGGGGGGTAGGTTATGAAAAGGGAAGGTGTTAGCACCCTTTTCATCCATGGTTATCCATGGGCTCTTAGGTACTTAAGCTCACTTTTGAATTGTTTTGAAAGTGTAGTGTGTGAATAGAAAATTTTCAGAATAGTTAATAAATAATCCATGTAAGGATGTGTTAAGAACTTGTTTGAAAACTTGTTGAAAATTTGTTTAAGTGTGAAACAGTTTTGAAGTGAGCAAGCACCTAGGAGTAACCTACCCTAATGTTTAAAGGTCTTTCTTATTCTTTATTCTTTCCTTTAGTAAGACTATCCCTACTATAATGGAGTAGGTAGTCCTTACTTTGGATGTTAAGGGACATGTGAGGGACAATTGGATTTTTGAAGGCCATTGTGGGGTGTAATAAGCAAACTGGAGGGACTATCATCATTTTTCGAAAGGGACTCGATTCGTAAAGGCAACCATAAGGGACTTTGATGATTTTCTTTTTGAGGGACTTGCTTTATACACCCCACTTAACCATTATTCGTAGGCAACTTGAGGGATATCCTTAGGAAGTGAGACGGCGATTAAAATCGACTTACGTGTGTGACGTGTTTATTTTAATTATCTTTATTTAAAAGTGATCTAAATTTATTTTAATATTACATACAGGTTGTTACACTCCCTAATTACTAACCATAATAATAATAAAATAATTAAACAACTTTACATCCAAGAAACAATTACAAAATAATAAGCAAAATAATTAAATAGCAAAGATGAATAAAATATAAATAAGCAATAATAAATAATAAAGGGGGTTAATTCTAAGTTTACTCGGCAAGACATCGCATCTTGTGCCTACGTATCCTTACGGGAGTGGAATCAGAGTAATCGTAGTTCCCCTCAATAGGGAGGTTAGAAACTTCTTGACTGTGGTCAAGGTCTCAAGGGGAATAAACGCATCTTAAGGACACGCTTACGTGGAGTGTAGAAACTCCAAATCTCTACGTTGAAATGTTAAGTTGTAATTAGGGTTAAATTAGGGATTCCACGGCGGGAAACCCTAAAATGAGCGCGGCGGCTCTTTGACCTAATGCTAAGGGTAAAATTGTAATTTTGCCTGCGGCGAGGCATTTGTGAAAATTAGGGTTTGTAGTTTGTAGTTTTGAGGATTTGAAATTGAATGTGTGAAGTTTTACGGACTATTAGCGCGGCGGCCAAACAGTTAGACCTAACCTTCGGATGTGGGCAATGTGACAGAAATAATAGTAAACGCGTGAGATAATTGAATCATGCAAACAGAGAGATAATGTCATAATTTAAACCATGCAAGCAGAAATTTAAAGGCAGAATTTAAAGAGCGATTGTTAAGTTCGCGAGGTTACATGAGAGGAGCAGATACAATATGATAATGAAATTTGAATTGAACAATAATAAAATAAAATAAATAACGGTTCTAGTTATTATTTTAAAAAAAAGATTTTAGTTATTATTTTAAATTTATCTAAAAAAAAGTTTTTCTTAAAAATAATAGGTTTTCATATTAATTTGGAAAAGATGTTAATGTTATTTATTTTAAAAAACAGATTTTTATATTATAACAAATTTTAATAAATTAATGATAACAATAATAATAATAATGGTAATAATAATGATAATAATGATAATAATAATAAATAATAATAATAATAATAATAATAATAATAATAATAATAATAATAATAATAATAATAAAGCAATAATGAATTTTAAATGTGACAAATAACCCAACAATGTTGCTAACGCAGAAATGCGCTCATCGCAACCAGATCTAAATCGGACGAAACAAAATTTATCGCAAAGAAAAAGAAATTAAGCAAAAAATAGTATTATTGCTCACACAAAAATGCGATCATCGCAACCAGATCGAACTAACACAAATGTCACGCGTCATGCACACAAATGTGCAAACATCGTATCGACATAATTCGATCAAAAATCTTATATATATATATAAACTCTAACAATTTAAAAATTATATATATATAAACGTAACAGTAATAGATAAAGAAAAAGAAATAACGGTAATAGATGAAGAAAAAGAAATAACGGTAAAAAATGAAGAAAAAGAAACAACAGTAATAGATGAAGGAAAAGAAATAACGGTAAACGATGAAGAAAAAGAAACAATAGTAATGGATGAAGAAGAAAACTAAATAACGGCAAACGGCACTCACTCCTCTTAGGTTTTTTCCATTCTCTCCCCTTTTTTCCAACAAGGCAACACATGTATATATAGGGAACAAATTAGGGTTAACACCAAATTGTCAATAATGTCCCTAAAGCCCATTTTAAAGCCCAAACTAAATAATTAGTTAAGAAAAAATAAAATTTAAATAATTTAAAATAATTAAAATAAACTTAAAATAAAAACTAATAATCCTATTGATTCCTAAAATAAAAAATATTATAAAAAGAACAAAATTTTTTTCAATATTTTTTATTTTATGATTTTTTGGATATTTTTATGAATAATTTAGAAAAAAGTGAAAAAAATAATATTTTAAAAAATGATTTAATTAAAATACGAAAATAATAATTAAATAATAATAAAAAACTATTTTTGTTATTTTTTTAATGAAAGATAGAAAAATTTAGAGTAAAAATAATAAAAAAAACAAAAAAAATGACAAAGGTGAGATTCGAACTCTCAACCTCTCACACTCATAACTCCTTACACATGTCCTCCTGCCAATTGTGCCATTTTTACTTTTTAGAAAAAAAATGCATGCCATATGATATTTACCTGCAAAAAGTCAAACGACTACACAAATTTGTTAGTAATTGATTAAATGCAATGAAATGCGACGACAAATCTTAGGGCAAAATTTGGGGTATTACAGTTATTATGATAATATTTCTCACCCAACCTCTCTTTGATGTTGGCAAAAAAAAAAAATCATGAAGTTTGACTTTGGTTTGACCACAGTTGACCTCAGTTTGACCTTTTAACTGCATTGACTGCTTTTGACTTATCTGATCATCTGACTGAGCAAACTTTTGAGAAAAGTCTTGAAATTTGACATGGGGGTTCTTATACACATATAAGATGTTATGAAGCTCACTTGAAGTCTTGGAAGTCCATTTAGCCTGATTAAAGTCAAAACCCTAGTTTTGGATGCACTGCTTAGGAGGTGCATTGTCTGAGGGAATTGTCAACTCTTCTGACCAATTGTGAACTTTGTGAACCTTGTGAACCTTCAAGAAGCAACCTATGGGCTTCATGAACCTCATGAAAGGCATTGAAAGCACTGTGGGACTTGTGAACCTTGTGAACCTTCTTAGAACACAAAGTCTTGTATTGTGAGGGCAAATTTTGGGGTGCAACACTAGGCACCCTAATCAGCTCGTTTTTTCTCACTGAATCCAATGGTAACCTCCGTTCTCCTTGAATCTCACCACAACTCCAAACACGACTCCAAGCTCAGAATATGCTCCAAATTCAATCATCACCATTCTTAAAATTGACAAGCCTATCATCATCTACACGTTTCACTGAGTAATTATCACCATTTAAACATGCTTAATTCATCAAGAACTCAGAGAAACGATCGTCAACAAAAATTGCATCGCCCTAGGTTTTGTCTCTAACCATCAATTTTCCCTACCAGAATCCACCCTAGCCATGTCTATAATGCATCTATGCATCTAAATCCTATCAATTACGCCTAAATCATGCCATAAAATGAAAGTTACATACCTGTAAAAATTGAATGAACAAAAGTAGTTTGGCTTCAAATTACACTCCAAAACCTTCCAGATTCCTTCAACAATGCTTGATGAAGCTTCTGTATGCAATGGTTTGCTTTGAATCCCTCTCAAATCTTGAAACCGATTCTTGTTGCAGCAGCTACAACTTCAAGTGCTCTTGCTCGATTCTCTCCAATTCAAGCCACAAAATCCTCCAGATTCACTCAGAAGTTCATGATGAAGCTTCTACAGTCAATGATTTGTATGGAAAGTACTTCAATTTCAGAACTCGAATCTTGATGCAAGGAAGAAATTTTCAATGGCTCTTTTTTTGTTTCTCTCTAATTCTCACCCAAAAAACCAACTGAATTAGTTATGATCCTTATATAGAACATGTTAGAAAGCTCTAGAATGATCTGGAATGATCCATGTGAGAATTTCAATTTCTCTTGCACTTGATAATCTCATGAGAAGCTTGCACATGACAGTTGGGTTTAGCTTGCTTCAGCAGCTTAGTTTTGATCCAAAATCTCACCAAATGACATTTTGAATTGATTGGTAAGGGTTAGAGCCTTGGTTCTGATCTAAGGGAGTGTTTGGCAAGTGTTACTTGTAATGTAAGAAAGCACTTTTCAAAGCAAATCATAAAATAATGGCTCATATCAAAATTGTGACATTGCCAATGTGTTTGAAATCCAATTTCCATTCAAAATGACTACCCATATGCCATGTTTATGTCTTATAATTCAAAAATCCCAATTTCCCTCCTTTGAATCATTTGAAAAATCCATCTTCTTAGGCCATTTTGAAGCACTTTGTGAAATAAGCCAATCCAACTCACCATGACTTCACATCTAACCTAAAAACATCATTCTAAGCACATTTCATGTTGAACACGTTTCCATTTGAGGAGTGGAAGATAGAGATTTTGACACATGTTGAAAAATGACCTATAATCACAAATGCCCAAAATACCCCTGGATTGCCAAGATCATAACTTGAGTTATACAAATCCTATTGAGGACTTCTAGTACTCTATGGAAAGCTAAGATCAAGACCTACAACTCTTATGTTGGCCAAGAATCCATTTGAAAACTCCTTGAAGGGCAAAGGTTTCTTGTAAGTCAAGTGACTTTCACAGATAAATTTCAGTGTCCTCTGATGACCTGTAATTTGCAAAGACCATAACTTGAGTTCTACAAATCTTCTTGAAGACTTATAGTACTAAAATTAAAGGTATTGAGAAGATATACAAGTTTCATGTTGGCTAAAGATCCATTTGAAACCTGTATTTTTACTTGTGTGGCTTGGAAGTCCAGTGCTATACAGGAGATTTTACCCTAGGAACCCTGTCTCAAACACCTCCAACCACTCTTGATTCTTTTGAAATTGGTCTTGGCTCATCCACACACATGCTTCAACATATCAATACATGACTTCCATGACCTAGATCTAGGTCTTGATGCCCTTTCTTTGCTCTCCTTGACCTAAGGTTACCTAGATGAAACCCTACTTGTACACACCTCAACTCTGGCTCTTGTTCTTGAATCAATGACTTGACTTAGCTTCAATATGGCCTTCTAGGCATCCCATGAGCTTTATGCACAATCTCTACCCTTAATTCATGCTTCATACCCCATGGATGACCTCCAATACACCTCAAGTTAGGAGAGAAATCCACTTGTTGACACTCAAATCTCCTCAAAGCTTCAACCCATTCCTTGATGACCTGGATGGTCTCTCAGGCTTAGATAACACCTCTAGATAGGCTTCTTCTTTTGATAGACACCTTGATCCCTTGTTGGAGGCATGCTATGCTATGATATGCAAATGATTAGACTGTGTATATGATGTAACTATGCAAATGATAATGCAATTAAAACATAAACCAGGTGAAATAGGTTGAGCAAATTTTGGGGTGCAATAGCTGCCCCTATTCAAACGGCTTGGACCCGACTGAGTGAAGAGCGAACGGCCTTCAAACAATCAAGGTACGAGACGGTTGAATACCAAGAAACCCGGAAATTTGCCAATCGCAGAAATAAACTGCACAACTGCTTGGGGAACGACATCCACCAACTGAATCTGGTTGTTACGGCAACAACTGATTCAACGTCTGATAATAACTCTGATTCCAACATCAACCACCTGTGTAACGCCACAGGTACCGAACACCCCGTCCACAACTGAACTAATCTTGTCAACACAAGAAGAGAAACAAATTCGTCAAAACGAATAGAGATTCATCGTCACAGGAATAACCTTGTCCACATCTGGACCCAAATTTCGTCAAATCATGAATAAACACCAATTTGTCCTCGTCAGGACTCACATTTTGTCAACCTGAAGAAATCTCAACAACACAGGAATTGAACTTTGCCACGTTAGGACGCTACATTCTGTCAATACAGAAAAATCCCGGCGACTTCACTAGGGAAACATTTCTATCTAATCACAGGAGACTCCATCCGTCTATCCATACAGTAAATCATCTGTCTAAACACAGGAAACTCTACTTATCTCTGCAGTAGCTAACTCCGTTGGTCCCAACCCACAAACGAATTTGAGGAGGACTCTACTGGGGACAGTAATATTTTGTCAACACGAGGAAATCACGGCGACTTCCTTGGGGAAAATACTTTTGTCAAATATCGGAACACAACTCACATACTCTGTCTATCACGGGAGAATCATCTATCTGGATACCGGAAAGTTCATTCGTCTGCTTCATACGGGAAAATCCGTCCGCTTGATTCATATAGGGAAAAGTCATCCGCCTGCTTCATACGGGAAAATACATTTGCCTGGTTCATACAGGAACATTCACCCGCCTGCTTCATACGGGAAAACACATCTGCCTGGTTCTTACAGGAAAACACATCTGCTTGGTTCTTACAGGAAAGTTCGTCCGCCTGCTTCAACGGGAAAACACATCTGCCTGGTTCTTACAGGAAAGTTCGTCCGCCTGCTTCATACGAGAAAACACATCTGCCTGGTTCTTACAGGAAAGTTCGTCCGCCTGCTTCATACGTGAAAACACATATGCTTGGTTCTTACAGGAAAGTTCGTCCGCCTGCTTCATACGGGAAAATACGTCTGCCTGATTCTTACAGGAAAGTTCATCCGTCTACTTCATACGGGAAAATACATCTGCCTGATTCTTACAGGAAAGTTCATCCGCCTGCTTCATACGGGAAAACACATCTGCCTGGTTCTTACAGGAAAGTTCATCCGCCTGCTTCATACGGGAAAATCCATCTGCCTGATTCTTATAGGAAAGTTCATCTGCCTGCTTCATACGGGAAAACACATCTGCCTGGTTCTTACAGGAAAGTTCATCTGCCTGCTTCATACGGGAAAACACATCTGCCTGGTTCTTACAGGAAAGTTCGTCCGCCTGCTTCATACGGGAAAACACATCTTGGATATTGTTGCACCCTAAAATTTGACCAACCGGGTCCCGCATCTGGCTCGATGTTTCGACGCATTCTTGCATTCGCATCTGCATATTGCATACAGTGCATTTTTCAGTTGTTTTGATTTTATCGGGATCACAACCCTCGTCTCGCGTCTCAGGTGTTTTTTAATCAATTTAGATAGGTAGAATCGGATTTTTTGGGAATTCGTGCTATTCCCGGTGTTTTCAGCTCGCACTGTTGCTTTTAGGGATATTTCGGTGACCGTTTATTTTTACCGGCTATTTTGGTGCGCTCTCGCAGTGTTATTTGTCGTTCGGTGCTATTTTTGGTCATCTGGGAATTATTGTGATTTTTCTGGATTTTATTGGCCATTTTTAGAATTTAAATAGATTTTTAATCATTTTAGAATATTAATAGTTTTAAATAGTTTTAATAGCTTTAAAATCAATTTTAGAATATTATAGAATTTAAATAGATTTTTTATCATTTTCTTAATAGAATCATATAGATTTTTCTTTTATTAATAAGAGATTTTCTTTTATAGAATTTAATATAATTTTATTAGAGATTCAATAGAAGTTTAATTAGTGGAATTATTAGAGTTTTAGCTTAATTTCTAGATTAGAGAATTATTAGAGTTTTTAGTTTAAATTTTAGATTAGTGGGTTTATTAGAGTTTTTAAGTAGAATTTATTAGAGTTAATAGAGTTTTTTCTCTTTTTAGATTTAATTAGGATTTAGTTAGATTAATTAGGTTTTAATCTTTTGTTTAGGTGTTAATTGGAATTATTAGGTCTTAATCATCATTTCGTTAGTTAATTAGGATTAGATCTTAATCAGGTTTTTAACCATTTTTCAGTATTATTCAGATTTCTTTTGGGTTTTTTATTGCCATTTTCGTATTGGGCCCAGAGTGGGGCGGAGGCCCAGTTTATCATTTTTTTGTCCATTTCCAGAAAGGTCCAGAGTTATCCATGTGGTATATAAGTCTTCTGATCCACGTGTAATTCTCAGGAGGACCCACCACACACTTTCAGATCACGCCACGCGTTTTCCACCTTCTCCCTCTCCCATCCACGTGGCGCACATGCATTAAACCCCTCCACTCACCTCACCACATGTCCACCGCGGAGCCTCCACCGGTTGCATGGCCGGCGGCCATGCAACCATCGCCCAACCCAGCTCCGGCCACCGTAACTACCCAGCAACCACTTCCGGCCACCACCGCAACCCACCGGAAAACTGGAAATCTCCAGATTCTTCGCCTTTGATCTTCATCTTCCTCGTCACCAATGTTCATCCCTTTTCCCAGAGTTCTTCATCTCGTTCACCATTTTCCCAGAATTCTTCATCGTGTTCATCAACCTTCATGGATCTTCAATTAGTTTCCAGATCCAAACCTTCATCACGCTTCAACAATCTTCCACCCAACCTTCGAGTTCATGCAAGTATCCAGATTCTCCAAGAACAATTTTCCAGAAGCTACCCGTGCATTCATCAGGATCTTCGATCTTCATCCAGATCTGGATCTTCAGCGAGATCATCAAACGGCCAAGAACATTCATAAGCATTGCCAGAAATCATTGTTATCATCATAGATCATCAAGAACCTCCCTCGTGTTCTTCGGCCAACTCCAGAAAATCTTCAACAAATCTCCTTCGAAGGAACCTCCAAAACTTCGAGAACCACATGCAATCCACGTCTCGATCTTCAGAGAATCACAAACATTTGTCTCCAGCGAACAACCTTCAACAGTCTTCCTAGAACTTCAAGGACGCTCGAACATCGTCATCCATCCGGTAATATCGAGATCTCCACCAATATTTTCAAGTATCGTCATCATTTGTTCTTCTTCAAGCATTTTCCTTTTGAAATCTTCACTAAGTCTCAGTAGATCTTCTTGATTCGTGGAGATTGGCGGTGTTTGTTGTTGAGGATTCAGAATAGAAGGATGTTAGGAGATTGGAAGAGCGAAATGATGATTGAATCGGAGAAGAGGATTGGATTGAGAGGTGAATGAGAAAGGACGAGAGAGGGAGGAGGAAGATGACGGTGCCGTGAAGAGAGGGAAGAAAATCCATCAGGGTTTCAGGTGAGAGAGAGATTGAGGATGAGGGAAGACGGCGCAGATGATGAACAGTAGAAAGGATAAGGAATTAGGTTTTTTTTGCCTTCTGAAGATTGGACTGGGTTCGAAAGTTCTTGGGCCCAATTGATCCACACCTGCGTTTTTCCTCCTTCCCCCCCCCCCCCCCTTTTTTCGTGTGTTTGTGGAATTAGGCCAAGCCCAACGAGTTAGGGTTGGCAATATTTTTTTCACACCTCCCCCTGTTTGTTTTTTTGCAGCTCTAGCTAGTGGGCTGGGCCCAGTCTATTTATCATTTTTGCTTATATCCCCCTTGTAAACATACCCCCCTCCCTTGTATTTTGTTTTTTTTCTTATTTTCTTTGAATAGAAAAAAGAATGAAGATAATATTGATGAAAAGAAATACAATAAAAGAAAAAGAAATATTGAAAAAAGAAAAAATATAAAAAGAAATATTATGAAAAAATGGAAAAAAGAATAGTTTGAGAAAAAGAAATATTAAAAAAATAGTGAGAAAAGAGAATATGAAAAAATAGTGAGAAGATATAGAAAAAATATGGGAAAAATATTTGGAGAGAAAAGAAATATTGAGAAAAAATATTAAGGTAGATTTAATATTTTTTAGAGTATATTTTCTTCACAGAGTTTATTTTCCTTTTAGGGATAGTTTTAGAGGTCCACTTGTTAGGGGACTATTTTCCACTTGATTTTTCATAGGATAGGATAGTATTTCCTAGGAGTTTATTTTCCGGTATTCACTCATTGTAACCATTTTTCAGAATGTTAATAAAATGAGATTTGAGCTGTGGTCCCGAAGTAGCCGAACTACAGCTGCTCTGATTCCTCGTACCAGACGAGGTTATGTAGGCATAGGATGCGATATCCTAGCGAGCACACTAACAACTGACCCTTTTGTTCTCTCGCTGTTGTGCGATCGAGACTTTCCCGCTGACGACTGATGTTACCCTTTTCTCTCTCTTGCCCAAGTGCATTTGAGACCAGACCGTAGTTTTTCCCATAGGTTCCCGTACCTTTAAAACCAGATTGATTTCTCACTGCTGTGTGAGAATACCCTGATTAGCCGTAGTTAGCCTAAACTACGTAAAACTCTGATCTTCCATGCAGTGTGGAAGTACGTAGGCATAATACGCGAGGTCTTGGCGAGCCAATTTCCCCGTAGTTTCCTGAACTACGTTGACTCTGACTTTCTCTCTTGAGAATACGTAGGCATAGAGTGCGACGCTCTATCGAGTCAGTTCCTTTCCGTTTAAATTTAGCAGCCGTAGATAGATTATTTTGCATCCTTTAGACAACCCAAGCAAGCGTGGATCCCGTCGAGTACGACGGACGTGAGGGGTGCTAATACCTTCCCCTTGCGTAACCGACTCCCGAACCCAGGTTTTGGTTGCGATGACCATACCTTTCCCCGTTTTTTTGCGAGGTTTACTTTGAGCGTTTCCTTTCCCTCCGTTGGGATAAATAACGCACGGTGGCGACTCTTCTGTCAGCCGGCGCCGATTTTCGCAGTAGCGACAGCTGGCGACTCTGCTGGGGACAACGATAATTCCCTATACGAGTCTGCTGGGGACCCAACATCCCCTGGCTTCTGGGGACTGCGATAGTTCCTTATGCATGTGGGATCCAACGTCCCCTAAGAGAGAGTCAATCCTAGCGCTTGTTTGCTTGTCTTTTGGGTGTTCATTTTTTCATCGCTATTATCTGTTGTTGTTGTGCTATTGGGGT
The DNA here is from genome assembly GCA_963859935.3 of Lathyrus sativus. Classification (NCBI taxonomy): domain Eukaryota; kingdom Viridiplantae; phylum Streptophyta; class Magnoliopsida; order Fabales; family Fabaceae; genus Lathyrus; species Lathyrus sativus. Next base: position 928,461,967 of record OZ012735.1, read on the forward strand.
GTGACGGGTGTTCTATGATTGAGTGAGAAGCCGTACCTGGGCTTGAGTGCACCTAGAATTAGAGTAGAAATTAGTGGGCGCGCACATGCTTTGCATGTCCTAGTGTCCCGCGAAATCTACACTCAGACGAGGTTCTTCTGGTTGGCCTCTTGTCCCACCCTTTGGGTGGCTCGGGTTGCTGGTTAGTTGGATTGTCGACTCTGGGAACCGATCATTTGGAAGTTAGCTAAGTGAGGCCTCTTCAAGACTTGATGATGCCACTCCTTCTGGGAATCGTATCGTCAGTCTTGAAAGTCTGTGACGCTGACGACCGCATAGGATGCCGTACCTTGTCAGATATAGGTCCATACCTGTGAGTGGGGGGGGGGGGGTTTTTGTGCAGGAAACTTGACTTCCAATCTACCCGTTATTTTGGTCTTCTCTTCAGAGCGAACGTACTCCGTCAGCAGCGCAACAGTATTCAGATTTGTGTGGGGGGCTGTGGTCCCGTTGTTTGCTGCATCTTGCATATCATGTGCATAACAGTGTTGCATCATATTGCATATCATCCTCCAGTTAGCCAGAGTTCTGATCCAGCCTTTGTTTCTTGAAGGTGATTACCCGGAGTTTGGATCGAGCAACTGTTGATTGTCAGAAGACATACCTAGGGGTTGAGTAGATTTGAGCAGAATCAAGCATCGAAGTCAGCTAAAGATTATTGGTAGCTATGTCTGAAGGCAATTTCCAGTCTCCTAACACCCTGACAGGGTTCACTATGACGTCCAACCCTCTGTATGATTCCATGGAAGACTTCCCGCAAGTGAACAACGTTACTGCAGACCAAGTTGTACAGCCTTCTGTTGAGAACCGAGATCGACATGAGCAGTTTGTTGCCCGAAATGAACGTCCTCCTCCTGTTATCAATCAAGGTGTTGTTTTCCCTGTGATGAATTACCGAAGAGATATTCCAATGGCCGGGATGGTAGATCCAAGAGCTCTTGAAAAGGATAGAAGACTCTGAGCGTTGGAAGAAGGAATGAAAGCTTTGAAAGTGAAAGATGCTATTAACCTGGATGCTGTAGACATGTGTTTGGTTCCTGACCTGGTGTTGCCTTATAAGTTCAAAGTGCCGAAATTTGAGAAGTACACGGGAGATAGCTGTCCGAAGCAACATTTGATGATGTTCTGTCGAAGAATGACTTTGTTTGTGCGAGATGACAAATTGATGATTCATTGCTTTCAAGATAGTCTGACTGGGGCATCTTTGAGGTGGTATATGCAGTTAGAGAGAAATCAGATTCGATCATGGATGGATTTAGCCAGAGCTTTTCTGAAGCAGTACGATTACAATATGGACATAGCTCCCCATCGCATGCAGTTGCAAGAACTGTCTCAAGAGAATAATGAACCTATCAGGAAGTATGCTCAGAGATGGAGAGAATTTGCTGCTAGAGTGCATCCACCGCTTTTAGACCGAGAGTTGACGAGCATGTTTGTAGATTCCCTACAAGATCCGTACTTCGAAAGATTGCTTGGACTTCCATTAAGTTTCTTTGACGTGGTAACATTAGGAGAACGCCTCGAGTATGCCATCAGAATTGGGAAAATTTAGATTACTTCAAATGATCAAGCTGGTGAAACTGAATATCCTAGTGACTATCAGAGTGAAGAAGGATTTGTGATCAATGCAGTCATGCCAAAGGTTGAATATCCTCGAAGCGAATCAGTGAATTTTGTTGGTTCTTCATCTTATCAGAGATCAGTACCTCCTGTGGCTTGTTATACTGAACAGACAGCCGTGCCTAGGGCACCATATCAGGAATCTTATATCGCTTCCATTACAAAGCAGCAAACTCGTGGCCGAGTTTATCAGAATCAGCGTCCAAATCAAAATCGACCTCGTAGCAACTTGGAACGAAGGAAAGCTCCTTCTCACCCAGTGCCTATGCCGTATAGCCAGCTGCTACCATCTTTGATCCAGAGTTCTTTGGTGGAACCTAAAGCTCTTAAGCCAGTTCCAGAACCTTACCCTCCTGGGTATAATCCCCACGTTCAGTGTGGTTACCATGGTGGCTCTCCAGGGCATTCGACAGAAGATTGTAAAGCATTTCAGGCGAAGGTACAACAATTGATCGACCAGGATCACATTTCCTTTCGAGAAGGACTTCTGTTTGTTCATACCAACCGCTCAGCTGTCTAAGCTCGTAGACTCGGAAAGTATTCCCCAACAAAGCCAGTGGTCCAGACAGGCGGGCGCCCTCAGCATTGGCAGTCCTCAGACCTTTATATCATTTGCATTTGTAGTTTTCTTTCTGTTAGTTACTACCTGCTTTTAAACATTGTATGTTTCGAATGGTGATATTAATAAAGTGACTATGCATTTTTCTGAATTAATCATGTCGCTGTCGCTCATTTACTGCATTGCACTGACACTTGCATTTTATTCACTCCACTTTATCACTGTGACTAGCAAAGATTGGAGGGAGGATGACGAAATAAACTCATAACCGATGATCGTATGCTTTCAGATAAAACCTTACTGATGACGTACAAGGCATTGTTTCAAATCCCCAAACACTGGAGATATAAGGAGTTAGTCCCTTGTTAACCACTTCGAGCCAAGAAGTAGAAGTTTTTTCGGACTTTTAAACCCTCACATCTTAACCCGGGGCAGGGTAGTTGTCAGTTAACTTGACCGAGCATTCAAGTCTTACAGAGGAGTGTTGTCTTTCAAGGACCAAACAGTTTATACCTTTCAATGGTTAAACCTCACCAATCAGGAGTGAGACAGTTACAATCCTTTCGGAGCAATCAAGACAACCAGTGTCACACGACTTTGTTCCAAAAGAAAGAAGAAAGAAAGCCCGCTAAGTAAAAAGAAAGAAAAAGCTGGAAGGCTAATACTTAGGCAAAAATTAGGGCATCCCGCTGGACTTCAAAAGAAAATGAAAAATCGAAAAGGACTCAAAAGGAGTCAATCCAGGCAAAAGTTAGGGAATCAAAAAAATGAAGGGATAGAAAAAATAATATCCCCAGCAAGTCACAAAGTCGTGTACACAGACACCGAAAGCGAAGAAGGAGTAACTATCACTCCGAAAAGCCTTGTGGATTCCTTAATTGTGGTTCTTACCATTCAACATACCTCTCGAAGAGGCGAGCGCTCGTGTCAGGTTAACTGAACCTTAGGATCGGAGATCATCACGTAGAAGGGGTGGGTACAAAGCAAAATTTGAGCCAAATATCCTTTGTTTCACGAACCGTGAACCCGACCATGATACAACCCTTAAAAGACCTAATTGAGGTAGGATTTATTCTGAGAGCGCATTACGATAAGGTTGAGTAACCTGACTCCTTCTTGACTTGCTAGTCACATCCTTGTTGTATTTTTCACTGACCACGTAAGCACTACGTTTGAACTTTGGCTCATTCGTCACTCACAATCATGACATGTAAATGAGTGACAGCTCAAATTTTTTCAAAAATCTGCATGAACACTGCATTAAAATTACCATTCGTAAATATACAATGTTAATTGCAGATTAGTAGTTGGCATGAAAGAAATTCCAACAGGGAATCGCCAAGCAGGACTGAGTAATTCAGCAGTCTGAACCAGGATGGTATGTTGTGAAGACCTGTGAATCCGGGGCATTAATTTCCATTAAGTTCAGTATCAGTTAGTTTGAGGACAAGTCCCGAAGCATCAGTGGATCAGGGGCAGTATGTTTGAGAAGCAGTTGATCAGAAGTGAGTCTTCTCGAGAGCCAATCAAGGGGCAATTATCCAGAGCGTGGAGATTTGAAAGCAGAGGCTTCAGGTGAGTAATCAGATCAGGTTAAGTCGCTAGAACGCTCATTCAGGGGCAAGTCACCGTAGAGAGTATTGAAACCGGATGGGTTGATAGAGGTAATGGAGATTGAATTTTGTCGTTGTATAGATACCGGGGCAAGTAATCTCGAGGTCGTCTCGTAGCAAGCTGTTCAGAGCAAGTACTCCCAAGAGTTAGATTGGGGCAAGCTGAGTGTACTGGGGCAAGTTGTTCAAGCCAGTCTTTTTATCCCCAGCTGAGTGTACTGGGGCAAGTTGTTCAAGCCAGTTTGGTTATCCCCAGCCGGAGTTGAGTATCGGGGAATCATGTCATTACCCTTATCAAAAACCTTAACATGCCGGAAAAGGCTTTGCTGTCGTTGGATCATTATCCTGCAGTCTAAACCTGTTGCGTGTCAGTAACCAGTCGTTTCCAAAGTCCAGTTCTCGCCTGGCAAACCGGTAACCAGTTCTCGTCTGGCCCACCTTTTGTAAACATCAGTTCCCGTCTGGTGTAGTTTATTGTAACCGGTTCTCGTCTGGTCACCGTTTTTCAAGTGTTGTATCAGTTCTCGTCTGGTACATGTCGTCGCGTAATCAGTTCTCGTCTGATCATCGTGTGTTTTAACCTATGTGTTATACCAGTTCTCGTCTGGTATATGTCAGCTTTCAATCAGTTCTCGTCTGGTTGTCTATGCCTCAGTCTGTTACCCAGTCAGCCCTGTCTGATGTCCAAACCAAATCAATTCTCGTTCGATAACCTATTTTCCTATCAGTTCTCGTCTGGTAGCCTACCTTTGAATGCTAGTTCTCGTCTAGTATTTTCCATATCTTCCACTGTGTACATAATCCATGTTTATCCTAAACCAGAAAAACAAAAAAAAAACCTAAAGGTATCTGGCACAGTAATTCCCAATGGCTCGCATGTTGTCAGGTTCCCCGATACGAAGCTCGACGGATACCAGTGCTCCGATTAATGTTGAATTCCTTGTGGATGTTGTTAAATCAGAATTGCTACTCTTCAGCAGATGAAAGTTGCTTATTATCCCCAGAAGAGTCGAGATTGTATTTTACCCCGCATCAGAGTAGGATCAGGAGTATCCTCAGCAGATTAAGATTGATATCCTTGATAGTAGGGGCATTTCCAGCAGTGTGCTGCGCGCAATCAACCCCAGTTTGGGTCAATCCCCGCAGAGCACAATCAGTTGTCAATGGTTTGAAGAGAGCATCCCCGAGCAGAGTTGTTCTTTCTTTCTCCACAAGCAGGGTTGCCTTTCCATTTCTCCAGCAGGACGGTTATCCCCAGCGGATTTGGTTTCCCTTTTCCAGCATTTATTTTGCTGAGATGGTTCTGTGACTTCGGTTCATCCCCAGTAGAGTTGACGTTGCCTTCGGCATTTATTTTGCCAAATGGTTGCAGACCTGGTGTTCTCTGGCAGCTCGAGCCTGCATTAACATTCGCATATAGCGACATAGCATTTATACAAACACATAGCATATCCATGCCGTTTGGGCCTCGCATTTTCAAACAGAATGCATAGCATTTTCGTGCCATATAGGACATTGCATCATTATCAGGCATACGCATTTCGAAACATGGACCAGATTGGTTACCTCATTGGATTTCGAATTTGTTCCCCCGCAGAGTTGTGTGGTTCAGCTTATCTTCTCCCCCAGCGGAGTGATTCTTCATTTGGTTGTTACGTCGGGACTGAAAAAAAGAGATTGGCATATATCAGATTTCTGAAGCTGCGGCCTGTTGACAGAATGGGTGTCGAGCAGTCGATTCAGAAGTTCCCCAGGAGAATTGTCCTCAAGTTCGCTGTGAACTGTGAGTTGACAGGATTTGATCCCATAAGAGAGATGGGAACCAAGTCGTTTGCTTTTCGAAGCATTATTCCAATACTTGTGGCGTCGCACAGGTGATTGGTGTTGAAGGAGAAAAAAATTTATCGGATAATGGACCAGTTGTTGCCGTGACGACCAAACTTCAATTCATTGGAGACTATTCCACACGCAGTTTTGCAGTATATTCCCGCGGTTGGGAAATTTCAGGGTTCCATTTGTATTCAACCGTCATCTACCTTTGAATGTTTGAAGGCTGAGCACTCTCCAACCATTCAGGTCCAAGCCGCTTGAATAGGGGCAGCTGTTGCACCCTAAAATTTGACCAACCGGGTCCCGCATCTGGCTCGATGTTTCGACGCATTCTTGCATTCGCATCTGCATATTGCATACAGTGCATTTTTCAGTTGTTTTGATTTTATCGGGATCACAACCCTCGTCTCGCGTCTCAGGTGTTTTTTAATCAGTTTAGATAGGTAGAATCGGATTTTTTGGGAATTCGTGCTATTCCCGGTGTTTTCAGCTCGCGCTGTTGCTTTTAGGGATATTTCGGTGACCGTTTATTTTTACCGGCTATTTTGGTGCGCTCTCGCAGTGTTATTTGTCGTTCGGTGCTATTTTTGGTCCTCTGGGAATTATTGTGATTTTTCTGGATTTTATTGGCCATTTTTAGAATTTAAATAGATTTTTAATCATTTTAGAATATTAATAGTTTTAAATAGTTTTAATAGCTTTAAAATCAATTTTAGAATATTATAGAATTTAAATAGATTTTTTATCATTTTCTTAATAGAATCATATAGATTTTTCTTTTATTAATAAGAGATTTTCTTTTATAGAATTTAATATAGTTTTATTAGAGATTCAATAGAAGTTTAATTAGTGGAATTATTAGAGTTTTAGCTTAATTTCTAGATTAGAGAATTATTAGAGTTTTTAGTTTAAATTTTAGATTAGTGGGTTTATTAGAGTTTTTAAGTAGAATTTAATTAGAGTTAATAGAGTTTTTTCTCTTTTTAGATTTAATTAGGATTTAGTTAGATTAATTAGGTTTTAATCTTTTATTTAGGTGTTAATTGGAATTATTACGTCTTAATCATCATTTAGTTAGTTAATTAGGATTAGATCTTAATCAGGTTTTTAACCATTTTTCAGTATTATTCAGATTTCTTTTGGGTTTTTTATTGCCATTTTCGTATTGGGCCCAGAGTGGGGCGGAGGCCCAGTTTATCATTTTTTTGTCCATTTCCAGAAAGGTCCAGAGTTATCCATGTGATATATAAGTCTTCTGATCCATGTGTAATTCTCCGGAGGACCCACCACACACTTTCAGATCACGCCACGCGTTTTCCACCTTCTCCCTCTCCCATCCACGTGGCGCACATGCATTAAACCCCTCCACTCACCTCACCACGTGTCCACCGGTTGCATGGCCGGCGGCCATGCAACCACCGCCCAACCCAGCTCCGGCCACCGTAACTACCCAGCAACCACTTCCGGCCACCACCGCAACCCACCGAAAAACTGGAAATCTCCAGATTCTTCGCCTTTGATCTTCATCTTCCTCGTCACCAATGTTCATCCCTTTTCCCAGAGTTCTTCATCTCGTTCACCATTTTCCCAGAATTCTTCATCGTGTTCATCAACCTTCATGGATCTTCAATTAGTTTCTAGATCCAAACCTTCATCACGCTTCAACAATCTTCCACCCAACCTTCGAGTTCATGCAAGTATCCAGATTCTCCAAGAACAATTTTCCAGAAGCTACCCGTGCATTCATCAGGATCTTCGATCTTCATCCAGATCTGGATCTTCAGCGAGATCATCAAACAGCCAAGAACATTCATAAGCATTGCCAGAAATCATCGTTATCATCATCGATCATCAAGAACCTCCCTCGTGTTCTTCGGCCAACTCCAGAAAATCTTCAACAAATCTCCTTCGAAGGAACCTCCAAAACTTCGACAACCACATGCAATCCACGTCTCGATCTTCAGAGAATCACAAACATTTGTCTCCAGCGAACAACCTTCAACAGTCTTCCTAGAACTTCAAGGACGCTCGAACATCGTCATCCATCCGGTAATATCGAGATCTCCACCAATATTTTCAAGTATCGTCATCATCTGTTCTTCTTCAAGCATTTTCCTTTTGAAATCTTCACTAAGTCTCAGTAGATCTTCTTGATTCGTGGAGATTGGCGGTGTTTGTTGTTGAGGATTCAGAGTAGAAGGATGTTAGGATATTGGAAGAGCGAAATGATGATTGAATCGGAGAAGAGGATTGGATTGAGAGGTGAACGAGAAAGGACGAGAGAGGGAGGAGGAAGATGACGGCGCCGTGAAGAGAGGGAAGAAAATCCATCAGGGTTTTAGGTGAGAGAGAGATCGAGGATGAGGGAAGACGGCGCAGATGATGAACAGTAGAAAGGATAAGGAATTAGGGTTTTTTTGCCTTCTGAACATTGGACTGGGTTCGGAAGTTCTTGGGCCCAATTGATCCACACCTGCGTTTTTCCTCCTTCCCCCCCCCCCCCCCCATTCTTTTGTGTGTTTGTGGAATTGGGCCAAGCCCAACGAGTTAGGGTTGGCAACATTTTTTTCACACCTCCCCCTGTTTGTTTTTTTGCAGCTCTAGCTAGTGGGTTGGGCCCAGTCTGTTTATCATTTTTGCTTATATCCCCCTTGTAAACATACCCCCCTCCCTTGTATTTTGTTTTTTTTTCTTATTTTCTTTGAATAGAAAAAAGAATGAAGATAATATTGATGAAAAGAAATACAATAAAAGAAAAAGAAATAATGAAAAAAGAAAAAAATATAAAAAGAAATATTATGAAAAAATGGAAAAAAGAATAGTTTGAGAAAAAGAAATATTAAAAAAATAGTGATAAAAGAGAATATGAAAAAATAGTGAGAAATATAGAAAAAATATGGGAAAAATATTTGGAGAGAAAAGAAATATTGAGAAAAAATATTAAGGTAGATTTAATATTTTTTAGAGTATATTTTCTTCACAGAGTTTATTTTCCTTTTAGGGATAGTTTTAGAGGTCCACTTGTTAGGGGACTATTTTCCACTTGATTTTTCATAGGATAGGATAGTATTTCCTAGGAGTTTATTTTCCGGTATTCACTCATTGTAACCATTTTTCAGAATGTTAATAAAATGAGATTTGAGTTGTGGTCCCGAAGTAGCCGAACTACAGTTGCTCTGATTCCTCGTACCAGACGAGGATATGTAGGCATAGGATGCAATATCCTAGCGAGCACACTAACAACTGACCCTTTTGTTCTCTCGCTGCTGTGCGATCGAGACTTTCCCGCTGACGACTGATGTTACCCTTTTTCTCTCTTGCCCAAGTGCATTTGAGACCAGACTGTAGTTTTTCCCATAGGTTCCTGTACCTTTAAAACCAGATTGATTTCTCACTGCTGTGTGAGAATACCCTGATTAGTCGTAGTTAGCCTGAACTACGTAAAGCTCTGATCTTCCATGCAGTGTGGAAGTACGTAGGCACAAGACACGAGGTCTTGGCGAGCCAATTTCCCCGTAGTTTCCCGAACTACGTTGACTCTGACTTTCTTTCTTGAGAATATGTAGGCATAGAGTGCGACGCTCTATCGAGTCAGTTCCTTTCCGTTTAGATTTAGCAGCCGTAGATAGATTGTTTGGCATCCTTTAGACAACCCAAGCAAGCGTGGATCCCGTCGAGTACGACGGACGTGAGGGGTGCTAATACCTTCCCCTTGCGTAACCGACTCCCGAACCCAGGTTTTGGTTGCGATGACCATACCTTTCCCCGTTTTTTGCGAGGTTTACTTCGAGCGTTTCCTTTCCCTCCGTTGGGATAAATAACGCACGATGGCGACTCTTCTGTCAGCCGGCGCCGATTTTCGCAGTAGCTAACTCCATTGGGGATATTCTGAAAATAACTGCCCGACACCCGTTTCGACAACAAGTGACCACTTCTGAAATTTTGATTTATGAAACCCTGTAATGCTGCCGCGACAGCAAACCTGAAGAAAAACACTCCGCTGGTCGGATAAGAGAAACTTCAACCAGTAACTCTATAGGGATAATAACAAGAACTGTATCATCACATGTCTCACAGCGAGACTTCGAATATCTGGAAATAGATCCGAGATAGAACTCCATACTCCTGTTGAGAAACACACCTGAAAGCAAAAAGTTAACCAACCTGATTTATGTTTCACAATGCGTATGTTTGACAATGGCGTAATGCTCCATACGGCATGGAAATGCTATGCGTTTTTTGGGTAGATGCAAATATGATAATATATGCAAATGCAGGTTCAGGCTGCTGGGGAAGCTCTGATAAGCTTGCTTCATCCACACGACTGCTGAGGACAAATACAACTCTGTTGGGGATGAACGGGTATCACAAAGTATTCCGGAAAAATAAACGCCGGAAATATCGCCAACTCTGCCAGGGAGAGATTAACGTCGAGTTCCACTGGGAGGAAAGAACAACACCTCTGATGGGGAGAGAAACTCAGCTGGGGAAGAGGTGACCCTTCTGGGGCCTACTGTCTTGGCACAGTTTACATACTCGGAGCTACCACTCCGTTGGGGATAATCATCCTGACGAAGGCATGACGACCTGTGGGGAGAAAGAAAACCATCCTCGGAGGGGATAATCCTTCTGAACCTACTATGACTTGGTTACGCGCCGCGGAAATCCTCCCAGATGGGGATTGAACGTGCACATACTTGACTCTCTGGGGAGTATAACCTCTGCATGGGACACTGATTTTGCCTTGCTGGGGATATCCTGTGGACAACTTCCATGAGGATACTCTTCTGGGGAAAATAATCCCTCCTTCGGTAAGGGATAACATCATCCCAACTCTCTGGGGATGAGGTGCGACCTGCTGAGGAATAGCGTCAAGTAAGATCAAGTCCTTCATCCAGAGCCTCTGGCTGGGGGATACAACTTTTCTAACTGTCTGCTCCAAGGGTGAGAACCCTGCAAAACACAAACGAGACAAAACAAATCTATACAACCAAATCTATTCGGGTTAATATCCATGACATCCCCTCAGTCAATTCGAAGTTTTATCAATCATTGGCAAGGGCCAGCAAAGTTATGCAAATGCGAGTTTATCAAAACATCGGCGTTTTTCACATACAAAACAGTAAAGCACAAACATCAAATACTGAATAACATGTTTTATTGATTGAACCTGTAAATAGGCGAAGCTTTGTACACTGGATGCAACTCCTGAAAAGAGGAAGTTACGCACAAACAATATACAAACATGCACAAGAAGCATTAATACAAATACAAATCAAATTTGTACATATGTCGGCAACGTGGGGCAGACAAACATCATGAGCTGATCCTCCTATGACTCGCCTGACTCTGGCGCTTTCCCGATATTCAATTTTCGGAAGAGATTGTGTTGGATAAACGAACCCCCAGGTACTCCCAAACCACTAAGCACTATAGTATCAGATTCGGACCGCAATCATTTGCTTTTTCAATCCCTAACTTTTGCGTGAACCGCCCTTTGCGGGTTTTCAATTCACCGGGATACCTTTTTTTGCCGAAGTCGCCCTTTGTAGGTTTTCAACTTCGCGGGTGTACATCTTTTCACTTTTATCCCTAACTTTTGCCCGAACCTTTTATTCGTCATTTTTTCTTTTTTTTCTTTTTTATGGTTCGCCGGGATGCCCCATTTTTGCCTGGACTCTCTTTTTTCTGTCCAGCGGGTCAATTTCAAGCAAAGTATTTTTTAACTGCGTCCGAATTCACAGGCGACGTAAAGTCTTCACCGTCCATGGTGGACAACAACAAAGCTCCTCCGGAGAAGACTTTTTTAACAACGTATAGACCTTCGTAGTTCGGCGTCCATTTGCCCCTGTGATTCGTTTGTGGCGGGAGAATCCTTTTCAGCACAAGGTCGCCCGTCTGAAAGCTTCGCGGACATATCTTCTTATCGTACGCTTTCTTCATCCGGCTCTGATACAACCGACCGTATGCTAGAGAAGCTAGCCTTTTTTCATCCATTAAACTGAGCTGATTCAGTCTATCCTTAACCCATTCTGCCTCGTCAAGCTGGACATCTCGTAAAACCCTCAATGAAGGAATCTCAACCTCCAACGGTAACACTGCTTCCATTCCGTATACCAACGAGAAAGGGGTTTCCCCGGTTGATGTGCGTACCGTCGTACGATAACCGTGCAAAGCGAAAGGTAGCATCTCGTGCCAGTCCTTATACGTCACAACCATCTTCTGAACAATCTTCTTTATGTTCTTATTGGCCGCTTCGACGGCGCCATTCATCTTGGGTCGGTAAGGAGAAGAGTTGTGATGTTCAATCTTAAAATTCTAACACAGCTCTTTCATCATCTTGTTATTCAAATTCGAACCGTTTTCGGTGATAATCCGCTCAGGGATTCCATATCTGCAGATAATATCTCTTTTGATAAATCTGGCTACCACTTGTTTGGTGACATTGGCATATGATGCTGCCTCCACCCACTTGGTGAAGTAATCAATTGCCACCAAGATGAACCGGTGTCCATTGGATGCCGTAGGCTCAATCTTGCCAATCATATCAATTCCCCACATCGAGAAAGGCCACGGTGATGACATCACATTCAGAGGACTTGGAGGCACATGGATTTTATCCGCATAAATTTGGCATTTATGACATCTCTTTGCAAACTTGAAACAGTCTGTTTCCATAGTTAGCCAATAATAACCTGCCCGCAACAGTTTTCTCGTCATAGCATGCCCACCAGCATGTGTATCAAATGTACCCTCATGTATCTCTTCCATGAGCAACTTTGCCTCTTTCTCATCGACACAACGTAGCAACACTAAGTCATGGTTTCTTTTATACAAGACACCATCCGGGTTCAAATAAAAATTGCCAGCCAATTTCCTGAGAGTCTTCTGATCTCGACTGGATGCCCCAGCCGGATACTCCTTGTTCTTCAGGAAATTTTGGATGTCAAAGTACCAGGGTTGACCATCGGGAGCCTTGTCAATGGCAAATATGAATACAGGTCTATCGAGCCGAGAGATAACAATCCGGGGAGCCTCGTTCCAGAAGTTAACTTTATACATTGAAGACAATGTCGCAAGAGCGTCAGCCATTTGATTTTTTGCACGTGGCACGTGATGCAATTCCACCTTGTCGAAGAAAGGAAACAATCTCCTTGCATAATTCATGTACGGTATCAAATTGGGCTGACGCGTCTCCCATTCTCCTTTAATCTGGTTCACCACTAAAGCTGAGTCTCCGTATACATCCAAATGTTTGATTCGCAAATCAATAGCTTCTTCCAGACCCATGATGCAAGCCTCATATTCAGCCTCATTATTGGTAACAGGAAAGGTCAATCGGGCAGTAAATGGGATGTGCGATCCATGAGGCGTAGTGATAATTGCACCTATTCCGCTACCATAGGAATTAACAGCTCCGTCAAATATCAATTGCCACTTGGAACCCAATTCTGGTCCTTCGTCTGGCAACGGTTCGTCACAATCTTTCATTTTCAGGTACATGATATCCTCGTCAGGAAAATCAAACCTCATCGACTGGTAGTCCTCAACAGGCTGCTCCGCAAGGTATTCAGACAGAACGCTACCTTTAATAGCCTTCTGCGAGATATATTGGATATCGTATTCTGTTAACACCATCTGCCATCGGGAAATTCTTCCGGAGAGTGCTTGCTTCTCAAACACATATTTGATTGGATCCATCTTTGAAATTAGCATGGTTGTATGATTCAGCATGTATTGCCTCAAACGTTTGGCGGCCCAGGCTAGCGCGCAACATGTTTTCTCGAGCATCGAGTATCTGGACTCACATTCAGTAAACTTCTTACTCAAATAGTAGATCGCATGCCCTTTACGTCCGGTCTCGTCATGTTGACCGAGAACACAACCCATACTTTCCTCAAGAACCATCAAATACATAATCAAAGGTCTCTCGGCCACTAGGGGTATCAAAACAGGAGGTTCCTACAAGTATTCTTTTATCTTGTCGAACGCCCTTTGACAATTTTCATTCCAGGTCAACACCTGATCCTTTTTCAACAACTTGAATAACGGCTCGCACGTCGCAGTTAGGTGAGATATGAACCGAGCAATGTAGTTCAACCTCCCTAAAAACCCGCGCACTTCTTTTTCTGTTTTAGGCGTCGACATTTCTTGTATTGCTTTTATTTTCGCAGGATCAACCTCTATTCCTTTTTCGCTCACAATAAACCCCAGCAGTTTACCCGATCTCACCCCGAAGGTGCACTTGTTAGGGTTCAGTCTCAACCTGAACTTCCTAAGCCTTTTGAACAATTTTAGCAGATTAACCAAATGCTCCTCCTCCGTCTGGGATTTTGCAATCATATCATCAACATAAACCTCGATCTCTTTATGCATCATGTCATGAAAGAGAGTCGTCATAGCACGTTGATATGTTGCCCCAGCGTTCTTCAATCCGAAGGGCATCACTTTGTAACAAAATGTTCCCCAGGGAGTAATGAAGGTAGTCTTTTCCATATCTTCTGGCGCCATTTTAATCTGATTATAGCCTGAGAAGCCATCCATGAAGGAGAATACGGAGAACTGAGCAGTGTTATCGACCAGCACATCAATATGAGGAAGTGGAAAGTCGTCTTTCGGGCTCGCTTTATTCAAATCGCGGTAGTCTACACACATCCGCACTTTACCGTCTTTCTTCGGCACTGGTACTATATTAGCGACCCATGAGGGATATTTTGTAACAGCTAGGAAACCAGCATCCCACTGTTTCTGCACCTCCTGTTTGATCTTCACAGCCATATCCGGTCTGGTTCTCCTGAGTTTTTGCTTAACCGGCGGACATTCCACTCGTAATGGCAGACGGTGAACAACCATATCCGTATCCAACCCAGGCATATCCTCATATGACCAAGCAAATATATCACTATACTCTTTTAGTATCTCAATCAACCTTTGCTTGACGTCGCTCTGCAGCGCAGCCCCTATACGGATGTCTCTCACAATCTCCTCCGACCCCAAATTGATAATCTCGATCTCCTCCTGATGAGGCAGAATGATTCTTTCTTCTTGTTTCAATAACCAGGTCAGCTCTTCCGGTACGTCGCCATCTTCAACAATCTCTTCCTCAGCCTGAAATATCGGGCGCTCGAAGTGAGTCATAGGCAGTTCATAGATGTTATTTGAAATAGTAATCCGGCAAAGGAAATGGTTAAATGCTTCAAAACATAGACAGAGCAAATAACCACATTGCCATTTTATTGTTAAAAACAAAAACAGGAAAAACAGGGATCACAACATTTGTATATGAAAAACGCCTTTATTTCATGATTAAACAATGTAATGTACATAACCAAATGGCCCTAAGCAAAATCACTATGCCCCGGGTAGGACACAGGATTATTCAACAATTAAGAAAACATATCATTACTGTTTAGTTGTCACAGGAACAGTTTCCCGGATAGACCAATTGCAGAGACTTTGTCCTGGCACGCTTGGCTGGATCCAGGTGTCCATATCACAGTCGCTATCTCCGTCTTCAGCATCGGAAACAGCATTGATAGTCTCATGGCATACTCCATTTGGTGTAATTATTATCGGCCCTCTGAACTTGGGTGTTCCTGAAGAGGATGTTGATGACGAAGGATGATATCCAAGCCCGAATCTATCCATTTTTACCGGAATCTCCAACACCTGACCCCAGCCCTTGGTCTCACCCGTCTGCACTAAAGCTTGAGCTTCCTTATAAGATCACATGGCCACATCTGGCGCTTTGCTGGGCACTGGAGCTTTGTCTTTGATTCGCAACCCTTCAAATGCTTGACAGGGTGTTTCGTGTATTTCACCGTCGACCTCAACATATTTAAATGAAGACAAATGGCTAACCAGAATATCTTCTTCCCTGCAAACAGTGACAACACTATCCCCAACCATATACTTCAACTTTTGGTGCAATGTGGATGTGACTGCCCCTGCAGCATGAATCCATGGGCGCCCTAGAACGCAACTATACGCTGGCTGGATGTCCATGATGTAGAATTCAGTTTCAAATATCTCAGGCCCCACCTGCAACGGTAATGTTATTGATCCGAAAACCGACCTCCGCGTTTCGTCAAACGCTCTCACCACTAAATCACTGGGCGTGCAGATAATCCCCTTGATATCCAATTTCATCATGGCTTTCTTCGGTAGCACATTCAGGGAAGATCCAGTGTCTACTAAAACATGGGACATGATTGTGCCCCGGCATTCTACTGACACATGCAATGCCATATTGTGCTCTCGCCCTCTTGGG
Source organism: Lathyrus sativus (assembly GCA_963859935.3). NCBI lineage: Eukaryota > Viridiplantae > Streptophyta > Magnoliopsida > Fabales > Fabaceae > Lathyrus > Lathyrus sativus. The sequence continues at coordinate 928,477,898 of OZ012735.1, forward strand.
GTCAAATCAAAGTCTGTGAAGCCCAAACTGTGCCCCGCATTGACATGCGCCATCACCCTTTCTAACTGATTAACAGAAACTTCTTGAGGAACGAATGACGTGTCTAGAATCTTCAGCAAAGCATTCTGATGGGCCTCAGAACATAATAGCAATGATAGGATGGAAATTTTTGATGGCGTTTGCTGGAGGTGCTCAACGATTTTGTAATCACTTTTACGAATGAGCCTCATAAACTCCTCCACATCCTTAAGTGACGTTTCCTTTTCGTTTAGCTGAGAAGGGCCACTGTCATTTACTTTAGCTTTACCCTTGGCTAATCTTTCTGCCTCCACCTCAGGTGACGTGAAGATTCTTCCGCTTCTGGTCATACCCCCTGTTCCGACAACATTATCTACAACCCCAGCTGGTTGTCCATTGACTTCAATTCTCTCACCGTCGCAATATACCTCCAACCCGTAAGTCCACGGTACTGCTTTAGTACTCTCAAAAGGGACTGGCCCTGCTTTGGTAATTGTGATCGTCGGCCGCCTAGCGGGCGCCGTTATCGTTATTGTTTTCCTCGGTATCGTCATTGTCGCAACATCGTTATGCTCATCACATAACGCCTCTACAGGCTCTTCAACCGCGATTCGATCGAATTGCAAGGTACCTTCATCCATCATAGCCTGAATGCCCTTTCTTAATTCAGCACAACCCCCTGACTGGGTCCAACAATCCAAGCAAAATTCATCACATCCTGGGAATACACCCCCTTTTAATAACCTGCTTTTAACCTCACCCAACAGTGTCTTCAGCTCATTGACATCCATCACTAGATTCAAATTTTCATCTGTCAAGATGGCATTTGCCCCGTGATTGGGCATGGGCAGTTGTGCTATATTTGGACCCACCTGTCCAAAGTTGATAGCTTTGCTATCCAACAAATCCTGAACTTTGTGTTTAAATGCCTGACAAGCTTCTACATCATGCCCGGGCGCCCCGGAATGGAATTCGCAATGCTTGTTAGCATCATACCCATAAGGAAGTACCGACCCTGTAGGCGGTGCCAAAGTCCTCTTTTCAACCAAGTTCAACCCTAGCAGGGTCTGAAGGAGTTTTGTATACGTGGAAGGAGGTGCGTCGAACACTCTTTTCAGTCTCGTATTTTGTACCCTTCTCTGACCAGGATTCTGTCCTTGTTGTTGCTGTGGTTGTTGTTGTTGTTGCTGAGGCTGCCCGTGTTGAGGAAAAGGGATAGTGACATTAGCTATCTGTTGAGACTGAACATACTGATTTCTTCCTCTGCCCCTACCCCTGCCACCAAACACGACACTAGTATCACCCTGTCGTCTATCACCAAATGCTTTTCTTGTATCTCCTGCTGAGGTAGACTCACCTGCTTGGAATCTTCCGACTTTAATCCCGTTCTCGATCATCTCCCCCATAAGAATCAAATCTGAGAAACTGCTCAATGACACACTAAACAATTTTTCATAGAACATCCCCGTAAATGTCCCAATGAACATGTCGTTCATCTCCCTTTCAATTAAAAGAGGATGCACCCTCGCTGCCATATTGCGCCACCTTTGCGCATACTCTTTAAAACTTTCACCGTTTTTCTGCGACAAACCCTGCAATTGGACCCTATTTGGCGCCAGATCGCTATTATATTTGTAATGCGTCACGAAAGCATCAGCAAACTGCTTCCAGGTTTTGATCTGAGTGGGCTCCAGCCCCATATACCATTCGAGTGACGGTCTTGACAAGATATCCTGAAAGAAATGCATGAGCATCCTTTCATCATCTGAATACACGGACATCCTTCTGTAGTAAGAGCAGACATGGACTTTAGGGCAGGTGTCCCCCTTGTATTTGTCGAATGTGGGAGCCTTGAATTTCAACGGCACCCTCAGCCCTGGTACCAAGCCTATAGAGGCCATGTCTAAACCGGTAGTGTTCTGATTCACTACCCCTTTCATCTGTTCCTCTAACATTCTGATCCTCTGAGTATTGTCAATGGGTCCCTCAAATCCCATGCCTCTTCCAAAAAAGGCGTCCTCTTGACGGTCTTCACCCCAATTCACATTTTCATTTCCGTACCCGTCGTAACCAGTGTTACGACCAAACCCTTGCTGATTGATCATAGGACCTCGTCCCCTGTTACCGAAACCTTGATTGACCCCGACAGGTCCAAACCCAGTGTTGACAGGAATCACTCCTGCCCCATTCACATTACCAAATCCACCATACCCTTGGTTAGCGTTACCAAAACCGTCGTAACTGAAACCCTGAGCGTTGAAGCCGAACTTCCCGTCCTGATTGACGTAATCAAATCCTTGATCATTATAGCCGAAACTATTGTTGCCAAAACCATTACCGCCATTGTTATTACCACCGCCTTGATTGGCGTCCCCAAATCCAACATTGTTAATAGCAGTTTCATTTCCATTCCCTGTGTTGCCATTGCCAGCGCCAGTGTCATTGTTTACAACCACCACAGGTGGGGTTACTACAGGTGGAACCACAGGCGTAGGGGTCCCCTCTTCCAAAAGAGTCTCAACGTGCACAAAATTGTGGTCATTGTTGCCATTCCCATTAGTCCGCGTCAGCAGCGGCTGCACCAAGGTCTGAAGATTCTCTTGGCCCTTAGCAATGTTCTCCATTGCTTGCATGAACAGAGTCAGCTTCTCACGAATTTCCTGCATCTCAACTTGAACTTGATCTATGATTCTCTTGTAGTTGTTTCGGGTTGAGTAGCGGTGGACTCTTTGATGGTCAATCCTGGAAAAAAAACCCTGTCGAGATGCAGGAAATAAGATACAGATTCCACAATTAACTGGCAATGCAATATGAATGTGTATGCAAATGCAATGTGTGTCCGTGCATTAGGGAAGATCACCCCGATTCTAGTGCCAATGTGCCAGTGTAGTGACAGTGATAGTAATAAGAAACTCGAAATCCAATCATGGAAAACATCTCATATATTGCGGAAAAGCCCATCGAGCCAGGAATACAATATCACTGAGTGTACAATAGGAAGGCATGACCTCAACCAACAATCCTGGTGATGGCCAGCACAATGCAAATAAAGCATACACATCAATACATAAGATAATCAAGTGCGACCATATGCCTGGTACTCCTCTAACAATCTCTTAGTCTTGGGATGGTTTGGTTGAGAAAGCAAACCTTCGACGAGCGAGTCTCTTTGCCTGATAACGCGCTGGAGATCACCAATGGACTCCTCCCACACACCTTCTCCAAAGCAATCTTCTAGCTTCCGCTTCTGGGATGCAGACTCTTTCTTGCGCTTGATAACTTTGTTCAAGGCATTCTGGACATCATATCTCCGCATAACCTCTTCTTCAAACTTCTTCTAGCTAGCTTTCAACTGACCTTCCAGCTCAAAGATCTGCAGCTTCAGTTTGTCTTCTCTTTCCTTATTGCCGGTCAGCGTGGCATTCTAGGTTTTGTTGAATGCAGAGATCTCCCGGTAGGCTATATCAAGCGACTTCTTCTTGGACTCTAACATATCATGGGAGCTCTTGAAGTCTTTCCCCAAGCGTTCACGCTTCTTTTTCTCCTCTGTCAATTCAGTACCTAACCTGTTTACCAACTCAGTTTGCTGTTGGAAGGAATACACCGCTTCATTTCTTTCGTTCCTGAGTTGCACTAGCTCTTCTTCCAACTTCTCGTTGGCTTTCATCAGCTCTTCTTTCTCCTTCACAACCTGTTCATACCTCTCAATAGGCACAGTAGTTGGCTCTTCAATTACGCGGGGAACAGGAGGTGATACTGAAGGAAACGGCATCAGCGCCTGCTTTGCCCTGTCTTGGATCCAAACCTTGTACGGAGCATAGGCTTGACAATCATTCTTACCCAACAATGGCTTACCCTTCTTGTATATGTTATTCCAAGCACGTTGAAGCTTGGATAACAATTCTCCACTCAGATCACTTGTGAAGTACAGAGATTCCTGTACTTCTTCCTCCTTTGGCGGGCTTTTCAGAGCGTAACCAAATTGCCTAATCAGCAGTGAAGGATTGTAGTTAATGCAACCCTTTCTCCCAATCAAAGGAACGTTAGGATACCCCATGCAGCTGTAGATAATCTCTGATCCCAATAAGTCTCTATCAAACCAAACAATGTCTTCTGCGGAAAGTCCCATTAGATGCTCAGACCATTCAGCTGTATCTGCAGATTCAACAAAAGGACCCTTCTCGGGCATGTGGCTAGCAAACCACATATATAACAAAGGTACGCAGCAAGAGACGTTCTTTCCCCTTCTGTTCTCATTCTTATAATGCAAGGAATGATAGAAGTCTCTAATCAACGTGGGCACAGGATTGCCTGAAGCAAACAAATGGAATGCATCCAGATCAACGAAGTCAGGCAGGTTCGGGAACAGTACAATGCCATAGATACACAAAGCAAGGATAACATTAAACACAGCCCAACAGCAACTCTTGGCATACTCTTGTGCTTTCCCCACCAGGAACTTGAGAGAAAAACCAGGAATCCCGTTCCACCGGGTTAACAGCAACTCTGAAGAGTCTAAATGCAAAGCAACAGCCAAGTCCTCCAGTTTGGGCTCGGCATCCATGTGAACAAAAGGCACCTTGTTCTGAATGGTTAACTCCAAGATCTCAGCATATTCCTCCATGGTCAGAGCCAGAATGAAGTCAGGGAAAGTAAAACACCTCAGCGGGGGATCATAGAACTGCATCAGCGCACACAATCCGTTCAGCTCATACGCGGAGGGTCTGCAAACCAACCTAAGCAGTTTCCCATAATTCTTCCTGAAGCTTCTCTTTACATCATCATCAGCTAGAGATATCAAACCAAGCAAAGAAGAAACATCTGGAGTGGGCAACTTGTATGCTACAGTCTTCTTCAAAGTATCCATAATAGCAGACAGAAATCCGGGCAACTAGAATCAGAGGGTATGAAATGCACCTGCAGCACAGACACATGTTAATGATATGCAAAATGAGTATGCAACAATGCAATATGCAAACATGCAACAGGGATCAAGTGACGTATTGCTGAGGAGATCCATTCACAATATCTATCTCAACAGACCCACGATACTGCTCAAACCTGGTCTCAACAGACCTATAACGAAGCTCCAACCTGGTCTCAACAGACCCAAAACAATGCTCTGATGAAGAACCCCAAATCTCAAACCACTGAACCACAGTCAAGAAAACCGGTAATCTGGAGGTCTAATTTCCTGCATATCCCAACCCCTCTCACAGGTAGGTGTCCTATCAACTGACACAAGGTACGGCATCCTATGCGGTCGTCGGCGTCATAGACTTTCAAGACTGATGATACGATACCCAGAAGGTGTGGCATCATCATGTCCTGAAGAGGCCCTCCTCAGCCAACTTCCAATTGATCGGTCCCTAGAGTCGACAATCCAACTAACCAACAACCCCCTCAACCCAAAGGGTTGAAAAAGAAGTCAACCAGATGAACCTCGCCTGAGCATGGATTTCATGAGACACTAGTGCCTGCAAAGCAAACACGCGCCCACTACTTTCCACAACTAATTCTAGGTGCACTCAAGCCCAGGTTCGGCTTATCTCTCAATAGATCACCCCCTCCCCACAACAGCAATAACAATATAAAGCTGATAATAAAATGCGGAAAGTAAAGACAGAAATGTAAATCCATACAAAACCCACAACGGGAAAACAAGCGCTAGGATTGACTCGCGTAGGGAACCGTTGGAGTCCCCAGCGGAGTCGCCAGTTGTCGCTACTGCGAAAATCGGCGCCGACTATGATAGAAGAGTCGCCACCGTGCGTTATTTATCCCAAAGGAGGGAAAGGAAACGCTTAGAGTAAACCTAACGCAAAACGGGAAAGGAATGGTCATCGCAACCAAATCCTGGATTCGGAAGTCGGTTACACAAGGGGAAGGTATTAGCACCCCTCACGTCCGTCGTACTCGACGGGATCCACGCTTGTTTTCTGGTACGGATTGTTATTCTATCTACTCTAAAGGTCGGGGTTAAAAGAAAAGAAAATGACTCGGCAAAGTATCGCACTTTATGCCTACGTATTCCCGTCTGAAACGATAAATCAGAGTCAACGTAGTTCGCCTACCTACGGGAAAGGAGGGGAAGGTTGCTCGCTAGGATATCGCATCCTATGCCTATGTACTTTCATACAGCATGAAAGATCAGAGCAAACGTAGTTCGGGCTACGGAAGACACAGATTTGTCTGACTGTTTTTTAGATCCTTCTGAAAAGGTTTTCTTCTGATTAAAAGTCCAAGCAGACAAAAATGACACTTTGATGTTTGTTTTGAATCTTTTACGAAAGAAGTGTTTTTTAGTTTGTTTGTAATCTCTGACGCACTAGAGACTATGATTTGAGAGTGACTACGTCACGTGTCACCCAAAGGGTGCCACACTAAGCAGCCAGACTACTGGAAAAAAGCTCTCCAGCAACCCTTTCTCAAATAGCTTAAGGCTCGTAACGTACAACATCGATTAACCTTATTACTGTATTTTTGAGTAGTTTTGAGATAGAAGAGAAAAAAGCTCTAAAAAGTCTAGGGTTGAAAAGGGAATAAAAACTACCCTAAAGTTGTCATGCATGGGTAAGAACCTAATGCCTGTCATATTTCCCTCCTGCACAGAGGGAATCAGAGATCCTAGAGGATAAACAGTAAAAGAAACAGATATATACAGTAAACAGTAAACATGTATGCAATGCAACAATACAAGCGAGGCAAGGGAGTCCCGCTCTACCTCGAACCTGGGAAAACAACAGGCAAAGTGAAAGAGTATTCACTTCAAACCTTAAGGGGGCAAGATGCACAAGCCAACAAACAATACAAGAAAGCAAATAGCACCAGCACCAGCCCTGACAGCAACAATCAAGCTCCTACAGTAAACAGCACAAGCAGCAACAGCTCTGACAGCTACAGTTGATCAAACAACAAAGGGTTGACAGTAACAACTTCTTCAAGCAAGACCCCATCTTCAATCTTCAACAATCTTCAAGCTTCAAATAATCTCCTATCTTCAATAAGCTCAATCCAAGAGAAAATCAATTAACAGATTAAGTGGAAATGTTAAGAAGCTTAGTGACAACCAAAGGAAGCCCATAAGCACTTAACATTATAAGAGACAGGTATCCTCAAAGTTCTACTTCTAAAGTATGTCACTCATCCCTCCAAAGGAGGGATGTGAATACTTTAAAAGGACTTTGTGTCATAGGAATGAATAGAGGCACAAGAAGCTCTCTATGTTTGAAAGAAGAAACAATTCTATTCTAAAGCTCTTCCTACATATCCTAATCCCTAAGCCTTCAAAAGCAATCTTCACAAGGAAAGACCTTCATGACCAAGCTCCAAGCTTTATCTCCAAGCATCCTCAATGCCTCCAAAAACTTCCTCAAGCAAAATTCAAGCCCAAAGCCTAATTAAGATAGCCCAAACAAAGTAATCAAACCAAACATCCAAGGGGAAAACCCACAATCAACACACAAGTTGCAAAAATCAAATAAAATGCTAAAACTCATCATAAAATCCTAATTAAATTTCTAAGGGAACCTAAGCCTATACCCAATACCCCATATAAATCCCAGGACCTAAATCAAACACTAAGTCCCAAAACTATGCTCTAAACTACAACTAGTTGTTTTAAAACCCTAATCTAACACTCCTTATGTTCACCACTCAAACTAACCTAAATTTTATTCACAAAATTATGATAAAATTCATAAGCGTACATGATTCCTATTCTAATCAACCTCACAAGAATCAATCAAAAATCATGCACCAATCTCTCATACTAAATTCAGAAAGAAGAAGTATTAAACAAATGTGAAAATAAAAGCAATAAAATTGTAAAATATGCCAGAAAATAAAAAATGCATGAAATTAATATTTTTTGTCCTATAAAATTCTAGAGATTCTAAGGAAACCAGGGAAAAAAGTCTCACTCCAAAATGATCATTTTTCAATTTTATATGAATTATTTTCTAACCTAAATGAAAACATAAAAATAAAAGAAAATAAAATGCAAATGACAAATAGGCGTGATGAATAGCAAGATTATTGTGTTATTCTAACAGGATGGGCCCAGGGGGGGTGTTACTAGCATACGCGTATTAGGCCCAAACCACTCAGCAAAAAAATCAGGAAAACATAATGAAAATGGAAAATCTCTGTGGCAAATAGCAACGAAATCCTGTGTAAATCCTCATGTGGGCCTAAGGTGGTGTGTGGATAGCAACTAGTGTCATAAGCCCAAAGCAAAACATAAGTGAAACGGTGCGTTGAGGTTATGTTTCAGACTCCTTCACAATTCAACAAGGCATGTGGCCGTGGGATCCGATTTCAGTCAAGGTCAAAGCTCTCATCTAATGGCTAAGCAGTCTTCTTCTCCATTTTCAAATTGGGAGGGAAAGTGAACCAGACGGTGGCCTGAGGTGGCGCCACCGTCGTCCCCAAATGCAAACTCCATAAAAACTCATCAAAACTCAAACCTAAGCACCCTAATTAGCTCGTTTTTTCTCACTGAATCCAATGGTAACCTCCGTTCTCCTTAAATCTCACCACAACTCCAAACACGACTCCAAGCTCAGAATATGCTCCAAATTCAATCATCACCATTCTTAAAATTGACAAGCCTATCATCATCTACACGTTTCACTGAGTAATTATCACCATCTAAACATGCTTAATTCATCAAGAACTCAGAGAAACGATCCTCAGCAGAAATTGCATCGCCCTAGGTTTTGTCTCTAACCATCAATTTTCCTTACTAGAATCCACCCTAGCCATGTCTATAATGCATCTATGCATCTAAATCCTATCAATTACGCCTAAATCATGCCATAAAATGAAAGTTACATACCTGTAAAAATTGAATGAACAGAAGTAGTTTGGCTTCGAATTACACTCCAAAACCTTCTGTATGCAATGGTTTGCTTTGAATCCCTCTCAAATCTTGAAACCGATTCTTGTTGCAGCAGCTACAACATCAAGTGCTCTTGCTCGATTCTCTCCAATTCAAGCCACAAAATCCTCCAGATTCACTCAGAAGTTCATGATGAAGCTTCTACAGTCAATGATTTGTATGGAAACTACTTCAATTTCAGAACTCGAATCTTGATGCAAGGAAGAAATTTTCAATGGCTCTTTTTTTGTTTCTCTCCAATTCTCACCCAAAAAACCAACTGAATCAGTTATGGTCCTTATATAGAACATGTTAGAAAGCTCTAGAATGATCTGGAATGATCCATGTGAGAATTTCAATTTCTCTTGCACTTGATAATCTCATGAGAAGCTTGCACATGACAGTTGGGTTTAGCTTGCTTCAGCAGCTTGGTTTTGATCCAAAATCTCACCAAATGACATTTTGAATTGATTGGTAAGGGTTAGAGCCTTGGTTCTGATCTAAGGGAGTGTTTGGCAAGTGTTACTTGTAATGTAAGAAAGCACTTTTCAAAGCAACTCATAAAATAATGGCTCATCTCAAAATTTTGACATTGCCAATGTGTTTGAAATCCAATTTCCATTCAAAATGACTACCCATATGCCATTTTTATGTCTTATAATTCAAAAATCCCAATTTCCCTCCTTTGAATCATTTGAAAAATCCATCTTCTTAGGCCATTTTGGAGCACTTTGTGAAATAAGCCAATCCAACTCACTATGACTTAACATTTGACCTAGAAACATCATTCTAAGCACATTTCATGTTGAACACTTTTCCATTTGAGGAGTGGAAGATAGAGATTTTGACACATGTTGAAAAATGACCTATAATCACAAATGCCCAAAATACCCCTGGATTGCCAAGATCATAACTTGAGTTCTACAAATCCTCTTGAGGACTTATAGTACTCTATGGAAAGCTAAGATCAAGACCTACAACTCTTATGTTGTCCAAGAATCCATTTGAAAACTCCTTGAAGGGAGAAAGTTGCTTGGAAGTCAAGTGACTTTCACAGATAAATTTCAGTGTCCTCTAATGACCTGTAATTTGCAAAGACCATAACTTGAGTTCTACAAATCTTATTGAAGACTTCTAGTACTCAAATTAAAGGTATTGATAAGCTCTACAAATTTCATGTTGGCCAAAGATCCATTTGAAACATGTATTTTGACTTGTGTGGCTTGGAAGTCTAGTGCTATACAGGGGATTTTACCCTAGGAACCCTGTCTCAAACACCTCCAACCACTCTTGATTCTTTTGAACTTGGTCTTGGATCATCCACACACATGCTTAAACATATTAATCCATGACTTCCATGACCTAGAGCTAGGCCTTGATGCCCTTTCTTTGCTCTCCTTGACCTAAGGTTACCCAGATGAAACCCTACTTGTACACACCTCAACTCTGGCTCTTGTTCTTGAATCAATGACTTGACTTAGCTTCAATATGGCCTTCTAGGCATCCCATGAGCTTTATGCGCACTCCCTACCCTCAATTCATGCTTCATACCCCATGGATGACCTCCAATACACCTTAAGTTAGGAGAGAAATCCACTTGTTGACACTCAAATCTCCTCAAAGCTTCAACCCATTCCTTGATGACCTGGATGGGCTCTCAGGCTCAGATAACACCTCTAGATAGGCTTCTTCTTTTGATAGACACCTTGATCCCTTGTTGGAGGCATGCTATGTTATGATATGCAAATGATTAGACTGTGTATATGATGTAACTATGCAAATGATAATGCAATTAAAACATAAACCAGGTGAAATAGGTTGAGCAAATTTTGGGGTGCAACACATGCTTTCTGAAGAATTAGTCATGAAGATTCTCAAGATTGTTTCAGAGGAAACTTAGTTCTTGGAATGCTGAAGACTGGATTCTGAAGTGGAAGATTGTGTCAGAAGAAGATTCATCCAGATGCAAGACATGTTACATCAGATAAGTTGCTGCTGTTCAATCTGATAAACATATGCTTGAGTTAACAAACTCTGATGTTGAAGCTTTCATACCAAAGTAGTTCTGAACTACTCATCAGACGAATCATCAGAAGAATCAAGAAGATTGAAGTACAACGTATGCAATTATTCAAATGTGGTAAAAACGTTGATATTGTTCAAGCGTAGTTTCCAAGGATTAAATATATTGAAGCTACAAGCTAAGGTCACTGTTCCAACACATGAGCTTAATCTATCCGTTGGGATATGACCGTTGGAATGAGAAAGGACAATTATATCCTCACAACAACTCTATTGGCTGCAATATAAAAAGAAGAATCATTTGATCAAAAATGTGGTTGAGTAGCTGGGTGGCTGAGTCAAGAAACGCTGTTGCTGTTAAGCTGCACTATAAGAAATAACATTTGATTCATTCAAATGTTACCATGCTAGTAAGCATGAAGTGAAGAAAGAAAGAAAGAAGAAAAGCTTAAATGAAAAGAAGCCTTAGTGCTCACACTTAGAAAAGCTTTTAAGCAATATGGAAACTATGTTCTTATAATCTCTTAAAGATTCATCGTTAGATTAGTTTCTGCATTAGGAAGCAAGGAGTTGTTACTCATTACTTGCTATGTGCTTAACTTGGAGTAATTAGCTTGCTAGGAAGCACCATTGTAATCTCTGGCAACACAACATTCTATTTTAGAATTAGTGGTTCCTCAAGTGATCTTGTGAAGATCAGTATACTTGAGATGACAAGTGACAATAGTCATTTGTAGTTTTCTAATAGGAGATCTTTAGTGATTGGATTCTATTAGACGTTAATGAACGTTATATCCTTGGGGATCCCTGAACGTTTCATTGATCTGCTGTTAGTCACTTGCAGTTAGCTTGTGCATCTGTAATCAGTTAGGTTATAGTGGATTAAGTCCTTAATTGATTAAGGCGAAATCAGCTTGGAAGGGTGGACTGGATTAGCTTGGGAGTTGATCAAGTGAACCAGGATATATGATGTGTTATTTACTTTCAGTATGCTTTATTATTTATGCTTCCGCAATGTATTTAATATAAGCGCATAAAGCATCAAGTGAAGAAGAAGACAAGAAAAGGAAAAAGTTTTTATTTAGGCATAAACCCAATTCAATCCCCCCCTTTCTTGTGTTTATTTCTCACCTTCAATTGGTATTAGAGCCTGGTTCTGTTATTGATGGATATCAAACACCTAACAGTGTCAGATAAAGATCCATAAGCTGTGTGAAGAAATACTTCTGGGGATTTTTCACCGTTCTTACAATTTCAGCCTCACATTAGTTTTTGAGGATGATGAGTTCTAAAATTGTAATATATTGGGTTACTTGAGCAAGTCACTGATTATGTGAAGTTTGAAGTTTGAAGTGTTGAAGCCTTCAACAACAAATCTCCTCCAGAAGATTCTGAAAGAAGAATGAAGAATCAACTGACAAGATAGATTCATCAGATAAGAAGATATATCTGTTGAATGCTGATCTGAAGATACTTTTGGATTTACAACGTATTTGCTCAAAGATTAAATCTTAAGCAAGCAATAATTCTTGACTTCTAAAGATTAATTCTATGTGAGTATGAGATGTTTTCAAGAAACGGATTAGTCCACACTTGACTTTCTCATGACAACTCATTGTGATTTATCTTAAGGAAGAAAAGATATATTGTTGGCAAATGAATCCTATTCATCAGAACGCCAGAAGAAAGTCTGCAGAAAAGAGCTGTTCAGAAAAAAGTTCAAATCTGGAAGAAATGATTCTTCAGATTCAAAGCATTTGAAAGTTGCTGTTCTTGAAGAAGCATCAAAGAGTTCTGCAGAGGTTTCAAGAAATGCAGAGGTTTCAAGAAAGGCAGTGTTTATCAACTCATCTGGATATGATGAATTCAGAAGATCTGATTTGTAGTAAGCATGGACAATTAAGTTCTGTTAACTTGAGATGTTATCTCAGTTGAACAAACTGAAATGGGTCAGATGTTTTTAGGCATTATTTTTTTTCTTCAGAAATTCTTGATGAATGTTTTGAGAAATAAAGTTGTGTGGAAAGATACAAGGACAGTAGTCATTCTGTCTAAGGTAAAAAGGATTTAAGTCTCTGGTGTTATTCAATCTGAATAAGTCAGTAGACATTCTTTTTCAATAGCAGATGTTTCTGTTAAACTCTGTTGATCTAACTCTTTACAAGTTAGCTCAGCATTGTAAGAGCAAAATTGTCAGTCAGACTGTGTCTCTTGATACACTGAGTTTGATGATAATTGTATCTAGATTGGATCTGTATTTGTTTCAAGTAGACAAATTCAGAAGATGAAGCCTGATGGAAGCTAGATACTCTCTACTCATGAAGATCAAAATATCTGTGCTTTGAGGATATCTCTCATGAATCAGATGGATGTTGTTGTGATTAATGAAGACGTTGAAGAATCAGAAGCAGATTGTGTTCCAGCTGAAGAATCAAAAGCTACCCCAGATGCTATTCAATTAGCTGCTTCTGAAGAATCAACCTTGAGAAGTTTTCCCCCAGAATCAAATCTTCTCTTCCAAAAGAGACGTTCATTGGAAAGAAGGATGATTCCAGAAGAACAAGATTCTTTCTTCTCAAAGCTTGTCAGCAAGAAGCTTTTGACTATACAAAAGATAGGTGCTTCTGTGACAAGGTTAGAATTCATATTCTTGTCAATCTCCTTTGTTGATCAGTATAACATCATATAAATCAGATGAATATTGAAAATACTTTTTAAATGGTTTTTGAAGAAGTAGTATGTGTTCATCAACTTCCCAGTTTTTGAAAACTATTTTTTTTGTCAAAAGAAAAGTTTATACTACTCTTTTCATAAGACTATTATGGAAGATATTTTGAATCTGTCAGATTTATGTTAATGATATTTTCTTTAGAAACATATACTTCACTTGGAAAGGAGTTTGTTAAGTGTATGCAGGCAGTAGCTAAAACTAGCATTCTAGAAGTGGCTAGTGAAGTCAGATCAGAAATTGTACAGAAAAGTTCTATAACACTGATTTTGTAGAGGCTCTATCTATCAAGACATTTCTCCTTCAAGTGTTGGTGATTCTGAAGCGAAGCTACAGAAGCAAGGCTACTGAAGTAACGCATCTGAAGCAAAGCAACTGAGGCAGTAGACACCTTCATTTGGTATCAGTATAGATTCAGAAGAAAGGCTACAGAGGCAAGGTACACAAGCTACAGAGGCAAGTTACAGAAGAATCTGATGAAGCAACGCTACAGGTGATTCTGAAAGTTGTTAAGAAGTAACTCTACAGAAGACTTTGGGCAAAGAGTATAAAGCAATTGGTCAGAAGCTCTGAGGTTCAGATTTTGCATGGCTCTGAAACGTCAGCAACACAGCTCACTTCTGGATAACAAGGAATCCTGAAGATTGAAGATCTAGTTTGATATGAAGCATACCTCTGGATGAACTGTTTGCTGAAACATTCACTAGAGCTAAGCTGCATAGATCTCAAGCTAAGGATCTAATGCAAGGAATCATTTCCATAGTTGTTCATTTCACATTTAGTTGTTCACTCAATAGATGCTGATCAAGATAAGTTGGGTTACAACTTCACTGTCAGAAGAAAATACTTTGGATATCATTTCCATCAGTTGGTATCAGACTCTTACCAGTCTCCAACCTTCTGAAGAAGCACTTCTGGACAAAGGCTAATTGTTGATAATCAGAAGAACTTGCTAACATAACAGAAATAGTTTTGATTAGAAAGTATGCTGTAAAGAATCTCTTCAGAAGATTAAGCAGAAGCTTTGAAGATTTCTGAAGCTAATTCAGAAAGGAAAATGTTCAGTGAAGATATTGATACATGCTTGTATCAATTGCTGTTCACCATTCTCTGAACTTCTTTGATCTAGTGGAAGTATGAAGTTGATCTGTTGGAAAGTTGTTTCTAACGCTCTAAGTCTTCAATTTCAAGTTCAAACTTTGAAGATTCAAATCATGATTGATTTGATAACAAGCTTGGAATCAGAAACCATAGGTGGAGAAACCTAAGGTGATTTAGCAAAAGATCCTACTCTTTCTGTTAGTACTCAGAAGTTCTCACACCTTCAGTTGGTACGAGAATTCCAGAAGAAGAAGTCACCCTCAGATACTGATTGATAAGAACAAGATTGTCACTCAAATCATTTCAAGAAATTCATCTTGGTTTGATGATAATTTATGATGATCAACCACGTCTGTTCAAAGGATAAAATCTTGGTGCTAGTTATCAGAAAGATAGAGGCATGATCATTGGTATCAAAAATGGTAGATCAGAAGCTCTACAAAGAAAACCAGATAATTATTTTTAGTAGGTTTCTGTTATGCTGATGTTACTGAAGACAGAGCTAGTTGCAAAAGTACCTCTGAATAGCACTCTCCCCTACAAAAGCAAAATACTGTTGATGTTGATTGAAGTATCAGATGCTCTGGATGAAGTATCAAATGAAGGACATTCATTTCCATAAGATTGAAGGATCAAAATGCAAATTGTTGACACATCACCTTCAATTGATATCAAATGCTGCTCAAAAATCTGAGCAAATATGAAGTTGTAGACCATCAGAAGATTTGGATCATCTAGAGATCTGGTTAAAAGATTAAGTTTTGAAGATGGCCTGTGAAATCAAACGTTGATACTTCTGAAGTATAGTGTTTTGATGTTGAAGAAACGAGCTGAAATAGTTTTATTATTTCATACCTTCAATTGGGATCTTCAATTGAAGCAAAGCATCAGATAACTTTGAGCAAAACTTCAGAAGATGTTTGAGTGAAGATACTGAAGGTTCTGGGCGCAGAATTATGAAGCAAGATTCAGAAAATTCAGAGTCAACCACTAGCACAAACCTCTGAATTTCACACCTTCATTTTGGTATCAAACCTTTCAAAAGAAAGAGTCAAGGCAAAGGCCAGAACAATCACTTTAACTCTGGAACTTCAGACTTCTTGAGATATTTCTTCAATTGGTATTAAACTCTGAAATTGGATGTATTTCAGGTTGTTCTAAGGACTGGAATAATTGGTATCAAGATCAAGCCAGAAGGAAGAAGGAATTTCAACTTTCTTGTCTAAATCTAGCAGAAGAAGATTCCTGAAAAGAAACTTCCAGATTGGTACAAGAAGCTGAAGATGCTAAGAAGACTAAGCAAATTGCTATAGTTGGTTCTTCTTGTGAAACTACTTTTGTACGTTGAGAACGTGACATTAGAAGAGATTAACAAGCTATGAAGGATGTACAAGTTGTCAGAGAAAGATCTGTTGTACAGAAACTTGTCAACAGTCCTAGTCAGAGCATGCTTCTAGAAACTCTAAAGAGTTCTCACTCTCTAAGAAGCAGGGGAGATATAGAAGATGAAATCTGGAAAAGATATCAACCTACCTTATTAGTATCAATCTGTGAGAAGTAAGTTCTCAGGGGGAGAAATGAAAGATGATTGAGTTCTCAGGTGCTATCTCTAAACTCATATCTTTTTAATTTCTGACATTAAAAAGAGAGAAATTTTTATTCTTAAAATCTATTTTTTCAATGAAAAACTCTAACTTTTTGATGATGTCAAAAAGGGGGAGAAATGAAGATGATTTTGATATAATAGTATATAACAGGGAAAATGAAATGGGGAGAAATGAAAGATGTTTTTAATATAACTTGGGGAGAAATGGAAAACATTTTGGAGAAATAGAATATAGCTTTGATATATTCTATAACCTGAGAGAGAATGCAAAACATATAAACTGCGTTTATTACTAAATGTGTGTTTGATGTTTTTCCGAGGAACTCTGAACAAGTTCACTAGGCATTCTAAACAGGATAATTGAAAGAAATCTGAGCTCAAATGAACTGGTGTTCATATAATATAAGTTATACACTTCTTGAACATAGATTCAGAATCAGATGGACCCGATACTGTTCAGAGATCTGAAAGTTAAAGTCATCTGGAATCAGAATGTTCAGAAGATGTAAATTGTCTGTGAATATGATAATCAGAGCACAAGAATCAGAAATCTTCATAAAAGCAAGATTTGGATTCAGAATCAGAATCATGAGTATCATGTATTGGTGTCGGACTAAGAACCAACATGGGTATCTGACTCAGATTCAATATTGGTATCAGATTCAGAAGTAAACATTCTATTGGTTTCTATTGGTATCAGACTGCTTCAAGAGATCAAGAATCTGAGAAGAAAGCAAGTCTGAGAAAACAAGAATCAAGACTGTATCAAGATCAGAAGATCCAAATATCTGACATACTGTAATCAGGGGGAGTTCTCCAAGGAAGGTTCACAAGCCAGGATATTTGATTTTCACCCAGTCTGAAACTCAGGGGGAGTTTCTCATCTGTAGATAAACATATATGTTGAATATCAAGAGAAAATGCTTTAGAAGATTCTGAAGTTATATGACTCTGATACAATGCTTAGAGAAGACAAGTTATAAAGATTTGAAGATAGAAGTTCCGTTGAACTAGTCCAGATGTTGAAGACTTATGCTATCTTATATAGTAGGGAAGTATTCCTTCTATTCTACTCTATTTGATTATGTTTTATCAAATTTATTTTTTGTAAGTCTTGGGATCAGAGTATGTCTCTGAACAAGCATAAAAATGTTTTAAAGGTTAACACATTCAGGGGGAGCAGTTGCTTAGAACTCTGAGTAGGTTAATGCTTGGTGATTACCCTGTATAAAATGTTCTATCAAAATACATGTTTTTGTCATCATCAAAAAGGGGGAGATTGTAAGAGCAAGATTTGTCTCTACAGGATAATCTCTATGTTTTGATGATAACAATTGAGTATTTGTGAAAGAACCATTTTATGGTTTAATGTTTGTTATGTGCAGGTCATATTAAATTAAATATATTAGACCAAACAAACAGAAGCAACGTGTGCAGCTAGTAACTCATGGAATTACTTAGTGTGACGTCATGAAGCGCATGTGAGGAGCTAGTTTGCTTATGTATCTGATCACGTTCAGTAAGAATCAAGGATGCTGGATATTGCAGTTGCAATGCTCCTGTGTATTCTGCTCTGAAGAAGTGCATCTGATCTGAAAGCAAATGAAGCTCAGTGAAGAAGCAAGTTTGTTTCTACATCTGATCATGTTCAGTAAAGAATCAAGGATGCTGGATATTGCAGTTGCAATGCATCTATGGATTCTGCTCTGAGTTATGCATCTGATCTGGAAGCTAACGAGCGTCTCTGAAGAGTGAGTCCTCTGAAGAACAAAGTGCTGAAGACTCTGATGACTTGATGTTCTGAAGGCTGAAGGCTCTGAAGACCAAGTGCGTCAAGACTCTGAAGACTGGTTCTGAAGGACAAGACTCTGAAGACTCTGAAGACTCTGAAGATGGGTTCTGAAGGACAAGACTCTGAAGACTCTGAAGATGGGTTCTGAAGGACAAGACTCTGAAGACTCTGAAGATGGGTTCTGAAGGACAAGACTCTGAAGACTCTGAAGACTCTGAAGATGGGTTATGAGGTTAAGACTCTGAAGATAGGTTCTAAAGGTC
Organism: Lathyrus sativus; assembly: GCA_963859935.3. Lineage (NCBI taxonomy): Eukaryota > Viridiplantae > Streptophyta > Magnoliopsida > Fabales > Fabaceae > Lathyrus > Lathyrus sativus. The sequence continues at coordinate 928,496,309 of OZ012735.1, forward strand.
AAGACTCTGAAGAAGTGTTCTGAAGGTCAAGACTCTGAAGAAGTGTTCTGAAGGTCAAGGCTCTGAAGATTTTGAAGACATGGTTTCTGAAGAATTAGTCATGAAGATTATCAAGATTGTTTCAGAGGAAACTTAGTTCTTGGAATGCTGAAGACTGGATTCTGAAGTGGAAGATTGTGTCAGAAGAAGATTCATCCAGATGCAAGACATATTACATCAGATAAGTTGCTGTTGTTCAATCTGATAAACATATGCTTGAGTTAACAAACTCTGATGTTGAAGCTTTCATACCAAAGTAGTTCTGAACTACTCATCAGACGAATCATCAGAAGAATCAAGAAGATTGAAGTACAACGTATGCAATTATTCAAATGTGGTAAAAACGTTGATATTGTTCAAGCGTAGTTTCCAAGGATTAAATATATTGAAGCTACAAGCTAAGGTCACTGTTCCAACACATGAGCTTAATCTATCCGTTGGGATATGACCGTTGGAATGAGAAAAGACAACTATATCCTCACAACAACTCTATTGGCTGCAATATAAAAAGAAGAATCATTTGATCAAAAATGTGGTTGAGTAGCTGGGTGGCTGAGTCAAGAAACGATGTTGCTGTTAAGCTGCACTATAAGAAATAACATTTGATTCATTCAAATGTTACCATGCTAGTAAGCATGAAGTGAAGAAAGAAACAAAGAAGAAAAGCTTAAATGAAAAGAAGCCTTAGTGCTCACACTTAGAAAAGCTTTTAAGCAATATGGAAACTATGTTCTTATAATCTCTTAAAGATTCATCGTTAGATTAGTTTCTGCATTAGGAAGCAAGGAGTTATTACTCATTACTTGCTATGTGCTTAACTTGGAGTAATTAGCTTGCTAGGAAGCACCATTGTAATCTCCGGCAACACAACATTCTATTTTAGAATTAGTGGTTCCTCAAGTGATCTTGTGAAGATCAGTATACTTGAGATGACAAGTGACAGTAGTCATTTGTGGTTTTCTAATAGGAGATCTTTAGTGATCGGATTCTATTAGACGTTAATGAACGTTATATCCTTGGGGATCCCTGAACGTTTCATTGATCTGTTGTTAGCCACTTGCAGTTAGCTTGTACATCTGTAATCAGTTCGGTTATAGTGGATTAAGTCCTTAATTGATTAAGGCGAAATGACCTTGGAATGGTGGATTGGATTAGCTTGGGAGTTGATCAAGTGAACCAGGATATATGTTGTGTTCTTTACTTTCAGTATGCTTTATTATTTATGCTTCCGCAATGTATTTAATATAAGCGCATAAAGCATCAAGTGAAGAAGAAGACAAGAAAAGGAAAAAGTTTTTATTTAGGCATAAACCCAATTCAATCCCCCCCCCCTTTCTTGTGTTTATTTCTCACCTTCAAGTGGGTGCTCATTTTAATCAGGAAAATCATTCTAAGCACTTTGGCATTATTAGATTTTTCATTTGAGGTCAAATTCATGGTGTTTCAACTTGTTACTTCACAAATAAGTAACACATCAAACCATAGTCTTAAGGTGCAAACAAGCTTTCTAATTGATCTCTACACTCTCACCAGACCACAAGCAAGGAAATTGAAACTTCTTGGGGAAGTTTTGAGGGCAAATTCGTGTTTACCATTGTTAAGTTTTTGGAGAAAATTTGAAACTTGGATATTCTGATTTGGGCCTTCAATTGACCTTCAAAGCCCACAAATCACTTCTATATAAGTTCTATGACTGATTCAGAGCAATTTTGGTGTTCATTTCGTGCTAGAGCCAGAGAGAGCAAGATGAGTTTTCAAGCTCCAAGTGAAGAATCGAGTTTCATTTCCAGAGCAAATCAAGGCAATTCATGGATTGAATCATCTTCAACATCAAACATAGAGTAGATCTGCACAGTTTGAAGCCAAGAGTCACTCTGCAGATACTTCAATTTCAAGCTACATTCCAGGTTTTTATTTCTCACGATTGCACTTTTTCTAGCATGATCTAGCATATTTTGGCATGTGGTTAGGCTTTAGGAAGGTTATTAGATGGATTCTGGATCAATAATTGAAGGATTAGAGACAATTTAAGATGATGTGTGATTTCTGTTTGGAGTTGATTTGGCCTGATCTTAAGGATTCAACACGATCTAAATAGTTTAGGTTGATCTATGTAACCTGAGGAAGAGATCTATAGCTTTGTATTGAGGATTGGTGAGACTTCAGAACTATGCACATTTTAGGATCTTCATCGTGTTTTAATTTATGTTGAGAATTAGAAGAAGTGGATAGGATATTTGGAATCTACATGAAAATTGGAGTAAGATGATGTAAGATTTGTTAAGTTTTGGTGAGTTGTAAATGTTTGTTCGCCGGAGAAGACGGTGGCACGGTCACCGGACCACCGTCTGGTTCGCCTGGACTTTTTCCCTCCATCTGAGGTTTCAAACGAGGAAGATGATCTTCTGGCCCTTGGATCTGTTCCATTTGAAGACTTTGTATGCAAATCCAATGGTCACGACTCAATCTCAGATTTGCCTTTGACTGAACCAAAACGCACACGTTTCATTAATGCGCTGGTGTTGCACCCTAAAATTTGACCAACCGGGTCCCGTATCTGGCTCGATTTTTCGACGCATTTCGCATTCGCATTTACATACTGCATATAGTGCATTTCTTCAATCATGGTGATTTTATCGGGATTACAGCCCTGCTGTCGCTTTTCGGGTATCTCAGACCGGTTCGGATAATCGGAGTTTATTTTGAGAAGTCGCACGCTTCCTGGGTGTTTTCAGTTCACAGTGATTTTGGAGGTTTCTTGGTGTCTGGGTTACCGTTTGCTTCGATCTGGTCTCGCGCTCTCTTTTATGTTGGTTATTTGCCTTTGTTTGCATTTTTTAGGGTTTAATAGCCTTTTGTAGATTTTAAATAGGCTTTATAGTCTTTTTTAGAATTTAAATAGATTTCTTTTAATATTTTTAATAGTTTTAATTTTTTTAGAATTTATAAATTGTTTAAATAGATTTTAGAATAAATTTCTTTTTTTTAGATATTAAGTTTGTTTAGATAAATAGAATATTTCTCTTATTAGGATTTTTTTAAGTAGAAATTAATATAGTTTAATATAGGTTTCATTAGAGATTAAATAGCTTTTAACTAGTTTTTAGAATATTAGAGATATTAGCTTTATAGTTTTAATATAGAATTAGTAGAAGTTTAATAGAAATAATAGAAATTATTAGAGTTTTTATTTTTATTGGTTTAGAGATTAGTGGAATTGTTAGAGAATTATTAGAGTTTTTTTTTCTATTGTCATTAGTCTAGTGATTAGCATAGATTAGATGTTAATTCCCTTTTAATAGAGTTTAATTAGGGTTTTAATCTTTTGGTTAGATTTTAATTAGAGTTTATCAGGATTAATTAGATTAGGTTAATTTTCATTTAAGATTTAATTGCAGTTTTAATTTTAGTTAGAGTTAATTAGGTTTAATCAGTAGTTAATTGGTTAATTAGGTTTTCATTTAGTCTTTAATTAGCTTTCTTAATTGAGTTTAATTCATTTTAATTCAGATTTTAGGGTCATTTTTGTTGGGCCCAGTTGTGTTTTTTGGAGGCCCAAATCTTTCAAGTCCATTCTATCAGTCCAATGCAATGCCATGTGTCGCTATTTAAACCCAGCCACGCGTGCAAATCCAGGGGAGCCACCTCATAATTCACTTCGCCCAGAATTCTGCCACTTCATTTTCACCACATTTACTGCACACACACGTGTCTCTCCCTTCTATCTTTTCCCAGTTCCACGCGGCACACATGCAGGCCCTCCCAACGCCACTTGTCATCACCTGATCCTCACCGGTTGCATGGCCGGCGGCCATGCAACCACCGCCCCAACTGTTTCCGGCCACCTCTAACTAACTTCCGGCCAACCGTAACCAACCATTAACCGTTTCCAACCGCCGTAAACTCACCGGAAAGCTAAAAACCCAGAATTCCTCATCTTTCTTCTCCGATCATCACCAACAACACCATGTTCGTCAGTTTCCCATAAGATCGCACTAACTCATCCCGTTCATACACCTTTTCCAGATCACGCCGGAAAACTCAAACTCCAACCGCCGGAAAAGTCATCCTACCCGCCGGAAACTTCAACGGTGTTCATCATCCTCTTGAAGGTTCTTTCCAGTTTTTTCCAGAAAACCTTCTAAAATTCATACGAATTTCATCAACATCATTGTTTGCTAATCAATACTAATCGATCGTCCTCATCTTTGAGCAATCTCTATGGATCTCCATAACGTTTTCCAGAATTTCAAGAATAAACATCAAGAACTTCATCGTTCTCTTCATATTATTTTCCAGATCCTTAAATCTTCATCCAGATCCACATCATCAACATCTTCAACGTTCATCCAAATTGCTAGGTCTATCAACATCTCTCCAGAAAAATGCTAAGACTCATCAATAATCGTCAGTTCTTCGGTCAGTCTTCCAGATTCGTGTTCTACCAGATCTTCATCGTGCTCATCGCATTTCCAGATTCATCACAAGCCTTCCAACTTCATCTATCCACGAACCTTCGTCACCGATCACAGATATTCATCTCCATGAAGATCTTATAGATCTCCACATGCAATCAACTTCACAGTTCTTCAGCGAACAACGCAAGCCACAGATTAAAGTGTCTCCGGATTAGCAATAATTTTGTTGTTATGAGCTTGTTCATGTTTTTTTGTAGGTGGTTGAACAAAATTGAGTTAAGGGATATTATGAGAGAGATGGAGGAATTTCTGAACGGAGGTTGAGAAAGAAGGTTGGAGACAGAGGTTTGAACGAGAGAGGTCGGAGCTGGGAGGTAGGCGCCGTGAACAGTGCCAAGAAGAGGAAATTAGGGTTCTGAAGGTGGAAGGAGAAAAAGGAGAAGGGAGATGGTCCGTGTATCGGATTGGGCTGGGCCCATGGAATTTCGTCCGTACACACCCCCTTATTTTTGCCATACGCCCCGTTTTTTTGTTGTTGGCTGGGCCCAACTTTCTTTTGTTTTTTTATTAACTGCAAATCCCCTGTACTCAGTTGTACCCCCTCCCCTTTGTATTTCTTTTATTATTTTCTTTTGTAATATTTTCTTAGTTTTTAGATAGAAAAATATGAGAAAAAGAGAAGAAAGAATATATGAAAAGAAAATATGAGAAAAGAGGATATTTGAAAAAATAAAAGAAAGAAGAGTAGAAAAGAATATGGGAAAAAAGAAGAGAAAATAGTAAAAAAGGAAAATATTGAAAAGAAATAGTGAAAAAAGAAAATATTGAGAAAGGAACATTGAAAAAGTTGAAAGAAAAGAATATGGAAATATGAAAAAGAAGAAAAAATATTAGTATAGATTTTTCTATTTTCTTTTAGAGTGTATTTTTCTTCTTGGAGTTTATTTTAGGGATAGTTTTAAATGTCCATCTGTTAGGGGACTTTTTACACTTTTAGAGATAGTTTTTTGAAGTCCACTTGTTAGGGGACTATTTTCCATTTGATTTTTCGTAGGATAGTATTCTTATAGGAGTTTATTTTCCGTATTCAATCATTGTAATCATTTTCAAAATATTAATAAAACGAGATTTGAGCTGTGGTCCCGAAAGTAGCCGAACTACAGCTGCTCTGATTTCTCGTACCAGACGAGAATATGTAGGCATATGATGCGATATCCTAACGAGCACACTAACAATTAACCTTTTGTTCTCTCGCTGCTGTGCGATCGAGACTTTCCCGCTGACGACTGAGGTTATCCCTTTCTCTTGCCCGAGTGCATTTGAGACCAGACCGTAGTTTTTCCCATAGGTTCCCGTACCTGTAAAACCAGATTAATGTCTCACTCCTGTGTGAGAACACCCAGCCTAGCCGTAGTTAGCCTGAACTACGTAAGCTCTGATCTTCCATGCTGTGTGGAAGTACGTAGGCACAAGACGCGAAGTCTTGGCAAGCCAATTTCCCCGTAGTCCCGAACTACGTTGACTCTGACTTTCTCTCTTGAGAATACGTAGGCATAGAGTGCGACGCTCTATCGAGTCAATTCCCTTCTGTTTAGATTTAGCAGCCGTAGATAGATTGTTTTTGCATCCTGTAGACAAACCAAGCAAGCGTGGATCCCGTCGAGTACGACGGACGTGAGGGGGTGCTAATACCTTCCCCTTGCGTAACCGACTCCCGAATCCAGGTTTTGGTTGCGATGACCATACCTTTCCCGTTTTTTGCGAGGTTTACTTCGAGCGTTTCCTTTCCCTCCTTCGGGATAAATAACGCACGGTGGCGACTCTTCTGTCAGCCGGCGCCGATTTTCGCAGTAGCGACAGCTGTCGACTCTGCTGGGGACTGCGATAGTTCCCCATGCATGTGGGATCCAACGTCCCCTAAGAGAGTCAATCCTAGCGCTTGTTTGTTTGTCTTTTGGGGTGTTTATTTTTTCATTGCTATTATCTGTTGCTGTTGTGCTGGGGAGGGTGATACTTTTGAGTGAGAAGCCGGACCTGGGCTTGAGTATGCACCTAGACATAGTTGTGGAGAGTAGTAGACGAACCTGTTTGCTGAGCAGACACCGTTCCCTACGAAATCTGCGCTCAGACGAGGTTCTCTCTGAGGTGCTCCTTTCCGATCCTGAGGATCTGAGGGGAGTCCAGACGTGAGGATTGTCGACTCTGGGGACCGATCAATTGGAAGTCAGCTAAGTGAGGCCTCTTCATGAGACGATGGTGCCACTCCTTCTGGGAATCGTATCATCGCTTATGAAAGTCTGTGACGCTGATGACCGCATAGGATGCCGTGCCTTAGGTCCATACCCGTGAGGGGGGGTTTTTTGCGAGAACTTGACTTCCAGCCTACCCGCTATCTTGGCGTTCTCTTTTAGAGAGAACGTACTCCGTCAACTGTGCAGCAGTATTCAGAGTGTGTTGTGGGGGCTGTGATCTCGTGTTTGCTGCATTGCATTGCATTTGCATGAGCATCTTTGCATCATATTGCATAGCATTTCTCCAGCTAGCCAGAGTTCTGATCCAGCCTTTGTTTCCTGAAGGTGAGTACCCGGAGTTTGAGTTGTTGAAGAATCAGCTGAGTCAGATCATGGAAGCCATAACAGCTATGAATAGAGAAGAAGCTAACATCCAGAGAACGCCGGGGAACAATGTAGCTCAGCCTGTGCAAACCCCTACCAGAGGTATACCTTCTCTCCATGGCACAGAATATCACAGTTTCACTTTCTCTACGCCAGGTTCTCCGAGGATTGTTCCTTCTCCATGGATTGTTCCGCCTCCAAGAGCTGTTCCATAGGTTAATGTTCAGAACCCAAGGACTGTTGAGTATACGAGAAGACTTCAGCTGTTGGAAGATCAGATTGATGCCTTGATGAATAAGAATGCTCTTGATCTGAATGCTGCGAGCATGTGCTTAGTGCCAGGCCTTGTGTTGCCTCCGAAGTTCAAGACGCCTAATTTTGAGAAGTACAAAGGGGATAGTTGTCTGAAGTTACATTTGGTTATGTTCTGCAGAAGAATGACTTCGCATGTCACCAATGACAAGCTCATGATTCACTGTTTCCAGGATAGTTTGATTGGAGCATCTTTGGATTGGTATATGCAGTTGAAAAGTGATAGCATCAAATCATGGTCAGATTTATCCAATGCCTTCGTGAAGCAGTACGATTACAACCTGGATATGGCTCCTAGTCTCGTACATCTGCAAGAATTATCTCGGGCGGAGAATGAATCATTCAGAGGGTATGTGCAAAGATGGAAAGAATTGGCTGCTAGTGTTCAACCACCGCTTCAGGAAAGAGAAATGGTTGACCTCTTCTTGGGTACTCTGAAAGGCCATTATTATGACAAATTGTTCGGTTGTACAAGCTTTGTGGGCCTGATAAGAATGGGGGAGCTTGTTGAGAGAGGACTCAAGAGTGGAAAGCTTCGAGATGCTCCTTATATCCCAGTTGATAAGAACGAGTCAGTTGTCAGTTCTCAAGAAGAGTGGGAAGAAGGAAATGACATCGTCTCAGAATCTCTAGCATCTCAGGATCGGTTTTCAGACACTTCAAGTCAAAGGTCATCCTGTCGTCGATCGCGTCAGCACGCCCAACGAAGACCAAGGAAACCTGAAAGGCAGTTTACTCAGCTACCAGTGTCGTACAGTCAGTTGTTGCCAGATCTGGTCAAAAGTGGATTGATAGTGCCGAAAGAGACTAATCCAATGATTCCACCATATCTTCCAGGTTTTGATGCCAGCGCCCGCTGTGAGTACCATGTTGGGGCACAGGGACATTCGACAAATGATTGCAAGGTGCTTAGAAGCCAGGTTCAGGATCTGTTAGACTCCAACCGGATCTTCATCGCGCCCCAGGGTTTTGTTCAGATTAACGATTCTCCGTCGTCCAGTTGTGTGGGTTCGTCAGTTAATGTCATGGAAGACTCCACGGGAAGTGTGTGTTCTGGAGAATGTCAAACGGAGAGTTCAGTTGAATATGGGAGAAGTTTCTAGAGGTTTCTGTGCCGGGTGTCGCATCTGTTTCCTTTGCTGACCCGTTTAGCTTTTGTGCATTATTGTTTGCTGACCATCACCAGGATTGTTGGCTGGGGTCATTGTATTCGTACTCATTCATGCTTACGTGCTGCTTTTGTTGGTTGTACATGTGTGGGCGGTGTTCGTCTGTGTGCTTATGGCTTGAGTTTCTCCTTGTCTTGTCATGAATATGTGTTTGCTTTCTGCATTGCATTATGATTTAATAGGTACATCAGAACCGTGGGTCTTATTTCATCATCATTCAGTTTGTTGCAGAAGTTCCTTCAGAGATATGGAACAGAATCAGGTTGAATTGATTGAAGTATGAAGCCAGCTGGGGCAGATGATGAGAGACATGCAAGAAATGCGTCTGGAGCAGAAGATCCTCAAAGAGGAAAATAGTCAGCTGAAGACCCAAACGAGCTTAATCATGGAAGTAGTCAAGAATGTGCTTAGGAAAGAGGATGATCAGCTATTTGAAGCCGCAGTGAAGGAGCTCGTGCCACCTGTGCCTGGGGAACCTGAGCTTAACGAACGTGTTGACAGACATCAGCAACAACAACAAAGGATACATCCGGCTCAACAGAGGATTCAGGAGGGGAGGCCAAAGAGGGTATTTGAGGTGCCACCTTCAACGTATGCTGAGCTCTTTCAGACTTTATTGAGGTTTAAAATGGTTGAGAAGAGAACGTTGGACCCACCCACAGGAGCGCTTCCTTATGGGTACGATACCAGTAAGCAATGTGAATTTCATTCTGGGGCACTCGGACACGACATCGAGAGTTGTCATGCTTTTAAGCACAATGTTCAAGACCTGATTGACTCAAAAGATATTGAATTCACGCCAAGCGGTGTAGCTGTACGTATTGGTCCTACCCCAGTTGATGCTAAGATGATGGATGTTTCTAAAGCTGCAGTAGGTCAGAAACGTATCCTGGACTCCATGGTGTCAGAATCTCCATGCCCACAACTGTTGCATATTCCTGGGGCAGATCTGAGAAAGAAAATGGCTGAGCATAAGGAGTGCCTTAATTAGTACGGTGGAAGTCAAGAAACCGATGTTGTATTTGCTACGAAGGTTGTTCAACAGTCAACCCGGTACCAGCGACAACAGCAACGACCTCAACAGCAGCAAAGGCAACAGCATCACAATCAGCGAAGAGCTCAAAATCAGAGGCCGGTGAGGGTATTTAATGTGCCTCCGATGTCATACGCCGAACTTCTTCAGACGTTGCTACGATTACAGTTGGTTGAGAAGAGGAAGTTAGCCCCGCTGACAGGTACGCCTCCAGCAGGGTACGATATCAATTAGCACTGTGATTTCCATTCAGGAGCACCGGGGCACAACATTGAAGATTGTCTGGCCTTCAAGCACAAGGTGTAGGACCTACTTGATAGTACAGCAATCAACTTCGGGCAGGAAGGGCCTAAAATCATCTGAGGAGGGGCTCTATAATTTGGTTGGGTCGCTGAAAGCAGATCAGGACAACATCGAGTTGCCTCTAATAACTGATTGTGAAGATGGCTAGTTCAGCAGCAGGACAGATGTGAAAGCCCGGTTCTCGGAAGCTGGCATTTTTCTTTGTTTTATCTTGTCATTTCTTTACGTTTGTAGTTTCTTTCCTGTTTAAATTGCAATCTTGTTCGTAAAACTTGTTGTTTTCATTCAATTGATGATAATGAAATAAATATGCATGTTTTGATTAAATCCATTTGTGTTCACTAATTGTTTTTACAAATGTCCAATGCTTGGTTAAGAAGGATCTGAGGAGGATGACGAAATGAACGACATGCAGCTTCCGATATTGTATGCTTTTGAAATAAAACCTGCTGATGATGTACAGGCATTGTTTCAAATCCCTAAACACCGGTGATATAAGGAAGATAATCCCTTGCCAACCCCTTTGAGCCTAGTAGTAGGAGTTCTTTCTGAAAATGAAAAACCCTCCATCTTTAACCTGGGGCAGGGTAGGTGTTAGCTAATTTGGCCGAGCGTTCAAGTTGCAAAAGGAGTGTTCGTTCGAGGATCCATCACACCCCTAGAGGTCGTGCCTAAAAAACCATAATGGTTAAATCAAGAGCGAGACAGACACATTATCCCCCAATGAGTCAGACAACCAGTGTCACACGACTTGTTCGGAAAAAGAGAAAGCAAAAAGAGAATCAAAAGCCCGCTAAGTCAAAACTTGAAAACAAATGACTTAGGCAAAAATAGGGGCATCCCGCTGGACTTAAAAAAAAAATCAAAAGAAACTCCAAAGAGTCAGTCCAGGCAAAATTTAGGGATATGAAAATAAAAAATGAAAAGGATTACAAAAGAAAAAATCCTCAAATGAAATGCGAGTCGTGTGACCCCAAGTGTCAAAGACGAAGAGTGAGTAACTGTCACTCCAGAAACTCATGGTTTCTCGAACTATCACTCCTATCTTTCAGCCTCTGAGAGGTGAGCGCTAAGGTCGAATTAGCTGAACGTAGGATGGGAGAACATCAAGGAGAATGGGAGGGTTAAAATAAACTTTGAGCCTTTATCCTTTCTTTCAAAACTGTGAACCTGACCACGTTATAACCTTCAAAAGTCCTAATTGAAACAGGTTTGTTTCGAAAGCATACTTCGGTAAAGATTGCGTCGAAACTGACTCCTAAAAGGGTTCCTCTTACCATGTTGGTACTGATGTTGATATTCTTGATAAATGTTTTGTGCATTATATGCCATAAACTGTTTTTTCCCTATTCCCAGTGAACAGATTGGATGTCAAAGCTGTCATATGCGTTGCATTAGTATATCTTTCATGCATAACAACTTGTTTTACTTGCGAGTAAGCGCTTGACAGCAGGAAAGTTTTCTACAATGGAAGGTATGGTCAGGATAGAATACAGAACACCCGAATGCTCCGCAAGCCAGGCAAGCTACATCCAGTGATCCCCAGTCAGGTCAACCTTTCGAAGTCAGTTATCCTGGGGCAATCAGGTTGAGATTCGGTAAATATCTCGTAGTCAGGGGCACTTCTCTGAATCGGATAATCAGGGACAAAGTCATTGCAGTCAGGGGCAGGCCATCTTAAGAGCGCAGAAGTTATTCTTTATTCGAGAAGCATTTGATGTGAAGTATCTCTCCGAAGTTCAGAATGCAGGGGCATTTCATATCAGACCATCAGGGTACGGATTTTTAGATTTCCTTTTGAGGAGCATCACCACAGAGGTCCCGCAGGCTGGGGCATATCAGAAGCGAAGGGATTGTTCTTCTCCGCATCATCAGAGTTATTCAGAGCTATTCGAGCAGATTCGACAAATTTTCGAGTGCGAGACGAATGTTGGGAAGTCGTGTTACTATCCCTTGACTCTTCAACCAGAAAACTGTATATTCAGACAGAATGTTTTCCAGCGTCAGTTGTACCTGACCCATCGCAGATAGCCTAAAAGCCCAAATCCATGTTGGCGATCACTGTGAGGCCCATCCGTGTTGGCACATCAGTTTCTAAATCCAATCTTCATCAGTACGCAGGAAGACTCCGTCTATTTTCTCCAGCAAAGTCCAATTTTTCATTGGCACGGGTAAGCTATCCCCAGAGAAGTCCAATCATACTTGGCACATATATCAGTCCCCAGCGGGGTTGGTTTCACTCTTCCAGCATTTATTTTGCTGGAATGATTATGTGATATCCGGTTTATCCCCAGCGGAGTTGGCTTCGTCTTCAGCATTTATTTTGCTGAAGTGGTTTTCTGTACCCGACTCTCTCCAGCAGCCCGAGCCTGCATTGGCATATTGCATGCATAATCATATTTGCATCATACTTGCATTTCATTTTCAAAATGCGTAGCATTTCCATCCTAAATGGAGCATTACGCCCTAGAAAGATTCAAACATATGCATATGCATATGAAGCATAAGCCAGGTTTTCTATCAGCCTCATATGGCACGTGAATTACTCTGTGATCAGTTTAGGGGCATTCATCCAGCAGCAGTGTTCAAACAATTCAGCAGTTTATTCGTATTTCAGATCATACAACAGTTATGCTTTGATCAATCAGTCATCTAGTATCGACAGACTTTTCTTCCTGTCAATTCATATTGACGATGTGTTCCTCCAATAAGTGGATTTCTCCGTCTATCATTAGACGTCTTGAGTTCGAATATGGCTTTCTTCCCGTCTATCATTAGACGATGTGAAGTTTCGGGTGATTTTTTTCAGTGGGTTTCAAGATGGGGTTTCTCTAGCAAGTGGTGTTCTTTCCGTCTATCAGTAGACGATGTGAAGTTTCAGGTGATTTTTCAGCGGGTTTCTTATTGTCAGATCATACGGATGGTGTGTTTCCCCAGCGAGTCTTCTCCGGCTATCTTTAGATGTTGAGAGGTTTCAAAGCGATCTTTCGGATAGTGGTTTTCTTTCTGTTTATTGGATGAGATGACATTTCAAGAGGGATTTTCTGACCGTCAATCCTTATTGACGACCTGGATCTTTGAAGAATGTTCGGTTTTCCTGATTGCCGATTCTTATTGACGACAGGGCTCTTTGAAGGTGGTTTTCTTCCCATCGGTCCTTACTGATGATGTGGCCCCTTTAAGGATATTGTTCTTTCCATCAGTTCCCGTAGACGAAAGGATTCTGAAATTTGAGGGATGGTGTTGAAGTGCGTATGGGTGTATTTCCGTCTATCCTTAGACGATGTGAGTATTGATTTTTTCCTTCGGGATGGGTGTCTTTCCGTCTATCCTTAGACGATGTGAGTATTGAATTTTTCCTTCGGGATGGGTGTCTTTCCGTCTATCCTTAGACGATGTGAGTATTGATTTTTCCTTCTGGATGGGTGTCTTTCCGTCTATCCTTAGACGATGTGAGTATTGAATTTTTCCTTCGGGATGGGTGTCTTTCCGTCTATCCTTAGACGATGTGAGTATTGAATTTTCCCTTCGGGATGGGTGTCTTTCCGTCTATCCTTAGACGATGTGAGTATTGATTTTTCCTTCGGGATGGGTGTCTTTCCGTCTATCCTTAGACGATGTGAGTATTGAATTTTTCCTTCGGGATGGGTGCCTTTCCGTCTATCCTTAGACGATATGAGTATTGAATTTTTTCCTTCGGGATGGGTGTCTTTCCGTCTATCCTTAGACGATGTGAGTATTGAATTTTTCCTTCGGGATGGGTGTCTTTTCCGTCTATCTTTAGATGATGTGAGTATATTTCTCTTCCTGTCCATCAGTAGACGATGTGAGAGGATCAGGTGTTTTGTTGCAACCTTCGGGTTTGCTATCGGTGGAGTCACACAGGTAACTGGTGTTAAAGTCAGCTTCTTTATCAGATGTTTGATCAGTTTGTTGCCGTGACGACTGGGTTCGGTTCTGGATTATGTTTCCCCAAGCAGTTTTGCAGTATATTCTCACGGTTGGCTAATTTTCGGGTTTATTGGTATTCAACCGTCTCGTACCTCGATTGTCTGAAGGCTGTTCGCTCTTCATCCCTTCAGGTCCAAGTCGCTTGAATAGGGGCAGCTGTTGCACCCTAAAATTTGACCAACCGGGTCCCGTATCTGGCTCGATGTTTCGACGCATTTCGCATTCGCATTTACATACTGCATATAGTGCATTTCTTCAATCATGGTGATTTTATCGGGATTACAGCCCTGCTGTCGCTTTTCGGGTATCTCAGACCGGTTCGGATAATCGGAGTTTATTTTGAGAAGTCGCGCGCTTCCTGGGTGTTTTCAGTTCGCAGTGATTTTGGAGGTTTCTTGGTGTCTGGGTTACCGTTTGCTTCGATCTGGTCTCGCGCTCTCTTTTATGTTGGTTATTTGCCTTTGTTTGCATTTTTTAGGGTTTAATAGCCTTTTGTAGATTTTAAATAGGCTTTATAGTTTTTTTTAGAATTTAAATAGATTTCTTTTAATATTTTTAATAGTTTTAATTTTTTTAGAATTTATAAATTGTTTAAATAGATTTTAGAATAAATTTCTTTTTTTAGATATTAAGTTTGTTTAGATAAATAGAATATTTCTCTTATTAGGATTTTTTTAAGTAAAAATTAATATAGTTTAATATAGGTTTCATTAGAGATTAAATAGCTTTTAACTAGTTTTTAGAATATTAGAGATATTAGCTTTATAGTTTTAATATAGAATTAGTAGAAGTTTAATAGAAATAATAGAAATTATTAGAGTTTTTATTTTTATTGGTTTAGAGATTAGTGGAATTGTTAGAGAATTATTAGAGTTTTTTTTCTATTGTCATTAGTCTAGTGATTAGCATAGATTAGATGTTAATTCCCTTTTAATAGAGTTTAATTAGGGTTTTAATCTTTTGGTTAGATTTTATTTAGAGTTTATCAGGATTAATTAGATTAGGTTAATTTTCATTTAAGATTTAATTGCAGTTTTAATTTTAGTTAGAGTTAATTAGGTTTAATCAGTAGTTAATTGGTTAATTAGGTTTTCATTTAGTCTTTAATTAGCTTTCTTAATTGAGTTTAATTCATTTTAATTCAGATTTTAGGGCCATTTTCGTTGGGCCCAGTTGTGTTTTTTGGAGGCCCAAATCTTTCAAGTCCATTCTATCAGTCCAATGCAATGCCATGTGTCGCTATTTAAACCCAGCCACGCGTGCAAATCCAGGGGAGCCACCTCATAATTCACTTCACCCAGAATTCTGCCACTTCATTTTCACCACATTTACTGCACACACACATGTCTCTCCCTTCTATCTTTCCCCAGTTCCACGCGGCACACATGCAGGCCCTCCCAACGCCACTTGTCATCACCTGATCCTCACCGGTTGCATGGCCGGCGGCCATGCAACCACCGCCCCAACTGTTTCCGGCCACCTCTAACTAACTTCCGGCCAACCGTAACCAACCATTAACCGTTTCCGACCGCCGTAAACTCACCGGAAAGCTAAAAACCCAAAATTCCTCATCTTTCTTCTCCGATCTTCACCAACAACACCATGTTCGTCAGTATCCCAGAAGATCGCACTAACTCATCCCGTTCATACACCTTTTCCAGATCACGCCGGAAAACTCAAACTCCAACCGCCGGAAAAGTCATCCTACCCGCCGGAAACTTCAACGGTGTTCATCATCCTCTTGAAGGTTCTTTCCAGTTTTTTCCAGAAAACCTTCTAAAATTCATACGAATTTCATCAACATCATCGTTTGCTCATCAATACTAATCGATCGTCCTCATCTTTGAGCAATCTCTGTGGATCTCCATAACGTTTTCCAGAATTTCAAGAATAAACATCAAGAACTTCATCGTTCTCTTCATATTATTTTCCAGATCCTTAAATCTTCATCCAGATCCACATCATCAACATCTTCAACGTTCATCCAAATTGCTAGGTCTATCAACATCTCTCCAGAAAAATGCTAAGACTCATCAATAATCGTCAGTTCTTCGGCCAGTCTTCCAGATCCATGTTCTACCAGATCTTCATCGTGCTCATCGCATTTCCAGATTCATCACAAGCCTTCCAACTTCATCTATCCACGAACCTTCGTCACCGATCACAGATATTCATCTCCATGAAGATCTTATAGATCTCCACATGCAATCAACTTCACAGTTCTTCAGCGAACAACGCAAGCCACAGATTAAAGTGTCTCCGGATTAGCAATAATTTTGTTGTTATGAGCTTGTTCATGTTTTTTTGAAGGTGGTTGAACAAAATTGAGTTAAGGGATATTATGAGAGAGATGGAGGAATTTCTGAACGGAGGTTGAGAAAGAAGGTTGGAGATGGAGGTTTGAACGAGAGAGGTCGGAGCTGGGAGGTAGGCGCCGTGAACAGTGCCAAGTGAAGGTGAGAAAATACTTAGAAGGGGGGTTGAATAAGTATGACAGAAAATAATCAAAGATAAAAACTCAAGTATTTTTATCCTGGTTCGTTGAACTCAACTACTCCAGTCCACCCTTTCCAAGAGTGATTTGCCTTTCTCAACAAGGACTTAATCCACTATTCAAATCAACTGATTACAAATAGCAACACCTAAGAACAACTGTTCTTAGTCTTCTCAAGAGCTACTGATCTAACCTAGATCCTCTTAAGGAAAACTTCCTTTACAAATTAATGTAATACAATGTAAGAGTAATAAATTGCTTCTATGAAAGCTATAAACACAACTGTGTTATTTCTCTAAGTTTAGAACAAAGTATGAACTATAAAGAATATGAGAGCTTGAGAGTTTCTTCGCTTGAGAGTAAGTTTTTCAAAATCCTTCTACTTCTTTCTTTTTCGTTGCAGAAGAAAGTGCTATGATATCCTTTATATAGCCACTTGAATATTGGAGAGAATATAATACCGTTGGAGAAGATATTTCCAATATCAAATAGTACTGTCCTTTGTACTATTGCAGCAGAGAGACGGCGCACAAAATGTGGGTGTAGCAATTGTCTGCTGAGCTGTGAATTTACCATATATGGAATGTATCAGAGGAATAATCTTCTTGCAGAGATTTATGTCTATCCCAATTAAGGAAAGATTTGCTGGCATATTCCAACGGATATATTAAAATAATCTTCTTCAAATAATTCTTCAGATAGTTCAGATCAACAATCAATATCAGAGTCTTCAGTCTTCAGAATCTTCTGAAAACTTCAGAGCCTAAGATGTTCTTCAGATGTTGCTGAATCAGAGTCTGGTGCAGCTGTGTGCTTGAAGCGTAACATGCTCTTAGATCAGAGTCTTCACTCAGATCAGAGTCTTCTCTCATTCAGAGTCTCTTCACTCAGAGTCTTCTTTCATTCAAATTCTTGATAATATATGCAGCGTGTTGTATCTTCAGAATCTTGATGACTAAGCTCTTATACTTCAGATTCTTCTAATCTTCAGATGCTCTTGAGCCATTCAGAATTTATTGTTCACATCAAATTTGCTCTTTAAGATTAAAATCTTTTGTGCCTGTAGAAAACAGTTTAGAACAAATTTAGAGAGTATAATTCTTGTATACAAATTATCATTAATGTTATCATCAAAACATAGAGATATTACTAAGACACAATCTGTGCTCTTACAATCTCCCCCTTTTTGATGATGACAAAACATGAGAAATTTGTTCAATAAAAATATGAATTAAAATTACTCCCCCTGAGATTAACAATCTCCCCCTGAAATGAATACTCTAATGGAATTAGATACTTCCCTTTCTGGTTGAGTACATTTCAGATTCAGAGCCTGATTGAAGCCTGGTTGACATATGTTTGACTTCTAGAGTCAAAGCTTGATGCCATATTAAAGCTTGATGCCAGATGAACAACTTCAGAACACCTGGTTGTTTATCTTGCCATTTCCTGTCTTGAGTTATCTTTTAGATCATAGTACTCAAGGTTAGATATCAGAGTCTGGTCTACTCAGATTTAGCTATTTTTGATCAGGTTCTGAAAAGATAGATCTCAGGAAAAACTTCAATGAAATTTGTCAGATTTTTTAATAATATCTGGGACACTTAAATTCAAAGAATGTTAGTAACATGTCTGACTTAGTTCAGATAATTGCTTATAGATTTGAACAATCAGATTCTATTTTGTTTCTCCCCCTTTTTGTCATAATCAAAAAGAATTTTAAAAGACAGTAAAGATGCAGAAGAAACACATATCCAGATAAGCAAAAAGATCATTGTCATTAAGTCAAGAGAACATCCAGATTCAGATAAAAGCACACAAAACATATCAGAAGAAAATCAAAACAAAGCAAAACATGAAAAACTTGTGCAAAACATCAAGTAGGTTTAGCAGATGAGGCTTGTTGAGAAGCAATGAGTTGCAGCAGTGCTGTAATCCTTTCTGAATTTTCATCTTGCTTAGCCATCCAAGTTTTCATTTCTTCATTTGTTTTCTTTTGATCAACCATAAAATCCTTAAGTTCTTTGACATCCTTCTGAAGATCTGTAGATTCTGAAACAGTAGATTCTGAAACAGTCTGAGTAACATCAGGTGCAGGAATTTCTGGAGGTGGAGGAGCTTCTAGAAGAAGAATAGGAGGAGTGTTTCTCTTAATCCGTTTTTGATAAGCAGCAAACCTTACTTTTGACAATCTAAGACATTGAGTCCTGATTTTCAAAGCCTCCCTATTCAGTCTGTAAAGATATTTCTTCCAAACAGCGTCAGCAGCCTCTTTGTCCATAGTAGTCATGCAAACATCCATAATGTCAGCAAAGTCTGAGACATTATCCTTATCAAAATCTCTTAACAGAGTATAAACACGTGATCCCAATTCTGCTTCATCAGGGATTCTGGGTTTTCTTGGTTGGGTTAGTTGTGTTTGTGGTGTTTGTTCAGAAGGTTGAGGTTGTGAAGATGGATGTTCAGATGTTTGTGGTTCAGAAGGTTGAGGATTGATTTGTGGTTCAGATGTTGGTTGGTTGGTTTGTGGTTCAGATGTTTGTTGGTCAGAATGTTGTGTTTGTGGTATTGAGGGAATTGGTTGGGTTTCTGTTGGTTGTGGAGTGTTTTGGATTTCAAGAGGTTGTGGAGTGAGAGTTTGAGTTGGGGAATTTTGTGGAGAAGGTGGATGTTCAGAAGTTGGAGATTTAAACAGCTGTTTCCAAACACTCTCAGAACGAGGTTGTTTGAGATCATTCAAGCATTCATTAAAGTAACCAGATGATTCATCATCAGATGATGCATCAGAGTGGTTAGATTTTTCAGAAGTTGAAGATAAGATGACAGACTGGTTTAAAGGTGTGACATCTAATATCTCATCAGGTTGGTCAGAGTGTTCAGGGTGAACATCCTCTGGAATGGTATATTCTGGGATAGTGTTTTGTGGTTGTGGTGTTGTTTGTTGAGTTTGTTGTGGAATTTCTGTTTGTATGTTTGTTGGATGCTTGGATTGTGGTGTATGAGGGGGGACAGAAGATGGTTTAGAGATAAAAGTTTTAGAAGGTCTGGATCTTCTAAATCTAAGTGGGGAGTCAGAGGGTGTGGGGGTATCAGAATGATGAACAGGATTAGAATCAGTGTTAAATACCTGTTTCAGAGTATCTCTAATTTCTTCAAAAGTTGCTGCAGGAGGATTTGGTTGAACCTTCTTCAGCTTCTTCCTTTTCTTCTTCTTTTCAGCATCTGAATGCTTCCTTTTCTTCTGATGACCTTCACTATCAACTTTTCTCTTACGTCTTCTTTCCCTTGTCAAATCAGGAAGAACTTGGCCTCCCTTCTGCAAAAGATTGGCAGGAATCTCAACACCATCTCTTAGGCAGCGAGCAACATACTCAGCAATAATTTCTCTAGGTTCATCTGAGGTGAATAAAGGAAAATCCTTAACAGGAATCCTTCTTCCCTTAACTTCTTCAGAGTTAGTTTTCCTTGGTTTCTCAGATAAATCATCAACCAGTTTCATCCTTCTCAGAGTTAAACCGTTTATTTCAGAGCCAATGATATAAGTCAGATCTTCTGTCTTCCCAGCCTCTTGCAGATGCGCCACAAGTTGGTTTTCTATCAGAATATCTGAAATCAGCCTTCCCATAGGGATCCATGTTCTGACTTTTCCAGATTTATCTCTGGCTGTTTCCCTTGTTTCCTTGACGTGAGACACCAGATGATTAAACAACAAATATGGAAGATCAATCTGAATGTTTTGGTGTAAACAATACATGAAGTAAAGTTGTTCAGCATTAACATAATCAGAAGAGTTTGAAGAGGGTCTGTGAAAGATGGTGCTCATGAAAATCTTAGCCCATATCTTGTAAGTGGGTTTCAAGAACTTAACCTTCTTACAAGGTTCACCAGTAGTACAGATTTCTTGACATACATCTTTCAGGTCTTCACGCGCAGAAGACAGAGAGGTTACTCCATCAGTTGCCTTAAAACCTATGAGTTTCCTTATCAGGTTTTCAGTGATAACTATCTTTTTTCCCAGCACAGAGGAGTGAATGAACTTTGGAGTAGCATATGCATGGATCCAGAACTCCTTTACTAACGTTGGATACACAGGACCCATAAGCCTGTCAAAGTAACCGTCCCAGCCTTGTGCTTTGATTGAAGAAATCAGATCAAACCCATTTTCAGCAAGATCTTCTAAGTCCACGAAACTTTCACACAGTACTTCTAGTGAATCAACAGCAGTTAGGAGAGTGCGTACTGGTTCTATGATAGTGGTAGCATTTTTGGTAGTAACAGCGTTTGAAGTAGATGCCATTGTTGACGATGATGAAGAAGATGAAGGTTTCTGAGTTCTTTTAGGGTTTGCAAAGAGAGAGAACAACAAACAAAAGCGCATATGTGTTTGAGAATGTGAAAAGTGTGAATGTGTTATGAGAATGGTTTATATAGACAAATAAAGCAAGCATGGGAAACACAACATACACACATAGGACACATACGCACGTTTGCATTAAATGAAAAGTAATCATTTTTAATTATGATATGACATTTGGGGGAAAATCAAGACAGATTGAGATTTTCAAAGCAATACCTTAAACGTCATAATCAGTAGGTGTACTCCATCTTTTCAGATTCTGAGTGACACGTGTTTGCTTGCATGTGATTCTATAACTCTTAAGAAATGAAACGTTTTCAACTTTCAGATCCTCTGAGATGGTCAGTTCAGAGTTTCACACAAAAAAAAAAATTCACAGATAAATTAAACAAGTAAGACAGATGAAATACTTCAAAGTGTTAAACACTTAGCATCTGAGAAGTTGACTCTGAGAAATATTACTCTGGACAAAAATCCATACAAATATTTTTCAGAATAAACTTAAACCTATCTTCAGCAAGGGGTTTTGTGAAAATATCTGCCCATTGATGATCTGTATCAACAAAGGCTAAATTTATTACACCCTTCTGAACATAGTCTCTGATGAAATGATGTTTAATCTCTATATGTTTGGCCTTAGAGTGTAAAATTGGATTTTTGGATAAACATATAGCAGAAGTATTATCACAGAAGATAGAAAGATTACTCTCATAGATTTGATAATCTTCTAGTTGACTCTTCATCCAGAGCATCTGAGTGGAACATCCAGCAGCAGCAATGTATTCTGCCTCTGTGGTTGATAGTGCAATTGTTGGTTGCTTCTTGCTGTACCACGAGATCAGATGACTTCCAAGAAACTGACAGCTTCCAGAAGTACTTTTGCGCTCAACTCTATCTCCAGCATAGTCAGCATCACAGAATCCAACTAGTGAATATTCGTCAGATCTTCTGTAACACAAACCAACATTAGCAGTACCTTTCAGATACCTTAGAATCCTCTTAACAGCAGTTAAGTGTGATTCTCTAGGATCTGATTGGAATCTAGCACATAAACAAACACTAAACAGAATGTCTGGTCTAGAAGCAGTCAAATAAAGAAGAGATCCTATCATACCTCTGTAGAGTTTCTGATCTACCTTCTTACTTACCTCTTCCTTACCTAGAGTGCTTGTAGGATGCATTGGAGTCTTTGCCATTTTGCTATCCAGCATGTTAAACTTCTTCAGAAGCTCTTTAACATACTTGGTCTGATGTATGTAGGTGCACTCTGGAGTCTGATTTACTTGGATTCCCAGAAAGAATCTCAATTCTCCCATCATGCTCATCTCAAATTCTGCCTGCATACATTTAGCAAACTCCTTTCCAAGCATAATATTTGTTGATCCAAAAATAATATCATCTACATAAATTTGACAAATCAACAAATCTTTCTTAATGGTTTTACAAAATAGTATGGTATCCACTTTTCCTCTGATGAAATTTTTCTTCAGAAGAAAATTACTCAACCTCTCATACCAAGCTCTGGGAGCTTGTTTTAGTCCATAAAGAGATTTTTTCAGTTTGTAAACATGATCTGGAAAATTTTCATTTTCAAAACCACGAGGTTGGTGGACATACACTTCCTCTTCTATAATTCCATTAAGAAAAGCACTTTTAACATCCATCTGATAAAGAGTGATGTTATGTTGTGCAGCAAATGAAATAAGCAAGCGTATAGACTCTAACCTTGCAACAGGAGCATATGTTTCTGTGTAGTCTATGCCTTCTTGTTGACTGTAGCCTTGAGCAACCAGTCTTTCTTTGTTCCTTTCAACTTCTCCTTTCTCATTAAGTTTATTTCTGAAAACCCATTTTGTTCCAATGACATTGAAACCTTTAGGTCTTGGAACCAGATCCCAGACTTCATTCCTTGTGAATTGATTCAGCTCCTCTTGCATAGCTAAAATCCATTCATTATCTTCCAGAGCCTCATCAACAGATGTTGGTTCTATAATTGACACTAAGCCACAGAAGGAAGATTCAGAAGTTCTGAGAAATGCTCTTGTCCTTATTGGATCATCTTTCTTTCCAATTATCACATCCTCTGGATGAGAAGCTTTCATTCTGGAAGAAGATCCTCTGACTGTTGGTCTTTCAGAAATATGCAGATTGTCAAGTTGGGAAGTTAGAGGCGTAGCATCTGGGTTTGCTTCAGAGTCTTTGTCTTCAGTCTTGTCTGCCTCTGAGCCTTCAGAGTCTGTGAGAATAACTTCTCTATCTGCAGAACTTTCAACTTGCTTTGGCTTTTCAGAGCCAAGCTTATCATCAAATCTAACATGAATAGATTCTTCCACAATCTGTGTTTCAGTATTGAATACTCTATAGCCTTTAGAGCGTTCAGAATAACCAAGCATGAAACACTTCTGTGCTTTGGAATCAAACTTGTTCAGATGATCTTTAGTGTTAAGCATATAACAAATACATCCAAATGGATGAAAATAAGCAATGTTGGGCTTTCTGTTTCTCCACAATTCATAGGGAGTCTTTTCCAGAAGAGGTCTTACAGACACTCTGTTCTGAATATAACATGCTGTATTTATTGCTTCTGCCCAAAAGTATTTTGCCAGATTTGTCTCGTTGATCATGGTTCTGGCCATTTCTTGCAATGTTCTATTTTTCCTCTCTACAACTCCATTTTGTTGTGGAGTTCTAGGACAGGAGAAATCATGTGCAATTCCTTTTTCAGAAAAATATTTTTCAAAATATTTGTTTTCAAATTCACCACCATGATCACTTCTGACTTTAATAATTTTGCATTCTTTTTCAGTCTGGACTTGATTGCAGAAGTCAATGAACACAGAATGAGACTCATCCTTGTGTTTTAGAAACTTTACCCATGTCCATCTGCTGTAGTCATCTACAATGACTAACCCATACTTCTTGCCTCTGATGGATGCAGTTTTCACTGGTCCAAACAGATCAATATGAAGTAATTCCAATGGTCTAGAAGTGGAAACAACATTTTTTGGTTTAAAATGAGATTTTGAAAATTTACCCTTTTGACATGCGCCACACAGAGCATCTGAATTGAACTTCAGATTAGGGAGTCCTCTGACCATATTGAGTTTATTAATCTGAGATATACGTCTCATATTAATATGTCCCAATCTTCTATGCCAGACCCATTGCTCATCATTCACAGATAAAAGGCATTTTACATTTTGAACTTTAAGTTCTGAAAGGTTAATTTTGTAAATGTTGTTTTTCCTCTTTCCACTGAATAGGATTGAACCATTCTTTTGACATACAGCTTTGCAACATTTTTGATTAAAGATGATATCATAACCATTGTCACTTAATTGACTTATGGACAATAGATTATGTTTCAATCCTTCAACTAACAGAACATTAGAAATAGAGGGTAGGTTACCATTACCTATTGTACCAGAGCCAATGATCTTGCCCTTCTGGTTCCCTCCAAATTTCACGTCCCCTCCAGATCTAAGTTCCAGGCTTTGGAACATAGACCTTTCGCCCGTCATATGTCGTGAGCATCCAGAGTCCAGGTACCATGATTGGTGTCTGGATTTTGCTGCTAAGAACATCTGCAACAGGTATTATTTTACTTTTAGGTACCCAGATCTTCTTGGGTCCTTTGGGGTTAGATGTTCTGTGGTTTTGCCTAAACTTCTGTTTTTCAACATAGTGTTTATTCTGGCTAGCCCTTGGCTTAAACACATAAGTACTCTTTTCAGAGCTTGTATGTTTAATATCATTCAGATGACCAAACTTAAAATGAGAATACAGAGGAGTCTTCTTGATGAAGAGTTTATCAACAGATTTTGGATTGCTTCCAGAGGAAGATTCACATCCAATGCCTCTTCTGTTGTTCCCACTAACACCATAGATCATAGAAGCCATTTTGCTTCTGTCTATGCTTTTAGTGAGGAATCTTTTAAAACTGGAGTCATATTTTTCTAAAATATTTTCACTTGACTCTGTTTCAGTATCAGATTCTTGTTGAGTTGTTTCTAAATCATTTTTGAGTTTTAAATTTATTTCTTTCTGCTCAACAAGTTCTGTTCTCAGAAGATCAATCTCAGATTCAAGATTGCTTTTCAGCTTCTTGTATTTGAGTTTAATCTTGCTGTAGCTTTCCAACATGTCAGATAAACTTTCAACAAGTTCAGCTCTGGAGAGTTCAGAAAATACCTCTTCAGAGTCAGAGTCTGATTCTGACTCAGATTCAGATGATGACGTTCCTTCATCTTGATCATTTGTGTTGGCCATCAGCGCAACATTTGCACATTCTTCCTCAGATTCAGAAGATGATTCAGATTCATCTGAGTCATCCCATGTAGCCATCAGAACCTTTTTCTTTTTATCAAACTTCCTTTTGGGTTTTTCCTTTTGAAGTTTGGGACATTCACTCTTGAAGTGTCCAGGTTCTTTACATTCATAGCAAGTGAACTCTTTCTTGCCAGATCTTCTGTGTCCAGAAGATTCTCTCTTTTGATCAGATCTTCTGAAGTTGTTGAACTTCTTCCCTTTGTGCTTCCAGAGTTTGTTGATCCTTCTGGACAGCATGGATAGTTCATCTTCTTCTTCAGAAGAAGATTCCTCAGAGCTTTCTTCATTTACCTGCAAAGCTTTAACAGATTTGTTAGATTTAAAAGCTAAGGATTTACCTTTATCTTTCTTCTGGGGTTCATCTTCCTCCAGCTCAATCTCATGACTTCTCAAAGAACTGATGAGTTCTTCTAATGAGATTTTGTTCAGATCCTTGGCCAGCTTCAATGCAGTCACCATAGGTCTCCATCTGGTAGGAAGACTTCTGATGATCTTCTTGACATGATCAGATGTTGAGTAGCCCTTGTCCAGAACTTTCAACCCAGTTGTTAGAATCTGAAATCTGGAAAACATAGTCTCAATGTTCTCAGATTCTTCCATCTTGAACGCTTCATACTTCTGTATCAGCGCCAGAGCCTTTGTTTCTTTCACCTGAAAGTTTCCCTCATGAGTCATTTTGAGAGACTCAAACATATCATGAGCAGTGTCTCTGTTGGTAATCTTCTCATACTCTGTATGAGAGATTGCATTAAGAAGTATGGTTCTGGCTTTGTGATGATTCTTGAATTCTTTCTTCTGCTCCTCAGTCATTGATTTTCTATCAATCTTTTTGCCATCCTTAGTAGGATGTTCATATCCATCAATGACTAAATCCCAGAGATCAGCATCATACCCCAAGAAAAAACTTTCAAGTCTATCTTTCCAATAATCAAATAATTCTCCATCAAACATTGGAGGTTTGGTGCTGATTCTGTCTCCTTCATATTTGTTGCTTGATGTAGGAATATCACCCATATTAGCAACCAAATAAATAACAGAGTATTCTTCTCACTGGATCTTTATCTGTCACGGTTAAGTGAATGCACACGCAGAACCGGAGCTCTGATGCCAACTGAAGGTGAGAAAATACTTAGAAGGGGGGTTGAATAAGTATGACAGAAAATAATCAAAGATAAAAACTCAAGTATTTTTATCCTGGTTCGTTGAACTCAACTACTCCAGTCCACCCTTTCCAAGAGTGATTTGCCTTTCTCAACAAGGACTTAATCCACTATTCAAATCAACTGATTACAAATAGCAACACCTAAGAACAACTGTTCTTAGTCTTCTCAAGAGCTACTGATCTAACCTAGATCCTCTTAAGGAAAACAACACCTAAGAACAACTGTTCTTAGTCTTCTCAAGAGCTACTGATCTAATCCTAGATCCTCTTAAGGAAAACTTCCTTTACAAATTAATGTAATACAATGTAAGAGTAATAAAATGCTTATATGAAAGCTATAAACACAACTGTGTTATTTCTCTAAGTTTAGAACAATGTATGAACATCAAAGAATATGAGAGCTTTTCGCGTGAGAGTGTTCTTGCAATGATTTCGTCCTTCTTTTTTTCTTACTGAAGAAAGTGCTATGATATCCTTTATATAGCCACTTGAATATTGGAGAGAATATAATACCGTTGGAGAAGATATTTCCAATATCAAATAGTACTGTCCTTTGTACTATTGCAGCAGAGAGACGGCGCACAAAATGTGGGTGTAGCAATTGTCTGCTGAGCTGTGAATTTACCATATCTGGAATGTATCAGAGGAATAATCTTCTTGCAGAGATTTATGTCTATCCCAATTAAGGAAAGATTTGCTGGCATATTCCAACGGATATATTAAAATAATCTTCTTCAAATAATTCTTCAGATAGTTCAGATCAACAATCAATATCAGAGTCTTCAGTCTTCAGAATCTTCTGGAAACTTCAGAGCCTAAGATGTTCTTCAGATGTTGCTGAATCAGAGTCTGGTGCAGCTGTGTGCTTGAAGCGTAACATGCTCTTAGATCAGAGTCTTCACTCAGATCAGAGTCTTCTCTCATTCAGAGTCTCTTCACTCAGAGTCTTCTTTCATTCAGAGTCTCTTCACTCAGAGTCTTCTTTCATTCAGATTCTTGATAATATATGCAGCGTGTTGTATCTTCAGAATCTTGATGACTAAGCTCTTATACTTCAGATTCTTCTAATCTTCAGATGCTCTTGAGCCATTCAGAATTTATTGTTCACATCAAATTTGCTCTTTAAGATTAAAATCTTTTGTGCCTGTAGAAAACAGTTTAGAACAAATTTAGAGAGTATAATTCTTGTATACAAATTATCATTAATGTTATCATCAAAACATAGAGATATTACTAAGACACAATCTGTGCTCTTACACCAAGAAGAGGAAATTAGGGTTCTGAAGGTGGAAGGAGAAAAAGGAGAAGGGAGATGGTCTGTGTATTGGATTGGGCTGGGCCCATGGAATTTCGTCCGTACACACCCCCTTATTTTTGCCATACGCCCCGTTTTTTTGTTGTTGGCTGGGCCCAACTTTCTTTTGTTTTTTTATTAACTGCAAATCCCCTGTACTCAGTTGTACCCCCTCCCCTTTGTATTTCTTTTATTATTTTCTTTTGTAATATTTTCTTAGTTTTTAGATAGAAAAATATGAGAAAAAGAGAAGAAAGAATATATGAAAAGAAAATATGAGAAAAGAGGATATTTGAAAAAATAAAAGAAAGAAGAGTAGAAAAGAATATGGGAAAAAAGAAGAGAAAATAGTAAAAAAGGAAAATATTGAAAAGAAATAGTGAAAAAAGAAAATATTGAGAAAGGAACATTGAAAAAGTTGAAAGAAAAGAATATGGAAATATGAAAAAGAAGAAAAAATATTAGTATAGATTTTTCTATTTTCTTTTAGAGTGTATTTTTCTTGTTGGAGTTTATTTTAGGGATAGTTTTAAATGTCCATCTGTTAGGGGACTTTTTACACTTTTAGAGATAGTTTTTTGAAGTCCACTTGTTATGGGACTATTTTCCATTTGATTTTTCGTAGGATAGTATTCTTCTAGGAGTTTATTTTCCGTATTCAATCATTGTAATCATTTTCAGAATATTAATAAAACGAGATTTGAGCTGTGGTCCCGAAAGTAGCTGAACTACAACTGCTCTGATTTCTCGTACCAGTCGAGAATATGTAGGCATAGGATGCGATATCCTAGCGAGCACACTAACAATTAACCTTTTGTTCTCTCGCTGCTGTGCGATCGAGACTTTCCCGCTGACGACTGAGGTTATCCCTTTCTCTTGCCCGAGTGCATTTGAGACCAGACCGTAGTTTTTCCCATAGGTTCTCGTACCTGTAAAACCAGATTAATGTCTCACTCCTGTGTGAGAACACCCAGCCTAGCCGTAGTTAGCCTGAACTACGTAAGCTCTGATCTTCCATGCTGTGTGGAAGTACGTAGGCACAAGACGCGAAGTCTTGGCGAGCCAATTTCCCCGTAGTCCCGAACTACGTTGAGTCTGACTTTCTCTCTTGAGAATACGTAGGCATAGAGTGCGACGCTCTATCGAGTCAATTCCCTTCTGTTTAGATTTAGCAGTCGTAGATAGATTGTTTTTGCATCCTGTAGACAAACTAAGCAAGCGTGGATCCCGTCGAGTACGACGGACGTGAGGGGGTGCTAATACCTTCCCCTTGCGTAACCGACTCCCGAATCCAGGTTTTGGTTGCGATGACCATACCTTTCCCGTTTTTTGCGAGGTTTACTTCGAGCGTTTCCTTTCCCTCCTTCGGGATAAATAACGCACGGTGGCAACTCTTCTGTCAGCCAGCGTCGATTTTCGCAGTAGCGACAGCTGGCAACACTAGATCCCTTGGGTGCCTTGACCAGTCCAACCATCCTACGCCCCTGGTTTATTTCAGCATTTTAATTTTGTTTAATTCATTTTCTTTTATTTTTAATTGCTTTGTTCTTTTAAAATTCATTTTAATTCCAATATTCATCAGAAAAATAAAACAAAAATATGAGCATGTTCCTGATTTTATGATGCTTTTACATTTTATTTTCATGCAATTTTCCATTTAATTTGATTTTTTGCATTTTCTTTAATTTCTTTAATTTGGTTTATTTCTCCATCTTTTTTCTGATTTTTGTTCTTTCAATTGGTATTGAATTTGGGGCTGATTTTTGATTAGCTGGTAGATTAGAGATGCATGATCCCTTAGGAATTAATTTAGATTTTTTAGACAACGTTAGGTTCTATTTTGGATTAGGATCATTAGACCTTCCATTTTAGGGTTTTCATTTGATACCTTGTGTTCTAGGTTTTTTTTAGGTGACTTTCCCCTTTAATTTGATCCCTGACCCTTCTACTATAGGTCCTTAACCTTCTTAGGTTCCCTTAGAAAATCTTATAAGATTCTAGGAGTAGTTTTAGTATTTTAATTGGATTTGATACTTTGACTAGTTTTAGGATGCTTTCAACATAACACTTGCTTTAGAATGACTTCAATGGTGGCCTTTAGTGCATAATAGGTTTGCTAATTTTCTTTGATGGTGTTTTAGACATGTATAAGATTCTGTTTGCTTGATGGTGGTGCTTGGTTTGGTGTTTAGACCTTCTTTTAGTAGCTTTCTTTGAGCTTGTTCAATTAGGGTTTAGGAAGAGCTTAGTTGTTCTATTTTTCTTCAAATAAACATGGATTGCTTTGATTGCTTTCCATTCTCATCCTATGATTCAAGGTCCCTATGTGAAAGCCTCACCCCTCCTTTGGAAGGATGTGTGGCATTTCACAAGAGGTAGAACCTTTGAGGATGCCTACCTCAGATGACTGGTTGAGTGTCAGGAGGGATTCCCTTGGTTTCTTTCCTGCTTCCCATCATCAATCAGTAATCTTGATGTTATTTCTCTTCTTTTTTGTTGGAGATTTTTGAAGAATGAAGATGAAGACTTCTCTTAAGGTGGTTTGGGCTTGAGTTTGCTTGCAGACTGTTTGATTGTTTGTTGTTTATCTGCTTTGCTGTTGAGTTGTTTGTCTGATATGTTGTCTGCTGTATTTTCTGATTGCTTGATTGTTGCTTGTGTGACTGTTTGGTGTGTTGCATTAGACTAGGCTCTCATATAAATGTTTCTAGGCTTAAGGGCATCCTAAAGGTTGAGAATAGCCCCTTTGCTTGTCTGCATTTAGAGATTGAGTCTGTCTCCCTCTGCTTAACTGTTATTATCTGGCTTTGCTTGCTGGTTTAAGGTTAAGTCTGTCTCCCTTGCCTGTGATTTGTGTGTTGCCTTTGGGCTTGCTTGCTCTAGAAGTTGAGCTGGGCTCCTTCTGCTTGTTTGTTGCATTGCATGCATTTTATTTTACAGTCATTTCTTACAGTTATTTCTTTTGCTGTTGTTTTCCTTTGCCATGTTCCCCTAGGAACTCTAACTTCTCTTGTTCAAGAGAAGTTATGATAGACATTAGGGTTCTAACCATGCATGATAACACTAGGTAGTTCCCTTCTAACCTCAACCATAGGAGCAATTTTTCATGACAACTTTAGGATTGGATCAGTTCCCCTTTAGTGCATCTTTTCTCTTCTCATCTTCAAACAAATCAAAATACAGTAATAAAGATTAACTGACGTCGTACGCTACGAGCCTTAAGCTACTTGAGAAAGGGTTGTTGGAGAGTTTCTTTCCAACAGTCTGGATATTTAGTATGGCACCCTTTGGGTGACATGCGACGCATTCACTCTCAGGTCATAGTCTCTAGTGCGATATCAGTTGCAAACATCCATAAAAGACACTTCTCAAAAAAACAGAAAACAAAGATCAAACTCTTTTTGTCCTCTTGGACCTTTAATTCTTGGAAACCGTTTTCAGAAGGAGAGTTTTGTTAACTCCCGGTTCTACCGCAAACGGTAAACGCCTAAGTCTCCGTCGAGCGAGCTGTATACATCAAATTGCTGGAACCGTCTGTTAACCTTACTCGGATAAAAAAGACAAACCTGTGTCCCTCGTGTCCCGAACTATGTTTGCTATGATCTTTCACGCTGTGTGAAGCTACGTAGGCACGAGATACGATATCTCAGCGAGCAACCTTCACCCGTAGTTAGGCGAACTACGTTGACTCTAATTTCTCGTTCCAGACGGGAATACGTAGGCATAAAGGGCGACGCTTTTCCGAGTCATTTTCTTTTCTTTTCAGACTATACCTTTAGTGTAGATAGATATAATCAACCTGTCAGATAAACACAACAAGCATGGATCCCATCGAGTACGATGGACGTAAGGGGTGCTAATACCTTTCCCTTGCGTAACCGACTCCCAAATCCAGATAATGGTTGCGATGACCTTGTCTTATACCTTTTCGTCAGGTTTTTTTCTATCGTTTCCTTTCCCGTTCTGAGGGATAAATAACGAAAGGTGGCGACTCTTCTGTTTTGTCAGCCTCGTTTTTCGCAGTAGCGACAATTGGCAACGCATTTAGCAGCATTCAAGATAGTTGATTCACAGCGGAAATTCGTTAAACATACAGTCAACATCAACCCCTCAGCCTAAAACCAATTTAATAACTTTCCAAAACCAGTCCAGGCATACTCATACGAATTTGGAAAGGAAATCATGAGGCTTTAACAGAAATCATGAAATTGATTAGAGTAAGGGGTCGTAAGGCTATATAAGGGTGAATCATGCACACGTAAGGACGACAATAGACAGTAATCTATTCACAAACATAAACCCCAACACACAAAAATCAAAAAACCAAATTAGATAAGCCCCAAGGAAGAAACCCTAAGTTCAAGTTGAGAACTTATCTCTTGTTTCGCCGCCGTCGAAACTACGTCGCCGGAACCACCACGAAGCCCTTGCCGTGAAACCACCTTCATCGTCGGAAAACCCTCGCACCATCCGCGAATCATCCCCCTCAGGGAAAGCGACTGAGCCCTCATCGCTTTCACACTCGCCGTCAACCATCCACGATCGTCGCCGTTGGAGCTTCCATTTTCCGCCGTCCGC
The DNA here is from genome assembly GCA_963859935.3 of Lathyrus sativus. Lineage (NCBI taxonomy): Eukaryota > Viridiplantae > Streptophyta > Magnoliopsida > Fabales > Fabaceae > Lathyrus > Lathyrus sativus. Next base: position 928,528,363 of record OZ012735.1, read on the forward strand.
GAATCGTCGTGATTCCACCACCATTTTCAAAGATCTGTGAAGGAAACAACAGTGAACGTGAGGATTCACTCCACTAACAATTTATCTTTATATTTTGTAGATTTGTGTAAGCAGGAATCGAAGAAGACTGCGAAGACGAAGGAGGAGAGGGACACGGGTGGAATCGGCGCTTGGAAGAAGGGAATTAGGGATTCAGGATGTTTTTTTTCTTCTGCAATTTTTTTACATACCATGTAATCGTATGTAAACACCCACAGACACTATAATGCACCCTCACATACACGGTCCTCTGATCTCCAATGGATCAGATCGGACGATCCACATATTGCACCCCCACCGTAAGCCATACGTCTGCGCCGCACCTAATCACTCGCCCAGCTTAACTCTTAATTAATCCCTAATCTAATCATTAGCCACCTAATCAATCTAATTAATTAATTATCAACCTTAATCATCTTTTATAAAAATATAAACTAATAACCAATATTTAAAATCAGTTATTTATTAATTATTTCCCTTTTATATTAATAATATAATTTGTTTAAAACCCACTTTTCACATTTAAAATAACTTCTATATAATAAAACAAACATTTTACCTAATAAGAGTTTTTTATTTATCTCCAAATTAAATTCAAGTAATCTATAATTTAGCAATTTATAAATAAATAAAGCTATTTAACTATTTTAATAGAAATCTATTTTTATAATAACAAACCATTTTCTTAATTAATAAAACCCTTTTATTTTAATAAAATCCTATTTGTTTAAAATCAATCCACATCTAAAACATTTTCTCTAATAAAATTAAATTAACATTTCCCTAAAATCAACTTCACTTTTTATTAAAACTAATTCAACTTTTCTTAAGACCAAATCAATAACAGTAATTTTATCATAAATTAAATCAATCACAATGTCAACAAAATAACACAACTTTTCTTAAAATCAATTCAACTCTTTTAAAATCAATGTCGCCTAAAATCAACTCCATGACTTAATCCAATCGTGCACGCTCCCGTCTCCGCACATTCATAATTCACAATTCACACTCACTTAGCGCTTTCATGCGTCTGTGTATGGATTCATTTATCGTCTTTATTTTCTGTAATTTACTTTATTGCAATTTACTTTATCGCATTGCATTCCGTCCAAAGGAAGAACTCGCACGTAACTAAAACTTGCGCGTATGCATCCCATTTGCATCATTTCCCCAGAATCCTTGATCCCATTCAAGTTGATCTTTTAAGTTTAGATCCTACCCCATAGGAAGGACCTTTATCTTTACAACTTAGAATAAACACATTCAACTCAATCAAACATCGTTCAAACACATTAGAGAATAAGATGTTAATCATCTTAAGCGAGATAAAACTCTTACCCCATAACAATTCAATCAATCAATTCGTAGGGACTTTGCCTTAAGAGAGATAGTGGCATACTTGTCGATTAAATTCCGAGTGCTTGAGCCCTTCTCTTAAGACGATGCAAAGACTATTTTCATACAAAGTTGTGGTGGTTAAATCAAATAATCTCCCTTAAAATGATAACTCATATTTTCTCCTAAAATCAATTAATCAATTACCCTAAATCCATAGGAACTTTGACCACAGTCAAAGAACTCCTCTAACCCTTTAGGGGAACTACAGATACTCTGATTCCACTCCCGTAAGGATATGTAGGCATAAGATGCGACATCTTATCGAGTATACTTAGAAATAAACCCCTAGGTCTATTTTATCTTTAAGCAGATAAACCTTAGCAATAAACAAACATAAAACAAGAGGTTCTTGTAGAGTACTACAGAAACTTAGGATGCTAGCACCTTCCCTAAGTTTAACCAACCCCCAAACCTATAACTCTCTAACCTTTGCATGTGCATTGCATTATGGGTATTTCGATCTTTTTCCCTTCCTTTGGAAAAATCAGATTTCGGTTGCAAATGAATAAGATTCAAGCTCATCAATAGCTTGGTATCCAAATTTCACCGCGACAGCTGCACACTTCACTCACCATCTGTGAGGAACTTCATCACAACTCAAACAGTTGTGGCTGCACACCTCACTCACCATAAATGAGGAACTTCATCACAACTCAACCTTAGGATCACACTTTGAAGAGATGACCACATAGCAGCCCCTGTTGTGCCAGACAGCAATTTCATGACTTTGGTCATGACATTCTGATTAAAACTCATGACAGCAGTTATGTCATCAGCTCCTACTAGCTCCTGCTGCACCAGACAGTGATGTCATGACTTTGGTAATGACATCAGTGCAGGATCATGTTTTACCAAAATTTAGCCAATCATAGAATCAAGGAATCATGGTACCAACAATCTCCCCCTTTGGCAAATTTTAGCTAAAACAACCAAGCAGCTTATCAGGGCAGCAACAGTCAGTAAGAAGACATCCAGCCTCTCAACTATCATGCTCCCCCTTAATAGTTGCACCTACACAATACTGCTATGCTCTTTCCTTAGCAGTAGCAACAACACTTTACTCCCCCTTGGTTTAGTCAAAAATTGACAAAAATTGGAGTAAATGTACATACTGCACATGGTGTCCAAGTCTGACATTTCTTGATCTCTAAGGACTGCACCAACCATCATGGACAGAGCCTTAATCCCCCCTTTCTGAACTCACTCAGCCAGTGTAAAATCAGTTCTAAATCATAGCTCCTTGAGAGTACACCCTGAACAGTCTTGAGCTCTTGCCTTGTCTGAAGTTGCACCTTCAGGAATGACACTTTTGACATCACCAACTTAAGGATAATCAATTATATACTTGCCAAGTAGCAATTTATTTTTAATCCCCAATTTGAGACACACATATATTCTCATCAGTGGGCCAGGACACAAGCTTTCCTGAGCTTCAGCAGTCTTTGTACACATTTTCATGTTAGTACAATGCCAACGCAAGTAATGTAGCTACATATCAGACAGGTACACAACTCCCCCTGTCAAGCATAAATAGTAATCCCCCTAAAAGAGAGAGTCCAACTGTAACACCCATTTTAATTATTTAGTCATTTTATTATTATTTTAAATATTATGTGTTGGTGTGCCCTTTGGTGGGGGTGTATTTGATGATGTTTGGTGGGTGTCCCTAATGTGGGAGGATTATTGGTGGTGTTTTGGTGAATATAATAATATAGTGTATAATATTAATATTGGTGGGAATATTATTATTATTATTATATTTATTATAGTTACTATTGTTATTAATATTATTATTATTTTGGTGAGATAATAATATTATTATGATTATTATTATTATTTTATTAAGTTATTATTATTATTATTAAGTTATTATTATTATTGGGATTAGAGAATTAAAATAGAGAATGTGAGGGGTTAGTAGTTTTCACGATACATTGTGAGAAGTTAGAGAAAGTGGAAAAAGAACGATAGAAAGGAGAGAAGTGAGAAGAACGGAAAAGGGAGCGAAGAACGAAGGAACGGGGGGAAATCAGAATTGGCCAAACCTTGGAGGGTTCTTTCATCGATCAACCGATTAACAAGGTAAGGGGGGAGAAATTTGATTGGGAATGGTATATACATGTATAGGGTAGTGGGGAGTCCTTAACCCCGTAGGAATTGATCGATATATGATTTTCTGTATTATATCTGGTGATTGTTGTTGATTGTTGATAGTTGGATATTAAACGTTAATGAATTGTTGTTTTTGGCCAATTTGGCATATAGGTGATTTTACGGTTTTTAGGGAAATTCTGTAGGGATTTTGATGTATCAATAAAGTGTCTAGGTGATGATTTTGGGATTGGGATTCGGAATCATTTAGGCTGAATTACGTGTAATGTTGGTACTGATGTTAAGGTGTGAATTGGGATAGGAGATTAGAGTTATTTGGCATAGATAGCAATCTGCAGAACTGTCAGAAAAATTGGTAAATCGCAGCATTCGCTGGGCTTCGCCTGGCGAGTGTTGGCGAAGCTTCGCCTGGCGAAGGGAGGCGAGAGTTCGCCTGGCGAGCTGAGGCGAATGGCAGCGAATAATTCAGAATTAAATCCCAGATCTAAAGGGTAGGAACTTCGCTTGGCGAGTGTGGCCAGCGAAGGTTCGCCTGGCGAATGATCCCTTCGCCTGGCGAATGCACGATAGTGGAAAGGAGGCTTCGCCAGCAGGTTCGCCTGGCGAATGCTAGCGAAGGTTCGCTACGGGGCTTCGCCTGGCGAATATCAGCAAACGTAGCAGAACCAGAATGTGAGTGTTGTGATATTTTGGCCTTGAGCTCTGGACTTGTGTGATTCCTTTGGCCTTGATGCCATGTATGAATGATGACTGTGGGAATTAACTTGTGTACTCGGTGTTAGTATATGTTTCCCGTAATAATGACTGGTGGGCAATTAGTTGATGTATATGTGTGTAGTGATCAGTGGGATCGTGTATTCCCCGAGTGTTGAGATGTGTTTATATATGGTGTTAGAGTGTGAACTCGTTTAATATCTAATTTAATTAAAATGAATGATGGGTGTATCATGTATATGATTATGGTGCAGTGATCAGTAGGATCGTGTATTCCCCGAGTGTTGGGATGTGTTTATACTTGGTGTTAGAATGTGAGATTGCTCACTGTGTGAATTGATTTATATGGTGTTGGTGTGTAATATATCTATGCATATATATATATATATGATGTATGATGATATGATCAGGAGGATCGTGTGCACTTAGTGTGCCTGAATATAATAGTTATGCATTGGTGTTGTGCATATCATGGTGTTTTGGTGGGATGAATCATGTCTCAGGAGGAGCGTAAGTGATTCATCCGTACTCCTTTGTGGAGAATGGTGGGGGATAGATCATGTCTCAGGAGGAGCGTAAGTGATCTATCCAGGTTCGATTGAATGAACCAACGAGTCGGTACCGCATGCATGGTGTTGAGTTGCATTTTGCATTATAATATGTTATATTGTAATTTGAACAGTAGGTTCGTCATATGGTGTTGTTAGGGGTGAATCTTGGTGTGTTGGTGCGTTGTACTACCTTATTTACATGTATTACATTACCATTATATTTTTGATCATGTTTTCTCACCCCCTTTGTTGTTGTTGTGGTCTGTGCTTCTTCGGAAGTACAAATAATCCAGGTGCTTAGCTAGCTTGGATATTGGTGTGATTGTCGAGTCTAGGATGCTCTGATACGTAGCACGGGACTTGGGCGTTTTTATTTGTTTTATGTTGAACTTATATTTTATTTCCCTGTGAACGTATCAAATTTTTATTGAATTTTATTATTTAACATTCCGCTGTATTTGGAGAAAAACCTTTTTATAAGGAAACGTTGTTTTTATGTGATATCCCACTTGGGAGAATTGGAACTCTGATTTTGTTTATTTATAATGTTTATTAATTTAGATGATTTTGGGAAGTGGGGTGTTACAATTGGTATCAGAGTAGGTCGGTCCGTCCGGCCAGTGTTGTTGAGTCGAGTTGAGTCTGTCCTTATGGATGGAGTTGAATATCTTTTAAACCTGGTGTTGTTGTTTTGAGCAGTATGGCAGGAAGGAACGATGCTGCATTGGCTGCTGCTATGCAAGCAATGGCACAGGCTGTTGCTAATCAGAATCAAACTACAGATGCCCAATTCAGGAGTTTGGCGCAGTTTCGGAGCAACAAGCCGCCAACATTCGAAGGGGGAATTCTGGACCCCGAAGCTGCTCAGAAGTGGCTGAAGGAAATTGAAAAGATCTTCAGGACTATGGAATGTAGCGATGAACAAAAGGTGAGGTTTGGTACTCACATGCTGGAGGGTGAAGCTGAAGCCTGGTGGGACAATAGTCGCCAAAGGTTGGAAGCTGCTGGAACTACCATTACTTGGGAGGTGGTTCGGAAAGTTTTTCTGGAGAAGTATTTCCCGGAAGATATCCGAAGCGCTAAGGAAATTGAATTCTTAGAGCTGAAACAGGGTAGCATGACTGTAGCAGAATATGCTGCCAAGTTTGAGGAGCTGGTGCAGTATTGTCCCCACTATAATGTGGAAGGGGCAATGACCTCTAAGTGCTTAAAGTTTGAGAATGGACTGCGTCCAGAGATTAAGTTGGGGATTGCTTGTCAGAAGATCAGGAGCTATCCTGAGCTGGTAGGCAGGAGCAGAATCTATGATAATGATAACCGAGCAAGGATTGCGCACTACAAAGCTGTTAATGACCGTAAGGGTAAACAGAGGTTTAGTGGTACTCCTTATAGTGTTGTTGCTGATAAGGGAAAACGTAAAGCTGTTGTTGATAAGAAGCCTAGAGATGGGAGAGCATCTGCCGAAGGGAAATGTTTCCGGTGCGGTGGTATGGGACACCGTGCTCATGATTGTCCTAATGAGGCCAAGAAATGTTTTAAGTGTGGGAAACCAGGTCATGTGATAGCTGATTGCAGAGCAACTATGTCGACCTGTTATAACTGTGGTGAGAAGGGTCATATCAGTACACATTGTGAGAAGCCGAAGAAGCCTCAAACGTCTCCGGCTGGTGGAAAAGTGTTTGCCTTGGCAGGAACTCAAGCTGCCAGTGATGAGCGTGTGATCAGAGGTACTTGTATTATCAATAATATTCCTTTGATTGATATTATTGATACGGGTGCAATGCACTCATTTATTTCTGTAGATTGTGTGGAGAGGATAGGTTTGGTGCCGTCCACTCTGGAGATACAGATGACTATTGAGACACCCTCTATAGGTTCAGTGACTACTTCTTTGGTATGCCTGAAGTGTCCGCTGACCATTTTCGGTAGAGAATTTGGAGTGGATCTGATTTGTCTACCACTTGGTAAGTTGGATGTTATTCTGGGTATGAACTGGTTAGAGTTCAACCGAGTCTACATCGATTGTTTTCGGAAGGAATTGTTGTTCCTGACCCCTGAAAAGGAAGTTGTGGCAAGTTCTTTGTCTAATAAAGAATTGAGGGCCTTGTTGGAAGATGAAACTAGAGTGTTTGCTTTATTTGCAACTTTATCGATGGATAACAAAGTGCCAATGGAGGAATTAGCAGTCGTGAATGAATTTCCGGAAGTGTTTCCTGACGACATTACGGAATTGCCTCCGACGCGAGAAGTAGAATTTGGTATTGATCTTGTTCCTGGTATGAGACCTATTTCTATGGCGCCGTACAGGATGTCTGCAGTGGAATTGGCTGAGTTGAAGTCTCAGATTGGAGAATTGTTGGATAGAAAGTTTATTAGACCAAGTGTATCGCCGTGGGGAGCTCCAGTGTTGTTGGTGAAGAAGAAGGATGGTAGTATGCGTCTGTGCATCGATTACCGTCAATTGAATAAAGTGACTATTAAGAATAAGTATCCTTTACCTAGGATTGATGATTTGATGGACCAGCTGGTGGGAGCTCGTGTATTTAGTAAGATCGACTTAAGATCGGGTTATCATCAGATGAGAGTAAAAGAAGGTGATATTCAGAAGACTGCCTTTAGGACTCGATATGGACATTACGAATATGCTGTAATGCCGTTTGGAGTGACTAATGCACCGGGAGTATTTATGGAGTATATGAACAGAATTTTCCATTCTTACTTGGATCAGTTCATTGTAGTGTTTATTGATGATATATTAATTTATTCTAAATCTGATGAAGAGCATGCAGGACATCTGAGAATTGCCTTGCAAGTGTTGAAGGAAAATAAATTATTTGCTAAACTGTCAAAGTGTGACTTTTGGTTGAAGAAAGTAAGTTTCTTGGGGCATGTAATATCTGGAGATGGAATAGCGGTGGATCCTTCAAAAGTAAGTGCAGTATTGCAGTGGGAACCGCCGAAGACAGCGACAAAGATTAGAAGCTTTTTGGTGTTAGCCGGTTATTACCGCAGGTTTATTGAAGGGTTCTCTAATTTGGCGTTGCCATTAACTCAGTTGACGAGAAAGAACCAAGTTTTTGTATGGGATGCTGCTTGTGAAGAAAGTTTTGAAGAGTTGAAAAAGAGATTGACTACGGCACCGGTGTTAGTGTTACTGACTCCGAGTGAACCGTTTGTGGTGTACTGTGATGCGTCTAAGATGGGATTAGGCGGGGTTCTGATGCAGAATGGTAAAGTAGTAGCATATGCATCGCGGCAATTGAGAGTGCATGAGCGAAATTATCCGACTCATGATCTTGAATTAGCTGCGGTTGTTTTTGTGTTGAAAATTTGGAGACACTATTTATATGGTTCAAGATTTGAAGTGTTTAGTGATCATAAGAGTCTGAGATACTTGTTTGATCAGAAAGAGCTGAATATGAGGCAGAGAAGATGGTTGGAATTTTTGAAGGATTATGACTTCAGTTTGAGTTATCATCCAGGAAAGGCCAATATAGTGGCAGATGCTTTGAGTAGGAAAGCAATTCATATGGCAGCTCTGATGGTGAAAGAAATTGAGTTAATTGAACAGTTTAGAGATTTGAGCATGGTTTGTGAGACTACTGCAGATAGTGTAATGTTGGGTATGTTGCAGGTAAATAATGACTTCTTGGATATGATTAGAGAAAATCAGAAGTTGGATGTGAAATTGGTAGATTTGATGCCTGGAGTAGGGAGTGAATCCGATAGTGACTTTAAATTGGATAGTACAGGTGTGTTGAGATTTAGAGGCAGGATTTGTGTACTAGATGATGAAGAATTGAAAAAGTCAATTTTGAGCGAAGGACATCGTAGTAGCCTGAGTATTCATCCGGGAGCTACGAAAATGTATCATGATTTGAAGAAATTATTTTGGTGGTCTGGTATGAAAAGAGACATAGCTCAATTTGTGTATGCCTGTTTGACATGTCAGAAGTCGAAGGTGGAACACCAGAGACCTTCTGGATTTATGCAACCATTAGAGATTCCGGTTTGGAAATGGGATTGCATTACTATGGATTTTGTGACAGGTTTGCCGAATACGGCGAGAGGTTTTGATGCTATATGGGTGATTGTGGATCGATTGACGAAGTCTGCACACTTTGTGTCGATCAATATTAGTTTTCTGTTAACGAAGCTGGCGGAGGTTTATATTCGGGTGATTGTGAAGTTACATGGTGTTCCGTCCAGTATTGTGTCGGATAGAGATCCACGGTTTACTTCGGAATTTTGGAAAAGCTTGCAGGAAGCTTTGGGAACTAAGTTGAAGTTGAGTTCAGCTTATCATCCACAAACTGATGGTCAGCCAGAGAGAACTATTCAGTCGCTTGAGGATTTGTTGAGAGCTTGTGTATTGGAAAAGGGTGGTGCGTGGGATACTCATTTACCGTTGATTGAGTTCACGTACAATAACAGTTACCATTCTAGTATCGGAATGGCACCGTTTGAAGCTTTGTATGGGAGGAGGTGTAGGACTCCTCTGTGTTGGTATGAAACTGGTGAGAATATGGTGCTTGGGCCAGAAATCATACAGCAGACTACTGAGACAATTCAAATGATTCGTGAGAAATTGAAAGTGTCTCAGAGTAGGCAGAAAAGCTATCATGATAATCGGAGGAAAGAGTTGGAATTCTGTGTAGGTGATCACGTATTCCTAAGAGTTAATCCGATGACTGGTGTGGGTCGTGCATTGAAGTCCAAGAAGCTGGATCCTAAGTTCATTGGACCTTATGAGATTTTGCAGAGAATTGGTGATGTGGCTTATAGGGTGGCGTTGCCGCCTGAGTTGTCAAACTTACATGATGTGTTTCATGTGTCGCAATTGCGAAAGTATGTTTCTGATCCATTTCATGTGATTCAGAGAGATGATGTTCAGATTCGGGAGAATCTTACTGTTGAGACGATGTCGTTGAGGATCGAGGACCGTAAGATGAAACAACTCTGAGGGATAGAGATACCTTTGGTGAAGGTAGTTTGGGGAGGTGTTGCAGGAGGCAGTGTGACCTGGGAGTTGGAAAGCAGGATGCGAGAAGCGTATCCGGAGCTATTTCCATCAGGTAATTTTCGAGGACGAAAATAATTAAAGTGGGGGAGAGTTGTAACACCCATTTTAATTATTTAGTCATTTTATTATTATTTTAAATATTATGTGTTGGTGTGCCCTTTGGTGGGGGTGTATTTGGTGATGTTTGGTGGGTGTCCCTAATGTGGGAGGATTATTGGTGGTGTTTTGGTGAATATAATAATATAGTGTATAATATTAATATTGGTGGGAATATTATTATTATTATATTTATTATAGTTACTATTGTTATTAATATTATTATTATTTTGGTGAGATAATAATATTATTATGATTATTATTATTATTTTATTAAGTTATTATTATTATTATTATTAAGTTATTATTATTATTGGAATTAGAGAATTAAAATAGAGAATGTGAGGGGTTAGTAGTTTTCACGATACATTGTGAGAAGTTAGAGAAAGTGGAAAAAGAACGATAGAAAGGAGAGAAATGAGAAGAACGGAAAAGGGAGCGAAGAACGAAGGAACGGGGGAAAATCAGAATTGGCCAAACCTTGGAGGGTTCTTTCATCGATCAACCGATTAACAAGGTAAGGGGGGAGAAATTTGATTGGGAATGGTATATACATGTATAGGGTAGTGGGGAGTCCTTAACCCCGTAGGAATTGATCGATATATGATTTTCTGTATTATATGTGGTGATTGTTGTTGATTGTTGATAGTTGGATATTAAACGTTGATGAATTGTTGTTTTTGGCCAATTTGGCATATAGGTGATTTTACGGTTTTTAGGGAAATTCTGTAGGGATTTTGATGTATCAAAAAAGTGTCTAGGTGATGATTTTGGGATTCGGATTAGGAATCATTTAGGTTGAATTACGTGTAATGTTGGTACAGATGTTAAGGTGTGAATTGGGATAGGAGATTAGAGTTATTTGGCATAGATAGCAATCTGCAGAACTGTCAGAAAAATTGGTAAATCGCAGCATTCGCTGGGCTTCGCCTGGCGAGTGTTGGCGAAGCTTCGCCTGGCGAAGGGAGGCGAGAGTTCGCCTAGCGAGCTGAGGCGAATGGCAGCGAATAATTCAGAATTAAATCCCAGACCTAAATGGTAGGAACTTCGCCTGACGAGTGTGGCCAGCGAAGGTTCGCCTGGCGAATGATCCCTTCGCCTGGCGAATGCACGATATTGGAAAGGGGGCTTCGCCAGCAGGTTCGCCTGGCGAATGCTAGCGAAGGTTTGCTACGAGGCTTCGCCTGGCGAATGTCAGCGAACGTAGCAGAACCAGAATGTGAGTGTTGTGATATTTTGGCCTTGAGCTCTGGACTTGTGTGATTCCTTTGGCCTTGATGCCATGTATGAATGATGACTGTGGGAATTAACTTGTGTACTCGGTGTTAGTACATGTTTCCCGTAATAATGACTGGTGGGCAATTAGTTGATGTATATGTGTGTAGTGATCAGTGGGATCATGTATTCCCCGAGTGTTGAGATGTGTTTATATATGGTGTTAGAGTGTGAACTCGTTTAATATCTAATTTAATTAAAATGAATGATGGGTGTATCATGTATATGATTATGGTGCAGTGATCAGTAGGATCGTGTATACCCCGAGTGTTGGGATGTGTTTATACTTGGTGTTAGAATGTGAGATTGCTCACTGTGTGAATTGATTTATATGGTGTTGGTGTGTAATATATCTATGCGTATATATATGATGTATGATGATATGATCAGGAGGATCGTGTGCACTTAGTGTGCCTGAATATAATAGTTATGCATTGGTGTTGTGCATATCATGGTGTTTTGGTGGGATGAATCATGTCTCAGGAGGAGCGTAAGTGATTCATCTGTACTCCTTTGTGGAGAATGGTGGGGGATAGATCATGTCTCAGGAGGAGCGTAAGTGATCTATCCAGGTTCGATTAAATGAACCAACGAGTCGGTATCGCATGCATGGTGTTGAGTTGCATTTTGCATTATAATATGTTATATTGTAATTTGAACAGTAGGTTCGTCATATGGTGTTGTTAGGGGTGAATCTTGGTGTGTTGGTGTGTTGTACTACCTTATTTACATGTATTACATTACCATTATATTTTTGATCATGTTTTCTCACCCCCTTGTTGTTGTTGTGGTCTGTGCTTCTTCGGAAGTACAGATAATCCAGGTGCTTAGCTAGCTTGGATATTGGTGTGATTGTCGAGTCTAGGATGCTCTGATACGTAGCACGGGACTTGGGCGTTTTTATTTGTTTTATGTTGAACTTATATTTTATTTCCCTGTGAACGTATCAAATTTTTATTGAATTTTATTATTTAACATTCCGCTGTATTTGGAGAAAAACCTTTTTATAAGGAAACGTTGTTTTTATGTGATATCCCACTTGGGAGAATTGGAACTCTGATTTTGTTTATTTATAATGTTTATTAATTTAGATGATTTTGGGAAGTGGGGTGTTACACCAACCATATGAAGACTTTCTTCAACATCTTCATACTGTAGCTGTACATTCCTACAGACCATACTGGAACATATAGCAGGAGAGTTGCAGGATAACTATCTGTAAGATCTCCAAAAAGTCAGGGTAAATGCCATGTTTCCTTTACTTTTACAGAACCAAAGCTGATGATGTCTTGGTCTTCACCTTTGTGCAATCTGATTTGGTCCATTGGCACCTAATAACAGACCCAAAAGGAATACCTTGTCATCTTCACCATGAGCTTGGAGCAGTAACCCAATGTGACAACATCTTGTCTGACATTCTACCATCATCAAGTCCCATATTTGTTTGAAACCACAAACAATCTTGACACATAACTGCACTCTTGCAGCAACCCATCCTAGATAGAAGTATATCTCCCCATATCAAGGGTAACCAGTGCACATGAATGGAAAACATAAGACGCATCTTCATGTCTTCAAGAACTCATTCTCTATTCAACACACATGTTGAACGCATTCACCATAAGAAAATAGTACATCCACCAACCAAAAGCTCTCCCCCTATCTTTGACAAAAGGTGCTCCAAGATCATTATATCTCAAGACCAACTCCCTACTCATACAGTGAGAGAGTATCAAACTACTCCACTTTATTCTAGAGCCTAAGTTGGATCTCCCATACTCCAAGACATTATTTACCTCATCATTCTCCCATATGATGGGTTAGAACACTTCTAAGTCGCCTAGTGACTTGATCACTTCCATATGCCACATCAAGATGCAATCTTCCAATGATCCACTCCAGTCTTGTATAATGTCTTCACATCATCCTCCAAGATAGTCTTTTTACCTTATCACTCTCCCGTATGACAAGATAGAGTACTTCTTTGTTAAGATGTGAATCACATGTTCTGCACCAGATCTTCAAGTCCTTTACCAAGGAAAACCAAACTATATCCACTGGTTCTTTATCTGCCCACAACTAGACTTACTTCTGCCTAGTAATCCAACTGAAGGTCTTCACAGCTCCACTAGCTTGATCAAGAACTTTTCCAAAATAAGGTAACCTTCCATACGTACTTTAGGGCTTCAACCACAAGCTCCAATGTATGAACAGAACCAGATCCTCCTTTGGTCTTCAACCAACTACCCTTCTGCATAAGAGTAATTAGTTCTAAGCATGAACAGTCCCAGAACCTTCTGTGGTCTTCAAAATGCTACCCTTCTGCACAAGAGTAGTTTTCTGAGGCACACTACTTACATAACCAAAATCCACTGTTTGGTTACTCAGCATCTTTCAGAGCTCTAGAAAATCTAGGAAAGTTTGATCTTCACATCCTACATGCTCCAAGGCAGCTTAGATACACCAAGACTTGGACCTGTAACACCTCCTTCTTCACATAGCTCCTACAAACTGCATGAGATAGTATCAATTCCACTCATACCTGAGCAGATCAACTTATCTTCAATTGATGTACCACAACATCCATTGAGGCCCTGAAGTTACTCCTGGGTGTCACAACATCTGATAAGACATTCTGCTGATGAATTCAGTCCTTCATTATGCCATTTAGAAGAGCCTCATCATTACTGATAGCAAGTTTGAGTAGATAGCCTGTATTCTGTAATAGCTACCTTTGAGATGCATTTGCTCCAGAAAACTCCTCTTTAGAGAAACCAAGTGTGCCAAGGCTTGATTCTTTTAGGGAGGAAGGATCACACATGTCTTTACAAAAGGATTCATGTTTTCCTTAAGTATAGACTTCTTCAGAGAATCATAGATAACTGCCACTTATCCTTGACCTCCAAGCTGAGCAAGATCTCATGCTCCCATGAACTTAGATCAGAAATAAACTGACCCAAGCAGAGCTACTAGCACCATCTTCTAGACCAATTTCTTGCCAAGAAACTTTCTAAATAAAGATCATAACCAGATCCAAGAAGAATGTATTCATCTTTACTTCCATCAGCACTACATTCTAGTCTTAGTTTCTTGCCAGGAAACTTACTAGAATAGGGACAGATCCTACCACACAAGTGTATGGTACCAAGATCATCAGCTATATCTCCTTTGATATAGTGATTCACTCCTTGGATCAATAGAATTCTGCACAATCTCTGCTGATGGAATGTCTCAACATTTGGTTGAACATCAGATTCTTGAAGTAGATCAAACAAATCAGATGCCTTATGCTTGTGCTGCAAAATCAATCCTTCTCTGAACTTCAACAATCTTGAACTTCATGGATAACCAATTTAATACGTGTGTAGTCCACAAATAGAAATTGATCTTAAATCCACACAACTTCAGATATACCAAGTCTTAAACATCAAGGCTACCACCCTTGACTCAACCATTCTATGACTTCCTCTGCTGATAGAATCCTTTTCAGGTTATGAGTGGTGAAAATAAATCACCTCTCACACAACAGAACAGCCCAAGCAACAGCTCAGCAAAACAGCATCCAGCTGGATCCACAGTTTGTCAGACCAATCAGAGCAGTAGAGATCGCCACCTTGCACCCATCTACACACCTCCACAACTATCTATCAGCGTGTATATAGGCCAGTTTTCTCCCAGGTCTATCAGAGTTCTTTCATCAGAAACATATGCAGCAGAAATACCAAAAGAACATCTTCAACATGCCCTAAACTAGATGTCAGACCATCCTATAGGACAGAAGTAGCCACTCCTCCTTTGGCAAAGGATACAGCAGGTCATAGCAGCTCCTATATCAGAGGGCATAGCAACAGATGCATAGACTCCTTCACTCCATAAGTTGTAGCTCAAGCATTCAGCAAGATCATCAATCAGCTACAGCTTTTCCTTGTTTAACCACCAGAAAGTATCTCCTAAGATCTCATCCAGAACAGATAGGATGCCTGCTCTGATACCAATTGAAATTCTGGTGTGCAGATTTCAGATGTCCCAAGAACATTGATCTCTGCTGAAACAAGGACGAGGACAGATCATGAACAATTTAAATTTCTTTAAATTTTGCCAATGTCATGACCAACGTTATGACCTCTGTTGTGACATCTGCATACTGACAAACTATTTATCTAAACATTTAAATTATGCAAAATTGTAAATGCTGAAAGATAAATAACACAGTAATTGTTTACCCAGTTCGGTGCAACATCACCTACATCTGGGGGCTACCAAGCCAGGGAGGAAATTCATTATTAGTAGAATCAATTCAAAGTCAAACAACCAGTTTGCACTTCTCACTTAATCTCTACCCAATGACACTTCAACCTAGAGACACTCTAGACCTGAGTATACCCACTCACTCCCCCTCAATCATAACACAGTGATACACAATTACATAACAGTTATGGAGATACACTCCAAACAAAAAACCATGATCTTGCTTCACAGCTTTGATCAAGTGAGACATACTCTTGCTTAAAAGCTTTGAGTGACACAATGAACACACCTGCTCATACAATTATCCAGAGCAATTATACAACCTACAATTTCTTGGTACACAAGGAATTCTAAGATCCCTAGACACACATGAAGAACCATGTTCATCACTCACAAGTAAGACCTAACAGTCTAAACATGTCTACCACAATGCATCCAAAGATACAAAGGGTGACTTACACACAAGGGACTCTCAAACCCTAGACCTTTATTTTACACTCTGATTTTTCTTGATGTGAGTGCTTACTTTCCTCTGCTTCTACTCCTCCTTTTATAGTAGTGCAGACTGGGCTTGGACTAGTCACAAGTAACAAACATTAGTTTTAACAAAGTAAAACTAATTTCCAAAATTCAAGGAGCTTTCAATTAGGTCATAGGTTATTCATGATACGGTCAGCACTGCCTAGAATCTCTCCTGAGATAACTAGGGAACCCTAATAAGCCTCCTGAAATCTAGCCTGAGCTATCTCACGCATTATACAAGAAAACCAACATGCCTGCTGTGCACGTCAGCTACCTGATGTCATACGCTTGATGTATGACACTCAACATGACTTCCACTCTTCTGCAGATTATTCTTTACACCAGACCTGACTTCACCCAATCTTCTGCAGAATAACATTAGAAACAAGTATATTAAAGTTTCCTAAAAGGTCTCCAAGATCCTTTTATGAATACCAATACAATCTGTTCTTGTTCCTAATAAATCTCCTTGACATATTTACTGATGAGGTATTTTCAACATGGTCTCATCAATCCAAACCAATTCTGTCAAGAGATATACACTAGCAGCTCCTTCTGTTGTCATGCAGCGATGTCCTGCTTAAGACACATGACAACACACCTCACTTACTACTTGTGAGGAACTTTATCACAACTCAACCTGTTGTGGCTGCTCACCTCACTCACCATCTGTGAGGAACTTCATCACAACTCAAACAGTTGTGGTTGCACACCTCACTCACCATCAGTGAGGAACTTCATCACAACTCAACCTTAGGATCACACTTTGAAGAGATGACCACATAGCAGCCCCTGTTGTGCCAGACAGCAATTCATGACTTTGGTCATCACATTCTGATTAAAAATCATGAAAGCAGTTCTGTCATCAGCTCCTGCTAGCTCCTGTTGCACCAGACAGTGATGTCATGACTTTGGTAATGACATCAGTGCAGATCATGTTTTACCAAAATTTAGCCAATCATAGAACCAAGGAATCATGGTACCAACATTGAGGATGGACACCTAAATGGATTGAGTATCCATACCGGTTCTATGAAGAGGTACCAGGAGTTGATAGAATGGTTTTGGTGGTTAGGGATGAAGAAAGAAGTGGTTGAGTTTGTATAAGATGGTTAGACTTGTCAACAGTCGAAGATTGTGCATCAGAGACCGTTGGGTCTGATGCAACCGTTGAATATTCCAGAGTGGAAATAGGATGGTATGTCCATGGATTTTGTGTCAGGTTTGTCGAAGACGGTAAGAGGGATATGATTCAATTTGGGTGATTTTGGATAGATTGACTAGATCAGCTCATTTTATACCAATGAGGATTAATCATTCTATGTTGAAGCTAGCTGAGATGTATATGGAGGAAGTCGTGAAGTTGTATGAGATATCGTCGAATATTGTGTCAGATGGAAATCCGAGATTTATATCAAGATTTTGGGAGAGTTTACAGACGCTTTGGGTACTTTGTTGAAGTTGAACTCTTCCTATCATCCGCAGATGGATGGATAGACAGAGAGAACTATCCAGCCTATAGAGGATTTGTTGAGAGCTTGTGTGTTGGATTAAGATGGATTGGAGGGATAGTTGATTGTCATTGATTGAGTTACCTACAATAACAGTTATCATTCTAGTATTAGAATGGCATCGTATGAGGCTTTGTATCGTAGGAGGTGTAGGACTCCTTTGTGTTGGTATGAGTCAGGCAAGAGTGCAGTACTCAGACCAGAGATTATGCAAGAGACTACTGAAAAGATCAAGAGAATCCAAGAAAAAACGTGTTTTGAGAGTTACGGTGGTAACTGGTGTTAGTCGAACTTTGAAGTCTCGGAAGCACATGCCGTATTTTGTCGATCTGTGTCAGAGAGGCGCAGCGGAAGCATGGAGAAAACATCATGATAGACTATCTTACCGCTTTCGCTTGTGAAAATTGCCTGATGTGTTTCATGTGTCTAAGTTGAGGAAGTACATTGATTCCGATGGATGGTGTATAAGTGAGAGATAATCTGATTGTTGAAGCGTTGCTAGTTCGGATTGATGAACGAGAAGCAACTTCGAGGTAAAGAGATTCCCTTGGTGAAGGTATTTTTGGGAGGACCAACTGGAGAAAGTTGGATTTGGGAGTGTGGAGATCAGTTGAGGGCGTCGTATCCGACTCTGTTCCTTGAGGTAATTTTCGAGGGCGAAAATTCTTTTAAGTGGGGGAGAGTTGTAACACCCCAAATTTAATCGGAATATTTTAATTAATTATTTAATTGAGAATATTCATATTTTGGTGGTTTTCGGTGGTTTTGTGGATTGTTGGGAATTATGCATTTTTGGACTATCTATTTAATTAATAGTATACTATATAAGAATATTAGTATTATTATTGATTAAAATGAATATAAGTGAAATAAGGGTAAATTGGGCATTATGAGGAGTTAGTAAGGGTGTTATGGGAAAAGCCCAATTGTGTGGTCCAAGTCTAAGTTTGACAAAATAGAATTCTGAAGGTTTAGGATTCATTTTTGTTAACCGTGAAAAGAATTGAGGCCAAGAGAACTCTGAAGAGGAAATTGGAGGCAGAAGCGTTGAAAGATTCCCTCACAGATTCGTGAAGGCTTTGAATCGATGTTTAAGGTATGGGGAGTATAGCTTTTCATGATTTTCCATGTATGCATTTCGATGTGTTTATGGTTGATTTTAGATTTAAGGTACTTTGGGTTGATCGTTGGAAATTTAGGGGAATTGATGATAAGACTCTGAGGTTATGGCTAGTGGTATGTATCATTGAATATTTGATATGAGAATTAGGAAACCTTAGGCCTTGTGGCCGAAACCTTAAATTATTATATGTCTGACCATAAAGGAATAGGGATATGTGATATGAGAAATTATGATGCCTTCGGAGCAATTGTAGGGAAATTGTGATTTAGGACGTGAATATGTTCCGGGATTGGCCTGATAAACCGTAGGTTTTGTGCCTTTATAGCCATAGGACCTTAGGGATGTTTTGGAGGCATTGGGTAAGTGAATCGTATGCGTATTGGAGTTAAAATCAGTTCTGGTGCGTAGCAGATTTTGCTGTCATCGCACTGTTCGCCTAGCGAACAATGTTGTTCCCAGACTCGCCTAGCAAAGAATGCTTCGCCTAGCGAAGGAACTCGCCCCAGACTCGCCTAGCGAATATGCCAGTGAACGTAGCAGAGTTTTGCGAATGTTGATCGTGTGCAGCGATGCCATGATGTTTGATTATGTGATTCCTGTGATGAGTTAACATGAGTAGGACAAGGAAGTTATGTGATTAATAGGTGATAGTATGAGGATTACCGCGAGTATAATTTGATGGATTAATATGAGATAATATGAAATTATATTATGATTTAATATGTGATAATATGTGATACCATGATGGGTTAATATGAGTATGAATATGAACTCTATGTGATTTGTACATGATTATATTATGATGTCTATGACGTATGATGATTATTATTATGATGAATCATATGATGACACGATGTGTGATGATGATTATTATGATGTGCTATGACAACGTGATGTATGATGATGACTATTATGATGAGCTATGACGTTTTATGATGATAAATATGATGAATGATGATGCACCTATGATGTTATTATAAGGATGATTTATGACGTGTGCATCATGCATTCATGTGCATCCGGACTTCGGTTCAGGACCTCGATTACTTTGGCTTCAATCCTACTGTGCGGATGTGAAGTATTTTGATGTGCTCTGGTGCTCAAGTAGAATCAATCCTATTGATGGGGATCTATGGAGGGTTGATGGCCCAGTGTCTATCGCGCTGTGATGATGGGTACCACATGCATTGAGTCTATGTTGCATTTGCATTTATGAGCCTTTTGTATAAATTATGATGTTATGGCCTTCGAGGCCTATTGCATGATATGAATGTGTTGAATATGATTATGATGTTGTTTATGCATTAATTGTTATACATTGATTATTATGAATTGTTTTACTCACCCTTCCTGTTTGAATGTTACCTCCACGTGCGTAACGTGCAGATGACCAAGTTTAGCTGTGGATGCCGTCGAGGAGTTATTTTTGAAGTTTTAGAGTCGTTAGCTTTTATGGTTAACTTAGAGGGTCTTGCTCTGATATGTAACATCAGGTTGGGTTCTTTGAGTTAAACTTTATATCCTTGAGTTATTTTTCTAACTTTCCCTTATGAGGAAAAACCTTGATTTATGCTTTGAGTTCCACTGTTTTATGTTGTTTGATGTATTTTGGGGAAAACCCGTAGTTACGGAGTATTGACCTATTTTGATGACATTGATAAATGTACGCCCTTTTAGCGGCTTTTTATTGAGATTTATTTATTTACTCTGAAATCGGTGTAATTTTGCCATGATAATTGTGGGGTAGAAAAGGGTGTTACACAATAGGAGTGACAAGACCAGTAGGTAGGTAACCAAAAATAAAGTGGGTTGCAAGGGTGACATGATTCACCAATATAAAACATCCTAGAAAATATTCCTAGTCCAAAGTGAATAGGTCAAATCAATATTTAACCGAATTTATATAAATGATCCCCTGATTGCAAAATTTGTCTGGGGAAGTATGCCTCAGATGGAAAAGATTAAAAAAACAAGCTAAGAGAGGGTTTGCAAGATTTTTACTCGACGTAGAGTTGAAAAACCCTTAGATATGCCCATGACCCATGATGAAGTTGGGAAGGAGAAAATTTTAAATGCTTTAGGATGACTACCTCGAATTCAGAAAAAGGAAATCAAAGTCCTACTCTTGTAAACAAGCTTTCATAGAACAAAACCATGCAGTTGTCAAAAGAACTACAAATCCTCTTTCCCCTAGAACTGAAAGGACCAATCATTCTGAAGGATCACCGACCACAATATTAGCATCGCTTAGGTAGGTCTCAATACCCATAGTTGAGGAAGTTCCCTATGCTTTTACATCCACCTAGTCATACACCGACTCATCTAGCCGGTTTCGAATATTTAAGTGTTATAGCACCTCATGTCGTTAGGCTCACAACTTTCAGTTTGTTGACAAGCTTGATTGAAACACTTAGCATATTTACTCCTTTAAAAGTTGGTTCGTACCTCCTATTTAGACAAGACAAGAGGGGGCATAGGGACCTCAACACAATTTGTTCTTCCTTCAATATTTCATATAAGGGCATCTAGCAACCTAGAAGAAGAAGATTCTTCCTCCAAAGAGTTCTCAGATACTCTTTGTGATTCATAGTCGTTAGATATGGATATGCTTTCCAATCCCACATGATCACTACTAAGAGAAGGGTGAGGAGAATCAAGGGATGACCCAGATGAAGTTTCCTTTTTAGAATTTATCACTAAATCAATATTATTATCGCTTATCCTGGCTAGAAAACAAGAAATGCCGAAGGTAAAGCTTGATTCAGAAGGGTACATGGTAAGAGGAGATTACTGAATCAGGAGGAATTAAAAAGGTTAAAGATTTAAGCCAAAATCTGAATCACTTTTAGTGATACTCTCAGGAAAGGAGGAACGAGGATGTTTCTCTGGAAAGTAACTATAAGCTTGAAATCTAAAAGGTTGCAAAGACATATAAATATTCAACTCACTTTAGTTATAAGTAACGACGGGTGAAAGATTAAGACCAACTATGAACATAAATCAAAAGATCAATGACTAAATTTTGACTCATGGTTATATGTTAACTCAAGTGCACTCGAGTACTCTGTAAACTGCATCATACCTTAGTTGGTCACGTCGTTACACGTGTCAAGAATGAGTAGTTAAGAGTTTCAATGATGGAACCGCAACAATGCACCTGCTCCCCATTACTTTTTTCAAAATTGATCCTAAGTGATTCAACTCTATTCTATACCGAACTATGACATAATGTTCATTTAATGATAATTCAGACTTTCCCCAGCTCTTTCAATGTCTAGAAAATTCTTGGGGGTAACTTTACTAGACCGGCCATAGGTCCAAATGACCAAGGCCCAATCCATATAAAATCCACTTTACTCGATCAATATATAAACACAGTTTGTAAGAGCAAGATTTGTCTCTACAGGATTATCTCTATGTTTTGATGATAACAATTAAGTATTTATGAAAGAACCATTTTATATTCTAATGTTTGTTATATGCAGATCATGATAATTAAATATATAAGATCAAGCAAACAACATCAACGTGTGCAGCTAATACAATATGAGAGTTACTATGTGTGAGTATCATAAAGTGCTTATGGGAGAAGCTAGTTTGCTTATGCATCTGGTCACGATCAGAGAGATCCAAGGATGCTGGATATTGCAGTTGCAATGCTCTTGTGGATTCTGCTTTGAGTAGTGCATCTGATCTAAAAGCAAAAAAAAGCATATTGAAGAAGCAAGTATGCATCTGTATCTGGTCACGATCAGAAAGATCCAAGGATGCTGGATATTGGAGTTGCAATGCTCCTGTGGATTCTGTTCTGAGAAGTGCATCTGATCTGGAAGCTAACAAGCGTCTCTATAGAGTGAGTCCTCTGAAGAACTAAGTGCTGAAGACTCTGATGACTTGAAGTTCTGAAGGCTGAAGGCTCTGAAGACCAAGTGCAGAAAGACTCTGAAGACTTAAGGGTTCTGAAGATCATGACTCTAAAGACTCTGAAGATATAATCCTCTAAAGATCTACATGCTGAAGACTCTGATGACTTGAAGCTCTGAAGGCTGAAGGCTCTGAAGACCAAGTGCAGAAAGACTCTGAAGACTAGATTCTGAAGTTGAAGATTATATAGCTTCACCCAAACAAAGACGTGTTAATCAGATAAGCTGTTGCTATTCACTCTGATAAAACAAGGTGGAGAAGTCAAACAACTCTGATGTTATTATGCTATCATACCAAAGTATTTTCTGAACTACTCATTAGATACATCATCAGAAGAACCAAAGCCAGAAGCTGATCTGTCCAAGCTGATAAATGAAGATCACATCATTTATGGATAAGAGATGCCTCCCACAATGATATATTAACGTTACAAGAAAAGGACAAAGAAAGAGATGTCAATGTACTATCCAACACATTCTTATTCTATCCGTTGGAAATGACCATTAGAATATTGAAAGGACATTTCTACCCTCACAACGACTCTCTTGGATGCACTATAAAATAAGAACATTTGATTCACTCAAATGTTAGCTAGCGAGCCAGGTAGAACGTTGGCAATCATGTTAGCAAGCTAGTAAGCCTCTGAACCAGTTAGAATGTAAAGCTTTATGCTAAGAAGCCGTAGTGCTCACATAAGAAAAGATTTTAAGCATATGGAAACTAATGTTCTTATAATCTCGTAGAGATTTATTCTTAGATTAGTTTCTGTATTAGGAAGCAAGGAGTTGTTGCTCAATACTTACCTTGTACTTAATTAGGAGTAGTCTGCTTGACAAGAAGCACTCATGTAATCTCCGACAACACAAATTCATTTTAGAATTAGTGGCTCCTCAAGTGATCTTGTGAAGATCAGAATACTTGAGATGACAAGTGACAGTTGTTATTTGTGGTAACTAATAGGAGATCTTAATTGATCGAATTTTATTAGGTGTCAATGAACATTATATCCTAAGGGATCCCTGAACATATCATTGTCTATTTGTTAGTCACCTACTGTTAGCTTGTGCAACTGTAATCAGTTTGGTTACAGTGGATTAAGTCCTTGCTTGAGTGAGGTGAAATCACCTTGGAAGGGTGGACTGGATTAGCTTGAGAGTTGCTCAAGTGAACCAGGATATATCATGTGTTTTTTACTTGTGTTATGTTTTATTATATATGCTTCCGTAATGCATCTTAAAGAACTCTATAGAAAGCAACAAGTGAAGAAAAGAGAAAAAGTTTTAATAGAGTAAATACCCAATTCAACCCCCCCCCCCTTTCTTGTGTATTTTTCACACCTTCAGTTGGTATCAGAGCTCCAGTTCTGTTATTGATGGATATCAAACACCTAACAATGTCAGATAAAGATTCATAAGTTGTGTGAAGAAATACTCTTAGGAATTTTTCACATCTCTTACAATTTAAGTTTCATATCAGTTTTTGATGAAGATGAGTACTAAAATTGTAATCAAATGGGATATCTTGAGTAAGTCATTAATTCAGTTTGAAGTTTGAAGATTTTCTATAACAAATCTTCTCCATTTTATCCTAAAAGAAGATTGAAGAATCAACTGACAAGATAGACTCATCAGATAAGGAGATATATCTGTTGAATGCTTATCTTTAAATACAATTGGATTTACAAGGTATTTTATCAAAGCTTAAATCATCAGAAAGCAAGAAATCTTGATTGCTAAATATTAACTCTATATGAGTATGAGGTGTTTTCAAGAAACGGATTATTCCACTCTTGACTTTCTCATGAAAAGCTCATTGGGATTTATCTTAAGTAAGAAAAGAAATATTGTTGGCTAATGAATTGGATTCATCAAAACTTTAGAATGCAGTCTGCAGAAAAAGGCAGAGCAAAGAAAGTTCAGATTTGGAAGAAATGATTCTTCAGATTCAAAGCATCTAAAGATCTTAATTCTGAAGATCTTAATTGTTGAAGATTGGACAGTTAAGTTCTGTTAACTTGAGAATTTTATCTCAGTTGAACAAACTATAATTAGTCAATTATCATTAGACATCATTCTCAGAATCTCATAATGATTGGATCCTGAAGTCTAGTTGTTCAGAAAGATACATTGACTGAAGTCATTCAATCTGTTTTTAAAAAGGGATTTAAATCTATGGTGTTATTCAGAATGAATAAGTCAGTAGACATCCTCCTTCAGAAGTTAAATGCTTTAAATCATGAAAATTAGAATATCTGTGCTCTGAAGATGTCTCTTAGAAATCAGATGGATGATATGTTGATAAAGATGCTGCAGAATACAACCAAAGGATTTGTGATCAGCTCATAAGAGAAATTCAGAAGATCCTACTTTAGATGTTGTTACTGGTTCCTCTCACAGGAACAAGATCCTTCCTCATATCTTCAAGGCTAGTCAGCAACAATTTTTTGACTACACAGAGACATATGCTTCTGTGGCAAGGTTAGAATCCATACTCTTGTTAATTTCCTTTGTTGCTCAGAATAACATCTATCTAAATCATATGAATATTAAAAATATTTTTTAAATGGTTTAATTGAAGAAGAAATATGTGTTCATCAACCTCCTATTTTTGAAAATGAAAGATTTCCAGAACACGTTCTATAAATTAAAGAAATCATTCTATAGCCTAAAACAAGCTCTCAGAGCTTGGTGTGGAAGGCTGAGTAGTTTTCTTCTGGAAAAATAATTTTATTAGAGGAAAGATTGATAACACTCTTTTTCATAAATCAATTAAGAAAGATATTTTAATCAATCAGATTTATGTAGATGACATTATTTTTTTGAACAACAAATATTACACTTGGAAAGGAGTTTGTTAAGTGTATGCAGGCAGAAGCTGAAATAAGCACTCTGGGAAAAGGAGAGAAAACCTTGTCAAAGAAACCCCCTCTGCTGAACTTGATCTTAAGTTGATGACTCTGAGCTAAGAGTGTAAAGATTCAGAAACTTCAGAAGACTCAGAAGCAAGGCTACAGAAGTGAAGCCTCAGAAGCGAAGCAACAGAGGCAAGCTACAGAAGATTCTGATTGTTTGATGAGAAGCAACTCTATAGAAAACTCTGAGCGAAGAGTGTAAAGCAATGTTTCAGAAGACTCTGAGCGCACTTATCTCAAAGGCTACAACTGCAGAGGCTCTGAGAATCAGATTATGCTTGGCTCTAAAACATCAGCAATAAAGCTTACATTTGGATGAACTGTTTGCTGAAACATTCACTAGAGCTAAGCTGCATAGATCTAAAGCTTACTCTGGAACTTCATCAGAAGATCTGAAGCTTACTCTGATAAGAAGAAGACGGAACTTCATCAGAGGATCGGATGCAAGGAAACATTTCCATATTTGTTCACTCAATAGATGCTGATCAAGATAAGTTGAGTTGCAACTTCACAGTCAGAAGAATCTATTATGGAAATCAATGAAATCTAGAATCTGATGTAGAGAATCTCTCTTGAAGATAAAGCAAAATTATCCAAAGATCTAGTTCTTCAAAATCAAGTATAGATATTGAAGAAAGAACAAACTTCAAAAGAAATGTATGTAATCATGAAGAATCAAAGCATTCTATACAGTAGTCAAAATGATTACTCAGAATCGAATGCAATTAGTATCTATCATGATGCATATTGTTTCTGGAAGACCAAATTTGGTATCAAGGACTCAAAATTAAAGCACTGTTACTAAGATTCAAGTCATGATTAATTTGATAACAAGCTTGGAATTAGAAACCAAAGACGGAGAAACCAAAGGTGGTTTAGCAGAAGTTCTCACACCTTCAATTGGTACGATAATTCTAGCAGAAAAAGTCACCCTCAGATGAACTGATACTGATTGATAAGAGCAAGATTGTCATTCAAACAGATGCTAGAAATACATCTTAGTTTGATGATAGTTTGTGATGATCAACCACGTCTATTCAAAGGATAAGTCCTTATGATGCAAGATGTCAGCAAGTTTCCTCAGCTCATAAACTAGCGTTCATCAGAAAACAAGTTGTCTGGAAGAAGATAAAGAGGCGTGATCATTGGTATAAGAAGATGGATGATCAGAAGATGAAGACTAAAGGAAGAATCTGGAATTCATAACTATTGTTCAAGATGATACAGACATCAGAGGAGATATGTTTCTATTCAAAAGAAAAGAAGCTGAAGAAAGAGCTGTTGAAGAAGCAAGATTTTTTAAAAGATTCCAGAAAAGAAACTGTCAGTTTGACACAAGAAGCTGAAGATGCTAAGAAGGCTAAGTAAGTTGCTATAGTTGGGTCTTCTTCTGAAAATACTCTTGTACGTTGAGAACGTGACGTTAGTGAGATTCAAGAAGATCAACAAGCTATGAAGAAAGAACAACAAGTTTTCTGAGAAATCTTTGCTAAATAGAAACTTGTCAACAACCCTCTTCTGTGCATGCTTCAACAAATTCTGGAAAAGATGTCAACCTATAAGAATTAGGTACTCAGGTATTATTTCTTGACTCTAATATTTTAAATTATGTTATTAAAGAGGAAGAAATAGAATATATTTTAAATCTTGTTTTTAATGAAAACTCACCTTTTTGATGATGTCAAAAAGGGGGAGAAATAGAATATGATTTTGATATAATCTGAAGAAATAAAATATAAGCTGATATAACCTAAAGAGAATGCAAAACATCAGCTCTGATATAAACTGTGCTTACTACTAACTGTATGTTTGATGTTTTACCGAGGAACTCTGAACAAGTTCACTACGCATTCTAAAGACAGGTCAAATGAAAGAACTCTGAGTTCAAATGAACCGGTTATTCATATAATCAAAGTTATACACTTCGTGAACATATGTTCAGAATCAGATGGACCCAATACTGTTCAAGAGAAAGTTAAAGTCATCTTGATTTTGGTATCATAATGTTCAGAAGATGTAAACTGTCTATGAATATGATAATCAGAGCATAAGAATCAGAAATCTTCATAGAAGCAAGAATTGGTTTCAGACTCAGAATCAAGAATTAGTATCAGATTCAGTATTAAACTAATTGGTATCAGACTTAGAATCAATTAGCTTCAAGAGACCAAGAATCAAGACTGTATCAAGCTCAGAAGATCCAAATATCTGACCTATAGTAGCCAGGGGGAGTTCACCCAGAAAGGTTCACAAGTCAGGATATTTGATTTTCACCCAGTCTGAAACTCAGAGGGAGTTTCTCATCTGAAAGAATAGCGTGGCTAAGTTATCAGAAAAGAATTGTTAAAACTTTGTGCCACAGATGGTCTGATAAATAGTAGTAAATGCTTCAGAAAGCTCTGAAGTCATATGGCTCTGATATAGTGTCTACAAAAAAACAAGTTCTAAAGATCTGAAGATGGAGTTCTGCTGAACAAGTCCAGATTCTAAAGACTTACGCTCTGATAGACCATAGAGAAGTATTCCTTCTATTCTATTATATTTTTATTATATCAAAATTTCTATTTTGTGAGTCTTGGGATCAAAGTAAGTCTGTGAACAAGCAAAAATGAAATTTTGAGGTTAACACATTCAGGGGAAGTTGTTGCTCGAAACTCTGAATATGTTATGCTTGGTGATTACCATGTATAAAATGTTCTATCAAAATACATGTTTTTGTCATCATCAAAAAGGGGGAGATTGTAAGAGCAATATTTGTCTCTACAGGATTATCTTATGTTTTGATGATAACAATTAAGTATTTGTGAACGAACCATTTTATGTTCTAATGTTTGTTATGTACAGATCATGATAATTAAATATATAAGATCAAACAAACAACATCAACGTGTGCAGCTAATACAATATGAGAGTTACTATGTATGACGTATCATAAAGCGCTTATGGGAGAAGCTAGTTTGCTTATGCATCTGATCACGATCAGAGAGATCCAAGGACGCTGGATATTG
Organism: Lathyrus sativus; assembly: GCA_963859935.3. Lineage (NCBI taxonomy): Eukaryota > Viridiplantae > Streptophyta > Magnoliopsida > Fabales > Fabaceae > Lathyrus > Lathyrus sativus. The sequence goes on from OZ012735.1 coordinate 928,556,821, forward strand.
CAGTTGCAATACTCCTGTGGATTCTGCTTTGAGTAGTGCATCTAATCTGAAAGCAAACAAAGCATATTGAAGAAGCAAGTATGCATCTGTATCTGGTCATGATTAGAAAGATCCAAGGATGCTGGATATTGCAGTTGCAATGCTCCTATGGATTCTATTTTGAGAAGTGCATCTGATCTGGAAGCTAACAAGCGTCTCTATAGAGTGAATCCTCTGAAGAACTAAGTGCTGAAGACTCTAATGACTTGAAGTTCTGAAGGCTGAAGGCTCTGAAGACCAAGTGCAAAAAGACTCTGAAGACTTAAGGGTTCTGAAGATCAAGACTCTGAAGATATAATCCTCTGAAGATCTACGTGCTGAAGATTCTGATGACTTGAAGCTCTGAAGGCTGAAGGCTCTGAAGATCAAGTGCAGAAAGACTCTGAAGACTAGATTTTGAAGTTGAAGGTTATATAGCTTCAGCCAGACAAAGACGTGTTAATCAGATAAGTTGTTGCTATTCACTCTGATAAATCAAGGTGCAGAAGTCAAACAACTCTGATGTTATTATGCTATCATACCAAACTAGTTTCTGAACTACTCATCAGATACATCATTAGAAGAACCAAAGCCAGAAGCTGATCTATCTAAGCTGATAAATGAAGATCACATCATTTATGGATAAGAAATGTCTCCCTCAATGATATATTAACGTTACAAGAAAAAGACAAAGAAAGAGATGTCACTGTACTATCCAACACGTGCTTATTCTATCCGTTGGAAATGACCGTTGGAATATTGAAAGGAAATTTCTACCCTCACAATGACTCTTTTGGATGCACTATAAAAGAAGAACATTTGATTCACTCAAATGTTAGCTAGCGAGCAAGGTAGAACGTTGGCAATCATGTTAGCAAGTTGGTAAGCCTGTGAACTAGTTAGAATGTAAAGCTTTATGATAAGAAGTCGTAGTGCTCACATAAGAAAAGCTTTTAAGCATATGGAAACTAATGTTCTTATAATCTCATAGAGATTTATTCTTAGATTAGTTTATGTATTAGGAAGCAAGGAGTTGTTGCTCAATACTTGCCTTGTACTTAATTAAGAGTAATCTGCTTGACAAGAAGCACTCATGTAATCTCCGGCAACATAAATTCATTTTAGAATTAGTGGCTCCTCAAGTGATCTTGTGAAGATCAGAACACTTGAGATGACAAGTGACAATTGTCATTTGTGGTAACTAATAGGAGATCTTAATTGATCGGATTCTATTAGGTGTCAATGAACGTTATATCCTAAGGGATCCCTGAACGTGTCATTGTCTATTTGTTAGTCACCTGCAGTTAGCTTGTGCAACTGTAATCAGTTTGGTTATAGTGGATTAAGTCCTTGCTTGAGTGAGGCGAAATCACCTTGGAAGGGTGGACTGGATTAGCTTGAGAGTTGCTCAAGTGAACCAGGATATATCATGTGTTTTTTACTTGTGTTATGTTTTATTATATATGCTTCCGCAATGCATCTTAAAGAACTCTATAGAAAGCAGCAAGTGAAGAAAAGAGAAAAAGTTTTAATAGAGTAAATACCCAATTCAACCCCCCCCCCCCCCCCCTTTCTTGTGTATTTTTCACACCTTCACAGTTCACATGCTAAGAGCATGGTACAATCTCTGATATTCACTTTTATTATACTCATATTGAGTATTGAACTGATTTGAGTGTTGGAGTGTTAACCATGCATGTCCACCCCTCGCTACCATCTTTCAATATCAACAATTATTCAATTGTCTTCATTTCTAATTCCTTTGTGGAGTTAAAACATCCATTTTTAGTTTTCGAGCGGAAATATATATATATATATATATATATATATATATATATATATATATATATATATATATATATATATATATATATATATATATATATATATATATATATATATATATATATATATATTTAAGTCAATGCAAATGCAATATTATTGAATCAAGATGAATATAAAATATATATTCCTACACATACCTCAATCCTATTAAAGATGAATCCAGACAAAGTTTTTATTTTGATAGTTGTTTGAATTTTGGTTACCTGTGGTGCTGTTTGTAGTTTCTTTTGCTTTTCTGTTGTTGATTTATTGTGTTGTTTTGTTGTCTTGCGTTGTTTTTTTCTCAGAAGTGGTACTCCTTATACCTTTGTGATTTAAGTTGTGCTTTCTGTGATTTGTGTCATATGATTCAAGTTAAAAAAAATATTTGATTCGACTCACATTCCCAAAACCAAAATCCAAAAATATCTAAATATGTTTGATTCGAGTCAAGCACTCTGATTCAAATCAAACTATTTTTATTTGAGTCATGGAGTGTTGTGATTCAAATCACACAAACTGAAGTAAATTCTACTTTTCAAAAATGTGTTTGGTTTAAGTGATAATACATGTGATTTGAATCATGAATGAATAATATTTGTGGAAAAACTGATCGGTCTCAAGAGAATACACTGGGTAAAAGAGTGTTGGTTATGATAGAGTTATACTTTAGATGACTTGTATATTAGTGTTAGTGATCTTATTATGATCTAATCAATAACTCGGAAGAAGATCATTATGAGCTAAGTGTCCTGCCATCATAGTAAAATTTCTCTCTTCTCTTTATTATATGTCAAATCTTAGAGTGGTATATTTTATCAAGAGAATGCTATTTTTATTTCATTCTAACTCTATTATTGGTTTAAATTTTATACATTAAGATTAAGATATTATTCAATGTGTAACTTAAACGTCTAAAACTAAGAGATTAAATAGAGTAACAACTTCTAATACTATTTTCAATATAATGTATTAAGAAGAAAACTAAAATGCATTTTACTTGTTGGTGTTTTTCATGAAGTTCTTAACTACTCGTGATATCCTCAAATTCATAATTTTCTTAAAGTTGGTTATGATCATAAGAAATGTATTTTAAATTAAGAATCACTTGAAAATTATTTAAGAAACTGAACATACATTTTATCTACTATCATTAAATCATGCAAATTTCATTTTCAAAGAGGTGTTATCCGGATGAATTTCATCTACTAATAAACAAAGTATGGTTAGAGATGTATTAATCAATAGTATATATTTTTTTCTCTAAATTGGTTATAGTTATTCTCTAGAATTATACACCAATATTTGGAGTTTGTTTAAATTACAAACGATACTTTACAAAACTTTTCAATTCTTATATAATACAAATTAATAATTATAAGACATAACATACTATATATTTATGATATCCAATATTTTTTTTAAGATATTAAGTAACATATCAAAATTTATATAAAAATTGTATAAAGATTTATATAAGAATTGTATATTGCTAACTTAAATATTCATGTTTCATGGAATATTATTTAGTTGATATCAAATAATTTTTGTTGATCAAAATCAAAATTATTTTAATTCAATTATGTAATAAAATCAATTTAATCATATTTATTAAAATTAAGACCGTTAAAATTCAAAAACACAGCAATCATAATCAATATATTAACTTTATCTATGAATACAAATTAACATTTCAAACGTAGTTACAAAATTTTTTATTTCATTAAACAAAACCAGGTGCATATAAATTATAATTACATTCCAGAAGTTAAAAAAATAGAAAATATATAAAAAAAAAACATGAATAAAATAATTTAAATAATCTTTATTTAAAGGAATTTACTATTTTAAATAAATCAAAATTTCTTATTATATCAGTTATTGAAATATCAAATTTATTATTATGTATTTGAATAATTATAAATCACAATAATTAAAAAAGAATATTCGATTAGATATAATTTGCAGAGGAAAAGAATGAAAATAGGTATTTTTATAGATTTTTGGCAAATGCTTATTTTTCCACTAAAACGTGGGTTCACCCTGCTCTAAATAACCTTATCATACAAAACAACAATAGAAACTAGTTGACCCAACCTAATTGGAGCATTCAGATTGGCTACATTGATTTTAAATGGTCTATTATTAGCTATCACTGTCAGCTCATCTAACCTGAGAGGATGTAAAAGAGTGTCAAATAAATAATGAGTGAAGAAATTCAAATATAATAATATTTCATTCACAATTGAAACAACCTGTTATAAATAAGATATAAACTATAATAATTCCACTATAATAATATCATTAAAAAGAAATCATTTTACACAAAAGAAAACTCATATATATATATATATATATATATATATATATATATATATATATATATATATATATATATATATATATATATATATATATATATATATATATATATATATATATATATATATATATATATATATATATATATATATATATATATATATATATATATATATATATATATATATATATATATATATATATATATATATATATATATATATATTACCTCAATGTTTCAAGATTAATACATGTGGATAGGTAGAAGGCATCAAAGGGGAAATCAAATCTCTTATAGAAAAGGGTTAAGATTAAAAAAAGTCAACAGTTCACCCGTTTTTGGAGAAAATCCAACTAAATTCTTTCCATGAATGTTTCCAGCTCTTCACCCAAACACTTGTGCAGACAGCTTCTATAAAGAACTGAGCCTGGATAGAATATTAGTCGTATTTCTGGGAGAATCTCACTGCTCCTTTGTTAATCTGTAATTAAGAAAAATCAGCTCAATATCATCACATTTTTTTGTATATTTTTTTGTGCACTTTTGATAATATGACAATATAAAGAACAAACTAAAAGGCAATACAAAATGAGGTTAGATGATAACAAGGTGATAACAAAATATTCACAAATACAAGCATTAAAAGAAAATAAAAGCAAGAAGAAAAATCAATCAAAATATGCAAGACAAATAAAATAGAGCTGGGTTGTGAGGGTTAGTTTGTTTAGGGAGGGTTAACAATATAATTCGATTAGGGTTGTTTTGAGCTCCTAAATTCTGTTATTCAAGTTAATAATATAATTCGGTTAGGGTGGTTTTGAGCTCCAAAATTCGGTTATTCAATGTTTTTTTTTCTTTGTTATTTGAAGTTTATTAATTGTATGGGATGCTATTATTCTATTTTATTTGAGCTGTTAGCCGAACTTTGTTATGAAATCAGTTTTTTTATTATTTTATTTTCAGTTATTTAACTGTTGGAATAAGGAAATGAGTGGTTAATGAATTTTGGGAATGATCACAACTTGGGAATGGAGATTGAATATTGATATATTAATTTTGTGCAAAAGTTGTTTTGATGCTAGGATGCAAGTTTTTTCTTTTGTATATGTTGCAGTAGGGTATTTTTCTTGTTTGATGTTTAGGTCGGGCTCGAAACCAACATGATTCGGCGAGAAGATCATGGCAATGGCAGGATGGAGTATTGAAATGGCATTTGGAAGCATGGCCTAACACAAGATGAAGTATGAAATGGATTGAACTTGAGACATGAAGAAGTTCATGAAGCATGGTTTGAAGAATAGTTAGAAGCATGCCAAGGAAAGATGATCATCATACTTAATTATAATCCTTCCACAAAAATTTCTGCCAAAATTCCAACAAAAAAAATCATAATAATAAATAAATAAAATTAAAAAGAGCTAAAAATACTTACTTCCACGTTAATAATTAATTCATTAAAAAAATAAAAAAATTATTATTAATAAATTAATTAAATTACCAATTAATTAATAATTCTAATTCTCTCTTTTCATTCTCACGCTTCATCATCATTTACTCCTCACTCATCCCATTAATTTTCCACACCCCCTTTATTTTCTCATTACCAATTAATTAATCAAAATTAAAATAAATAAAAATAATTTAAATTAAATAATCAAGTAATCAATCATCTTATTTCCACACTTTCATCCACTTAGCTTTCAATAATCAATAATTTCATTCCTACAATTTCATCAACTTAATTTTTTATAACCCTATAAAAATAGTATAACCTCATATATTCGGTTAATTAAGATAAATAAATAAATAAATATTAATTAATTAAATGGCTAAATATTTAATATCATTCCTTCTTCTCATTTACACGATTTCACATCATCATTAACTCCCCACTCATTCTATTAATTTTAATACATCTCATTAACTCATTTATTTACGAGGATTTCTTATGGCATCCATTGAATTTATTAGACACCGCGCAAATTTCCAACAATATTCTCAGGTTTCAGAGATGTATCTCCGGACACACCACACTTTCACTGAAATCAGAATTTTTCGGAGATATATCTTTGGAAGAAATTGAAACTGAGATACGTTGGAGAAAAGTTAAAAATAATTCTTTCAGAGGAAGTTCCGTAGTTATTTCTCCGAAAATTTCTGCCACCTTTACATGTCAGATTGCTCCGGAGATATATCTCTGAAAGTTTCTGATATATTTCAAACCTGCATGATCACCCCCCATTGCAACCATACTTCTTCACCACTCTTACCTTCTCCCCTAAATACCCTACATTCTCAATCCCATTTTTCACTTCAAAATTCAAACTTTTTGGTTCAACATACCAAAGGAAGCAAAAGAAGATCGAATTTCAGGTAAAGATTGCTCATTTTCATCAACATTATTCACATTAATCATAAAAAAATATTGCAAAAAAGTCTCGTAGCTTCCGGAGATGTAACTCCGGAATGTGCTGAAGATGAAAATTTCCGGATATACATCTCTGGAACATGTTTGTGTTCATTTTCCCAGTAGTATGTTAATTTTTTGTTATTATTTGTATTGTTCCCAAATAGATATGGTGCACCTCGATAATATCTCAAAAGAATTATTTTCTACGAACGATGTTTCTCTTAATGTTCAAGGGGTTATTGTAAAGTCGGTAGACATTAACAAGCAAGAGTTTTAAAATCGTGATATGTTGCTCGAATGGATTCATATGACGACATCTAGATTTGGTTTTGGCGTGGTTATAGCTAGGTCGGATAACGGTTCAGATAGAAGAGACATATTTGTTACCATGTTGTACGAAAGAAACAGAAAGTACCAGACTCCTCTACGGAATTTTAAAAAGAGACGACACTGGTAGCAAAAAGTGTGAGTGTTCGTTTAAGATTTGTGGTTAAATGTTGAGTAGTAGCAAAAACTGGAGATTTAATGTGATTTTTGGTTTGCATAACCATGAATTATGCTTAAAATTAGCTGGTCATCCCAGTGTATGCCGGCTTAAGTCGGAAGAGAAGGCATGTATCAGTGACATGACTTTGAATCTTGTCCAGCCGAAGAATATACTTGCAACATTGAAACGGAAGATACCCGACAATATATCAAATATCAGACAAGTTTATAACATTCAGTGTCGTACTAACAAGGCCATTAGGGGATATATAACTGAGATGCAACAATTGTTGAAATTGTTGGATGATAACAGTTACATGTTCCGGTACCGAACTTGCGACGATGGAGTTACGATAAGAGATATTTTTAAGACTCATTCGGATTCGATAAAATTGTTCAATACGTTTCCGACAGTGCTCATTCTTGATTCTACCTACAAGACCAATAAGTATAGACTTTCATTATTTGAAATGGTTGGTGTTACATCAACCGAGAAGACATACTCCGTTGGTTTTGCATTTTTAGAGTGTGAAAAGGAGCACAATTTTATATGGGCATTAGAGATGTGTCGGTCACTTTTGAAGGATCAAGGTGAGATGCCTAAAGCTATTGTTATGGACCGCGACACCATATTGATGAACGTGATTGCAAAGGCATTTCCTTCTTCTTATGCATTACTTTGTAGGTATCACATAACAAAGAATGTGAGAAGTCGGGTTAAACCCGCGGTAGGGACGAAACAAGTAAAGTCCGAAGGTGGAAAATTGGTGAAGTCGGGTGTGATTGTTGAAAAGATAGTGGATGCATGGAATTGTATAATAAATTCTTCCACAAAATAATCATATGCAAATTCCGTCATTTATTTTTGGAAAGTGTGTGACATTCTTGATTAGGTGAAGGAGAAGATAGTTTGTGCATGGACTGATAATGTTTGACACCTTGGAAATACAAATACCAACAGAGTTGATTCGACACATGCTTCTTTGAAAAATTGGTTGAGAAATAGTAAGGGGGATTTGTGTTGAGACTGGGACTCCGTGAACCACATGATTCAAAACCAACATAATGAGATGCAAACAACATTTGGTCGAAGCATTGCAGTTTTGGAACATCAATTTAAAGATAACATTCTTTATTCTCACTTGGTTGGCAATATTTCTCGTGCGGGGTTGAACTATATCTTTCACGAGGCTAAACGGGATGAAAATGTAGGCTTCGATAGCGCAAAGTGTGGTTGCACTATTGTGAAAACATATGGTCTCCCATGTGCTTGTGTTATTGCTAAAAAGTTAAAAATAGGTGAGCCAATAAGAATGGACAAAGTTTTCCCTAATTGGAAAAGACTTAGGTTTGATGATGACGGTTGCATGGAAGGAGGTAAAACAAATATCTCTATTTTAACCAAACGGGAAGCGATATAAGAGAGATTTTTGAAGGCCGATGACAACATGAAACTCTAAATCAAAGAACAATTGAGGAAGATTTCCTATTCCGAAACAACTGACATGAAACCGCCTGCTCAACTGGTAAAAACAAAAGGGATGACAGTTGCATGGAAAGAGGTAAAACAAATATCTCTATTTTGACCAAATGGAAAGTGATACAAGAGAAATTTTCAAAGGTCGATGACACCATGAAACTCCACATCAAAGAACAATTCAGAAATATTTCCTATCCCGAAACAATCAACATGAAACCTCCTTCTCAATCGATAAAAACAAAAGGTTCTCCTAAGAAAATGAAGCCTACACCGAATGACAACTCTACTACATGGTATCCTTCATATTCTGAGCATGTTGACAAACTCTTTCCCAATTCACCGACTCCTAAATCTCAAAAAAGTGTTGTGAAAGGGGCCCGTATTAGCAAACCACCTCTGATGCCAATTCCATTGAAAATACCATTCATCAACGAGATGTTAGTTTTTATGGACAAATACATTGATCGTATCGTCAATGTTGAGGGGGACGGTAATTGTGTTACTGAGTCGTTTCGGCTTTGCTTGGTAGAGGAGAGAATATTCATGCACTTGTCCCTCATCAACTTATCCAAGATTTGAAAACGCATAGAGAATCGTACACGTGATTGTACAGAAAGAAAGAAAAATTCAAAGCGATTTATAAGTCTCTTGTTCCTTGCTTGAGCGGTCTGGCACCATAGTCAAAATGGGTGACCTTCCCTGAAATAGGTCATCTAATTGCATGCGCATATGATAGGTGTCGCATCGCTGCGAAGAGGGGTTGGCAAGGACAGAAGAGTCACCACCGCTCGTTATTTATCCTAAAAGAGGGAAAGGAAACGATCAGAGAAAACCTAACGAAAACGGGAAAAGACAGGTCATCACAACCATATCTCGGGTTCGGGAGTCGGTTACGCAAGGGGAAGGTATTAGCACCCCTCACGTCCGTCGTACTCGACGGGATCCACGCTTTTTTGTCTATCTAAAATGGTGTTTACTATCTAAGCTACGACTTAGGGATAAAAGAAAAGAAAAGAGACTCGATAGAGTATCACCGCTCTATGCCTACGTATTCCCTTGTGCAATGGGAAAGTCAGAGTCAACGTAGTTCGGCTAACTACAGGTAAAAGTGAGGAAGGTTGCTCGCCAAGACATCGTCGTCTTGTGCCTACATATTCTCATCTAGTATGAGAAACCAGAGCAAACGTAGTTCGAGCTAACAAGAACACCGGTGGGTTCAAATGTTTTTAGGCCCAAGTAGGGTTAAAACTTAGTTCTAGCAATTAGGTGTATGCAGATCGACCATTGGAGACTTGAGCGTTATATGTTTGTGGCAGAACCAAGAGTTAACAAAACTCTCTTTATGAAAAAGGTTTTCCAAATTAATATCCCGAAGGATAAAAAGGTTTGAAGTTTTTTTTATGTGTTTTAGAGACGAAGTGCATTGATTATTGTTTATAATTCATGTTGCACTAAAGACTATGACTTAGGAGCGAATGCGTCGCATATCGTCCTAAGGACGTACACTAAACACTCTAAGCAATTGAGAGGAAGCCCCCCAATCATCATTCCCTAAGTACTTAAGGCTCGTAACGTACAACATTCATTAACATTTATTAAGTGTTTTAAGAGAATTTGAAGATGAGAAGAGAGAGACACTCTAAAGGGAGACTAAGACTCAACCTAATGTTCTCATGCAAAGTGTACCTATAATTGGGATGAAAGAGAATGCTACCTAATGTTATCATGCATGGGTTCAAGCCTAAGGTCTATCATAATCAACCTTGAACAAGGAAGATTAGAGGTCCTAAGGGAACATGACAAAGAAAAGAAGAAGAAGAAAGCAAAAGATAAGAACAATGCGGGTATGCAAACATGTAATGCACAATTAGAATGAAAGTGAGGGAGGAAAAAAATGTGGGGAAGTAGCCTCCACAAGCACATCTCAACCTCAAGCATGCATATGAGAGATGCAAAGAAGAAAGGTGAAATAATGCACACAAAAGAGAGCAAACAAGCACACAAAAGTGGGATGAAATTGGAGAATAAGTCCTACAACCATTTGTCATCAACCACAATGCCCAAAGGCAAACCAAAATAAAGCGAAGAAGCCATGATCAAATGAGAGAATGGAAGGCAATGTGAGGACAACAAGGAACTCAAATGGGAAACTCAACCATAGACAAACTTAATGATCATGCAAGAACACACAAGAGAAGTCCTCAAAGAATCACCATTCAAGACATGTTCCAAGTACCTCCTAAGGAGAGACCAAACCATCTTGAATAGGATTCTAAGGTCATTGGACAGAGGCAAAGATGAGAGGAGAAGGTACATAAACCAAATAAAGAAAAGCACAAAAGAGAATGCAAGCATAGGCATGAAGAAAAACCTAAGTCTTAAGCACATTCAACACTTGAACTTCAAGTGGAAAGCCTAAAAAGAAATGCAAATCTCAACAAGCAACGAAAAATTTTATGACCTAAAAATGAGCATTCAAATACCTCAACATGTTAGAAGTATGAATCAACAAGAATTGAGAGCTCAAGGGATCCATAGAAGTCATTTCCCATTCAAGGAAAAAGGCTCAAATAAACTCAAATAAAATCTCAAACACTCATCAAAGAGTTGGCAACCAGAGGCCAAAAGATTACAATCAAAGTCACTTCAAAGCATCATCAAAGAATTTGATTAACAAGGATGCTCCACTTTGAAGAAGTATTGTCGAGGGTCAATAAAAATGAGGTCAAAGTCAAACCAAAAATGGTCAAACCAGGGGTTAACTCATCCTATAAAACTCTTCATCTCATCATTGACATGGGAAAAGAGTTTCAATCATTGGAGAAGAAAATTAATCAAGAAACAAAGAAAGAACAATTAAGAACACAAGAAAGTTCAATTAAAAACCATTCCAAATAGAATATCCCATTTTAATTGAAAAATAATCCAAAAATGAAAATAAAAATTTCCAAAAATTAAATGACATCTCAAAGTGTCCAAAAATATTTTTTTTATGGGATTTTACAATATTTGGAACTATTTTTAATGAATTAAAATGTAAACAGAAATAAAAAAAATAAAAACAAATAAAAAAAGAGAAACGATGCAGGTAGCAATTATCCAAGGCAAACAGTTTGGGTTGGATGCCAAGGGAGGTGGTAAAAGCAAATGAAGCCCAACTCATGCAGCTGCTCAAAGCGCAACGTTTCATTAAACTGACTTGGCAGTCAAATGACACGCGCGTTGGTCAGACCTCATCACAACCGTTGATCTAGGCATTCAACAAGTCAAACAGCACACATGGCACAACACATCAGCATGCCTGAAAATAGAACCAGACGCCGGAGACTAGCTCCGGTCGTCTTCTCCGGTGCACCTGGCTGGAGTTAGGATCCAAAACCTCACCAATTTCAACAAAATTTTAGAGCAGAATGAACGCCAAGTTGCAAAGATCATGAATCCAGGTTCCATTTTCATTTATCATGCATAATCAAGGCAAATTGAAAGAAACAAAATCCAAGCACACAACTGAAATTATCATAAACAGCATAAATAATGAACCAGAATTTGCCTGCACATGTAGGTCTTCAGTTTGCAACAACAATGGTGATGAATCAATGCATATTGAGAGAGAATTTTGGAAGACAAGAATACCTAACGGAGTCTCTCCGTTGGAGCTTCTCACGTGTTCAAGCTTGCTCAAAACGATGCAGAAACACTCAATGAAGTTCAAGGAAGCTACTTATCACTTCAAATTTGCTTCAAATGGTTTGAATCTGAATTTTCAATTTTCAATTTTCTCTCCACTTTTCAAACTTCAATCATGCTTCTCTCCCCCAAAAATGCCTGAAATGAGAGCTCCAATTTAATCTGAAGCTTTTATATGATGGATCTGGAGTGGTTTGGAGGCCCAATTGTGGTTGATTAGAGTGCAATTCAAAAATGCCCAAATTGGAAATGGAAGTTTCATGCACACGTGAAAATAGCTCCAATTCTCCTTGATTTTGATTCAAATTAGTTGCTGGGAGTGTATAGTGACCATGTGGATGTAAATTGATCCTTAATTTGATCTAATGGTGGAGATTAAATGTGAAACTTCTACTTGAAGTAACATGGATTTGCACATGTGTTTCAGCTCATGAGCCAAAACAAACTTGTGCATTCTTCTTGTTGTGACAAAGTGAATCAAAATGAGCACAAATATGGCATGAAAAGGAATTAAAACCAATTCAAATTAATTCATAACTTTAAGTTCAAATTTACATTGAATTTCTTCATCAATCTTCATATCCATGCCAAATCCATGATAATTTGATGTTCCATGATGGAATTGAGATCATTTGAAGCAACTTTCATGTTGGGAAAAGTTTCATTTGAAGTGCATAAGATCATGAACAAGACCTATAATCAAAATGACCTATAATCTCACTTTCCCAAAATACCCCTGCCTTGCAAGCTTCATAACTTGAGTTCTACAAATGATATGAAGGACTTCTAGGACTTTTTGGAAATCTAAGATCATGAGGGACAACTTTCATTTTCATTAAAAGTTGAGGAGAAACATGATCTTAGGTCAAAAGTGCCTTGGAAGTTGGTTGACTTTTGTTGACTGAAAATATGATTCATCTGAGACCTCTAACTTGCCAGCATCATAACTTGAGTTATAAAACCCCAATGGATGAGTTCTAGTATTCAAAAGAAATATAAGAACATGTTTTACAAGTCTCATGTTTATGTCAAAGTGACATTACACTTTTATGTTGAGATATGTGGTCTTGAAGTTAGGCACTAAACAAGGGATTTTACACTGACAAACCTTTGAAACCCTAATTTAGTAACTTCTCACACTCTTGATTATTCTTGAATTGATTTTGAAATAACATTTTAGATTCCTAAACACAACTTTACATGACTCCAAAGACTTAGAAATAAGTCTTAATCTCCTTCAAATCCTCAATGGATCTTGCACTAGGTAGATGAAACCCTAGGTGTACAATCCTTTGACTGCAAACTCTTGCACATGATATAACAATTTGCATAAGCTCCACAATGGCTATCAAAGCACTCAATGAGCTTCACAACATCTCATATCCATATCTATGAACTTGTGATCCTCAGATGATCCTCAATTGGCCTCCAAGATAGGAGATAAGCAATATACATCCATCCTATTTCTCAAAGAGCTCTGACCAGCTTCTGATGACTTGATAAGCACTCATGCTTGCTTGTAACCTTTGAACAACCTTCTCTTTCTATGCACACCTCTTGGTCCCCTGCAAATGATCAATGATATGCAATGCAAGTGCTAGAACAATGCAATGAAAACATAAGCCAAGTAAAGAAAAGGTTGGGCAAATTTTGGGGTACAACAATAGGGTGTGCATTGATTTGACACGCTACGAATTTTTAAAAACCTTTTTTCCGCTGTGCTCCGCACCACCCCAAAATCCAAATGAATGTGTCGCGGTGAAATTTGGATGCCAAACTATTGATTAGTTTGAATCTTTAATTCATTTGCAACCGAACTTTGATTTGTCCAAAGGAAGGGATAAAGATCGAAATTCCCACAATGCAATGCAAATGCAAGGTTTAGAGAGTTATAGGTTCGGGGGTTGGTTAAACTTAGGGAAGGTGCTAGCATCCTAAGTTTCTATAGTACTCTACAGGAACCTCTTGTTTTATGTTTGTTTACTGCTAAGTGTTTATCTGCTTAAGGGATTAGAGACCCTAGTGGTTTATATCTAAGTATACTCGATAAGATGTCGCATCTTATGCCTACATATCCTTACGGGAGTGGAATCAGAGTATGTTGTAGTTCACCCTAAAGGGTTTAAGGAGCTCTTTGACTGTGGCCAAAGTTCCTACGGGTTTAGGGTAGTTGTTTTGATTGGGTTTAGGAGAAGAGACGAGTCTTCATTTTAAGGGAGATATAACCACCACAAATGTAAAGAAAAGGGTTGTAGGAAATGGTCTTTGCATCGTCTTAAGAAAAGGTCTTACATACTCGGATGATCGCCAAGTGTGCCTTTATCGCTCTTAAGGCAAAGTCCCTACATGTTTGATTGTATTGTTGTGGAGGTGGAGATTATATCTCACTTAAGATGATTAACATCTATTCTCTATTGTGTTTATAAAAGTTGTATTGTGTTGTTTGTGTTTGTCTAAGTTGTAAAGATAAGGACAAGATCCTTCCTATGGGGTAGGATCTATCCTAAGCGATCAACTTGAATGGGATCAAGGATCGAGGGGAATATGATGCATATAATGTGCAACTACACACAAGTGTTGACTTATGTGTAGGTTTTTCCTTTGGACGGAATGCAATGCATAAGTATAAAGGATGATGTAAAATGACTGTGAAGTAAATTGCGGAAAGATAAACCATACACATACGCATGAAAGCGCTAGGTGAGTGTGTGCATGGTGAATAAGATAAAGCAGATAAAGATAACTAGAAAATACGCATGAAAGCGCTAAGTGTAAGTGCATGTGTCGTGAAGTGTGAATGTGATCGATTTGTATGATGTTGATTGGTTCTAATCGGATTGATTTTAAAATTGGATGTTGGATTGTTTTTAGACGAGGTTGAATTGATTTTAAAAGATGTTAACTTAATTTTATTGGCAAGAGGTTAAAAAAGATTATGGTAAAGTTATTATAATTTATTTAGAAGTTGTATTTGATTTTTTTTAATAAAAGTTAATCTATTATTTTTATTTATTTATTTGTAAAAAGTTGTATAAATTACTTGAGTTTGTAAGAAAATGTATTCTTTTGATGAATTTGATTTTATATAAAAAAGGTTAAATTCATTATGTTAATTTTAAAATGAAAAAAACCTTATTATTAAATATTTAGCCATTAAATTGAATTATGTTATTTTAAAAAGAAAAGAAATGTAATTGGATAAGTTATTAAATAAATTGGTGTGTATAAAAAGGTTGATAAATTGTAGTAATTATTATTTTAATTTAAAACTGATTATGATAGGTATTTATTTAATTAAAAAACTAAGATAGGATTTAATCAAATAGGTGAAAAAATAGATAAAAGTTAACTAAATTATATAAAAAAAAGTTCTTTGGTAATAAGAATTTAAAAGTTATTAATTAGAAAAAAAGAAAAATTAAAAGAGTTTACTAAATTATTTGATTAAGTTAAAAAAAGTGATTTACGGACGATTATGATTTAAGTGTGTGTTTAGTGTAGTGTTGTGTGTGATACGTGTGCATATTATAACACTTAAGCAAGATTACAGAAAAACAGAACGAAATGGATAAGGAACCCTAAAATCCCTTCTCATCGTCGACGGCGTCCCCCCCCCCCCCCGGTCTCTCCTTCTCCGTTTCTCCTTACTTCAACCCATCATCGCGGTTTTCCGCCTTCTTTCTTTTCGTCTCCTCTTATTTTCCGATTCGCTGCACAAATTAAACAACAAGAAAGAGTTAAGGGGTTAGCTGAGAACAACCTTTTACAACGACTTCGCGGCTAGTGATTCGCAACGGAGAGTGATTCGCGGCGTGATGGTTGGATGAGCAACGAAGAGCGATTCGTCGCTAGTGATGGTGACAACGACTTCGCCGGTGGTGGATTCGCGGTGGTTGTGGATTACGGTTTCGGTTCCGCGGCGGAAGAAAAGATAAGCTCCTCTTGCTCCTTTTGATTTACGAAGTGGGGTTTTGAATTTGGGACTATTGGGGATGTGCTTTGTGAACGAGTTATTGTGTCGATTGTACGTATTTTTCTGGGTTTGATTTGGGGATTTTCATGTTGAACTGTTTATGGATTTCTTCCTCTGAATTTTCGTTTTTTCTTTCCTCTTCTTATTCTTCTCCTTATATAGGCTTTTGAAATACAACGCCTCTTGAATGTGGTTTTGATTACCGATTGATTGTTGATTGATTGTTTCCAATTTGGGGCTGAATCAAATGAAAACTTTCCTGTTTTGGTGATATTGTGTTAATGTCTGTTGATAATAAAATCTTCTCCTATATGATTTGTCAATCTCGTTTAAAAACTTTGATTGTCTAGGTTCATCAATTTGAAGATTTGCTAGCTGTCTTAGATGGATCTTTTAGGTATATTCCCTCGGGGATTACTAACTCATGTTTGGTATCTTTGGCAGGTGCGGATAATGAACGAATTGGGCTGGAGAGCGGATTAGAGGCCCAGGAGGAACGTTCGTGTTTGATAAGAGGGACCTCCGTGAAAGAGGAGATTGGTGGTGAAGGGTAGCAGTTGCGGCTGGTGCTTGCTGAAATATACTAAGGTGAAAACACTGATGTAATATGCTGAGGCTGCTCGTGAATAATATTGTTGCTTGCTTATGAAGGCTTGTCCGCCATGTTACTGAGGTTGTTGAGGGTATGGTAAAGACTTGGCTTGAGTTTTCCTTCTTCAAGTTTAACATGAATACCGTTGGATGCTGCTCTAATTGACTAGTAACCTTCTCTTCTTGGTTTAGCAGGTTTGGCTTATATTCACTATCAATATCCTTAATGTTAGAGTTTCTTCCATTTGTAAGTATGGCAACTCGGTTCTAAGCGTGATAAAAAAAAATCCTCTTGAGCGGAGCTGAGACCTTCTTGCAATAGTTGTGAATTGAGGCAGCACACGTAACAGAGGTGTATTCAAATTCCTTCCCACGTAGCTCGTTTGAATGCCGGTAGTCCCAACTTCAAAGTTGCCCTGAAGGTGGGGTAAAGTCTGTATCAAATATTGCGGTAGTTTCAATTTCGGTAATTAGCTATCGCTCTTCTGTGTGTTGCTTGCAGTCTAGAAGCCTCGCGAGTTGGGATTGTTTGCGAGTGTTTCGTTGTTTTTATCATGACTTGAAGCTTGTCACATGATTTTCTCTATCGTTTTCAGGTTGGTGTTTCAATTTCAGCATGCGATTCAAAGAAGGAGCTTCCGGTTGTATTTCCAGGAAAGTTGGCGAAGTATGACGAGCCAATGAGCTTGGTGAGGAGAAAATAACCTTTGTTCAGAAAGTCTGTCAAGGAATATTGGCCTCATTTTTAGTCTGTGGACTTGCATTGATGTATTGAAGGTTCAAAAGGAGCTAGGTATGATCAATGCTTTGGTCTGAGGTTTTAGGTGTTTGGTAACATGAGCTCTTGGCTGGCTGAACTTCATGATTGGTTATTCTCTTTTTCTTGATTATTGACACTTGCCTTGGAAATGCAGGATTGTCGGGCATCCACGTGAATGGAATGTGCGGCTCTGATATTCGGATGAACATATATGACATGAACCAAAAGGAGCAGGTTGAATCAATGAGTGCGAATACGGTTCCCTGTCATGCTCAAAGGGCTGGCTGATAAGTGAAGTTGGAAACCGTTGCGTTACGATGTCATTTCGAAGCAATCCGCCTAGGGTTGTGCATTGCAGAATTTCTACTTTTCCATTTTTCAAAACATGTCGAGCTAGTTGGTCTTTGAATGATATCATATTTGGACTTGTTATTTATCAAATAGTTTTGACAAAGGTTGCACTATTATTAACTTTGAACTGATTATGTTGGCAGGTACGTCTAGAATGTTTTGATCGCTTACGTCCGTGTTGGGCATAAATATCACATTACTAATCAGCAATGTCTGGTTTATGACAAGTTTACAAGACGGTTGATGCAGCTGGAAGATGTCCTGCCTGTTGCGCTTAAAACATGAATCAAAAGACGTCGAAAGGTGCGACTCCTCACGGTAAAGCTGCTAGCTTCTTCTTGTTATGCTTTGTCAGTGGTTGTCTGCTAGGTTGTAATCTTTTTTGCCTCTTTGTTCGGTAGCAAGTATCATATTGAGTTGACAGCCTTTTCCAATTTACAGGTGAACTTAGGATAGGCACAGGAAACCTCGCTGTTTCCGAAGGCGCGCATCTCTTCATAGACTAGTAAGTGGCATTTACTTCTGGTACGGTGTGGAGGATCTGCAACAAAGACTGGGGTCTGCAGTAGGCGGGAGGAGGATAATTTCAAAATCGAGCTTAGAGCGATGACTGTCCCTTGTTACTTAATTTTTGTTGTGAATTCTTTGACATTGTGGACTCAATTCTTCTCTATTTTTGTAGGAGAGTGATCGCGAGCACGTCCAGTTGTTATGGGAAACAGAGATTGCTGTCAAGTAGTTGGAGAGCAGACTACTGAGGTAAATAATTTTGGCTGTAGAAATTGTTGTTGTTGCGGTGGGCACGTTTGATGATGTTGTTTTCATTGTGCAGGTTATAGGCTGGTAAACTCCAAGGGTTCTCCTGTGGCGCATTAGTAGAGGTTTAATAATGTCATCGGCGGAGGTCGTAACGAATTTAGGAGGGAGCTAAAGTCCACTTGCATCATGGCTTTCATAAAGATACTTGTAGCCTAGAACAACTAAACTTTGTATTTGTATCAGATTCATTTCTCACCATTTGTAAATGCAGTAGTTATATGTGGTTGTTAAGCATTCACATGTCTGTTGTATTAAATCCATGCTAGGTACAAAATTTTAGGTGGTATCACATGGCTTGCTTTGAATTTTGGCATAGGATTGTAACAAATTATTGTAACAAATTTGGCTTTGAATTCTGCAGTGAAGTTCCGACTTAGACTTATGTTACAGATGTATGAACATATTTTGAGTATTGTTCCGTCATTTAAAAGCTATTGGGATGGGTTTGAATTTAAAAATTTGGTCTGTAGCAATTTAGTATGAATCTCCGTTTTTGTATGTGTCCTTGACCCAAGAATCATAATTATCTTGCTAGCATTCAAAATTGTAATTTTGTAAGTAATCCTTTGAGAATGTTCTTGTACAGACTATGGTTTTAAGTCACTAAACTCCAAATTGTGCTCAACTTTAATTGTTATCTTGAAACATACTAATCGGTGATGGTGGTGCATTCCATTCTTTCAAGCTTTGAATCATCCGGAGTCTTTGATCGAAATAATAACATGTTTCTCCAAAACCAATAACCGTTTAAGAACGAGAGAAAAGATGCTTATGGCTTTCAAACTATACATGTCACAACCCCCTTCATAATTATATTCTCAAAAATAAATTGAATGTATAATGATGAGCTTGCATTGAATAGATTATCCATGGTGACACGACAACTTATGAAAGTATGGCCTTTTGAAAACATCACTCGGTTGGAACGTGTGCCAATATTTAACTTGGACCTTGTTGCCAAAGGTGACTATATAGGCTTGAGTTCGAAGCATGAATCTTTCAATGAGGTCCTTGATTGTGAGGTTACTTTGATAACATGAATATCCGAGCTTGTAACAAGTCCTTCCATAAATTTAAAATGACGTAAGAATGCGAACTTCCGCTTCACATCTTCTTGAGTCCACAACCTTTAAATTTACGCACCTGCACACATTTTTTAGTTGCACATAAAAGTGGAAGGTAAAACGAAAGAAAACACAAAAAGAGGTGGAATCTTACGGTCAAAAATTAGGGTGCAACAGATGCCCCTATTTAAGTTACTCCTATCCGGGGATATGGAGATTGAAATCTCCATCTCGACGAGATAGGAGGGACTTAAATACAAACATTGCACGGATTTTTGGCCCTAAGATGCCACCGGATGCATATGATGTGCAATGACATGAAGAATGCAAGACAGACGGTCCTGTGGAGACATGATGCCACAGGGGACTAATTGGACACGACATGCTAGACAGAAGAGCAACAGATCCAACAAGGCGGGACCCTACGAAGACAGGAATAATCACCCATGGGAAATCTCCAAACGTGTAACGGTAACTCATGCATCAAGGATGCAGTGATTTTGACGATTTGATCGAAAGATACTTTTACTACCAAGGTGGTGGTCAATAGTAACTCAAAATGGATCTTTTTGCTTGGGGCGCAACGCATTCTTCGCCATTTTTTATTATTTTACATTTTGTAACTCAGCTGAAACGGTAAAATGTATAACTTCCCCTTGCATCATGGTATGGGGACCATGAGCTAGTCTCGGTCTTTGATGTTATTGTAGTTGTAGATGTTGTTGTAGTTGTTGAGCTTCCCCGAGCATCATGATATGGGAGTCATGCGCCGGTCTCGGTCTCTGATGTCGAACTTCCCCTTGCATCATGGTATGGGAACCATGAGCTGGTCTCGGTTTCTGATGTCGAACTTCCCCTTGCACCATGGTATGGGAACCATGAGCTGGTCTCGGTTCCTGAATTCGAACTTCCCCTTGCACCATGGTATGGGAACCATGAGCTGGTCTCGGTTCCTACCCAAAATGATGGAAACTCGCGAGAGCATCTTCACAAAGAGGGGTTGTAGATTTTGTAGATTGTAGATTGTAAATTCTCGGCTGTGAGCCATAATGTCATTGTAGATTGTATGTTATAAATTGTAGAACTGTAGAATTGTTGATGTAAATGTTGTCGATGTAATCTGTAATTGTAGAATTTTGTAGATGTGATCTTGTACTTGTAATCGTAGATGCAATTTGTATTGCATTGGCAATTTGTAGAATATGCATCGGGGATCTTCAAAGGAGTTGTGAACCGGTTGATTTATGGAGTGTCCTCTTGTAAGGAGATATATTGTTGTTTGTACTCGTAATGAACCCTCTGGGGAAGATCATTTTTTTTTTAGGAGTATCTTTGCTGTAATTGTAAGATTTGTGAAATTGTAGCAGAAGTCCTCAAATGGGGAAGTATCTGTAATGTCCCTTGTTTTGTCTTGATAATCTTGAAATAATCCACTGGGGAAGGACAGATCGTCTTGAGGAAATTGTTGTTTGTCGTTTTGAATATAAGTCAGCCCAAGACGAGTTGCTCAAATAAAGAGATCTTTTGTCATTCAGTTGTAAGTTGTCGAGTGGATCTTGTAGTATTGCCGGAGAAGTACCACATCTTCAATGGTGATCCTTATGATGTCAAAGTGCAAAATAAATGCACTCTTCATTTGTGTTCGAAGCTGGAGATGTTCATAGCATGATCGCCAAAGACCGAAGTTCAATTCGGGAAATAACCGAAGAGAAACTGTCAAGCAAGACTCAACCATAGAGGCACAAACTCCAATGGGAATGTACTGAAATAACTGTCTTCCACGAGGATCGAACTTCGTGGGGAAATAGAAATATTGAGCTTTTTCTGCTTAGGGCTGATAATTCTATTTGGAAGGGATAAGACACGCCCAAATACCCAAGGGTAAACGCAATCAAAGAGATAGAGTAAAACATACAAAGGATGCACAAATGCAAATGTTATGCTATCTACTTATATGATATGTGTATGCTTATGCTGACAAGACAGACAAAAGCAATGACCGAATACGGGATAAACGTCTCAAAACAAACATCCGACCAATCTTCAAAGATAGAAGTACCACTGAGGGTAGATGGAGAACCAAATGTAGGGTCCCAATACTGTTTCAAAGCTTCAAAATTTCTCTTGAGGGAAAGTGATCAATCCAATTGGGGATGTAACACCTTGATAAGTTTGACATGTTGTATGAAATTGTAGACGGAGGTACCCAAACCGAAGTTGCATAGGGGATAAAATAAATATCCTGGGTCTTCGTAGTTGTTGAACATGTTGGGGTCGAGCTTCCTGAGGATGAAATATACATCTTTTGCTTCAATCTTCCAATGCCCCAGGTCTCATGGTTTGAGAGAAAAGTCTCGAGAGGATTTTATAGAAAACACGATGTCTAAATGCCCCACTGTTTTCAAATTCTCTAGAGATTCGCCGAATCTCGACGTAACTGCCCCTGATTGGCGGTAAGCGAGTCCTTGAATTTCTTCTAGTTGAACCAAAGACTTGCGCGGATGGAATTTTCTTGGGAAGAATGACTTGCCCCAAGTCAGCAAAGTCTTCAAATATCATCATCAATATTTGTATGTGGTCTTTCTAAGATGTCAAGCGTGTTTAGCACATTTGAAATATCCATTTTGAAATGGTTAATGCAACACGCGTTTGTCTTGAAGTTTTGAAAAGGGGTATCACAATAACTTGTGATCGAAACCACTAGTTAGGATACAAATTGAATCATTATTTATAAAGCCGATTTAAATTTGAGCATAGCTCAAGGAGTCAGGAAACAATATCTCATCGAGTATGCTTTTGAATTAAACCTTCCTTCAATTAGGACTTTGAGGGACGTATATGGGTTTAATTTGTGACTGATAAAATGGAGGTAGAAAGGGTTAGTATATTTGTGCCCACCCAATTTTTGAAAGTTGTTCATCATTCCTGATATTACCCTGCCCCAGGTTAAGAAAATGATGTTTCGGTTTGGGAGAAAGAGAACGGATCCTCAATCAAGGTTTAAAAGAAAGGGTTGACTATTTTGGCTTTCAGGAGGTTTAAAATAATGCCTTACATCATCACTAGGGTTTTTATTCGAAGCATACAACAAGAGATCATGTGTTTTACTTCATCATCCTCCTTCCAATTCTCTGTCAGAGCAAGAGATCGGGTAAAAGTCGGCATTATAAATAATTTTGAAAAACTATTTGAGTGAAAACGAATGGATTTCTTCAAGAAAAACAGTTATTGCATTACTTATTCAAAACAGAAAGTTCTTACATGCCAAATATGCTTTCAATCAAAGAAATAAACATGGACAAAATGAAATAAACTTTCTCGGAGAGTCCTTTCTAGGATCTTTATTGTGCTCTTGTGTAGGCTGGAGAGACATGCAGAAACGTCTTGTGCGCATCTTTCAAACGCGGCGTTGGCGACCTTGAATCATGCCTGGGGAGGATGAACCTTGTCGAGATAGGGGGCTATCTCGTACGTAAGGGACGGAACCCTCAAAGAACAAGACTCCATCTTTGACCAAATTTTGAACGTCTGCTTTCATGCCGTAACAGCTCTCAATGTCGTGCCCCGGAGCACCTTGATGATACAGGCAAAATTTGTTGGCTTTGTACCAGTATGGAAACTTCTTAGGTACCTTGGATGGGGCTCTTGTCTGGATATGCCCTCTTTGAATTAGAGCTGGAAACAAATCAGCATACTTCACAGGGATGGGATCAACCTGAGGAATTACTTCCCTTGGTGTATCTGGAGTCATCCTTTGATACCTTTTCCGAAATCGTCGATTCTGTGGTTGATCTGGAGAGGCCAACCTCTGCCTAGGATGTGGTTGTTGTTCACGCTGAGCGGGCATCGCATATTGGTGCTGAGGATGGGGTATCGGAGCTATGAATTCTCTGGAAGGTCCACAGCCATCTTTATTGTTTGGGGCTATACCCAAGTTATGATGGTATTGCTTCACAAAAGCAAAAGTTAAGTCTTCCCAAGACTGAATGTGATTCCTTTGTAGCTTCATATACCATGCTAATGGTGCTCTACACAAACTTTCTTGGAAGCAGTGAATCAATAGTTGGTCGTTCCCAAGATAGGCGGTCATCTTCTGACAAAACATCATCAAATGATACCTTGGACAAATTGTACCTTTGTACACTTCGAAGGCGGGCATCTGGAATCCTGGGGGGATAACTAAATTTGGAACTAGGTGCGGGTCATGAGCATGAAAACCAGGCGCGCGGTTCCTCTTCATCATTTTCCATCGTTCCTCGAAGTCACGAAATTCATTCTTGAATGCTGTAAGCTCTGGATCGTCCATTTCCTTTTCTTGCACAGGCTGAAGTTGCATAGGAACAAAGTTGTCAGAGGGACGGCGAAGTGTCGGATTAGACCTTACTCTGAAGCTAGTCATGCGATCCATGTCTTTGTTCTCCTCACTATCCTTTAATGATACTTCCGGCTTGGTCAGATGGTAGAGACGGCGACTGACAGCAAAGATGGAAAACCGAAATGAGCCACAACAAAGGAAGGACACATGCAAAAATGCCATGCTAAATGCAAAATGCTAATGCGAAAATGCAGATGTAGGAGGAGACTTCAAGAAACTCAAAGTGTTTTTCAGTATTATAATGTAGGATAATTGAAAAACTTTTTATTTTTGAGAAACAATGAAAACAAAGTACTCTTTCAAGAGTTTATTACAACGAAAGCAAAAGAAAACTTAGAACTCTACTCCACGGTCTTCTCCTTTGTATGGAGCTCCTCGGTCAACTGGTCAATGCGATCCTGCAACGCTGCTTTCTCGATGATGAGTCGTTCCACACATTCCTTCCAAGCCATGGTAGTTGAGGGGAGATCATCACTGGTGACAGCACTTGAAGAGGCATGAGGAGAAAATAAATGCCCTTGTGCCTTTCTCTTTCTGGCAACTTCTAATTTTGGTGTCTTCTGGAGTCTTTCCTTCTCTACTTTGAGGGTGAGGAACTTGTTCTTCCAAGCAGTCCTCAATTTCCGGGCTTCATCTAAAGCAATCCTTACTTGTTCAATTTCGTCCACATCGAACCAGTCGGGGTCATGAGGAGATAATACCATAGGTTCATGGAAAGGAAAAGGCATCTTGAGATCGAGAGCCCTTTCTCGCACCCAATGCAGATAATCCTCAGAAACAGCGTAGTTGGGGTATCCTGAAGCAGCTGTTCCTTCCCTATCAATATATTTCCATGCATAAATGATGACAGTCCTAAGATCTAGATCCTCTTCTCCTTTGAAATAGACCTTTTCCAACGAAGCCACGTCAGGCACTTGGATCATAGGGTGTCCAAACTGTCTACGGGCCAGAACGGGATTGTAACTTATACATCCTTCTCTTCCAATAAACGGTACGTTGGGGAATCCTCCGATACTAGGAATCATAGGCACGCCTCCATAGGCGGGATCATACCAAACAATGTCCGAATGGGTAAGGGCCATAAGTATCTCGGACCATCGAGGTTTTGCTACTTCATCCCAAAGGGACGGATACCAAGTCAAACGAGCGATGAACCATGAGTACAGCAAGGCGGTACAACATACAATGTGTCCTCCTCCTTCAGCATTCCTCGAGTGAATCGAAAAGTATGTATCAGCAACCAGGGTGGGTACTGGATTCTTGAGTATGAACAGCTTGATTGCATCCATATCAACAAAATTGTCAATTTTAGGGAACCAGAAAGTCCCATAGACCAACAAAGCGAAATTGGCTTCCAATATGAGGGCCTCCTTTCTTTCAGCGTGGTAACGGACTTTTTCAATCAAAAGTCAGCGGGGAACCCAAGGACTCCTTCCTTGGTGATCAGGTGTGCTTGAACATCCTCAAGGCTAAGATGAGTGGCATTTGCAATTTCTTGGTGACTAGGCGTGTCTTCCCTTCCGGTGAATAGAGGTCGAACAGTCACAGGCATCCTCAAGAGTTCTGAGTACTCTTCCAAGGTTGGCATCAACTGGTAGTCCGGAAAAGTGAAGCAGTGATACATCGGGTCATAAAATTGAACCAACGTTTCCAACAATCCTTCTTTCATCCTTAGCTCGAGGAAACGGAAAACTCCTCCATATTCTGCTGCGAAGGCAAAGCGATCCTCGACGAGTTCGGCTAGTTCTCTCAAGCTTTCGAGGTTGGGACTCTGAAAAGTGTACTTCAGGGTTTCTCTTCTGAAATCCATGATTACAACACCTACAGAACGAATTTGAGTTTCTTGAAGTGAACAATGGAAAATAATGCAATGCAAGATGATTAGGACTTCATGGGATTCCTCTTATTTATGGGCATTGCGGTAAAAGGAAACATTTTATTAAATTTGAAACGGACTACATAAATATTCTTTTAAAGAGTCCCAAATAAAAGCTAAATAAAAGCTAGTAAAGACACTAAAGAAGCTTTGAATGCTGCTGCTTGAGCTGCTCTTCTAGTTGCGCCTTCTCACGGATAAGGTTGTCCACAATTATTTTCCAAATAGTGCATTGCGGGTCGGAGAAAAATAAATCCTCCATGACCTTCCTCTTCTTGCAGGGGAGTAGCTCTTCATCCTTCAATTGTAGCTGTTTATGAAGTTCGTCCCTCTCCTTTTGAAGTTCAGCCTTCTGCTTTTGAAGTTCAGCATTCTGCTTTTGAAGTTCAGCATTCTGCTTTTGACACTCATCATTTTCTGCCACTGCCACATGGTACTTGTTCTTCCATGATTCCAACTCATGTTGAGATTTCCTTAAAGACACCTCTAACTCCTCGGCTTTAGACATAAAGACATAAGTAGGCTCTCTCCTTGGAGCTATGGGATCTTGACGGGAATAGGGCATCTTTAGTTTGGTTACCCTTTTTCTGACCCACTGGAGGTATGGTTCTAAAGACACACAGTTAGGCTTCCCTAGACTTCTCTTCCCTTTCTTGTGTACATTACGCCATGCATGTAGAATCTTTCGTCGGAGTTCCATATCATCTTTGAAGAACATACCCTCTACTTGAACACTCTTGGGAGGTTCCTTCAACGGGTATCCCAACTGTCGGTGAGCTAAAATAGGATTGTAGTTGATTCCTCCATCAAAGCTGAGCAATGGTACATTAGCGAAGTCACCACAACTATCAATGATTAATACTCCATCATACACTCGGTTGTACCAATCAATGTCGGAATGGGTCAAAGCCATAACCCTTGGAGACCAATGCTCTTTGCCAATGTTTGTAAAAGAGCTAGACTTCGGCAAGTGCGAAATAAACCACTTGTAAAGTAAAGGTACACAGCAAGTAATCATCCCTCCACCACGAAGGTTTCGGAGATGTACAGAGTGATATGCATTTCCGAACAGAGTTGGCACTGGGTTGTTCTTCATAAAGATCTTGAATGCTTTGAGATCAATGAAACCTTCAAAACTTGGGAATAGAAACAGCCCATAAACAAGCAAAGCAAAAATTGCCTCAAACGGAGCCTTATTAGAATAATCAGCATAGAATGAAGCCTTCTCGACTAGGAAACCTGTCTTTAAACCAAGAATTCCATCCTTAGTAACTAGGTTGGCTTTGACGTCAGATACCTTCAAACGGAGGGCTTTAGCAATATCTTTCTCATCAGGGTCCTTTTCCAAGAAGGGAAAAGGAGATTCTTCTAGAACAGGTAGACCAACCAAAAAAGAATACTCTTCCAATGTAGGTAGCAACTGGAAATCTGGAAAGGTGAAACAATGGTAGAGAGGATCATAGAATTGTAGCAAAGTGGCAAGAAGTCCTTCATTCACTGAGCAGCCCATCAAGGATATCAGCTTCCCATACTTGTTCTTGAATTCTTCTTGATCTTCGATGAAACCCCACAACTTCTTTAGGTCATCCAATTTGGGACTCTTAAAAGTATATTTCACAGTATGTCTTTTATTTGAAGCCATAGTGACCTACAATGTTCATAAACGAAAGTAAATCCCATGAAGTCCAATACAGAATGATGCTATATGGATGCAGCAAACACAAGTATTCACATAAGGACATAAAGATAAACAAACAAGGGGCGCCCTAGGTTTGCAACGAGCATGGAGTAAAGGTGTACCATTCCCAAAGGTTCAAGGACTAAAGGTTGTTTTGTACCTGCAGAACAAGGTTCTAAAGGGACTCAGAATCATCAGCCCATCTATCGGATATTATCAATTTCCCAATTACTCGAGGATTAATAATATTCTCAAGAGAACTTCTTTTGAGTGTAGCTTCGCGTAGCACTATTTCGGAAGTACTTCCTCATAGTCTCGCACTACGTCCTAGTAAAGGCCAAGGTTGGGTTAAGGTAACTACGGTCCTCAATATCACAGGCTCCAAAGTCGAGAGTAGTGAGTGTCTTCACGATTAATCGTTCAACAGTACTATTTCGAAAGGGCCTCAACTGAGCGGGATTCTCGATTCAACTTAGTAGGGATTCCACTCCCTATAAGCCTCCTCGACTATATCACCATCCTATCTTAATTTCTCTCAAGTTCGGGTGTAGAACTCTATCTCACCACTCAAGGATAATAACCCCAAAAGAAAAACAAGAGAAAGCATGTAAACAGTTAATCAAGTAGGCAGATATATAAAGCAGTAAACAGGAAAAAAAAAAGATAGGGAAACCACTAGAGCATTCCCCAGTGAAGTCGCCATTTCTGTCGCGGTGAAATTTGGATGCCAAACTATTGATTAGTTTGAATCTTTAATTCATTTGCAACCGAAATTTGATTTGTCCAAAGGAAGGAATAAAGATCGAAATTCCCACAATGCAATGCAAATGCAAGGTTTAGAGAGTTATAGGTTCGGGGGTTAGTTAAACTTAGGGAAGGTGCTAGCATCCTAAGTTTCTGTAGTACTCTACAGGAACCTCTTGTTTTATGTTTGTTTACTGCTAAGTGTTTATCTGCTTAAGGGATTAGAGAACCTAGTGGTTTATATCTAAGTATACTCGATAAGATGTCGCATCTTATGCCTACATATCCTTACGGGAGTGGAATCAGAGTATGTTGTAGTTCACCCTAAAGGGTTTAAGGAGCTCTTTGACTGTGGCCAAAGTTCCTACGGGTTTAGGGTAGTTGTTTTGATTGGGTTTAGGAGAAGAGACGAGTCTTCATTTTAAGGGAGATATAACCACCACAAATGTAAAGAAAAGGGTTGTAGGAAATGGTCTTTGCATCGTCTTAAGAAAAGGTCTTACATACTCGGATGATCGCCAAGTGTGCCTTTATCGCTCTTAAGGCAAAGTCCCTACATGTTTGATTGTATTGTTGTGGAGGTGGAGATTATATCTCACTTAAGATGATTAACATCTATTCTCTATTGTGTATATAAAAGTTGTATTGTGTTGTTTGTGTTTGTCTAAGTTGTAAAGATAAGGACAAGATCCTTCCTATGGGGTAGGATCTATCCTAAGTGATCAACTTGAATGGGATCAAGGATCGAGGGGAATATGATGCATATGATGTGCAACTACACACAAGTGTTGACTTATGTGTAGGTTTTTCCTTTGGACGGAATGCAATGCATAAGTATAAAGGATGATGTAAAATGACTGTGAAGTAAATTGCGGAAAGATAAACCATACACATACGCATGAAAGCGCTAGGTGAGTGTGTGCATGGTGAATAAGATAAAGCAGATAAAGATAACTAGAAAATACGCATGAAAGCGCTAAGTGTAAGTGCATGTGTCATGAAGTGTGAATGTGATCGATTTGTATGATGTTGATTGGTTCTAATCGGATTGATTTTAAAATTGGATGTTGGATAGTTTTTAGACGAGGTTGAATTGATTTTAAAAGATGTTAACTTAATTTTATTGGCAAGAGGTTAAAAAAGATTATGGTAAAGTTATTATAATTTATTTCGAAGTTGTATTTGATTTTTTTTAATAAAAGTTAATCTATTATTTTTATTTATTTATTTGTAAAAAGTTGTATAAATTACTTGAGTTTGTAAGAAAATGTATTCTTTTGATGAATTTGATTTTATATAAAAAAGGTTAAATTCATTATGTTAATTTTAAAATGAAAAAAAACCTTATTATTAAATATTTAGCCATTAAATTGAATTATGTTATTTTAAAAAGAAAAGAAAATGTAATTGGATAAGTTATTAAATAAATTGGTGTGTATAAAAAGGTTGATAAATTGTAGTAATTATTATTTTAATTTAAAACTGATTATGATAGGTATTTAGTTAATTAAAAAAACTAAGATAGGATTTAATCAAATAGGTGAAAAAATAGATAAAAGTTAACTAAATTATATAAAAAAAAGTTCTTTGGTAATAAGAATTTAAAAGTTATTAATTAGAAAAAAAGAAAAATTAAAAGAGTTTACTAAATTATTTGATTAAGTTAAAAAAAGTGATTTACGGACGATTATGATTTAAGTGTGTGTTTAGTGTAGTGTTGTGTGTGATACGTGTGCATATTATAACACTTAAGCAAGATTACAGAAAAACAGAACAAAATGGATAAGGAACCCTAAAATCCCTTCTCATCATCGACGGCGTCCCCCCCCCCCCCCCCCCCGGTCTCTCCTTCTCCGTTTCTCCTTACTTCAACCCATCATCGCGGTTTTCCGCCTTCTTTCTTTTCGTCTCCTCTTATTTTCCGATTCGCTGCACAAATTAAACAACAAGAAAGAGTTAAGGGGTTAGCTGAGAACAACCTTTTACAGCGACTTCGCGGCTAGTGATTCGCAACGGAGAGTGATTCGCGGCGTGATGGTTGGATGAGCAACGAAGAGCGATTCGTCGCTAGTGATGGTGACAACGACTTCGCCGGTGGTGGATTCGCGGTGGTTGTGGATTACGGTTTCGGTTCCGCGGCGGAAGAAAAGATAAGCTCCTCTTGCTCCTTTTGATTTACGAAGTGGGGTTTTGAATTTGGGACTATTGGGGATGTGCTTTGTGAACGAGTTATTGTGTCGATTGTACGTATTTTTCTGGGTTTGATTTGGGGATTTTCATGTTGAACTGTTTATGGATTTCTTCCTCTGAATTTTCGTTTTTTCTTTCCTCTTCTTATTCTTCTCCTTATATAGGCTTTTGAAATACAACGCCTCTTGAATGTGGTTTTGATTACCGATTGATTGTTGATTGATTGTTTCCAATTTGGGGCTGAATCAAATGAAAACTTTCCTGTTTTGGTGATATTGTGTTAATGTCTGTTGATAATAAAATCTTCTCCTATATGATTTGTCAATCTCGTTTAAAAACTTTGATTGTCTAGGTTCATCAATTTGAAGATTTGCTAGTTGTCTTAGATGGATCTTTTAGGTATATTCCCTCGGGGATTACTAACTCATGTTTGGTATCTTTGGCAGGTGCGGATAATGAACGAATTGGGATGGAGAGCGGATTAGAGGCCCAGGAGGAACGTTCGTGTTTGATAAGAGGGACCTCCGTGAAAGAGGAGATTGGTGGTGAAGGGTAGCAGTTGCGGCTGGTGCTTGCTGAAATATACTAAGGTGAAAACACTAATGTAATATGCTGAGGCTGCTCGTGAATAATATTGTTGCTTGCTTATGAAGGCTTGTCCGCCATGTTACTGAGGTTGTTGAGGGTATGGTAAAGACTTGGCTTGAGTTTTCCTTCTTCAAGTTTAACATGAATACCGTTGGATGCTGCTCTAATTGACTAGTAACCTTCTCTTCTTTGTTTAGCAGGTTTGGCTTATATTCACTATCAATATCCTTAATGTTAGAGTTTCTTCCATTTGTAAGTATGGCAACTCGGTTCTAAGCGTGATCAAAAAAAATCCTCTTGAGCGGAGCTGAGACCTTCTTGCAATAGTTGTGAATTGAGGCACCACACGTAACAGAGGTGTATTCAAATTCCTTCCCACGTAGCTCGTTTGAATGCCGGTAGTCCCAACTTCAAAGTTGCCCTGAAGGTGGGGTAAAGTCTGTATCAAATATTGCGGTAGTTTCAATTTCGGTAATTAGCTATCGCTCTTCTGTGTGTTGCTTGCAGTCTAGAAGCCTCGCGAGTTGGGCTTGTTTGCGAGTGTTTCGTTGTTTTTATCATGACTTGAAGCTTGTCACATGATTTTCTCTATCGTTTTCAGGTTGGTGTTTCAATTTCAGCATGTGATTCAAAGAAGGAGCTTCCGGTTGTATTTCCAGGAAAGTTGGCGAAGTATGACGAGCCAATGAGCTTGGTGAGGAAAGAATAACCTTTGTTCAGAAAGTCTGTCAAGGAATATTGGCCTCATTTTTAGTCTGTGGACTTGCATTGATGTATTGAAGGTTCAAAAGGAGCTAGGTATGATCAATGCTTTGGTCTGAGGTTTTAGGTGTTTGGTAACATGAGCTCTTGGCTGGCTGAACTTCATGATTGGCTATTCTCTTTTTCTTGATTATTGACACTTGCCTTGGAAATGCAGGATTGTCGGGCATCCACGTGAATGGAATGTGCGGCTCTGATATTCGGATGAACACATATGACATGAACCAAAAGGAGAAGGTTGAATCAATGAGTGCGAATACGGTTCCCTGTCATGCTCAAAGGGCTGGCTGATAAGTGAAGTTGGAAACCGTTGCGTTACGATGTCATTTCGAAGAAATCCGCCTAGGTTTGTGCATTGCAGAATTTCTACTTTTCCATTTTTCAAAACACGTCGAGCTAGTTGGTCTTTGAATGATATCATATTTTGACTTGTTATTTATCAAATAGTTTTGACAAAGGTTGCACTATTATTAACTTTGAACTGATTATGTTGACAGGTACGTCTAGAATGTTTTGATCGCTTACGTCCGTGTTGGGCATAAATATCACATTACTAATCAGCAATGTCTGGTTTATGACAAGTTTACAAGACGGTTGATGCAGCTGGAAGATGTCCTGCCTGCTGCGCTTAAAACATGAATCAAAAGACGTCGAAAGGTGCGACTCCTCACGGTAAAGCTGCTAGCTTCTTCTTGTTATGCTTTGTCAGTGGTTGTCTAATAGGTTGTAATCTTTTTTGCCTCTTTGTTCGGTAGCAAGTATCATATTGAGTTGACAGCCTTTTCCAATTTACAAGTGAACTTAGGAGAGGCACAGGAAACCTCGTTGTTTTCGAAGGCGCGCATCTCTTCATAGACTAGTAAGTGGCATTTACTTCTGGTACGGTGTGGAGGATCTGCAACAAAGACTGGGGTCTGCAGTAGGCGGGAGGAGGATAATTTCAAAATCGAGCTTAGAGCGATGATTGTCCCTTGTTACTTAATTTTTGTTGTGATTTCTCTGACATTGTGGACTCAATTCTTCTCTATTTTTGTAGGAGAGTGATCGCGAGCACGTCCAGTTGTTATGGGAAACAGAGATTGCTGTCAAGTAGTTGGAGAGAAGACTACTGAGGTAAATAATTTTGGCTGTAGAAATTGTTGTTGTTGCGGTGGGCACGTTTGATGATGTTGTTTTCATTGTGCAGGTTATAGGCTGGTAAACTCCAAGGGTGCTCCTGTGCCGCATTAGTAGAGGTTTAATAATGTCATCGGCGGAGGTCGTAACGAATTTAGGAGGGAGCTAAAGTCCACTTGCATCATGGCTTTCATAAAGTTATTTGTAGCCTAGAACAACTAAACTTTGTATTTGTATCAGATTCATTTCTCACCATTTGTAAATGCAGTAGTTATATGTGGTTGTTAAGCATTCACATGTCTGTTGTATTAAATCCATGCTAGGTACAAAATTTTAGGTGGTATCACATGGCTTGCTTTGAATTTTGGCATAGGATTGTAACAAATTATTGTAACAAATTTGGCTTTGAATTCTGCAGTGAAGTTCCGACTTAGACTTATGTTACAGATGTATGAACATATTTTGAGTCTTGTTCCGTCATTTAAAAGCTATTGGGATGGGTTTGAATTTAAAAATTTGGTCTGTAGCAATTTAGTATGAATCTCCGTTTTTGTATGTGTCCTTGACCCAAGAATCATAATTATCTTGCTAGCATTCAAAATTGTAATTTTGTAAGTAATCCTTTGAGAATGTTCTTGTACAGACTATGGTTTTAAGTCACTAAACTCCAAATTGTGCTCAACTTTAATTGTTATCTTGAAACATACTAATCGGTGATGGTGGTGCATTCCATTCTTGCAAGCTTTGAATCATCCGGAGTCTTTGATCGAAATAATAACATGTTTCTCCAAAACCAATAACCGTTTAAGAACGAGAGAAAGGATGCTTATGGCTTTCAAACTATACATGTCACAACCCCCTTCATAATTGTATTCTCAAAAATAAATTGAATGTATAATGATGAGCTTACATTGAATAGATTATCCATGGTGACACGACAACTTATGAAAGTATGGCCTTTTGAAAACATCACTCGGTTGGAACGTGTGCCAATATTTAACTTGGACCTTGTTGCCAAAGGTGACTATATAGGCTTGAGTTCGGAGCATGAATCTTTCAATGAGGTCCTTGATTGTGAGGTTACTTTGATAACATGAATATCCGAGCTTGTAACAAGTCCTTCCATAAATTTAAAATGACTTAAGAATGCGAACTTCCGCTTCACATCTTCTTGAGTCCACAACCTTTAAAATTTACGCACCTGCACACATTTGTTAGTTGCACATAAAAGTGGAAGGTAAAACGAAAGAAAACACAAAAAGAGGTGGAATCTTACGGTCAAAAATTAGGGTGCAACAGAATGCATCATGTGTATTATATGGCTTTCTAAATCAAGTCATTTTGTTCAAGTATACTTGAAACCAGGATGCCCCATACCACCTACATCACCGAAATGGATGAATCATTCAATCGTAAATGTCGAGATGTGGTCAGATCGTTTTATGGAATTGATGCTTGAATTTGAGAGATTGAATAACATTCAGAAAGAAATAAATGCACAAAAGTCCAAGGGGGTGACACCTATAGATTTAGCCGACAACACATGTTTTGATGCGTTTTAATTTCTTGTATGATCGAACAACTAATTGTATTTTTTTAAAGTGCAATGTAATAGTCATTTTTTATTCATATTTGCTGTTTAAGAACCTTTACTTTGTATATTCACTCTTATGTATTGTCTGCCAATTTGTTCTGGTTTCAAAATGTAGCAGGAAAACTTCCGGAATTGTATCTCCAGGAGGTTCTAAAATTATGTTGTTTCAAGGAAAGTTCCAGAGATGTATCTCTGGAACAAGTAAAATGACGTTGTTCTATATATATCTCCGGAATAATAATGACAGACAATGGATCGTTTATAATCACCTAGGTCGTCTATAAATGAGAGGATTTTTGTGCTATCTTTCACATAAACTAAAAATATCTCAATTGTGTGAAATCAAGATCTGTTGGTATGTCGCAGATGTCTCCTACTCCGATGGCAAAACACACGGGAAGACGTTCAAACTCACGGATCTCACCCCACTCGATGATATCCTAAATGAAATCCATTATCTCCTACCTTACGTAGACAAACGAATGGTTGTGAAGCTCGAGTACCATTCGCCTTAAGTCAACAGCGAAGGGAACATCATGTTCAACAAATTTGCGCTCAAGAATCGAGAGGATGTTATCAAAATGTGGCAAACATAATTCGGTTTTGAAGATAAAGTTCTGTTCGAGTTGGAAGCGACGGTACGAAGAACGGTCTATGACATCTTGATGATGTGCAAGCATCCACCGGGTAATTGAAATGTAGTATATATAGTTTCTGTTGAAATCATCATGGTAATGCCGATTTTATTTTATGAATGTCGATTTTATGGTTGCAATCTTCATTCTTGTGTATGTTGTCTCTAGTCTTTTCCAAAAATATGTATACGAAAATATTTTGGAGATGCATCTCCGGAATTAATTAAAATCAAGTTAAAAATATGCGTCTAGAGATATATCTCTGAAATCTGAAGATATTTTCGAAAGCACGCATGTGCCTAATAACCCCAAGGTTGCCATAAGAAATTGTCTTATTTAATAATATCAATTTTCAGTTTTCTAGGTCATATATGGATAATTTATTTCCCCTTCTTCATATTGTTTCTTTTTCCTTCTTCGTATTTAATCAAAATTAATGGAACTCAATTTTCATCAATTTTCATATTTAGTTTAATTATCTATGTTGCATCGCTGCGAAAAAAGGGGAAGCCGGCAAACTAGACAGAAGAGTCACCACCGAATGTTATTTATCCCAAAGAGAGGGAAAGGAAACGATCAAAGAAAACCTGACGAAAAGGGAAAAGACAAGGTCATCGCAACCAAATCTTGGGTTCGGGAGTCGGTTACGCAAGGGGAATGTATGAGCACCCCTCACGTTCTTGTACTCAACGGGATCCATGATTGTTGTCTAATCTATGGGTGAAAACTATCTAAAGGCTATTGCTAAACGGGATGAACGGAAAGAACAAACACGATAGGACATTGTTGCCCTATGCCTACATATTTCCTCGTGCAATGCGAAAGTCAGAGTCAACGTAGTTTGGGAACTACGGGGGGAGGTTGCTCGCCAAGACATCTCCATCTTGTGCCTACGTATCCTCATCTGGTATGAGAAATCAGAGCAAACGTAGTTCGGGAAAACTATGGGTCAAAGGTGTTTTTGTGAGTGATGTTAAATCTCCATTCCAGCAATTAGGGACGATGCCTGTTTGCGGTCGAACAAAAAAAACGTACTCTTGGGTAAAGGGATGGGAGACTAAAGAAGAGTTCTCGCCAAGACATCGCCGTCTTGTGCCTACGTATTCTCAACGGGTATGAGAAATTAGAGCAAACGTAGTTCGGGAAACTACGGTTAACGGGTCTTGATCGCACGAGTGCGAGAAAAATGGGGTCTCGATTGCACGGATGCGAGAGAAAAGGGACCTAGCCCTAGAACACCTAAACGGGAGGAAATTAGATCGGTTCAGGACGCACTATGCTAAATCCTAAGACGTAGGAGCGAATGTGTCACATATCGCCGAAAGGACATACGCTAAACACTCTAGATAATGTGAGAAGAGGCTCCCCACTCATCATTTCTTATGTATCTAACGCTTAGAACTCACGACACTCATTGCGATTGCGGATTAGAATACGGTTCAAAAGGGTAAGTGAATAGAATCGGGATCAATATGACGCTAAACCGTCGTAGCTCAACTTATGAGGGAAGTCGAACTATAGTAGGTCGCGTGATTGATATCCGTGCTATGGACAAGATGGAGAAATGATATTGAGGATCATTTTCCAATTGAATCGTGTCGCACGAACCAAAAACAGTGGGATCTCGTTTTAATCGCATACATGATGTCGATTAATCGAAGGTAGCCTATCGTGATCCAAAAGTAAAGAAAATGACCCAAATGGTCATTTTCCAAGATTTGAAATCGGGAAGGTTATCAACTCCGATAAGTTGACGCTTACGAATACAAGACTTCATCGATCGAGGTAAGTCAAAATGAAACTGAAAAGAAGAAGAAATGAGGAGAGAAAGGAGGTGGTCTCAGATCCAACATTATTCATCAATATTTTGACTGGTAACAGTTTACGGAAGTCTCGTCATAGACCAAAAAGAGGAGATATAAAAATAAATCCTAAAACAAAAATGAAAATGCAAAAATTTAACTTCTAAAAGAAAATATTAAAGAACTTCTAGAAGAAAACTAAAACTTAAAAAGATAAATATATATAAAAACTCTAAATTGTTTATAAAAAATATTTACAAACTATATTAGAAAAACTCTAAAATTATATATAAAAATAACTAAAACAATTTTAAAAAGTATTTACAAACTAAATAAATTAATTTAAAAAAAAGGAGGGGGTATCGAAGAAATAGAGGGGTGTGGTCCGCATGGTTTTACGGGCTTGCAAGCCCAAGTCAACAACATAATAAGTAAAAAAAAAAAAATGAATCCCTTCTTCTTATCATTTCTTTCGCCTCTGTTCATCATCAATCTGGAAAGCTTGTGTTTCCTCTTCTTCTACCCCAAAACCGTGTTCATCATTCTGAACAATTAACAGTATCATCTTTGCTTTATGAAGAATGAGAATAGGCAGGAACCTCATTTCCAGTGGCGATTTGTTGAGAGAAGAATCTCGGGTTGTTAATAACATTGGGAAAATGTGAAATCTAAGAAGAACCTAAGGAAGAAGAAATAGTTGATTGTGTGGAGTTTTATGGAAAGGGTTTGTGGTTGTTCGACGAGACAGGTTTGCCGGCGATTTGCAAATGAGTTTCTGAAGGTGAACAGGGAAAGACGCGCAGATAGTTTAGAAGGTAAGGAATGAGGATTTGTCGGAGAGTTGTGGAGGGTTTGAAGGTGAGAATGGGTTGTGGGTTTTCCGTTTCGGGTTTTGATGGTTGTTTTTCAGGTTGAGAAGAGGTGTTAGCTGGGCTTTGTTGAGTAGGTGAAGGAGTTGTTGCGGTTTGGAATTTGAGAATGGATTCGCGGCGTCAGAAGGTTTCGGAAATGGAGATGGGTTGAGGGAAGAAGGTTAATGGTGGAGGAGATTGATTGATGATGATGATGATGAATGGTAGTGAGGGTGCTGCGTTTGGGTTGCTGAGGAAGTTGATGAATAGGACTTTTCGGCTGCTAGAGTTTCCGTCTCAAGGTTGGGGACAGTGAACAGTAGGCTATATACTAGAAAGGAGACACGTGGTTGCCAGCTGTTGATGTTTCCAATTTGATTTTCATTAAAATTGATGTTAATGTTAACTCTGATATTCTGCACTAATTCTAATGTTTAACTAAAAATCTAAACTAATCTTAATCTAACTAAATTATAATTAAACTAATTAAAACTAATCTAAATTAATCCTAATAATTTCTAACTCCTAATTAATTCTAACAAACTAAATGATTATAATCCTAATTAATACTAATCCAACTTAGACTAATTAATTAATCTAATTAATAAATCTAATTCTAGTAAAAACTAATATTCTAAGACTAATATAAAATTAAATTTTAAACAAATCCTAAAAAGCTAAATTCCAAGACTATTTCTAAATAAATATTTCCTAATAATAATAACTCTATTCTAAAAATTCTAATAAAAAACTAGATTCTAATTTCTACAAAACTAAAAAAACTAATTCTAAAGATCTATTAAAAAACTATTTCAAATAATTCTAAAACTACTTCAAAAATATTTTTAAGAATTTATCATATTTAAAATTCTAAACTATAAAATTCTAATCTCTAAAAACAAATTCTATTTCTAAATTAATATAATCTATTAAAACTTAAATTCTAAATTATAAAACTATAACAAGAAAATAAAGCAAAAATAGGGATAAAATCACAAAAATGCAGCAAAATAAAAACGGAAAAAGGGCGAGCACCGAAATGCAACAAGATTATCATCACTGACTGAACCATCAGGAAGAGAACAACTTCCGCTCGATTTCGACATGAAACTCATCACTTGAACTGGTTTGAATCGTTTAAAACGCGAGCAAAGCGGCTGTATATCCGATAATCCACTCCGACTGATAATATGACCAATATGCGAGAAATTATCGACCTAAATGATATGCAGATGAAATGCAAAGCAAAAGCCAGTCGAAGGTGGGAAAATTTTGGGGTGCAACAGCTGCCCCTATTCAAACAACTTGGACCTAAAGGGATGAAGAGCAACTGCTTTCAGACATTCAAGGTAGAAGGTGTTTGAATACAAAAGAACCCAAAAATTTACCAAACGCGGGATAGTAAACTGTAGAGTTGTCCACCAAAGTGGAAATAGAATCACTGGAGAAATTGTATCTGATTGTCGTAGGGAAATGAGCTAAACCATCATGAATTAAAAAAGCAACGACACGCAGTCGGAAGAAACATCTGCTAATACGCAGGCAACGATATTAAGTCGGCTTGACACTCAGTCGGTAAAAATATCTGCTAATATGCAGGCAACGACATTTAGTTGGCTCGATACTCAGTCGGTAAAAACATCTGCTAATATGCAAACATCTGTTAAACAAACCAGGAAACAAGCCCAAAGGCCGGCTCAACACGAAGTTGAGAACTTCTGCTAATCCAAGAAGGCATCCGTTAATTAAAACAGGCAGCGAACCCAATGGCCGACTCAACCCGAAGTTGAGAACATCTGCTAATCCAAGCAGGCATCCGTTAATTAAAACAGGCAGCGAACCCGAAGGCCGGCTCAACACGAAGTTGAGAAAATCTGCTAATCCAAGCAGACATCCGTTAATTAAAATAGGAAGCGAACCCGAAGGCCAACTCAACACGAAGTTGAGAACATCTGCTAATTCAAGCAGGCATCCGTTAATTAAAACAGGCAGTGAACCCGAAGGCCGACTCAACACGAAGTTGAAAACATCTGCTAATCCAAGCAGATATTCGTTAATTAAAACAGGCAGCGAACCTGAAGGCCGGCTCAACACGAAGTTGAGAAAATCTGCTAATCTAAGCAGGCATCCGTTAACTAAAACAGGCATCGAACCCGAAGGCCGGCTCAATACAAAGTTGAGAAGAGAATCCATCGATTCACAATCTGAAAGAAGAAAACTATTGGGGAAGAACAAACTTGAATAAGTAAACTCTGTTGGGGAGAATGTGACAAGATGAAAACATCTACCAAGGATTCTGCCCGGGTCTGGATACCACACAGGCTCATAAAATATACCGCTATCAGTTAGAGATACATATGAAAACAAGAGGTAACAACTTGTCTTATGCTTCGGATGCATATGTTTGAAAATGGTGTAATGCTCCATACGAAATAGATATGCTACGCGTTTGGGAGGATGCTATGCACAATGCAAATGCAAAGGAACCACTCCAGCAAAATAAATGCTGAAGAGACGAAGCCAACTCCACTGAGGATGAATGGGTGCCAAGTACGATTGGACTTTTGCTGGGAAAACAAGCCCTTGATGGCCTATTGGAAAAGAACTCTCTTGGGTAAACTACCCCGCTAAGAACAAAATCCAATCCGATGGGGATCAAATCAACTCTGTTGAGGAAAATGCCCTGAACGGCCTTCCAGAATACAACGTTTCTAGGGAACAAAACCACTGTTGGGGAATGACTCCACTCTGCCGGGGATTCGACTTTACTGGAGATTAAATCTGATCTGCTAGGGATCAAAAGTAAGATATGCTGGGAAGATTATCCCAAAGTCTCATTCTGGTGGGAATACCAATAACCACTGGATTCTGCTGAGGATAACAACTTCACTAGGAAATACCCATCGAGGAAATTAGCGTCAACCTCTGCTCGGGGATATGAGAACAAGACTCATCAACATCGACCTCTACTTAGGGATTGAGTCAATGACATAGGCTCTGTGGGGAATTGCACTGAACTTGTCTCACTGCTGGGGGAATAATCCCAAATACCTGCTGGAGATAAATG
Organism: Lathyrus sativus; assembly: GCA_963859935.3. Taxonomy (NCBI): domain Eukaryota; kingdom Viridiplantae; phylum Streptophyta; class Magnoliopsida; order Fabales; family Fabaceae; genus Lathyrus; species Lathyrus sativus. The sequence goes on from OZ012735.1 coordinate 928,597,885, forward strand.
CACACCATTGTCGGGGAAACTCAATCTCAACCTACTGGGGATAAGTGCAATCTCAACCTGGTAGGAATAAGTGCAATCTCAACCTACTGGGGAGATACTTCTGAATTAACATCATCACCCTGTGAGGATACAGAATCTCTACTACTGATCAATCGAGCCTCATGTCGCGGAATGTGATAGCATGTGAGCCACTGGGAATATTTGGGCTTCTAGTTTAGGGATGAGACTAGGTTTATGGTGATTGGGATTTTTATGGTTACCAACAAAAGTGGATTTTAAAGGGGAATTACCAGACGAGAATTGGTATTCAAATGGTAGACTACCAGACGAGAACTGGTGGAAAAAGGTTAAGTTGTCAAATGAGAACTCACCTTTATGGTTTGGTATCTGATGAGAACTGATTTTGTGGTTTGCCAGACGAGAACTGGACTTTGAAATGGTGTTTTCCAGACGAGAACTGGTTAAACAACGGGCTAAAGAATGGATGACCAGACGGGGATTGGTTTAAAGGTTTGACATGTACCAAACGGGAACTGGTGTTTACTGAAGGGTTGACCAGACGAGAACTGGTTTGAAGGTTTTCCAGATGAGAACTGGGCTTTGGAAGTGTCTTTAGGTTATAAGGTTCTGACAGGTAACAGGTTTAGGTTGTTTGATGAGGTGATGGCATGATTCTCTGACACTCCACTCTTGCTGAGGAGAATGAACTCGCTTGCCCCAGTGTAGTTCAACTTGCCCTTTTCTGATCTTTAGGAAAGTTCACCTTGAGAAGAAAGTAGCTTGCCATGAGACGACCTCGAGATGGCTTGCCCCAGAATCTGTACCATGAAGGGATCTTGACTGAACAACTCTCAGAATGGTTGGCTTCAATGTACTCTTGAAGTAACTTGCCCCTGAATGAGCGTTGAAGCGACTTAACTCATCTTGACCGAATACTAGAAGGATTTGCCCTCAACTCAAAGAAACTCTAGGTGATCTACCCCTGATTGGTAGAGTCTCGAGGCTACTCACTTCTGATCAACCGCTTCTTGAATGATTTTCCCCATAACCAACCGATGCTTAGGGGTTTGTCTCAGAATGACTGATTCCAAACTCTTTACATGTCAATGCCCCATATCCAGACTGCTAAATGATCTAGTCCTGTTTGATTGCTCCCTGTTAGAATTTCCTCCATGTCAACTACTGGCCTGTAATTAAAATTATTTATTCACGAATGGTAATTTTAATGCGATGCACATGCAGATTTTGAAAGGAATGTCATTTATTAAGTGTCGTGATAGTGAGACAAATGGACCATTTAGTCCAAGCGTTGTGCTAACTTAATTGGTGTGAAAGACATAGCAAAGATAAAGACACCAATGCTGATGAGTAGCAAATATGTGAGGAGTCAGTTTACGCAACCTTGCGATAGTATGCCTTCAGAATAAACCCTGCCTCAATTGGGTCTTTTAAGGGTTGAGTTGTGGCTTGGTTCACGGTTATTGAAACAAAGGATATTAGGCTCAAAGTATGATTTGTACCCACCCCTTCTCTGTGATGATCTCCAATCCTACGTTCAATTAACTTGGCACAAGCGGTCACCTCTTTAAAAGGTTTTTCGAATGGTAAGAGTGATGGTTAAGGAACCCACAAGGTTTTCAGAGTGACAGTTACCCCTTTTGTCTTCTGTGTCTATAGTCACACGACCTTATTCTTGTTTGAGGATTTTTCTTCTAAAATCCTTTATTTTTGTTCTTTTTGTTCCCTAATTTTTGCCTGGACTAATTTTTATTTCTGAAGTCCAGCGGGATGCCCCAATTTTTTTTGCCTAAGTGTTTGCTTTCCAGCTTTTTGACTTAGCGAGCTTTCTTTCTCTTTTTTTTTAAACAAGTCGTGTGACACTGGTTGTCTTGATTTCTCCGAAAGGGTTGTGACTATCTCACTCCAGATTGATGAGGTTTAGCCATTGTGTTTGATGAGGGATGACCTCTTGAGAGGGATAAGATGTGATTGGTCCTCTAATGGGGACGCTCCTCTTATAAAATTTGAACGCTCGGTCAAATTAACTGACGACTACTCTGCCCCAAGTTAAGATGTGAGGGTTTGAAAGTCTGAAAGAAAATTCTACTTATAGGCTCAAAGTGGTTAACTAGGGACTAACTTCTTATCTCTCCTGTGTTTAGGGGATTCGAAACAATGTCAGTACGTCATCAGTAGGATTTTATCCGAAAGCATACGATCAGCAATTATGAGTTTTCAGTTTTCGTCACTGTTGCACCCCAAAATTTGACCAACATTTATTTACCAAGCTTGTGTTCATTTTATTGATCCTATGCATCTCATTGATATGTGGGCAGTAGATCAAGAGGTATGATTACCCAGCAAGAGTTATATGAGACTTTGAAGAAAGCCAACAAAGTTATTCAAGTGTTCAAGGGTTGATACCTTTGTCAGAGAACTCAAGAGATCCTCAGAGAGATTGGTTGAAACCAAGGTTGTGTGTCTCATAACTTGAGGGTTGTGGGAGCTCCTCAGATGATTCTGAGACTATGAGGATGGACTTGAAGCTTTGAGAAAGCTTATGAGATGTCTTGAAAGCCATCATGAAGCCTAGAGAGGTCACTGTACAAGAATTCAGAAGATTCAGCCATGAGTGGTGGAATTAGGGTTTGACTGGGTCAACCCTAGGTCAACTGAGGATTTGGAGAGGGTTGAGACCTAATCCAAGAGCCATGTGAGCATGGAATGATGTATTGAGATGCTATAAGGATGATTCCTAGACCAACTCATCATGATTGAGGAGTTTGAGAGGTTTTAAGCTAGGGTTTCTAGGGCTTGACAGTGTAAAATCCCCTAGTTTGATCCCTATCTTCAAGGCAGTTTAGCTCAAGATGTGATTGTCCTCTCATCTTCCCCACAACATGAATGTTGTAGAGCTTGTTATTATCTTTAATTTTAGTACTAGAAGTCCTTGATAGGATTTGTATAGCTCAAGTTATGGCTTTGACAAATTACAGGTCATCTAAGGTATGTGAATCTGGGTCCTTGAAAGTCACCCAACTTGCATCCAACTTTTGCCCTAGTAGGATGATTCCTATGGACTCTTGGTCAACATGAATGTTGTAGAGAATCTTTAGCTTTCTATAGAGTACTATAAGTCCTTGATAGGATTTGTAGAACTCAACTTATGACTTTGACAAGTCAAGGGCATTTTGGTCATTTGGAGGTTATAGGTCATTTCAAGCATAAGGCCATATCTCCTACTTCCAAGCTTCAAATGGAAAAATCTTCAACATAAAACTTGCTTAGAATGATGTTTTAAAGCTAGTAGGGAGGTCATGAGATGTTGAAAAGGCTTGTATCAAAAAGTGATAAAAATGGCCTAAAATGGAGGCATAAGTTAATTAAGGTGAAATTGAAAATTGGAAATCACAAGCTATGAATCCAAACCATGTCATATAATAGGTCATTTTGACTCCAAATGACATTCTAAGAACAATGGTTCAGCCACAATTTTGATTTGAGGCTTAGATTATAGGGCTGCTTTGGAAATGGCTTACTTGCATATTAAGGTACCAAAGCAAAACTCAAAAGAACTCAATGTACAAGTTGGTTATGCATTGTAACTCATCATAAATCTCATATGGGGAGAATTTCAAGTCAGTTACAAAGGTTACAAGAAGCTTGGCATGAGATAGCACATAAGGAGAATTGAAATCAAAATGTCATGACATGAAAAGTTCAAATACTTATTGGATGATCCTAGATGGTTCTAGATGATTCTAAACCACTCTATATAACATGTATGACTTGCTCAGATGCAAGGTTGGTGAGAATTGGTGCAGAGAAGAGAGAGTGAGATCAAGAATCTTCCATTGCAAGTCAAGTTTCATTTCTTCATTCTTCTTCATTTCCATTCATTCTTTCCACACAAACACATTCCATACATCATAGTGAAGCTGTGCAAATTGAATTGAGATCAAATCCATGGTGAATTGAAGAGTTGGTGATTCAAATTTCAAAGTAGCAAGTCAAAATCGAATTATGAGATTGAGGCTTCCTCCATCAAAATTGTTGCAAACAGTAGCAAGATTGACATCTAGGGAAACTTTCTGAAGAGTTTCAAGGTCTGAATTGGTGGATTTCATCATCTGTTCATCAAAGGTTTGCAAATTCTTCCCTACACCATGTTTTAGGCATAATTAGGTTGATTTGTTAGTGTAGAAATGTTAGAGACCAATAGGTGATGGATTTTGGAAAGTTAGAAAGCAATTGGTGAAGATTGGATAGTGGACACCATTTCTGTTTGGCCTTGTATCTTGTTGAATCTTGAGAGATAAGCCTAGTTTAATAGCAAGAAATGTTCAGGGAAGCATGAGGATGAGTTTAGGACCATTAATTTTGAGAATTGTTGAGATTGGTTCTTGATCAATTATTTGAAGTTGCCATCGGGTTCTAGGTTTGAGAGGGTTTCAATAAATTCTGATGCCATGGCTAGATTCCTGATGAAATTTGGAGCGATCTAGGGTTTTTAATTGTTGCATTTGGTGAGGAATTGATGGAATTCGTATGTGAGGAAGGTGAAGCTCAGGGCTCTGTATTTCCATGGAGGTTCCTTAGAACCCTAGCTGGAGGAAGAAGATGAGTCCCACGCCATTAGATCAAGCAAGACCCTTTGACTATTTCTGAATCCAACGGCCCGTGTTTAATTTCGTTGGAGAGGTAAATTCTGAGAAGCGAAACGCACCGTTTCATTAAACGGTGGCTTCCTGGGCTTAGTGACCTTTTGATGTCCACACCCCCAATCCTGGCCCATTGCAAAAATGAACTGTATTTAGTTTCTATTCGCACCGTGGTTTTTTCCTTTTTCTTTTATTTTGTTAATTGATTTTCTGAGTGGATATTGGGCCTAGCGTACTTGCTTTTTGAACCCCCCCAGTCTGGGCCCATGTGATGATTTGAACTGCATATGTTTACTAGCTGCACCCCATCTCATATTTGCATTTTATTTTTCTTCCATTTTATTTCAAACTTTGGAAAATCATATTAATTTGAAAATTAATGATTTTTTAATGGGAATTTTTGCTCCCATTTCATATTTTTGTCAAGAAAAATATTAAATAAAAATATTTTCCTTTCATTCATTTTTAGTATTTTTTGTATATTTTCTACTTTTATTGCATTTTATTTCTTTTATGTTGGTCCATGAATTTGTAGAATTTTGTTTAGGTAGTTCCCTTAACATTTTTAGGCCATTCTTTTTAGGATAGTTAGATATGAGCTTTAGCTTCCCCCTGGATTTATTCCATAATTTTGTGAAGAATTTTAGAGTAGTTTTGATTAGATGACATTAGGTTGTGTAGAATTAGGTCAAACTTCAACATAGGTCCACAATAACCTTAGATTTTTGGGTTTTTAGGACAAAGTAGACTATGGGACATATAGGGCATTAAGGGTAGGTATGTAGGATCCCTTAGAAAATATATTAGGATTTAATATAGTGGTATACTATTTTTAGATGATTTTTGTAGTTGATGATTGTTTGTGTTGCCCTTGTGGGCTTGTATTTTTGTTTGCTTTGCTTTGTGGGCTTGGAGAGCTTGGTATTGTTCTAAGGAGCATTGAGGAGCATAATAGAAGATTTGAAGATGCATTTAGGAGCTTGAGAGCTTGATCTTATTTCTTTTTTGTTGTTTTAGGGTTAGGGATTAGGAAAAGTTTAGACTTAGATAACTTCTTTCTTAAACATGGATGGTATCTGTCACCTCCATTCCTCCCTATGATTCAAAGTCCTTCTATGGTATACACCTCTCTCCTTTGGAGGGATAAGTGATTGTACCTAGGAAGTAGAACTTTTGAGGGAACCATTCCTTTGATGTTGAACCCTTATAGGTCACCTTTGGTGGTCAGTAAGCAGTTCAATATCCCCCAGCTTATCCAGTAAGTGATTTCCTCTGGTTTGATTATCTTGAGAGATATTGAGCTTGGGCTTGAAGATGAAGACTTCAATGAAGAGTGTAGAAGAGGATGAATCCTTGAGCATTGCCATTCCAGCTGAAGCTTAAAGAGCAGCAAGAGCAAGTTGATACTTGAAGACCCCTGAAGATGAAGTAAAGACTGAAGGATGAAGTTGACACTTCTAAGTGATTGAGATTGATTCTGAAGAGCTGAAGCTTGAAGAACAAAGGAAGTTGATACTTGCTTTGATGCCTGGAGATCCTGAAGGAGCCAAGTTGATACTTATGATTGATAGTGAAGCCTGAAGGTGGAGCTGATTAAGAAGCTGAAGCTTGAAGGAGAAGATAAGTTGAGACTTATGTTGAAGGGTTGAAACCTGGAAAAGCAAATTGGTATTTGTCAAGAATGATTGAAGTCTGAAGACTGAGTTGCTGTTGGAAGAGCTGAAGCTTGAAGTTGAGAGAGGAGTTGATCTGCTTTCTTCTCTGTCTTCCTTTCTGTATTGATGTGTTTTGTTTGACTTGCTTGATGCATTAGAATAAGTTCATATCTAGAATAAGTAGAATCTAGAAGCATGATTGCACTAGAGGTTGAGTTTCTCCCTCTGCTTGTACTGTTACTGTGTGGCTTTGCTTGCGGGTATTCGGTAGAGCCCAGCTCCCTTGCCCATGTGGTTTGTTTGCCTGATGGCATTTCATTTCATTTTATCTGTATGAATGCAGTTTACTGTCTTGCTTGATAGCATGTTTTATATTTCAGTATGATTACTGTTATCCATTCTGGCATGAGGTTGAGATGAGCTTGTGGAGGCTGAAGCCCCACACATATTTCCTCCCTCACTTGCATTGCATGCATTTTACTGTTAAGCTGATGCTTTGTCTGTTTTGGTGTATCATTGACATGATCCCTTAGGACTCTCATTTCCTTTGATAAGGAATTGATGATAGAATTTTAGGTTGAAACCTATGCATGACAACTTCTAGGAGTTCCCTGTTCAAACCTCAACCATAGGATGAATCCTTGGCATGACAACAGTAGGACTTGATAGTCTCCCTCCTAGTTGGCCTGTTCTCTTCTCATCTCAAAACAGTTTAAGATACAGTAATCATGAATGATTTCTTTCGTACGTTACGAGCCTTAAGCTATCTGAGAAAGGATTGTGGGAGAGTTTCTTTTCCACAGTCTGGATGTTTAGTATGGTACCCTTTGGGTGACGTGCGACGCATTCACTCTCAGGTCATAGTCTCTAGTGCGATTGAAATCGCAAACACAATAAAAAACACTTCTTTCGTAAAAGACAGGAAATAAACCGTAGTTTCCCGAACTACGTGAGCTCTGATCTCTCATACCTGTTGAGAGTACGTAGGCACAAGATGGCGATGTCTTGGCGAGCTACCTTCCCCCATAACCCGTCGTAGGCCGAACTACGTTGACTCTGATTTCGCATTCTATGATGAGAATACGTAGGCATAAAGTGCGACACTTTGCCGAGTCATTTTTTCTTTTCTGTTTAAGCCAGCCTTGATAGGTAGATAGAATACAACCAACCTGTCCAAGTAAACACAACAAGCATGGATCCCGTCGAGTACGACGGACGTGAGGGGTGCTAATACCTTCCCCTTGCGTAACCGACTCCCGAATCCAGACAATGGTTGCGACGACCTTGTCTTACCCTTTTTCGTCAAGTTTTTTCCGATCGTTTCCTTTCCCGTTCTGAGGGATAAATAACGAAAGGTGGCGACTCTTCTGTTGTGCCGGCACCTTATTTTCGCGCAAGCGACAGCTGGCGACCCTGCTGGGGACTTCAACGGTTCCCTGCGAGAGTCAATCCGAGCGCTTGTATGTTTACTTGTTGGGTTGCGTTTATTTATCGCATTTTACTTCTCGCACTTTATTTCCCGCATTTTATTTTCAGTATAATATGATTATCTGTGTTGTTGTGGGATGGGAGTTCTGATGAGTGAGAAGCCAGACCCAGGCTTGAGTGCACTATAGACTTAGAGTGGAAATTAGTAGGCGCGTGCTTGCTTTGCAGGCACTAGTGTCTCATGAAATCCACGCTCAGACGAGGTTCATCCGGTTGGCTTCTCTTTCAACCCTTTGGGTTGAGACGGTTGCTGGTTTGGTGGATTGTCGACTCTGGGGACCGATCATTTGTGATTCAGCCGAGTGAGGCCGCTTCATGAGCTGGTGATGCCACACCTTCTGGGTATCGTATCACCCCTCTTGAATGTCTATGACGCTGATAAACGCATAGGATGCCGAACTTGAGTCAGTTTAGGTCCATACTGTCGCTACTGCGAAAATCGGCGCCGGCTGAACAGAAGAGTCGCCACTGTGCGTTATTTATCCCACGGGAGGGAAAGGAAACGCTCAGAGTAAACCTCGCACAACACGGGAAAGGTATGGTCGTCGCAACCAAAACCTGGATTCGGGAGTCGGTTACGCAAGTGGAAGGTATTAGCACCCCTCACGTCCGTCGTACTCGACGGGATCCACGCTTGTTTTCGGATATGGATTGTTATTCTATCTAAACTATAGGTCAAGGGTTAAAAAGAAAATAAAATGAAAATAAAAATGACTCGGCAAAGTATCGCACTTTATGCCTACGTATTCCCGCCTGGAACGAGAAATCAGAGTCAACGTAGTTCGCCTACCTACGGGAAAGGAGGGGAAGGTTGCTCGCTAGGATGTCGCATCCTATGCCTACGTACTTTCACACGGCATGAAAGATCAGAGCAAACGTAGTATGGGCCACGTGCGACACAAGTCTGTCTGTTGTTTTTTATGAAAAATCTCACCTTAAACAAGGGTTTTCTTATTGCAAAAGGTTGATGTCTGTTCAAATCTTTTGACGGAAGAAATGAATTAATCTCTGTTATAACCTTTATTAATGTTTTTCTATTGTTTTGAAGGAAGAAGAGATGACACTCTACAAATCCTAGGGTTAAAAGGGAATAAAATCTACCCTAATGTTATCATGCATGGGTTAACTCCTAATGTCTATCATGCTCCTCTCTTGCACAGAGAGAAACAGAGATCCTAAGGGAATAGACGGAAACAGAAACAATAGCAAATATATACAGTAAAGCAGTAAAATGCATGAATGCAACAATACAAGCGAGGCAAGGGAGTCCCACTCAACCTCGAACCTAGAAAGTAATAGGCAAAAGTGAACAGCATTCACTTCTAACCCAACAGGTTAAACAGCAAGCAATACAGTCAGGGAAAACCAATCAATACATCAGGAATGAAATACAGCAAAAATAAACAGCCACAGCAACTCTGAATCAACATCTGGCTCCAAGTAATCTCCAATCAGCTACAGGCTTCAACAAGCATCAATCTCCATCTTCATGGCCTTCAGGCAAGGGCTTTGATCATCAGTCTTCTATCTGCAATGGCTTTTCTTCAAGTTCAAACCTCCAGGATGAGGGATCAGTCACAAGAGTGAATTGGGTGTTAAGCAATCAGTTGACTACCAAAGGTGGTGAACAGACTGCTTCTAACACAAGAGACATTTTCTCTCAAGAGTTCTATCTCTTAGACACTATCACCAAGCCTTCCAAAGGAAGGGGGTGAGTGTCTTAGAGAGACTCTGAATCACAGAGAAGAATGGATGCAGACAAGGCAATCCATGTTTGAGGAACAAGCTTTCTAATCTTGAGCTCTACCTAGCTCCTAAACCCTAATCTCCTCAGCATCTGCTAGCAAGAATATCCTCTTCAACTCTGAAAGTTGGACTTCAACATCTGGATCTCCAATGGCTTCACCTTCTCAAGTCTTCAGCTCTCCCAAATCCCCAGGCAATCCCAATACCCACACAGACAAGCAATAATCCCCAGAGGGCACACCACACCAGTCAATCAGATATATACAGTACATTAATAGCAGTAGGGGAATCCTGACTTTTTTCTAAGGGGGTCTAATAACTACCCATAGCCCCTATAGTCCCATAGCTAACCTATTCAATCTCTAAGTCCTAAGGGAAGTGAATTAATTCTCCTAAGTCATCACCTAAAACCCTAGTTTGTTCATGTTATTCACACCTACACTAAGCACCTAAAATTAATTTCTAAAAATGGGAACTAAATTGTATCTACAAGTTTAATGTCTAACCTAAATAACCTAAAAAGAATGGGTGAAAAATATTAAAGCAATTAATAGAACAAAAAATAACAAAATCATGCATGAAATGAAACTATTTAAAATGCTATTTATTTAGAAAATATGGGAAAAATATCAAATAAAAAATAAAATGCAATTTTTATTTTTTACAATTTTCTTGACTTTTTAAAGAAAATGTTAAAAAAAGAATGAATTGAAAATATGCAATTTCTGATTTATTATGAATTTTCAAAAAATGAATGAAAATAAAAAGAAATTAAGAAAAGAAAATAGAAAGAAATAAAGGGAGGGGGTGAGAAAAGCAAGAGAATCAAGTTCAGCGCGTTGGGCCCATCAAATTGGGGGGTGTGTATAGCTATCTGAACCCAAGCCCAACGTTTCAATTAAATGAAACGCGGCGTTTCGTACCAAGTCATTCCCTCCGTTTTCCATTTGAATATGATCCGTTGGATGAGTCCTTCAGTCAAGGGTCAAAATGAGATCGTGTGGCTCCTGACCCTTCTTCAACCTCCAGCCACTTAGGGTTTCAGAAATGGCTTTTCATGCAAGCATTTTCGAGCTCGTCTTTCTCCCTCCACAAGCCATGAAACTTCAAGGTACAAAAAGCAAAAACAGTCTATTTCTTTCCCTCTACAAGTCTGTATCGTTAGTTTGCCTTAAAACTCAATCAATCAACCAATTCGATAGGTGGAACAGATGGAAACCACCATTAATATCTGATATCAAACCTCTCCAATTCTCCACAAAACTCATCCTAAACTGATCTACAATTCATCCTGATCATAGCATGCTAATCCAATAACCTTCTCAGGCCTTATCTTAGCAATTACAAGCTCCAACAGATTTGGTACCTCATGCTTAAACTTCATGAAACTCCTCCAAAATCATCCAAAACAGTCCTCTACCCTACCTTAACCATTCTACACTATCAAAACCCTAAGATTCTAACTAAATCAAGCCATTCGAGCAAAAAACAAACCTGGTGCAATTGGTGAAAACAGGTACTAAACTCTTTGGATCAGATGCTTGTGATGAATGGAAAGTGATCAGCAACCTTGATAATGAATTCTGTATGCAATACCCTTGGTGCAAACCCCTTGAATCTTGTAATTCCAATTTCTTGAACCTTGAATGATGAACTTTGTGTAGAACTATCCTTGCTTGATTCAGCCAAATGAATATGTGAATTGCAACCTATGGATGATGGTGATGAAACTCAGATCAAGAATGAGGAAGATTGGTGAGGAATTGAGATAGTTTGTGAAGTGAAGGTGAGAAAATACTTAGAAGGGGGGGGGGGGGTTGAATAAGTATGACAGAAAATAATCAAAGATAAAAACTCAAGTATTTTTATCCTGGTTCGTTGAACTCAACTACTCCAGTCCACCCTTTTCAAGAGTGATTTGCCTTTCTCAACAAGGACTTAATCCACTATTCAAATCAACTGATTACAAATAGCAACACCTAAGAACAACTGTTCTTAGTCTTCTCAAGAGCTACTGATCTAACCTAGATCCTCTTAAGGAAAACTTCCTTTACAAATTAATGTAATACAATGTAAGAGTAATAAATTGCTTCTATGAAAGCTATAAACACAACTGTGTTATTTCTCTAAGTTTAGAACAAAGTATGAACTATAAAGAATATGAGAGCTTGAGAGTTTCTTCGCTTGAGAGTAAGTTTTTCAAAATCCTTCTACTTCTTTCTTTTTCGTTGCAGAAGAAAGTGCTATGATATCCTTTATATAGCCACTTGAATATTGGAGAGAATATAATACCGTTGGAGAAGATATTTCCAATATCAAATAGTACTGTCCTTTGTACTATTGCAGCAGAGAGACGGCGCACAAAATGTGGGTGTAGCAATTGTCTGCTGAGCTGTGAATTTACCATATATGGAATGTATCAGAGGAATAATCTTCTTGCAGAGATTTATGTCTATCCCAATTAAGGAAAGATTTGCTGGCATATTCCAACGGATATATTAAAATAATCTTCTTCAAATAATTCTTCAGATAGTTCAGATCAACAATCAATATCAGAGTCTTCAGTCTTCAGAATCTTCTGGAAACTTCAGAGCCTAAGATGTTCTTCAGATGTTGCTGAATCAGAGTCTGGTGCAGCTGTGTGCTTGAAGCGTAACATGCTCTTAGATCAGAGTCTTCACTCAGATCAGAGTCTTCTCTCATTCAGAGTCTCTTCACTCAGAGTCTTCTTTCATTCAGATTCTTGATAATATATGCAGCGTGTTGTATCTTCAGAATCTTGATGACTAAGCTCTTATACTTCAGATTCTTCTAATCTTCAGATGCTCTTGAGCCATTCAGAATTTATTGTTCACATCAAATTTGCTCTTTAAGATTAAAATCTTTTGTGCCTGTAGAAAACAGTTTAGAACAAATTTAGAGAGTATAATTCTTGTATACAAATTATCATTAATGTTATCATCAAAACATAGAGATATTACTAAGACACAATCTGTGCTCTTACAATCTCCCCCTTTTTGATGATGACAAAACATGAGAAATTTGTTCAATAAAAATATGAATTAAAAGTACTCCCCCTGAGATTAACAATCTCCCCCTGAAATGAATACTCTAATGGAATTAGATACTTCCCTTTCTGGTTGAGTACATTTCAGATTCAGAGCCTGATTGAAGCCTGGTTGACATATGTTTGACTTCTAGAGTCAAAGCTTGATGCCATATTAAAGCTTGATGCCAGATGAACAACTTCAGAACACCTGGTTGTTTATCTTGCCATTTCCTGTCTTGAGTTATCTTTTAGATCATAGTACTCAAGGTTAGATATCAGAGTCTGGTCTACTCAGATTTAGCTATTTTTGATCAGGTTCTGAAAAGATAGATCTCAGGAAAAACTTCAATGAAATTTGTCAGATTTTTTAATAATATCTGGGACACTTAAATTCAAAGAATGTTAGTAACATGTCTGACTTAGTTCAGATAATTGCTTATAGATTTGAACAATCAGATTCTATTTTGTTTCTCCCCCTTTTTGTCATAATCAAAAAGAATTTTAAAAGACAGTAAAGATGCAGAAGAAACACATATCCAGATAAGCAAAAAGATCATTGTCATTAAGTCAAGAGAACATCCAGATTCAGATAAAAGCACACAAAACATATCAGAAGAAAATCAAAACAAAGCAAAACATGAAAAACTTGTGCAAAACATCAAGTAGGTTTAGCAGATGAGGCTTGTTGAGAAGCAATGAGTTGCAGCAGTGCTGTAATCCTTTCTGAATTTTCATCTTGCTTAGCCATCCAAGTTTTCATTTCTTCATTTGTTTTCTTTTGATCAACCATAAAATCCTTAAGTTCTTTGACATCCTTCTGAAGATCTGTAGATTCTGAAACAGTAGATTCTGAAACAGTCTGAGTAACATCAGGTGCAGGAATTTCTGGAGGTGGAGGAGCTTCTAGAAGAAGAATAGGAGGAGTGTTTCTCTTAATCCATTTTTGATAAGCAGCAAACCTTACTTTTGACAATCTAAGACATTGAGTCCTGATTTTCAAAGCCTCCCTATTCAGTCTGTAAAGATATTTCTTCCAAACAGCGTCAGCAGCCTCTTTGTCCATAGTAGTCATGCAAACATCCATAATGTCAGCAAAGTCTGAGACATTATCCTTATCAAAATTTCTTAACAGAGTATAAACACGTGATCCCAATTCTGCTTCATCAGGGATTCTGGGTTTGCTTGGTTGGGTTAGTTGTGTTTGTGGTGTTTGTTCAGAAGGTTGAGGTTGTGAAGATGGATGTTCAGATGTTTGTGGTTCAGAAAGTTGAGGATTGATTTGTGGTTCAGATGTTGGTTGGTTGGTTTGTGGTTCAGATGTTTGTTGGTCAGAATGTTGTGGTTGAGGTATTGAGGGAATTGGTTGGGTTTCTGTTGGTTGTGGAGTGTTTTGGATTTCAAGAGGTTGTGGAGTGAGAGTTTGAGTTGGGGAATTTTGTGGAGAAGGTGGATGTTCAGAAGTTGGAGATTTAAACAGCTGTTTCCAAACACTCTCAGAACGAGGTTGTTTGAGATCATTCAAGCATTCATTAATGTAACCAGATGATTCATCATCAGATGATGCATCAGAGTGGTTAGATTTTTCAGAAGTTGAAGATAAATTGACAGAGTTCAGCATTAACATAATCAGAAGAGTTTGAAGAGGGTCTGTGAAAGATGGTGCTCATGAAAATCTTAGCCCATATCTTGTAAGTGGGTTTCAAGAACTTAACCTTCTTACAAGGTTCACCAGTAGTACAGATTTCTTGACATACATCTTTCAGGTCTTCACGCGCAGAAGACAGAGAGGTTACTCCATCAGTTGCCTTAAAACCTATGAGTTTCCTTATCAGGTTTTCAGTGATAACTATCTTTTTTCCCAGCACAGAGGAGTGAATGAACTTTGGAGTAGCATATGCATGGATCCAGAACTCCTTCACTAACGTTGGATACACAGGACCCATAAGCCTGTCAAAGTAACCGTCCCAGCCTTGTGCTTTGATTGAAGAAATCAGATCAAACCCATTTTCAGCAAGATCTTCTAAGTCCACGAAACTTTCACACAGTACTTCTAGTGAATCAACAGCAGTTAGGAGAGTGCGTACTGGTTCTTGGACAGTGGTAGCATTTTTGGTAGTAACAGCGTTTGAAGTAGATGCCATTGTTGACGATGATGAAGAAGATGAAGGTTTCTGAGTTCTTTTAGGGTTTGCAAAGAGAGAGAACAACAAACAAAAGCGCATATGTGTTTGAGAATGTGAAAAGTGTGAATGTGTTATGAGAATGGTTTATATAGACAAATAAAGCAAGCATGGGAAACACAACAGACACACATAGGACACATACGCACGTTTGCATTAAATGAAAAGTAATCATTTTTAATTATGATATGACATTTGGGGGAAAATCAAGACAGATTGAGATTTTCAAAGCAATACCTTAAACGTCATAATCAGTAGGTGTACTCCATCTTTTCAGATTCTGAGTGACACGTGTTTGCTTGCATGTGATTCTATAACTCTTAAGAAATGAAACGTTTTCAACTTTCAGATCCTCTGAGATGGTCAGTTCAGAGTTTCACACAAAAAAAAAATAATTCACAGATAAATTAAACAAGCAAGACAGATGAAATACTTCAGAGTGTTAAACACTTAGCATCTGAGAAGTTGACTCTGAGAAATATTACTCTGGACAAAAATCCATACAAATATTTTTCAGAATAAACTTAAACCTATCTTCAGCAAGGGGTTTTGTGAAAATATCTGCCCATTGATGATCTGTATCAACAAAGGCTAAATTTATTACACCCTTCTGAACATAGTCTCTGATGAAATGATGTTTAATCTCTATATGTTTGGCCTTAGAGTGTAAAATTGGATTTTTGGATAAACATATAGCAGAAGTATTATCACAGAAGATAGAAAGATTACTCTCATAGATTTGATAATCTTCTAGTTGACTCTTCATCCAGAGCATCTGAGTGGAACATCCAGCAGCAGCAATGTATTCTGCCTCTGTGGTTGATAGTGCAATTGTTGGTTGCTTCTTGCTGTACCACGAGATCAGATGACTTCCAAGAAACTGACAGCTTCCAGAAGTACTTTTGCGCTCAACTCTATCTCCAGCATAGTCAGCATCACAGAATCCAACTAGTGAATATTCGTCAGATCTTCTGTAACACAAACCAACATTAGCAGTACCTTTCAGATACCTTAGAATCCTCTTAACAGCAGTTAAGTGTGATTCTCTAGGATCTGATTGGAATCTAGCACATAAACAAACACTAAACATAATGTCTGGTCTAGAAGCAGTCAAATAAAGAAGAGATCCTATCATACCTCTGTAGAGTTTCTGATCTACCTTCTTACTTACCTCTTCCTTACCTAGAGTGCTTGTAGGATGCATTGGAGTCTTTGCCATTTTGCTATCCAGCATGTTAAACTTCTTCAGAAGCTCTTTAACATACTTGGTCTGATGTATGTAGGTGCACTCTGGAGTCTGATTTACTTGGATTCCCAGAAAGAAACTCAGTTCTCCCATCATGCTCATCTCAAATTCTGCCTGCATACATTTAGCAAACTCCTTTCCAAGCATAATATTTGTTGATCCAAAAATAATATCATCTACATAAATTTGACAAATCAACAAATCTTTCTTAATGGTTTTACAAAATAGTGTGGTATCCACTTTTCCTCTGATGAAATTTTTCTTCAGAAGAAAATTACTCAACCTCTCATACCAAGCTCTGGGAGCTTGTTTTAGTCCGTAAAGAGATTTTTTCAGTTTGTAAACATGATCTGGAAAATTTTCATTTTCAAAACCAGGAGGTTGGTGGACATACACTTCCTCTTCTATAATTCCATTAAGAAAAGCACTTTTAACATCCATCTGATAAAGAGTGATGTTATGTTGTGCAACAAATGAAATAAGCAAGCGTATAGACTCTAACCTTGCAACAGGAGCATATGTTTCTGTGTAGTCTATGCCTTCTTGTTGACTGTAGCCTTGAGCAACCAGTCTTGCTTTGTTCCTTTCAACTTCTCCTTTCTCATTAAGTTTATTTCTGAAAACCCATTTTGTTCCAATGACATTGAAACCTTTAGGTCTTGGAACCAGATCCCAGACTTCATTCCTTGTGAATTGATTCAGCTCCTCTTGCATAGCTAAAATCCATTCATTATCTTCCAGGGCCTCATCAACAGATGTTGGTTCTATAATTGACACTAAGCCACAGAAGGAAGATTCAGAAGTTCTGAGAAATGCTCTTGTCCTTATTGGATCATCTTTCTTTCCAATTATCACATCCTCTGGATGAGAAGCTTTCATTCTGGAAGAAGATCCTCTGACTGTTGGTCTTTCAGAAATATGCAGATTGTCAAGTTGGGAAGTTAGAGGCGTAGCATCTGGGTTTGCTTCAGAGTCTTTGTCTTCAGTCTTGTCTGCCTCTGAGCCTTCAGAGTCTGTGAGAATAACTTCTCTATCTGCAGAACTTTCAACTTGCTTTGGCTTTTCAGAGCCAAGCTTATCATCAAATCTAACATGAATAGATTCTTCCACAATCTGTGTTTCAGTATTGAATACTCTGTAGCCTTTAGAGCGTTCAGAATAACCAAGCATGAAACACTTCTGTGCTTTGGAATCAAACTTGTTCAGATGATCTTTAGTGTTAAGCATATAACAAATACATCCAAATGGATGAAAATAAGCAATGTTGGGCTTTCTGTTTCTCCACAATTCATAGGGAGTCTTTTCCAGAAGAGGTCTTACAGACACTCTGTTCTGAATATAACATGTTGTATTTATTGCTTCTGCCCAAAAGTATTTTGCCAGATTTGTCTCGTTGATCATGGTTCTGGCCATTTCTTGCAATGTTCTATTTTTCCTCTCTACAACTCCATTTTGTTGTGGAGTTCTAGGACAGGAGAAATCATGTGCAATTCCTTTTTCAGAAAAATATTTTTCAAAATATTTGTTTTCAAATTCACCACCATGATCACTTCTGACTTTAATAATTTTGCATTCTTTTTCAGTCTGGACTTGATTGCAGAAGTCAATGAACACAGAATGAGACTCATCCTTGTGTTTTAGAAACTTTACCCATGTCCATCTGCTGTAGTCATCTACAATGACTAACCCATACTTCTTGCCTCTGATGGATGCAGTTTTCACTGGTCCAAACAGATCAATATGAAGTAATTCCAATGGTCTAGAAGTGGAAACAACATTTTTTGGTTTAAAATGAGATTTTGAAAATTTACCCTTTTGACATGCGCCACACAGAGCATCTGAATTGAACTTCAGATTAGGGAGTCCTCTGACCAGATTGAGTTTATTAATCTGAGATATACGTCTCATATTAATATGTCCCAATCTTCTATGCCAGACCCATTGCTCATCATTCACAGATAAAAGGCATTTTACATTTTGAACTTTAAGTTCTGAAAGGTTAATTTTGTAAATGTTGTTTTTCCTCTTTCCACTGAATAGGATTGAACCATTCTTTTGACATACAGCTTTGCAACATTTTTGATTAAAGATGATATCATAACCATTGTCACTTAATTGACTTATGGACAATAGATTATGTTTCAATCCTTCAACTAACAGAACATTAGAAATAGAGGGTAGGTTACCATTACCTATTGTACCAGAGCCAATGATCTTGCCCTTCTGGTTCCCTCCAAATTTCACGTCCCCTCCAGATCTAAGTTCCAGGCTTTGGAACATAGACCTTTCGCCCGTCATATGTCGTGAGCATCCAGAGTCCAGGTACCATGATTGGTGTCTGGATTTTGCTGCTAAGAACATCTGCAACAGGTATTATTTTACTTTTAGGTACCCAGATCTTCTTGGGTCCTTTGGGGTTAGATGTTCTGTGGTTTTGCCTAAACTTCTGTTTTTCAACATAGTGTTTATTCTGGCTAGCCCTTGGCTTAAACACATAAGTACTCTTTTCAGAGCTTGTATGTTTAATATCATTCAGATGACCAAACTTAAAATGAGAATACAGAGGAGTCTTCTTGATGAAGAGTTTATCAACAGATTTTGGATTGCTTCCAGAGGAAGATTCACATCCAATGCCTCTTCTGTTGTTCCCACTAACACCATAGATCATAGAAGCCATTTTGCTTCTGTCTATGCTTTTAGTGAGGAATCTTTTAAAACTGGAGTCATATTTTTCTAAAATATTTTCACTTGACTCTGTTTCAGTATCAGATTCTTGTTGAGTTGTTTCTAAATCATTTTTGAGTTTTAAATTTATTTCTTTCTGCTCAACAAGTTCTGTTCTCAGAAGATCAATCTCAGATTCAAGATTGCTTTTCAGCTTCTTGTATTTGAGTTTAATCTTGCTGTAGCTTTCCAACATGTCAGATAAACTTTCAACAAGTTCAGCTCTGGAGAGTTCAGAAAATACCTCTTCAGAGTCAGAATCTGATTCTGACTCAGATTCAGATGATGACGTTCCTTCATCTTGATCATTTGTGTTGGCCATCAGCGCAACATTTGCACATTCTTCCTCAGATTCAGAAGATGATTCAGATTCATCTGAGTCATCCCATGTAGCCATCGGAACCTTTTTCTTTTTATCAAACTTCCTTTTGGGTTTTTCCTTTTGAAGTTTGGGACATTCACTCTTGTAGTGTCCAGGTTCTTTACATTCATAGCAAGTGACCTCTTTCTTGCCAGATCTTCTGTGTCCAGAAGATTCTCTCTTTTGATCAGATCTTCTGAAGTTGTTGAACTTCTTCCCTTTGTGCTTCCAGAGTTTGTTGATCCTTCTGGACAGCATGGATAGTTCATCTTCTTCTTCAGAAGAAGATTCCTCAGAGCTTTCTTCATTTACCTGCAAAGCTTTAACAGATTTGTTAGATTTAAAAGCTAAGGATTTACCTTTATCTTTCTTCTGGGGTTCATCTTCCTCCAGCTCAATCTCATGACTTCTCAAAGAACTGATGAGTTCTTCTAATGAGATTTTGTTCAGATCCTTGGCCAGCTTCAATGCAGTCACCATAGGTCTCCATCTGGTAGGAAGACTTCTGATGATCTTCTTGACATGATCAGATGTTGAGTAGCCCTTGTCCAGAACTTTCAACCCAGCTGTTAGAATCTGAAATCTGGAAAACATAGTCTCAATGTTCTCAGATTCTTCCATCTTGAACGCTTCATACTTCTGTATCAGCGCCAGAGCCTTTGTTTCTTTCACCTGAGAGTTTCCCTCATGAGTCATTTTGAGAGACTCAAACATATCATGAGCAGTGTCTCTGTTGGTAATCTTCTCATACTCTGTATGAGAGATTGCATTAAGAAGTATGGTTCTGGCTTTGTGATGATTCTTGAATTCTTTCTTCTGCTCCTCAGTCATTGATTTTCTATCAATCTTTTTGCCATCCTTAGTAGGATGTTCATATCCATCAATGACTAAATCCCAGAGATCAGCATCATACCCCAAGAAAAAACTTTCAAGTCTATCTTTCCAATAATCAAATTTTTCTCCATCAAACATTGGAGGTTTGGTGCTGATTCTGTCTCCTTCATATTTGTTGCTTGATGTAGGAATATCACCCATATTAGCAACCAAATAAATAACAGAGTATTCTTCTCACTGGATCTTTATCTGTCACGGTTAAGTGAATGCACACGCAGAACCGGAGCTCTGATGCCAACTGAAGGTGAGAAAATACTTAGAAGGGGGGGTTGAATAAGTATGACAGAAAATAATCAAAGATAAAAACTCAAGTATTTTTATCCTGGTTCGTTGAACTCAACTACTCCAGTCCACCCTTTTCAAGAGTGATTTGCCTTTCTCAACAAGGACTTAATCCACTATTCAAATCAACTGATTACAAATAGCAACACCTAAGAACAACTGTTCTTAGTCTTCTCAAGAGCTACTGATCTAACCTAGATCCTCTTAAGGAAAACTTCCTTTACAAATTAATGTAATACAATGTAAGAGTAATAAATTGCTTCTATGAAAGCTATAAACACAACTGTGTTATTTCTCTAAGTTTAGAACAAAGTATGAACTATAAAGAATATGAGAGCTTGAGAGTTTCTTCGCTTGAGAGTAAGTTTTTCAAAATCCTTCTACTTCTTTCTTTTTCGTTGCAGAAGAAAGTGCTATGATATCCTTTATATAGCCACTTGAATATTGGAGAGAATATAATACCGTTGGAGAAGATATTTCCAATATCAAATAGTACTGTCCTTTGTACTATTGTAGCAGAGAGACGGCGCACAAAATGTGGGTGTAGCAATTGTCTGCTGAGCTGTGAATTTACCATATATGGAATGTATCAGAGGAATAATCTTCTTGCAGAGATTTATGTCTATCCCAATTAAGGAAAGATTTGCTGGCATATTCCAACGGATATATTAAAATAATCTTCTTCAAATAATTCTTCAGATAGTTCAGATCAACAATCAATATCAGAGTCTTCAGTCTTCAGAATCTTCTGGAAACTTCAGAGCCTAAGATGTTCTTCAGATGTTGCTGAATCAGAGTCTGGTGCAGCTGTGTGCTTGAAGCGTAACATGCTCTTAGATCAGAGTCTTCACTCAGATCAGAGTCTTCTCTCATTCAGAGTCTCTTCACTCAGAGTCTTCTTTCATTCAGATTCTTGATAATATATGCAGCGTGTTGTATCTTCAGAATCTTGATGACTAAGCTCTTATACTTCAGATTCTTCTAATCTTCAGATGCTCTTGAGCCATTCAGAATTTATTGTTCACATCAAATTTGCTCTTTAAGATTAAAATCTTTTGTGCCTGTAGAAAACAGTTTAGAACAAATTTAGAGAGTATAATTCTTGTATACAAATTATCATTAATGTTATCATCAAAACATAGAGATATTACTAAGACACAATCTGTGCTCTTACATGAAGCTTATGCAAGAATGGAAAGGTGTGGAAAACTTGGGATTTTTAGCAAATGAAGTCACCAACCATGGCATGAACCAACTTTTATGAATATATAGATGAGGTTAGAACCTCCTAGAAACTTGGAGAAGTTTCCCTTGCACCAATTCCCTTGGATTTTGATTATGTTTCTTACATTGCAAGCAACCATGGATAACTCACAAATTATGAACTAAACTCAAAATTCCACTTTATCCAATGTCTTTAAAATGCCCTTTCCATTCAAAATGACCTATAATTTTGCTTCATTTGGCCAAAATATGAAAAATCTCATTTTTAAGTCCATTTTCCTTCATTAAATTCAACAATTTTGAAACCTTGTGCTATGAATCTTTCCAATCTCTCATGGTCACTTTTCTAGACTCAAAATGTCATTTGGAGCAAGTTTGATGTTGTAAAGTTTTCCATTTGAAACTTCCTTGTATGAGTTTTGGGCATAGGTTAAAATGACCTGTAATTCACAAATGACCAAAATACCCTTTGCTTGCCAAGACCATAAGTAGAGTTCCCCAAATCATATGAAGGAATACCATACCATTATAGAAAGCTAAGACAATAAGGAACAACTCTTATGTTTACCAGAAATTCATTTGAAATCTCCTTGAGGGGTAAAAATTGCTTGGAAGTCAAGTCACTTTCACAGACAAAATTTCAGATACCTCAGATGACCTGTAACTTGCAAGGACCATAACTTGAGTTCTATAAATCTCATTGATGTCTTCCACCACTCAAATTAAAGGTCTTGAGATCCTCTACAAGTTTCATGTTGGCCAAGGATCCCTTTGAAGCTTGCATTTTGGCTTATCTTGCTTGGAAATTTGACCTAAACTAGGGGATTTTACATAGAAACCCTAATTTAGAAACTCCTCTTCTCCTTGATTCCTCTTGAATTCTTCTTAGCATAATAAGATATCCTTATTATCCATGTCAAATGATGAATCCCACATCTCTTCAATAGCCCTTAATGCCTCTCCAACAATCCTTTGACCTAGGGTTGACCCAGGGTTGACCCAGATGAAACCCTAGTTGACTGTCTTCAACTGCAATTCTTGTGATCACATCAACAACTTGTTTTCTTCTCCAAATGACTTTCTAAGTCCTCCAAGATGTCTAGATACTCCCCATGCTCAACCCACAGCTCACAATTTCTTTGTTGATCCTCAGACACCCTCAGTTAGGAGATATACTCAATGCTTGATTCACTGAACTCCCTGCTTTCAAATTCTTTTCTGATGACTTGAATGAGATTGAATTAGGATAATAACCTCTTGATAGGCCTCTAGAGATGATAACAATGGTTGGCCCCCTGCTGGATGACTTGCTATGCTTATGCTATGCAGATGGTTAGGCTATGTACATGACTCTATATGCAAATGCTAATGATATGGAAACATAAACCAAGTGAATAAGGTTGGGCAAATTTCAGGGTGCAACAGCTGCCCCTATTCAAGCGACTTGGACCCGATTGGGGTGAAGAGCCCGGAGCCTTCAGACATTCGCGGTACGAGACGGTTGAATACCAATGAAACCAGAAATTTGCCAACCGCAGAAATAAACTGTGCTCCTGCTTGGGGAACGACATTCACCAGCTGAATCTGACTGTTATGACAACCCACGGGTCTCGCGCGACCGTGCTAGGGATTATTTTCATCGTTCTGAAAAAGATTCTATCATCGCAGAGACAGAACACTGTCCATGTCAGGAATACTATCTTTCCACATAAGGAATCACATCTCGATATGAATCTGTCCACGTAAGGACCCCAATCTTTCCCACGTGAGGAATATAATCTCAATCTGTCCACGTTAGGACTCCGACTTGATATGTCCGCGTAAGGACTCCATCTTTCCACGTAAGGAATCACATCTTGGTATGTCCGCGTAAGGACTCAATTTTTCCACGTAAGGAATAAACTCGTCTTTCCACGTAAGGAAACCATTTTTCTTCCACGTAAGGAACGCTCTTGATATGTCCACGTAAGGACTCAATCTTTCCACGTAAGGAATCATCATCTTCAAACTTTCCACGTAAGGAATCTTCATCTTTCCCCGTTAGGAATACAACTCGTCCTTTCTGCGTCTGTCCACGTCAGGACTGAACTTGCTTTTCCACGTAAGGAACTGAAGCTTCTCTTTCCTCGTAAGGAATAACCTTGTCCACGTCAGGACTCACATTTCGTCTTGATTTGTCCACGTCAGGACTCACCTCTTGACCCACTGAAGTAATAGAACTTGTCCACGTCAGGACTTGCGCGTCTTCGACTTGCTGGGGAAATAAGACTTGTCCACGTCAGGACTCACACTTTGCCCACAACACAAAGAAAGATAAACTTGTCCACGTCAGGACTCTCGCATCTTGTCATCTTAAAGAACTATAAGCGTCCATGTCGGGACGCACATTTCACCATTACGAATAAAGCTATCTGCTGGAAATAAATTGTCCACGTCAGGACACCAACACGAAGAGTAATCAATCTTGTCCACGTCAGGACTCCACACTCAATCAATACCGAGAACTCGAACCTGTCCACGTTAGGACTAACACACATCGTCAACTTGATGAAAGGTCCATGTTAGGACTCCACATTCCAACAATCTTCTCTAGCACAAAGAAGACCCGTCAATAAAATTGTCCACGTTAGGACTCATCCTTCCATTGGTCCGCAAATTTCTTATCACTGACGTTACAGCAACTTTGAGGCTGACTCTACTGGGGAGTAGTGCCACAGCTGACACTTCGTCGAACGTCTCATGCCGAGACTTTGAACGTTTTATTGATCCACCTGAGCAAGGGCTCTCTCTACCTGCAAGAGAAACAATACTTGAACACAAACGGTTAACCAACCTGGTTTATGTTTCAAAAACGCGTATGTTTGACGGCGATGCAATGCTCCATTCGACATGGAAATGCTACACTTTTATTTGGTGGATGCAAGTACGACCCTATATGCCAATGCAACTGCAGACTCGAACTGCTGGGTACAGAAACTGCTCCAGCAAAATAAATGCTGAAGATAATGCCAACTCCGCTGGGGATAGACAGGTGCTACAGAATTATTCCAGCAAAATAAATGCCGGAAGAGTGAAGTCGACTCAGCTGGGAAATGGGGATTTTGACCCAAACACCTCGTTGAAGTAACATTCTGCTGGGGAATATACCTCTGTTGGAGAGTGGCAGATACACTTGGTATGATTGGACTTCTGCTGGAAAGTGAACGGATATCATACGGTATTCTGACAAAATAAATGCCATGACCCACACCAACTCGGCCGGGGAGAGCCTTAATCTTCAAGTTCCACTGGGAGGAATACTTGCTGAGAAGAGAATTCCGCTGGGGATGGGATGATTCTCTTGGGAAAAATCAATTGAATCCGCTGGGGGAGAGTAAATGACCCGGCGGGGAAAGGTGAACCGCCTGAATACAACTCACAAATGTTAATCTTTTGCGGCTAAACCACTCTGCTTGAGATGCACTGTCTGAATACAGCCTACAATCTTGGAACCGCCAATTCTGCTGAGGATAAACGACTCTGCGGGAGCACGTCCTTTTGGATAAGCTACGACTAGCTGGGGGGAATTCTATCATTCTTCAGGACGGACATGCATGACCTGCGTGGAGATCAAGTCTTTCGGTATTGCAATCCCTTGGTCCTCTTCCTCGTACGGTTGTGAAACCTGCAACCACACAAACAAGACAAGACAAGCCTATGCAACCAAATCGATTCAAGTTAGCGACGTTATTTTCAGTTAATTCGAAGCTTTAGCAATTGTTGGCAAGGGCCAGTGATGTTATACACATGCTAGTTTCGATAAACTTGGGCGTTTTATCATGCACAAAACAGTAAAGAACCAGCATCAAGTACTGAATAACATATTTTATTGATCGGGCCCCTGAATGGGCGGAGTTTTATACATGGGATGTAACTCCTGAAATGAGGAAGCTACGCAAAGCAAATACACAAGTATGCACGAGAAGCATAAATATATTGACAAATTAAATTTGTACACATGTCGGCAACGGGATGCAGACGAACACCACGAACTGATCCTCCTATGACTCATCCGACTCTAATGCTTTCCCGGTATCCATACCTCCAAAACGGTTGTATCTGATAATCGACCCCTCAGGTATTCTCCCGCACTGATGCTCACTGCAATATCAAATTCGGACCGCAGTCATTTGCTTTTCAAATCCCTAACTTTTGCGTGAACCGCCCTTTACGGGTTTTCAGTTCACCGGGATACCCTTTTTTGCCGAAGCCGCCCAGTGTAGGTTTTCAACTTCGCGGGTGTACATTTTTTTCGATTTTATCCCTAACTTTTGCCCGAACCTTTCATTCTGTTTTTGGTTCGCCAGGATGCCCCATTTTTGCCTGGACTCTCTTTTTTCTGTCCAGCGGGTCTATTTTAAGCAAAGTATTTTTTAACCGCGTCCGAATTCACAGGTGACGTGAAGTCTTCTCCGTCCATGGTGGACAACAACAACGCTCCTCCTGAGAAGACTTTCCTGACAACGTATGGCCCTTCGTAATTGGGGGTCCACTTGCCCCTGTGATCTGCTTGCGGCGGGAGAATCCTTTTCAGCACCAGGTCGCCCGTCTGAAAGCTTCGCGGATGTATTTTCTTGTCATACGCTTTCTTCATTCGGCTCTGGTACAAACGACCATATGCTAGAGAAGCTAGCCTCTTCTCATCCATCAAACTCAGTTGGTTCAATCTGTTTTTCACCCATTCTGGCTCGTCTAGCTGAACATCTCGCAATACCCTCAGAGAAGGGATCTCGACTTCCAATGGTAGCACTGCTTCCATTCCGTATACTAACGAGAACGGGGTTGCCCCGGTTGATGTGCGTACCGTCGTACGATAACCGTGCAAAGCGAAAGGTAGCATCTCGTGCCAATCCTTATAGGTCACCACCATTTTCTGAACGATCTTCTTGATATTCTTATTGGCTGCCTCAACAGCGCCATTCATCTTGGGTCGGTACATGGAGGAGTTGTCATGTTCGATCTTGAAATTCTGACAGAGCTCCTTCATCATTTTGTTGTTCAGGTTCGAACTGTTGTCCGTGATTATCCGCTCGGGGATCCCATATCGGCAAATGATATCTCTCTTGATGAATCTGGCCACCACTTGCTTCGTTACATTTGCATAAGACGCTGCTTCCACCCACTTGGTGAAATAATCGATTGCTACTAGAATGAACCGGTGCCCGTTAGAAGCTGTCGGCTCGATCTTTCCGATCATATCGATTCCCCACATCGAGAAGGGCCATGGCGATGACATCACATTCAGAGGACTTGGAGGCACATGGATTTTATCAGCATAGATTTGGCACTTGTGGTATTTCCTCGCAAACTTGAAACAATTAGTTTCCATAGTCAGCCAAAAATAACCTGCCTGCAGCAGCTTCCTCGTCATAGCATGCCCGCCAGCATGCGTACCAAAGGTACCTTCATGTATTTCCTCCATGAGAAACTTTGCCTCTTTCTCGTCTACACAACGCAACAGCACCAAGTCGTGGTTTCTTCTGTATAAAACGCCATCCGGGTTCAAATAGAAATTACCCGCTAATCTCCTGAGAGTCTTTTGATCTTGACTGAATGCCCCAGCCGGATACTCTTTGTTCTTCAGGAAGTTAAGGATATCAAAATACCATGGTTTGTCGTCGGATGCTTCCTCAATAGCAAATACATAAGCTGGCCTGTCAAGCCGAGAGATAATGATTCGGGGAGCCTCATTCCAGAAGTTCACTTTGTACATGGAAGACAAAGTGGCGAGGGCGTCAGCCATTTGATTCTCTGCTCGCGGTACGTGATGCAATTCAACTTTGTCGAAGAAAGGCAACAATCTCCTTGCATAATTCATGTAATGTATCAAATTGGGCTGACGTGTCTCCCATTCCCCTTTGATCTGATTCACCACCAGAGCTGAGTCTCCGTATACGTCTAAATTCTTGATTCGCAAATCAATGGCTTCCTCAAGCCCCATTATACAAGCTTCGTATTCGGCCTCATTATTGGTAACGGCAAAGGTCAACCGGGCAGTAAACGGGATGTGCGACCCGTGTGGCGTGGTGATGATTGCCCCTATTCCGCTACCGTAAGCATTTACAGCTCCGTCAAATATCATCTTCCATTTGGAACCCAACTCTGGTCCTTCGTCTGGTAACGGCTCTTCACAATCTTTCATCTTAAGGTACATGATATCCTCGTCAGGAAAATCAAACCTCATCGATTGGTAATCTTCAATAGGCTGCTCAGCCAAATACTCAGACAGCACACTCCCCTTTATAGCCTTTTGCGAGACGTATTGGATGTCATATTCAGTCAAGACCATCTGCCACCGGGCAATTCTTCCTGACAACGCCTGCTTTTCGAATACATATTTAATAGGATCCATCTTCGAGATGAGCATGGTTGTATGATGCAGCATGTATTGCCTCAAACGCTTGGCGGCCCAAGCTAGCGCGCAACAAGTTTTCTCCAGCATGGAATACCGAGATTCGCAGTCTGTAAATTTCTTACTCAAGTAATAGATTGCATGCTCTTTTCTCCCCGTCTCGTCATGTTGACCGAGAACACAACCCATGCTTCCCTCAAGAACCGTCAAATACATGATCAAGGGTCTACCTGCCACTGGGGGTATCAAAATAGGAGGCTCCTGCAAATACTGCTTTATTTTATCGAACGCCTTTTGACAGTTTTCGTTCCACGTTACAGCCTGATCTTTCTTTAGCAACTTGAATAGTGGTTCACACGTAGCAGTTAGGTGAGATATGAACCGGGCGATGTAGTTCAACCTCCCTAAAAACCCGCGCACCTCTTTCTCTGCTTTAGGCGTCGGCATTTCTTGAATCGCCTTTATTTTAGCAGGATCGACCTCTATTCCTCTTTCGCTTACGATAAACCCTAGCAGTTTACCCGATCTCACCCCGAAGGTGCATTTATTAGGGTTCAGCCTCAGCCTGAACTTCCTAAGTCTTTTAAATAACTTCAGCAAATTCACCAGATGCTCTTCCTCCGTCTGGGATTTGGCAATCATATCGTCAACATAAACTTCGATCTCTTTATGCATCATATCATGGAAAAGAGTCGTCATCGCACGCTGATATGTTGCCCCAGCATTTTTCAAACCAAAGGGCATCACTTTGTAGCAAAATGTTCCCCAAGGCGTTATGAAAGTGGTTTTCTCCATATCCTCTGGCGCCATTTTAATCTGATTATAGCCTAAAAAGCCATCCATGAAGGAGAATACGGAGTATTGAGCAGTATTATCAACTAACACGTCAATGTGAGGAAGTGGAAAATCGTCTTTTGGGCTTGCTCTATTCAAATCTCTATAATCCACGCACATTCGAACCTTGCCGTCTTTCTTTGGCACTGGTACGATGTTGGCAACCCATGAGGGATACTTCGTCACAGCCAGGAAACCAGCGTCCCACTGTTTTTGGACTTCCTCTTTGATCTTCACTGCCATATCTGGTCGAGTTCTGCGAAGCTTTTGTTTGACCGGCGGGCAATCTTCTTTCATTGGCAGGCGATGCACAACCATATCTGTATCGAGCCCTGGCATATCTTCATACGACCAAGCGAATACATCATTATACTCTCGAAGCATTTCAACCAGTCTTCGCTTGATATCGCCCTGCAGCGCGGCTCCGATACGAATATTCTTCTCAACCCCTTCCGACCCCAAGTTGATAATTTCGATGACCTCATCGTGAGGCAGAATAGCTCTTTCCTCCTGCTTCACCAACCAAGACAGTTCTTCGGGAACGTCACTATCTTCGACAACCTCTTCTTCGGCCTGAAATACCGGGTGCTCGAAGTCGGGACGAGTCATAGGTGGTTCAAGAATGTCATCTGAAAATGTTATCCTGCAAAAGGAATGGTTAAGGGCTTCAAAATGCATAGAAAGCGAATAACCACGTTGCCCTTTTATTGAAAAATATAAAACAAGAAAGACAGGGATTACAGTATTTGCACATGAAAGACGCCATTTATTTAATGATTAACACGCAATGTTCATAACAACACAACCCTAAGCAAATCATGATGCCCCGGGCAAGACATCAGATTATTCAACAATTAATAAAGCAACGCATTACTGTTTAAGAGTCACAGGAACAAGCTCCTGAATAGACCAGTTGCACAAGCCCTGTCCTGGCACGCTTGGCTGAATCTAGGTGTCCATATCGCAATCGTTGTCTCCTTCGTCAGACTCCGAAGCGGCATTGACGGTTTCATGACATACTCCACTGGCAGAGATGGTGATTGGCCCTCTGAAACGGGGCGCCCCCACGGCAGGAGTTGACGACGACGGTTGGTATCCTAGCCCGAACCGGTCCATCTTCACAAGAATGTCCAGCACCTTGCCCCAGCCCTCTGCTTCTCCCGCTTCTACTAGAGCTTGAGCTTCTTTATACGATGAGACGGCTATCTCTGGCACTTTGCTCGACCCGGGACCTTTGTCCTTGATGCGCAACCCTTCAAATGCCTGGCAGGGTGTTTCGTGGATCTCTCCGTCGACTTCCACATATTTAAATGACGACAGATGGCTGACCAGGATGTCTTCTTCTCCGCATACAGTGACTACGCTGTCTCCGACCATATACTTCAACTTCTGATGTAGGGTAGACGTGACTGCCCCCGCCCCATGAATCCAGGGTCTTCCAAGCAAGCAGCTGTACGCAGGCTGTATATCCATGATATAAAACTCAGTTGCAAACACCTCCGGCCCCACCTGTAGAGGCAATGTGATCGATCCAAAGACTGTTCTTCGCGTACCGTCAAACGCTCTGACTACCAAGTCGCTGGGCGTGCACAAGATTCCTCTAACATCCAGCTTCATCATCGCCTTCTTAGGCATCACATTCAGAGACGATCCGGTGTCGACCAATACATGCGACATTACTGATCCTCTACACTCGACAGATACGTGCAGCGCCCTATTATGATCTCTCCCTTTCGAGGTCAAATCAAAGTCGGTAAAGCCCAAGCTGTGGCCTGCATTCACATGTGCCAACACGCCTTCCAGCTGATTCATGGAGACGTCTTGAGGTACAAAAGAAGTATCCAGGACTTTCAGCAAAGCATTTCTGTGAGCTTCCGAACACAACAGCAATGACAAGATAGATATTTTGGACGGCGTCTGCTGCAGATGCTCCACAATCTTATAATCACTTTTTCGAATCAAGCGCATGAACTCTTCTACGTCTTTCGATGCCGATTCTTTTTCGCTTGCTTGCACTGGGACATTCTCAACCACTTTCCCTTTTCCTTTAGCTAGTCTTTTGGCCTCCACTTCAGGGGATATAAAGATCCTACCACTCCTTGTCATACCTCCTGAACCAACAACATTATCCACAGTCTCGGCTGGCTGCTTATTAACATCAATCTTTATCCCGTCACAATACACCTCCAACCCATATGACCATGGGACTGCTTTCGTGTTCTCGTACGGGATCGGCCCGGCCTTAGTTATGGTGATCGGTGGTCGCTGAGCTGGTGCGGCAATAGTGATTGTCTTTCGAGGAATCGTTACAGTGGCCACATCATTCTGATCACATGCTACTGCCCCTGCGGGCTCTTCAGTTGCTGCTTGGTCAAACTGCAATATGCCTTCATTAATTAAAGCCTGAATGCCTTTCTTCAAATCATCACACCCCCCAGCTAGGGTCCAACATTCCAAGCAATATTCGTCACATCCTGGATAAACACCCCCTTGCAACAATCTGCTTTTTATCTCGCCCAACGGCGTCTTCAAATTGTCGACATTCATAATCAGATTCAGCCCTTCCTCAATCAGAATGGCGCTGGCCCCATGATTAGGCATGGGCTTCTGCACTATATTCGGACCTGCCGTTCCGAAATTGATAGTCTTATTGTCCAAAAGATCCTGCACAACGTGCTTAAAAGCATGGCAACCCTCTATATCGTGACCCGGAGCCCCAGAATGAAACTCACAGTGCCTGCTTGCATCGTAACCAAACGGGGGAGCTCCCGTTATCGGTGCCAGAGTTCTCTTCTCTACCAGGTTCAAACCCAACAATGTCTGCAACAAATCTGCATAGGTTGAGGGAGGCTTCTCAAACACTCTTCTCGGTTTGCCACCCTGGACTCTTCGTTGAGCCTGTTGTGCCCCCTGCTGAGGCTGCTGCTGCTGCATTGGCTGCTGCTGAGACGGTTGTTGTTGCTGAAGTGGTTGCTGCTGGTACGGGATAGTAACACTCGCCACCTACTGCGGCTGATGATATTGGTTTCGTCCCCTGCCTCGGCCTCCAAACACTGCGCTTGCCTCGCCCTGACGGCGCCCACCAAAAGCCTTCCTATTACTACCAGATGCAGTCGATTCCTCAACCTGGAATTTTCCTTGCTTAATGTTACGCTCAATCTTTTCTCCCATCAGAATTAGGTCTGAAAAACTGGCCAGAGATGTGTGAAACAGCATGTCATGAAACAAGCCTGTGAATGTGCCGACGAACATGTCATTCATTTCCTTATCTTCTACAGGAGGACGGACCCTGGCAGCCATATCGCGCCACCTTTGCGCGTACTCTTTAAAGCTCTCTCCCTTCTTCTGAGACAGCCCTGCCAATTGGACCCGATTGGGCGCCAAATCGCTGTTATATTTGTAGTGAGCTACAAATGCCTCTGCCAATTTCTTCCATGTCTTGATATTGGTTGGCTCCAACCCCATATACCACTCTAGGGAAGGACCCGACAGACTATCTTGAAAGAAATGCATTAGCATTCTTTCATCAGTAATAAGCTCGTACGTGCACTTTCGGACATGTGTCCCCTTTATACTTATCAAACGCAGGAGCTTTGAATTTGATTGGCACCCTCAAGCCAGGTACCAAACCCATTGTTGCCATGTCCAAGCCCACAGCGCTTTGGTTCAGGATCCCCCTCATTTGCTCTTCTAGCATTCTGATCTTCTGGGAGTCGTCCATCGGTCCTTCGAAACCTCCGCCGGAGAAAGCGTCCTCCTGCTGATCTTCTTGCCACATACCATTTCCAGCTCCATATCCATCATATCCATTATTGCGGCCAGCTCTAATCTGATTCATCCCCGGACCTCGGCCTCGGTTGTCGTACCCTTGAACACCTCCAGCAGGCCCAAAAGCCATAAACCCCGCGCCGTTTCCATTCCCGAAACCTCCGTAGCCCTGATTGGCCATACCATAACCATCTTGCCCAAAGCCTTGAGCATTAAAGCTATATTTCCCAGCATTATCGAATCCCTGATCATTGAACCGGAATCCAGCATTGACAAAGCCGTTGCCTCCCATATTATCACCCAAGTTGACATCACCAAGCCCAACGTTATGGACAGCAGTCTCGTTTCCAACTCCGACGTTACCATTCACAGCGGCGACAGCGTTGTTGACATTAGCAGCTGGTATGTTAACTACAGGTGGAGCCACTGGCGTGGGAGTGCCATCTCCATGAGCAGTATCGACTCGTACAGACTGATGATCCTCGTTACCGTGACCAGCATTTCGAGCCAACAGAGGTTGGACCATGGCTTGCAGATTTTCCTGCCCTTTTGCAATAGCTTCCATGGTCTGCATAAAGAGAGCGAGCTTCTCGCGCACATCCTGCATCTCGTTCTGCATTTGATCCATGATTCTTCGACAGTTGGTGCGGGTAGAATAGCGGTGCGGGTGTTGATCTGCAATCCTGGAAAGTACCTGGTACAGAGCATAAAATAAGATACCATCCAATGATTACCTGTAACGCAATATGGATATGAATGTAATGCAATGTGTCTGTGCATTAGGGAAGTTCATTCCCCCCAGTTCTAGTGTGAAGGTGCCAGTGCAGTGACAGTGTTGGTGATATAAAGATCGGAGCTGAATCACAGAAAGCCTCATATATTGCCGAGAAAACCAGAATACAATGTCACCGAGTACAACAAGAAGGCATGACCTCATCCAACAACCCTGGTGATGGTCAGCCCTATGCAAATAAAGCATACAAGTTACTACATGAAATGATCAAATCCTCCCAAAAGTCTGGTATTCTTCTATCAACTTCTTGGTCTCTGGGTGACCTGGTCGGGTGAGCAGTCCTTCTACCAACTGATTCCTTCTCTTAAGAACACGACGCACGTCTTCAGCAGTTTCTTCCCATGTCGCTTCCCCGAAGCAATCTTCTAGTTTTCGCTTTTGAGACACAGCTTCATCTCTGCATTTGATTGCCTTGTTCAGTGCATTCTGGACACTATACCGGGTCATCACTTCTTCCTCACACTTCTTGATGCTAGACTTCAACTTCTCTTCGAGGTCATAGATTTGCTGCTTCAGCTTATCTTCCCTCTTCTTATTGTTGGTGAGTGTAGCATTCCAAGTCTTATTGCAAGAGGAGATTTCTCGGTGTGCTGCATCGAGCGCCTTCTTTTTGGATTCCAGCATGTCATGGGAGCTTCTGAACTCTTGCCCCAGACGTTCGCGCTTTTTCTTTTCCTCAG
Organism: Lathyrus sativus; assembly: GCA_963859935.3. Lineage (NCBI taxonomy): Eukaryota > Viridiplantae > Streptophyta > Magnoliopsida > Fabales > Fabaceae > Lathyrus > Lathyrus sativus. The sequence continues at coordinate 928,631,861 of OZ012735.1, forward strand.
TCAACTCAGCCCCTAACCTGTTTAACAGCTCGATTTGTTGTTGGAAAGCATATACGGCCTTGTTTTTCTCACTGCGTACCTGAGCTAGCTCCTGCTCTAACCCTTCGTTGATCTTCATCAAGGCTTCTTTCTCTCTCACAACTTGCTCGTAGGCTTCCCTAGAAACAGTAGTTGGCTCTTCTGCCGGAATAGGAACAAGGATTGGTACAGCTGGAAATGGCATTAATAACTGACTTGCTCTTTCCTGGATCCAAACCCTGTAAGGTGCATAGGCCTGGCAATCGTTCTTACCCAATAGTGGCTTCCCTTTGCGGTTAATACGTGTCCAGGCATGTTGCAACTCAGCTAGCAATTCTCCCTTCAAATCCCCTGTGAAGTACAGAGATTCCTGTACTTCTTCCTCCTGAGGTGGATTCTTCAGTGCATATCCGAACTGGCGAATGAATAGAGAAGGGTTGTAATTGATACACCCTTTTCTTCCTATCAGCGGCACATTAGGGTACCCAGAACAACTGAAGATGAGCTCAGATCCCAACAGGTCTCGATCAAACCACTCCATATCTTCTGATGATAGCCTCATCAGGCGCTCCGGCCAACCAACTGGGACTGTAGTCTCTGCAACAGGTCTTCTCTTAGGAAGGTGGCTCTCAAGTCACATGCTCAGCAAGGGTACACAAAGATGAACATTCTTTCCTCTCCCTTTCTCATTCTTGTAATGCAGTGAGTGATAGAGATCTCCGAGTAAGGTAGGTACCGGATTACCAGCGGCAAACAAGTAGAAGGCGTCGTAGTCCACAAAATCTGGTATATTGGGAAACAAGACTATGCCATAAATGCACAAGGCCAACACAGCATTGAAAGCAAGCCAGCACCCGCTCTTGGCATACTCCTGGGCTTTACCAACTAAGAACTGGAGTGAGAAGCCTGAAACTCCACGGGAAACAGTAGTTAATAGTTCAGAGGCATCAATGTGCAAAGCTTTTGCCAAGTCCTCCGGCTTGGGCTTGGCGCCAGAATGGATGAATGGAACCTGGTTCTGCACGGGCAGCTCAACATACTCAGCGTATTCCTCCAGGGTTGGTCCCATAATAAAGTCAAAGAACGTAAAGCACCTCAAAGCAGGGTCGTAGAATTGCATCAAAGCATACAACCCGTCTAACTCTACCTCTGTAGGTTTATAGACCAATCTCAGTAGTCTACCATAGCTCATCCGGAAGCTCCTACGAACACCCTCATCAGCAAGAGAGATCAACCCCAGTAAAGGAACAATATCAGGAGTAGGCAATTTGTAAGCAACTGTCCTCCTTAAGCTAGTCATGATCACAACTCAGAAGTCTGGGCACTAGAACTAGGGAAATGCAAATGCACCTGCAGCACAGACACATGTTAGTGAAATGCAAATGGTAATGGATATGCAGTAATGCAATGCAAGCAACATGCAACAGGGACCAAAACTGTAGCTGAATAGCCTGAACCATATCAAGAAAGTCCCAGACCCTCCAGAAGTCATCCAATCCTGGTCTCGGATAGGCCTCAAACAAAGCTCCAATACTGGTCTCTGATAGACCCCATAATCATAACCTGAATGGTCTCTGGTAGACCTCAAATCATATCTCCCACTGGTCTCTGACAGACCTCAGAACACATCTCCAAATAGTCTCTGGCAGACCTCGGAACACACCAACTGGTCTCTGACAGACCTCAGAACACATCTCCAAATAGTCTCTGGCAGACCTCGGAACACACCAACTGGTCTCTGACAGACCTTAGAACACACCAACTGGTCTCTGACAGACCTTAGAACCCTCCATAAATATCCAGGATCCTGATCAAGAAGCAAACCGGTGGTCTGAAGGTCTAGTTACCTGCATAACCCTGAATCCCCTCACAGGTGGGTGGCCCTATAACTGGCACAAGGTACGGCATCCTATGCGGTCGTCGGTGTCACAGACTTTCAGGGTTGATGATACGATTCCCAGAAGGAGTGGCATCATCAATCCCTGAAGAGGCCTCACTTAGCCAACTTCCAAATGATCGGTCCCCAGAGTCGACAATCCAACTGACCAGCAACCCACGCCAACCAAAGGAAGGGGCAGGAGGCCAACCAGAGGAACCTCATCTGAGTGTAGATTTCATGGGACACCAAAGCAAGCAAAGCAAGCGGGCGCCCACTAATTTCTACTCTAATTCTAGGTGCACTCAAGCCCAGGTCCGGCTTATCTCTCAATATCAGAACACCCGTCACACCCCAGATACAGCAACAATAATCAATATATAAAGCTGAAAATACAAGGTTAGAAATATAAAATAACTCCATACAAAATCCTCGACGGGAAAACAAGCGTTAGGATTGACTCTCTTAAGGGACGTTGGATCCCAAATGCATAAGAACTATCGCAGTCCTTAGCAGCCAGGGGACGTTGAATCCCCAGCAGAGTCGCCAGCTGTCGCTACTGCGAAAATCGGCGCCGGCTGAACAGAAGAGTCGCCACCGTGCGTTATTTATCCCACGGGAGGGAAAGGAAACGCTCAGAGTAAACCTCGCACAACACGGGAAAGGTATGGTCGTCGCAACCAAAACCTGGATTCGGGAGTCGGTTACGCAAGGGGAAGGTATTAGCACCCCTCACGTCCGTCGTACTCGACGGGATCCACGCTTGTTTTCGGATATGGATTGTTATTCTATCTAAACTATAGGTCAAGGGTTAAAAAGAAAATAAAATGAAAATAAAAATGACTCGGCAAAGTATCGCACTTTATGCCTACGTATTCCCGCCTGGAACGAGAAATCAGAGTCAACGTAGTTCGCCTACCTACGGGAAAGGAGGGGAAGGTTGCTCGCTAGGATGTCGCATCCTATGCCTACGTACTTTCACACGGCATGAAAGATCAGAGCAAACGTAGTTCGGGCCACGTGCGACACAAGTCTGTCTGTTGTTTTTTATGAAAAATCTCACCTTAAACAAGGGTTTTCTTATTGCAAAAGGTTGATGTCTGTTCAAATCTTTTGACGGAAGAAATGAATTAATCTCTGTTATAACCTTTATTAATGTTTTTCTGTTGTTTTGAAGGAAGAAGAGATGACACTCTAGAAATCCTAGGGTTAAAAGGGAATAAAATCTACCCTAATGTTATCATGCATGGGTTAACTCCTAATGTCTATCATGCTCCTCTCTTGCACAGAGAGAAACAGAGATCCTAAGGGAATAGACGGAAACAGAAACAATAGCAAATATATACAGTAAAGCAGTAAAATGCATGAATGCAACAATACAAGCGAGGCAAGGGAGTCCCACTCAACCTCGAACCTAGAAAGCAATAGGCAAAAGTGAACAGCATTCACTTCTAACCCAACAGGTTAAACAGCAAGCAATACAGTCAGGGAAAACCAATCAAGACATCAGGAATGAAATACAGCAAAAATAAACAGCCACAGCAGCTCTGAATCAACATCTGGCTCCAAGTAATCTCCAATCAGCTACAGGCTTCAACAAGCATCAATCTCCATCTTCATGGCCTTCAGGCAAGGGCTTTGATCATCAGTCTTCTATCTGCAATGGCTTTTCTTCAAGTTCAAACCTCCAGGATGAGGGATCAGTCACAAGAGTGAATTGGGTGTTAAGCAATCAGTTGACTACCAAAGGTGGTGAACAGACTGCTTCTAACACAAGAGACATTTTCTCTCAAGAGTTCTATCTCTTAGACACTATCACCAAGCCTTCCAAAGGAAGGGGGTGAGTGTCTTAGAGAGACTCTGAATCACAGAGAAGAATGGATGCAGACAAGGCAATCCATGTTTGAGGAACAAGCTTTCTAATCTTGAGCTCTACCTAGCTCCTAAACCCTAATCTCCTCAGCATCTGCTAGCAAGAATCTCCTCTTCAACTCTGAAAGTTGGACTTCAACATCTGGATCTCCAATGGCTTCACCTTCTCAAGTCTTCAGCTCTCCCAAATCCCCAGGCAATCCCAATACCCACACAGACAAGCAATAATCCCCAGAGGGCACACCACACCAGTCAATCAGATATATACAGTACATTAATAGCAGTAGGGGAATCCTGACTTTTTTCTAAGGGGGTCTAATACCTACCCATAGCCCCTATAGTCCCATAGCTAACCTATTCAATCTCTAAGTCCTAAGGGAAGTGAATTAATTCTCCTAAGTCATCACCTAAAACCCTAGTTTGTTCATGTTATTCACACCTACACTAAGCACCTAAAATTAATTTCTAAAAATGGGAACTAAATTGTATCTACAAGTTTAATGTCTAACCTAAACAACCTAAAAAGAATGGGTGAAAAATATTAAAGCAATTAATAGAACAAAAAATAACAAAATCATGCATGAAATGAAACTATTTAAAATGCTATTTATTTAGAAAATATGGGGAAAATATCAAATAAAAAATAAAATGCAATTTTTATTTTTTACAATTTTCTTGACTTTTTAAAGAAAATGTTAAAAAAGAATGAATTGAAAATATGCAATTTCTGATTTATTATGAATTTTCAAAAAATGAATGAAAATAAAAAGAAATTAAGAAAAGAAAATAGAAAGAAATAAAGGGAGGGGGTGAGAAAAGCAAGAGAATCAAGTTCAGCGCGTTGGGCCCATCAAATTGGGGGGTGTGTATAGCTATCTGAACCCAAGCCCAACGTTTCAATTAAATGAAACGTGGCGTTTCGTACCAAGTCATTCCCTCCGTTTTCCATTTGAATATGATCCGTTGGATGAGTCCTTCAGTCAAGGGTCAAAATGAGATCGTGTGGCTCCTGACCCTTCTTCAACCTCCAGCCACTTAGGGTTTCAGAAATGGCTTTTCATGCAAGCATTTTCGAGCTCGTCTTTCTCCCTCCACAAGCCATGAAACTTCAAGGTACAAAAAGCAAAAACAATCTATTTCTTTCCCTCTACAAGTCTGTATCGTTAGTTTGCCTTAAAACTCAATCAATCAACCAATTCGATAGGTGGAACAGATGGAAACCACCATTAATATCTGATATCAAACCTCTCCAATTCTCCACAAAACTCATCCTAAACTGATCTACAATTCATCCTGATCATAGCATGCTAATCCAATAACCTTCTCAGGCCTTATCTTAGCAATTACAAGCTCCAACAGATTTGGTACCTCATGCTTAAACTTCATGAAACTCCTCCAAAATCATCCAAAACAGTCCTCTACCCTACCTTAACCATTCTACACTATCAAAACCCTAAGATTCTAACTAAATCAAGCCATTCGAGCAGAAAACAAACCTGGTGCAATTGGTGAAAACAGGTACTAAACTCTTTGGATCAGATGCTTGTGATGAATGGAAAGTGATCAGCAACCTTGATAATGAATTCTGTATGCAATACCCTTGGTGCAAACCCCTTGAATCTTGTAATTCCAATTTCTTGAACCTTGAATGATGAACTTTGTGTAGAACTATCCTTGCTTGATTCAGCCAAATGAATATGTGAATTGCAACCTATGGATGATGGTGATGAAACTCAGATCAAGAATGAGGAAGATTGGTGAGGAATTGAGATAGTTTGTGAAGCTTATGCAAGAATGGAAAGGTGTGGAAAACTTGGGATTTTTAGCAAATGAAGTCACCAACCATGGCATGAACCAACTTGTATGAATATATAGATGAGGTTAGAACCTCCTAGAAACTTGGAGAAGTTTCCCTTGCACCAATTCCCTTGGATTTTGATTATGTTTCTTACATTGCAAGCAACCATGGATAACTCACAAATTATGAACTAAACTCAAAATTCCACTTTAGCCAATGTCTTTAAAATGCCCTTTCCATTCAAAATGACCTATAATTTTGCTTCATTTGGCCAAAATATGAAAAATCTCATTTTTAAGTCCATTTTCCTTCATTAAATTCAACAATTTTGAAACCTTGTGCTATGAATCTTTCCAATCTCTCATGGTCACTTTTCTAGACTCAAAATGTCATTTGGAGCAAGTTTTATGTTGTAAAGTTTTCCATTTGAAACTTCCTTGTATGAGTTTTGGGCATAGGTTAAAATGACCTGTAATTCACAAATGTCCAAAATACCCTTTGCTTGCCAAGACCATAAGTAGAGTTCCCCAAATCATATGAAGGCATACCATACCATTCTAGAAATCTAAGACAATAAGGAACAACTCTTATGTTGACCAGAAATTCATTTGAAATCTCCTTGAGGGGTAAAAATTGCTTGGAAGTCAAGTCACTTTCACAGACAAAATTTCAGATACCTCAGATGACCTGTAACTTGCAAGGACCATAACTTGAGTTCTATAAATCTCCTTGATGTCTTCCACCACTCAAATTAAAGGTCTTGAGATCCTCTACAAGTTTCATGTTGGCCAAGGATCCCTTTGAAGCTTTCATTTTGGCTTATCTTGCTTGGAAATTTGACCTAAACTAGGGGATTTTACATAGAAACCCTAATTTAGAAACTCCTCTTCTCCTTGATTCCTCTTGAATTCTTCTTAGCATAATAACATATCCTTATTCTCCATGTCAAATGATGAATCCCACATCTCTTCAATAGCCCTTAATGCCTCTCCAACAATCCTTTGACCTAGGGTTGACCCAGGGTTGACCCAGATGAAACCCTAGTTGACTGTCTTCAACTGCAATTCTTGTGATCACATCAACAACTTGTTTTCTTCTCCAAATGACTTTCTAAGTCCTCCAAGATGTCTAGATACTCCCCATGCTCAACCCACAGCTCACAATTTCTTTGTTGATCCTCAGACACCCTCAGTTAGGAGATATACTCAATGCTTGATTCACTGAACTCCCTGCTTTCAAATTCTTTTCTGATGACTTGAATGAGATTGAATTAGGATAATAACCTCTTGATAGGCCTCTAGAGATGATAACAATGGTTGGCCCCCTGCTGGATGACTTGCTATGCTTATGTTATGCAGATGGTTAGGCTATGTACATGACTCTATATGCAAATGCTAATGATATAGAAACATAAACCAAGTGAATAAGGTTGGGCAAATTTCAGGGTGCAACACATACCTGTGAGCAGGGTTTGGTTTATTGCAGAAAACTTTGACCTTCAGACTACCTGGTTTTCTTGACAGTGAATCAGTTTGTTGGTACCAGGGTTTCTCAGTTGCAGATTTGTCTGTTCTTGATAGAGCAGGTTTTGATCAGAGGATCTTATCATCAGGTGTATGTATGTTCTCGATAGAGAAGGTTTTGATCAGAGGATCTTATCATCAGGTGTATGGTTGTTCTTGATAGAGCAGAGTATTGTCATCAGTTGTTTGTTCTTGACAGGGCATATTTTTGGGGTCTGAAGATCTCATCAGCAGATGTTGTTTGTTCTTGATAGAGCAGATTTTTGAGTGGGGTCTGAAGATCTCATCAGCAGATGTTGTTTGTTCTTGACAGAGCAGATTTTTGGGTCTGAAGATCTCATCAGCAGGTGTTGTTTGTTCTTGATAGAGCAGGTTTTTGAATGGGATCTGAAGATCTCATCAGCAGCTGTATGTTTGTTCTTGATAGGGCAGATTTTTGATTGTGGTCTGAAGACCTCATCAGCAGATATTTCTTGATCCTACATCAGAGGTCCTTATTATCAGACATTTGTTCTTGACAGAGCAGAATTATGATCCTATATATATGGTCCTATCAGATGGTTGTTCTTGGCAGATCAGATTTGTAGTCCTACACCGGGGTTTTCTTCTTATCAGTGGTCGTGGTTTCGTTGATACAGAATCTCCACAGCACCAGTTACCCGGACCTCTTATTGCATGACTGCATTTTGCATTAGTTGGCATGTTCATTTGCATTTCATTAACGTGTGTCTGTGTTGCAGGTACCGTTTTCCCCGATCCAGGATTTCTTGCCTCCTATTGTATTGTTATGGGCTCTCTGAGGAAGACTGTGGCTTACAAGTTCCCTGCCCCTGACGTGGTTAAGTTGACTGGTTTGATAGCTCTAGCAGATGATTCTGTGAGGGACGAGTTCAGAAAATCTTACGGCAGGTTGCTCAGTTTGGCTCATAAGCCTTCTGTGTTTGAGTTGAATGGGTTGCACGCTCTGATGCAGTTCTACGACCCTCCGCTGAGATGTTTCACTTTCCAGGATTTTGTTCTCGCACCTACGCTGGAAGAGTATGCTGATTTGCTAGGTGTGCCTATCAAGAGGCAGATGCCTTTTGTTCACATGGATGCTGAGCCTGATATGGCTGGTTTAGCTCCTTCACTTCATTTGGACGCCTCCGAGTTAGTATTGACTAGTTGGAACAAGGTTCCTGGGTTCTCCTTGCAGTTTCTAGTGGGTAAGGCTCAGCAGTGTGCTAAGGACGGATGTTGGGTCGCGTTCAACACCATCCTCGCTCTATGCATATACGGCATTATCCTGTTCCCCAATATGCCCAATTTTGTAGACTTTGATGCGTTTCACATCTTTGCTTCAGGGAATCCAGTCCCTACCTTGATAGGAGACGTCTATCATTCAGTCCACTACAAAAACGAGAACAGGAGGGGGAAGAATGTCTCGTGCTGCGTACCCTTGCTGTACAAATGGCTTGATAGCCATCTGCCCAAGAAGGGTCCTTTTGTCTTGTCTGCAGCCACAGCTGAGTGGCCTGAGCGTCCGATGAGTTTATCTGCAGAGGATATTGACTGGTTCGACCGAGATAGGTTGGGTACTGAGGTGATCTTCAGTTGCAGCGGGTTTCCTAATGTGCCTCTGATAGGTAGGAAGGGCTGTATAAACTACAATCCGTCGTTGCTGGTTCGACAGTTCGCGTATGCTTTGAGAACTCCGCCGAAGGATGAGGAGGTACAGGAATCTCTGTACCTCACTGGTACTCTAGAGGGGGATCTGCTGTCCAAGCTTCAGCGTGCGTGGAATGGTATCGGTAAGCGAGGAAAGCCATTGCTGGGAAAAAGCAATAATCAAGCCTACCCTCCGTATTTGACTTGGATCAGAGCCAGAGTAAATGCTATAGGGATGCCGTTTCCTCAGGCCAAGCCAGAAAGTCCTCCAATGATCGAAGAGCTTACTACTGTGCCCATTCAGCAGCATAACCAGGTATTAGCTGAGCGGGATGAATTGAAGCGGGCGAACGAAGAACTGGAGAAGGAATTAGCTCAGCTCCGAAGCGAGAGGAACGAAGTCGTTCATGCTTTCAAAAGGCAAACAGAGTTGGTGAGCCAGCTAGGTACAGACCTGACTAAGCAGATAGCCGAGCGTGAACGCATGGGTCGAGACTTCAAGGCTGTCAACGACGTACTGGCTACGAAGAAGCAGCACTTGGACGAGGCATATCGGAGGATATCCAAGTTCAACCAGCACTGGAAGGCTTCCCTGGCCACCAGGAAAGAGCGAGAGGATAAACTGATGTTGCAGATCTCCAAGCTGGAAGTCCAGGTGAAGGACAGTGAAAATAGGTGTGATGAAGAAACCGCCCGCAGATACGCCGCCGAAGGCTAGCTCAACAAAGCTCTCGCTAACCTGAAGGAGCGCAAGCTGACGTTTGAGTCCAAAAAGCGGAAATTAGAAGACTGCTTCGGTGAAGGAGCATGGGAAAGTTCAGTTGAAGGACTTCACTATACCATTGTGCAAAGGGAGTTACTCGTCGAGGGGTTGCTCACTCTGTCAGATCATCCAGAAACGAAGGAGTTGTTAGAAGAGTATCGCGCCCGTGGTCGTACTTGACTATTTGTATTCCTTTTGTTTTGGTCATTGTTGTATGCTGACCATCACCAGGCTTGTTGGCTGAGGTCACGCTGTTGATTCGTCTTGTACTCGCTAATGCTATGTACTGCCTTGATAGGCTTTCTTTATATATGAGATTGTTGTTTCCATGATTGGACTCGGACTTCTTCTTATTATTATTATCAGCACTGGCACTCAGGCACTAGGATCGGGGGAAATCTCCTAAACACACAGACACACGCATGCATTTGAATGAAGCATTTGCATGGCGAGCATTTTGTTGTTTTTCCTAACCCTTTAGTATTTACAGGTTTTTCAGGTTTATAGGTCCCAAGCTGTTTCCGGTGGTTCCAGGATTGATCAGAGACTAATTCACCGTTATCCGACTAGAGCTAATCAGACCAGGATCATGGATCAAGTGCAAACAGATGTTCAGGAGCTCCGCGAGAGGATGGATCGTTTCATGGAACTCATGCAAGTGGTCGCCAATGGTCAGGACCAGCTCAGGACTTTGGTTCAGCCTTTGATCTCCAGGGTCAATAGCAACGACATACTCCATGGCGGGGCCGTGCCTACTCCTCCACCAGTTGATACTCCGCAGAATGGTGTCCCCGTGGCCGGGGGCAATGGCAGTGCTAATGGCAATGTGATGGCCAACATCGGACTCAATACGACGGGCGTCGGTAATGGGAGTCTGAGAGCTAATGTCAACATCGGGTCGGGCAACGGTAATGCAGGCGTCGGGAATCTGTTGGTGCCTCAACCATGGCTTGAGGATCATCAGGATGATGTGTTCTCTCAAAGAGGTGCTGAAGGGGAGCTGAATGCTGAAGTGCGACTTAGATTCAAGGCACTTGAAGATAAAATGAGAGATATTGAGAATCAGAATACGTTGGGCGTTGATATGTCCAAGCTGGGATTAATTGCTGATTTCAAGGTACCTCCTAAGTTCAGGGTACTTGACTTTGAGAAATATAAGGGCACCACTTGCCCTCGTGTCCACCTTAGATCGTACTATAGGAAGATGTCTGCCTATTCCGAAGATGAGAAGTTGCTGATGCACTTCTTCCAAAACAGTCTTTCCGGACCATCCCTCGAGTGGTACATGGGTCTGGAGCCCACTAGCGTGCGCACATGGAAGGATCTCGCTGAAGCGTTTGTCCACCATTACCAGTACAACAGCGACTTGGCCCCGAACCGAGTCCAGCTCCAGAACCTGTCGCAGAGGAATAATGAAGGATTTAAGGAGTACGCCCAGCGGTGGCGTGAGTTGGCAGCCCGGGTTCAGCCGCCGATGGTTGAACGCGAGCTCGTGCAAATGTTTGTAGCTACCCTCCCAGGGGTTTACTATGAAAAGTTAGTCAGCGGTATGTCTGGGACGTTCTTAGCTCTCATTATCATGGGTGAGTACGTCGAGAATGGAATCAAGATCGGGAAAATTCAAGGTGAGTCATCCTCAGCTGGAGGAGGTGGAAAGAAACCTTATGCTGGTAAAAGGTGAGAAGGAGATGCGAGCGCTGTGACCAACGCTCGAAGGAAGGGCAAAGGCCCTCAGTAGCAGATAGCCAGTATAAATATCCCAGCGGCTCCACAGCAGCAGCAGCCGCAGCAGCAGCAGCAACCGAATCAACAGGGATATAGAAAATACCAGAATCGGGCACCTTTGGCAAACCGTCACTTCGAGGCACCGCCCATGTCGTACGCGCAACTCTTGCAGACTTTGCTTCAGCTTCAGTTGGTTCAGAAGAGGATGATGGCTCCCTTGACAGGGGCACCTCCACCAGGGTACGACGCAAATGCCACTTGCGATTTCCACTCAGGGGCACCAGGCCACACAATCGAGAACTGCAAAGCCTTTAAGTACAAGGTGCAGGACATGGTAGATGCCAAGATCATTAACTTCTCCGATAATGCGCCCAATGTTACGAAGAATCCTATGCCGAATCATAGGGGAGGCAGAGTAAACGCCATTATCGAAGAAGAGAGTGCAGATCTGTTGACTGATGTCAGAGACTTGAAGACGCCACTTAGCTTCGTCAAAGCTAAGTTGCTGAAAAAAGGGTTATTTCCAAGGTGCGGAGAACTATGCATGGACTGTGCTACACATTCTGATGGATGCGAGCAGCTAGTAGAAGGAATCCAAAGTCTGATGACTGAGGGGATTCTGCAGTTTAGCCGGAGGGCTAAAAGTGTATCGGGAGAAGTAGTGTTGAAGCAGGCCGATGAAGTCGCCACCATCACCATCCCTCGCCGGCCGATAACCATTTCTGCGCCCAGACCGCCTACCGTTACTATTACCAAAGCTGGGCCGATACCATTCGAGAGCATTAACGCCGTTCCGTGGCATTATGGGGCTGAAGTCTATTGCAACGGTCAAAGGTTAGAGCTAGAGCCGTATGGGTCGACTGTAGAGAATCTTGTAGGAATCAGTGGTATTACTCGCAGCGGAAGAGTATTTGCACCGCCGGAAGTCGTGGCAGAGAAAGCGGTCAGAGCTGATGCGGCCGATAAGGGTAAAAGCAAAGTCGTCGAAGAGGTCCCGTGTGGGGTAGAGAAAGATTTGCTTGTTAAAGATGCTGAGGAGTTTATGCGGTTGATCAAAAAGAGCGACTACAAGATTGTAGACCATCTCCATCAAACGCCTTCGAAGATTTCTATTCTCAACTTGTTGCTGTGTTCTGAAGCACACCGCAATGCGCTGCTAAAGGTGTTGAACGCCGCCTACGTACCGCAAGAGATATCGGTGAATCAGCTAGAAAAGGTGGTAGCCCACGTTAATGCTGGCAATGGGCTAGGTTTCATAGACTTGGAGCTGACGCCAAAAGGGAGGAACCACAATAGCGCCCTGCACATCTCGATAGAGTGTAGGGGCACAATCATGTCACACGTCCTGGTGGACACGGGTTCGTCGCTTAATGTGCTTCCGAAGAAGGCCCTAATGAAGTTGGATACTCGCGGATTGCTCTGCACACCCAGTGATCTGGTTGTGAAGCCATTCGACGGAACTAAACGCCACGTTTTCGGGGAGGTAACATGTCGCTTGTGCGAAAATAAGGTGCCGGCATGACAGAAGAGTCGCCACCTTTTGTTATTTATCCCTCAGGGAGGGAAAGGAAACGATCGGGAAAACCTGACGAAAAAGGGTAAGACAAGGTCATCGCAACCATTGTCTGGGTTCGGGAGTCGGTTACGCAAGGGGAAGGTATTAGCACCCCTCACGTCCGTCGTACTCGACGGGATCCTCGCTTGTTAGTTTACTTGGACGGGTTGGTTTTATTCTATCTACCTATCAAGGCTGGCTGAAAAAGAAAAGAAAAATGACTCGGCAAAGCGTCGCGCTTTATGCCTACGTATTCTCATCAGAGAATGAGAAATCAGAGTCAACGTAGTTCGGCCTACGAAGGGTTATGGGGGAAGGTAGCTCGCCAAGACTTCGCCATCTTGTGCCTACGTACTCTCAACAGGCATGAGAGATCAGAGCTCACGTAGTTCGGGAAACTACGGTTTATTTCCTGTTTTTACGAAAGAAGTGTTTTTTATTGTGTTTGCGATTTCAACCGCACTAGAGACTATGACCTGAGAGTGAATGCGTCGCATGTCACCCAAAGGGTACCATACTAAACATCCAGACTGTGGAAAAGAAACTCTCCCACAATCCTTTCTCAGATAGCTTAAGGCTCGTAACGTACGAAAGAAATCATTCATGATTACTGTATCTTAAACTGTTTTGAGATGAGAAGAGAACAGGCCCAACTAGGAGGGAGACTATCAAGTCCTACTGTTATCATGCCATGGATTCATCCTATGGTTGAGGTTTGAACAAGGAACTCCTAGAAGTTGTCATGCATAGGTTTCAACCTAAAATTCTATCATCAAATCCTTATCAAAGGAAATGAGAGTCCTAAGGGATCATGTCAATGATACACCAAACAGACAAATCATCAGCTTAACAGTAAAATGCATGCAATGCAAGTGAGGGAGGAAATGTGTGTGGGGCTTCAGCCTCCACAAGCTCGTCTCAACCTCAAGCCAGTCATGAAATAACAGTAATCATACTAAAAAATAAACACCATGCTATCAAGCAATAAACAGTAAATTGCAATCATACGGATAAAAGAAATGAAATGCCATCAGGCAAACAAACCACATGGGAAAGGGAGCTGGGCTCTACCGAATACCCGCAAGCAAAGCCACGCAATAACAATACAAGCATAGGGAGCAACTCAACCTCTAATGCAATCATGCTCCGAGATTCTACTTATTCTAGATTGACTTAATCTAATGCAACAGACAAATCAAGCAAAACGCACAATACAGAAAAGAAAAACAGAAGAAAGCCTCAGCTCCTCCAGCAGCAACTCAGTCTTCAGACTTCAATCATCAATTGCTTTCTAGGTATCAACCCTACAACATGAGTATCAACTCATCTTCTCCCTTAAGCTTCAGCTTCTTTGATCAGCTCCACCTTCAGGCTTCACTATCTCCAGGGATCTTCAAGTATCAACTTGATCTTCATGCTCTTCAAGCTTCAGCTGGAATGGCAGTCTTCAAGGATTCATCCTCTTCAATAATCTTCAATGAAGTCTTCATCTTCATGCTCAGGCTCTGACAGCTCTCAAGACAATCAAACAGAGAAAAATCACTTACTGAATAAGCTGGGGGATATTGAACTGCTTATTTGATCATCAAAGGTGACCTATAAGGGTTCAATATCAAATGAAGGGTTCCCTCAAAAGTTCTACCTCCTAGGTATAGCACTAATCCCTCCAAAGGAGAGAGGTGCATACCCTGGAAGGACTTTGAATCACAGGGAGGAATGGATGTGAAGAATACTATCCATGTTTAAGAAAGAAATTATCTACATCTAAGCTCTTCCTAATCCTAACCCTAAAACAAAACAAAAAGAAGAAGAACAAGCTCCTCAAGATCCTCCATGCCTCTTCCAATATTCTAGTATGCTCCACCATGCTCCACAATGAGATGCCAAGCTCCTCAAACCAAAGGGAAACTCCACAGCAAAGCAAACTAAACAAAACTTGCCCTAAAGGCCACACAAACAATCATTCAATTCAAAAATCAACTAAAAATAGTATATTATTCTATTAAATCCTAATATAAATGCTAGGGGACCCTACATAACTTCCCTTAAGTCCCATATATTCCCCATAGACTAAGTTGCCCTAAAAAACCTAAATCTAAAATTGTTATTGACCTATACTAAAGTTTTAATCAAATTCTAGACTAACTAGAACTACCTAATTAAAACTACCCTAAAAATTATCACAAAATTATGAAATTAATTCAGGGGGAACCTAAACCATTCATCTAATCATCCTAAAAAAATTGAACTCAAAATCCTAAGGGAACTACCCTAATTAAATCCTACAAATTAGCATATCAACTAAAAGAATTAAAAAAAGCAATTAAAAGTAAAAATGTGCAAAAAATATAAAAGTGAAATAAAATGGCTATTTTATGGTTTTATATTTTTCTAGACAGAAAATGAAAAATGGGAAAAAAAGTTTCATTAAAAAAATAATGATTTTTCATTTTATTATGAATTTTTAAAGTTTGATGAAATTTGGAGAAAAAATTAAATGAGAATTGATGAGGGGTGCAAGAAGTAATGATATTAAGTTGAAAATGATAATGGGCCCAGGAGGTGGGGTGCGCCTAGCATGGCGCGCCTGGGCCCAGCTTCTATCAGAAAAAATCAAAAATAAAAAAAGTTGTACGGTGTAAATAGCAGATATTCATAGTGTAAAACGATTGGGCTTGGAAATGGGGGGTTTGGATAGCAACACATTCATTAAGCCCACGCTGGTAGTAAGCTGAACGCAGCGTTTTGCTGCCCATTCTCCCTCCAATTTCGCGTGTTCGAATCCTGGCCCTCCGATCCGCCTCCAAGTCAAATAGTCTTGCACAGATCCAACGGTTCATGCATTGTCTTCAACCTTGGAACACTTAGGGTTTTAAAACTCCATGAAACACAACTCCATGCATCAATCTTCCTCACCTTCGTTCTCTCTCATTTCTCCATCAAATGCCACGATCCAAGAACCAAACTTGACTAGAATTTTATGTAGAATCCAACCATGCCATTAGATTGCATTAAAACTCTCTCTATCATCCTACCCGAACAGTACAACATCAAGAATCCAAACTTTCTTCAATTTTCGACCATCACAAAACTCAACAATCTTTATATATAATTAATCCCTATGCCATGCTGATTAAAACCAACCAAAATTCGTGCATTATCATCCATTAAATCATCCATTCCAACTCCATCAAGAATTAACCACCATTAATGAAACCTCACTAATTGATCTCAAACTCATCCAAATGAATCACCTAATGGTCTCTAATGGTTTCACAACAAGAACTAACCCTAGCCATGCCTAAATCAAAGTGTGGAAGTGGTTTTGCTTACCTTGACTCTTGCAATGGTAGGTGTTGAAAAGCTTCGAATCAGGCCTTGTAGATCTTCAAGAATAGTCTCTAGGTGATGAACAATCCTCTGCTTGCACAAGATTTGATGGAGATGGCTTGTATCTTCAGATCCAATCCTTTTTGCTCTCTTGCAACTTCACTTGGAAAGCTCCAATTCTTCAACAATGGAACCTTACTCTAGCATGAACATGTTCAGAGAGGTTTGTAGTGATGATTTGTGGAAAAAAAATGGAAGGGTAATGAAGAGAAAAATGAAGTTTCAATACAATTTGCAAAATGGAGAATTTTGGTTCAATCTCTTTTCTCTACCACCATTAACATCAACAATCACCAACCTTTCACCAATGGAGATTGTAATCAATATATAGAGATGTTTAGAAAGGTCTAGAACCTCTTAGAATCATCTAGAAAGAACTTGAATTTTCTATGATATGGTAACTTGCATTTCACTTCCCACCACATGAGATATCATGACAAAAACCCTTACAACTTGAGTAATTATCTTCATTTTCTCCTTGCATGAGAATTAGGATAATACACAATGCATATTTCCCTTATTCTTTAAGCTTTTCCTTGTTTTGGTTTGGTATGCCATTATGCCATCAAGCAAATTACAAAGCAACCCCAAAATTTAAGCCTCAAATCAAACTTGTGGCTGAACCATTGTTCTTAAAATGCCCTTTGGAGTCAAAATGACCTATCATATGACATGGTTAGGGTTTATAGCTTGGATTTTATGATTTTCCATTTCACTTGAATTAACTTATACCTCATTTTTAGGCCATTTTTATCATTTTTTGCTATGAGCCTTTCCAACATCTCATGACCACCCTACTAGACTTAAAACATCATTCTAAGAAACTTTGATGTTGAAGGTTTTTCCATTTGAAGCTTGGAAGTAGGAGATATGGCCATATGCTTGAAATGACCTATAACTTCCAAATGACCAAAATGCCCTTGGCTTGTCAAAGCCATAAGTTGAGTTCTACAAATCCTATCAAGGACTTATAGTACTCTCTAGAAATCTAAGAAGATGCTCTTCAACATTCATGTTGACCAAGAATCCATAGGAATCATCCTACTAGGGCAAACGTTGTCTGCAAATTGGGTGACTTTCAAGGACCCAGATTCACATACCTCAGATGACCTGTAATTTGTCAAAACCATAACTTGAGCTCCATAGATCCTATCAAGGACTTCTACTACTCAAATTAAATCTAAGAACAAGCTCTACAACATTCATGTTGTGGGGAAGATGAGATGGCAATCACATCTTGAGCTAAAACTGCCTTGAAGATAGGGATCAAACTAGGGGATTTTACACTGTCAATCCTTAGAAACCCTAGCTTGAAACTTCTCAAACTCCTCAATCATGATGAGTTGGTCTAGGAATCATCCTTATAGTATCTCAATACATCCTTCCATGATCCCATGGCTCTTGGATTAGGTCTCAACCTTCTCCAAATCATCAGCTGACCTAGGGTTGACCCAGTCAAAACCCTAATTCTACCATTCATGGTTGAATCTTCTGAATTCTTGCATAATGACCTCTTTGGGCTTCATGATGGCTTTCAAGACATCTCATAAGCTTTCTCAAAGCTTCAAGTCCATTCTCAAAGTCTCAGAATCATCTGAGGAGCTCCCACAACTCTCAAGTTATGAGGCACACAACCTTGGTTTCAACCAATTTCTCTGAGGATCTCTTGAACTTTCTGATGAAGGTATCAACCTTCAAACACTTGATGGGTAAATAAATGTTGGTCAAATTTTGGGGTGCAACAGCTGCCCCTATTCAAACGGCTTGAACCTGACTGGGTGAGGAGCGAACGGCTCTCAGCCAATCAAGGTGCGAGACGGTTGAATACCGGTAAACCCGAAAATTTGCCAACTGCACGAGCACACGATACTCTGTGGGGAACAAATCTTCGAAAACTGGAATAGTAGCTGCACAGCAACTAGCTGGAGAAATACTGATCTGACATCGCCGTTAGTTGTACACGTTAAATTCTTCTGATATTGTCATTCGACAACCAAAACACCCAACATCGCCGCTGGAAGACTAAACCACCCGACACCACCGTCAGGAGCAGACAAAATTCTGAGGAACACCCAACATCGCCACTGGAACACCAAATCCCCTGACATCACCGTCAAGAACAACCATAACTCGGGGAAACAAACATCCAACATCGCCGCCGGAGAACTAAACCTGACATCGTCGTCGATCAACCAAAATACCCAACATCGCCGCTGGAGAACTAAAGGATCTGAATCACCTAACATCGCCGTCAGAAACAAAATACCCAACATCGCCGCTGGAGAACCAAAGGATCTTAATCACCTAACATCACCGTCAGAAACAAAATACCCAACATCGCCGCTGGAGAACCAAAGAATCTGAATCACCTAACATCGCCGTCAGAAACAAAATACCCAACATCGCCGCTGGAGAACCAAAGAATCTCTGTCAAAACACCCAACATCGCCGCTGGAGCACTAAATCTGACATCGCCGTCGGACAATCAAAATACCCAACATCGCCGCTGGAGAAATAGAGAATCTGACATCGCTGTTGGAAACAAACATCACCCTGAGAGACACTCGACATCGCCGTCGCACAAACATCATCTCTGCTGGGGATTTTAAAAGGTCTGACATCACCGTCGAACATAATCTTCTGACATCGCCGCCAAAACAGACATAATCTGACCTCACCGTCAAACAACCATCCAACATCGCCGCCGGAACCAAACATAATCTGACCTTGCCGTCAAAACAAACATCCAACATCACCGCCGGAAACAAACATAATCTTCTGACATCGCCGCCAAAACAGACATAATCTGACCTCACCGTCAAACAACCATCCAACATCGCCGCCGGAACCAAACATAATCTGACCTCGCCGTCAAAACAAACATCCAACATCGTCGCCGGAAACAAACATAATCTGACCTCGCCGTCAAAACAAACATCCAACATCGCCGCCGGAAACAAACATAATCTGACCTCGCCGTCGATCAACCAAAATATCCAACATCGCCGCTGGAGAACTAAAGGATCCTGACATCGCCGTTGAATCCAAAATACCCAACATCGCCGCTGGAAAACTGACATAATCTGACCTCGCCGTCAAAACAACATTGTCTAACCTCGCCGTCAAGGTGAAGAAACTTCATTGGGGAATAGGTCACACGGTAACCGGTAGTACGTAGTCGATCGTGCCATTAGGCATTCTGCATTACTGAGATAACTGCTTCATTAACACGGGTAGACTTCAATTAGGGATGGCAACGGGGCGGGTCGGGGGCGGGTTTAACTATACCCGCACCCGCACCCGCCTCCATGTAACAGACCCGCCCCCGCCCCCAAATTCAATCGGGGGTGAAAATTTACCACCCAGACCCGCCCCCAATAGAAAACGGGTGCACCCGCACCCGCCCCGCCCCCACCCGCAAAAAATTATTATTTTTTTAATTATAATAAAAATTAGTAATTTAATTAAAAAATTGATTATTTTAATAAATTAATTAATTATTTAATTAAAATTTTAATTAATAAATGAATATTAACTTGATTAATTTTATTATTTTAATTGCAATAAGAATATTAATAACTTAATTAAAAGTATAATTAATAAATAAATATTAAAATAAATAAAATAAGGAAATCAAAATAAAATATATTATTTGGGGCGGGACGGGGGCGGGTGCGGGCGGGTCTTAGTGTCTACCCGCACCCGCACCCGCGCCCGTAGTTAAGAACCGGGTTTCACCCGCACCCGCACCCGCACCCAATTAAATCGGATTTTCCCCGTTAATTTCGGGGCGGGCCCGGGCGGGTGTGGGCCGGCCCGGGTTTGTTTGCCATCCCTAACTTCAATCATGGAGTCTTCAAGGGAGATTTCAACTTCGCCGTCGGAAACCTGCTGGGGAGAACGCTTCGCCGCTGAGGAATCTGGAGAACTATCAAGCAACTCCGCTCCGGGGGTCCAGAAATCATTCTGGATGAATTAACTCTACTGAGGACTTCAAGGATCATCTTGAACAGATAACTCTGCCGGGGACCTTCAAGAATAATCTTGAACCGATAACCGTTCTGAGCAAACACTTTGTTGGGGATTCCAGGAATTATCCTGGGCAACTCTTGTCGGGGACAAACCAATCATGGCTTGGGCAATTTCCAAGGATTCGACTCTCTTGGGGCTTCAGGAACCATTATGGGCGATCTTAGCCGGGGACTCTAAGTATCAACTTGAGCAACCAACTCTGGAGACTGCACTGGGGTCTTAAGAGTCATCTTAAGCAAACGGCCCTGCTGAGGATTTTAAGAATCATCTTGAATTGAAGACTTCGCTGGGGAGAATTTCAGGAATCATCCTGAGCAAGCGACTCTGGGGAGAATGCCGGGAATCATCCTGAGCCACTGATCCTTCGGCGGAACACCTGTAAAACAAGAACGGTAACAACCTAGATCATGTTTATTATGCATATTCTTCGGCGCCATGCTCCACACGGTGGAAATGCTATGCGTTTATGATAAATGCTATGCAATCATGCACAATGATGCGATCCCGTCAGCAAAATAAATGCCGAAGGGAGGAAATCCTTCTGTCAAGGAGAAAAGAACTACTCAGATAGAGGAATCATCCTGCTGATGAGAACATGGTCACACCAATATCAATTAGACTCCGTCTGTGGAAATGATCTTCAGTTGACTGCTGCAGGGGAAACAACTTCAGTTGATTACTGCAGGGGATGAAGCTTCACGAGAACCTGGACCTGCTGAAGGAAAGCGATGTCAATCGCGAGAATAAACTGCGTAGCCGTCTCGGCTACTCTTCTGGGGATAACAACTCTGTGGGGAAACAACTTCAGCTGCTCCACACTCCACTGGGGAAGAAACCGATCATGGTCTGATCAACTTCCAAGGATTCGGCTCTCTTGGATATCTGCAAACTCGGCTGAGGAAGGAGAAACCATTCTGCTTCACTGGAGAGTACGACTCTGGGGAAAATACAGCATCAGCTGTTCAACGCTCTGCTAGGGAAAACCACTCATGGTCCCAACTGCTACCAAGGATTCGGCTCTCTTGGGGATTGCGTACTCAGCCGGGGAGAGAGAGATCGTTTTACTTCACTGGAGAGCATAACTCTGATGGGGAATTTTAAATCCGCTGGGGAAGAAGGAAACATCCGCCTCCGGGGGAGAGTACAACTCTGCAAGGGAATACAGCATCAGCCGTTCCAACGCTCTACTGGGGAAGAGGGAATCATCCGACTTCGGGAGAGAGTACGACTCTGGTGGGGAATCTCAATTCCGCTGGAGACTTCAGTATGACACCATCAGTCGTTGCATACTTCGGCGTACGAATAGCTTCCCACGAAACCTGCACTTGTGACCCGGTGCTAGGGGGAAAACAACTGCTTCGGCGACTTTACTGGGGAAAACACGAGCTTCGGCACCCGAACATTTCTATGAAATCTGCACTTGTGACCCGGTGCAGGGGGGGATACGAGCTTCGGCGCTTGACTCAGCTGATGAGGTGACGTTCCTTCGGGACACGTCTGCTTGGGGAAGAGAATCCTCTCTGCATGGGGAGACATATCAATGCTCACGATCTTGCGTTCAGACTCTGCGGAGGAGAGACTACTGAACTCTGCTGGAGAAGGAGGAATCATCCTGCTTCGGGGATGCGCACGGCGCACTGTCTGGAAGGTGCTACACCTGCAACAACACAAACAAACAGACAAGATACCCTTCTCAAAGGGACCTATCCAGGTTATTATCTTGTGACAATATTCAAGCAATTAATTGTTTCAACAATCAATGGGCCTAGGCCAGTGAGTTTATGTATGCGCATTTTATCAAAAACATCGGCGTTTTCATTCGCAAACAAAACAGATAAATGCTAAACAGGCAAACAGAATTGCTGAATAGTGTGCATTTTATTGATGATGAACCCCTGAATGGGTAAAAATGTTTTACAACAGAGGCAAGCTCTTGGAATGAGGAAGCCACGCAAAAATAAAACATAAATATACATCAGTATATACAAATGTCGGCAACGAGGCGTAGACGAACACCATGAGTTAATCCCTCTAAGACCCACTCGACTTCGATACATCTCCAACGCTTCAGCTTCGGAAGAGATTGATTCAGATAAACAGTCCCCAGGTCCTCCAAACCACTAAACAATGAAAGTCCACACGCGGAACGCAGTCATTTGCTTATTCAAATCCCTAACTTTTGCGTGAACCGCCCTTTACGGGTTTTCAGTTCACCGGGATACCCTTTTTTGCCGAAGCCGCCCAGTGTAGGTTTTCGACTTCGCGGGTGTACATTTTTCAATATATCCCTAATTTTTGCCCGAACCTTTTATTCTGTTTTTGGTTCGCCGGGATGCCCCTTTTTTGCCTGGACTCTTTCTTTTTTGTCCAGCGGGTCGCTTTCAAGCAAAGTATTTTTTAACTGCGTCCGCGTTCACCGGGGATGCAAAATCTTCACCATCCATCGTGGATAACAACAAAGCTCCTCCCGAGAAGACCTTGCTGACGATATACGGCCCTTCGTAATTCGGAGTCCATTTGCCCCGGTGATCGGAGTGTGGCGGAAGAATCTTCTTCAGGAAGAGATCACCCGTCTGAAAGCTTCTAGGACGCACCTTCTTATCGTAAGCTTTCTTCATTCGGCTTTGGTACAGACGACCAAATGCAATCGATGCTAACCTCTTCTCGTCCATCAGGCTGAGTTGGTTCAAACGATTCGTAATCCATTCTGCCTCATCGAGTTTCACATCAACCAAAACTCGCAAAGAAGGGATCTCCACTTCTAACGGCAGGACAGCTTCCATACCGTACACCAAGGAGAAAGGAGTTGCCTCGGTTGAAGTACGGACTGTCGTACGATAACCGTGCAATGCAAACGGCAGCATCTCGTGCCAATCTTTGTACGTCACAACCATCTTCTGAACAATCTTCTTTATGTTCTTATTGGCGGCTTCGACGGCGCCATTCATCTTTGGCCGGTAAGGAGATGAGTTGTGATGTTCGATCTTGAAGCTCTGGCACAGCTCCTTCATCATCTTATTATTCAAATTCGAACCATTATCAGTAATGATCCGCTCGGGAACTCCGTAACGACAGATGATGTCCCTCTTTATGAATTTAGCTACCACCTGCTTGGTCACATTAGCATACGAGGCTGCCTCCACCCACTTGGTGAAGTAGTCGATAGCTACCAGAATGAAACGATGACCATTGGATGCAGTGGGCTCGATCTTGCCTATCATGTCGATGCCCCACATGGAGAACGGCCACGGGGAGGACATGACATTCAACGGGCACGGCGGCACATGAACTTTATCAGCATAAATCTGGCACTTATGACATCTCTTCGCGAATCTGAAGCAATCTGACTCCATAGTCAGCCAGTAATATCCTGCTCTCAGGATCTTTCTCGTCATGGCATGCCCGCCGGCGTGCGTACCAAATGTGCCTTCATGGAATTCTTCTATGAGCATACTCGCCTCCTTCTCATCTACACATCTGAGTAGCACGAGATCGTGGTTTCTCTTATACAACACTCCATCAGGATTGAGATAAAAGTTTCCAAACAGCCTCCTCAGAGTCTTCTTATCCTGGGTTGACGCACCCGCAGGATACTCCTTAGTCATAAGGAAAGTCTGGATGTCGTGGAACCATGGCTTGCCGTCGGCGGCATCCTCGATTGCAAAGACAAATGTCGGTCTATCAAGACGCGAAAGAACAATTCTTGGAGCCTCATTCCAAAAATTGACCTTATACATTGAAGCCAACGTGGCTAAGGCATCAGCCATCTGATTTTCAGCCCTGGGCACATGATGAAGTTCCACTCGATCGAAGAACGGAAGCAGCCTCCTGGCATAATTCATGTACGGCACCAAATTCGCTTGACGAGTTTCCCACTCCCCTTTCATTTGGTTGATTACAAGCGTTGAGTCACCATATACGTCTAAATTCTTGATTCTCAAATCAATTGCCTCTTCTAGACCCATAATACATGCTTCGTACTCCGCCTCATTGTTGGTGACTGGAAACATCAGTCTCGCAGTAAACGGGATGTGGGCTCCGTGAGGAGTCGTGATGATAGCCCCGATGCCACTTCCATAGGAATTAACCGCTCCATCGAATATCAACTTCCACTGAGATTTCCTATCTGGCCCCTCGCCGGGCAACGACTCATCGCAGTCCTTCGCTTTGAGAAACATAATATCCTCGTCAGGGAATTCAAACTTCATCGGCTGGTAGTCCTCAATTGGCTGTTCGGCAAGGTAATCAGACAATATGCTTCCCTTGATGGCCTTCTGGGAGACGTACTGAATATCATATTCTGTTAGCACCATTTGCCACCTGGCAATCCTGCCCGAAAGAGCCTGCTTCTCGAAGACGTACTTGATCGGATCCATCTTCGAAATTAGCATAGTGGTGTGATTGAGCATGTACTGTCGTAGACGATTGGCAGCCCAAGCTAATGCACAACACGTCTTCTCCAGCATCGAGTATCGAGATTCACACTCAGTGAACTTTTTACTCAAATAGTAAATGGCATGCTCTTTTCTGCCCGTCTCGTCGTGCTGACCGAGAACACACCCCATACTATTCTCCAGAACCGTCAGGTACATGATTAAAGGCCGTCCAGCCACTGGGGGTATCAAGATTGGAGGTTCTTGAAGATACTGCTTTATCTTATCGAATGCCTTCTGGCAATCCTCATTCCAAGTAATCGCCTGATCTTTCTTTAAAAGCTTGAACATCGGTTCACAAGTGGCCGTGAGCTGAGAGATAAACCTTGCAATGTAGTTTATTCGGCCCAAGAAACCACGAACTTCTTTTTCTGTTTTTGGCGCTAGCATTTCTTGAATAGCTTTTATTTTCGCAGGATCAACCTCGATACCTCGTGCACTAACGATAAACCCCAATAACTTTCCGGACCGCACTCCAAAAGTGCACTTGTTAGGATTCAGCCTTAGCCTGAACTTCCTAAGCCTCTCAAAAAGCTTCAATAAGTTGACCAGATGCTCTTCCTCCGTTTGGGACTTTGCAATCATGTCATCAACATAGACCTCGATCTCATGATGAATCATATCATGAAACAAAGTTACCATTGCTCGCTGGTAAGTGGCCCCTGCGTTCTTCAGACCGAAGGGCATTACCTTGTAGCAAAATGTTCCCCAGGGGGTGATAAACGTCGTTTTCTCCATGTCCTCCGGTGCCATCTTGATCTGATTGTAACCGGAGAAGCCATCCATGAACGAAAACACGGAGAACTGGGTTGTGTTGTCGACCAACACATCGATATGAGGCAACGGGAAATCATCTTTAGGGCTCGCCCTATTCAAGTCCCGATAATCGACGCACATGCGTACCTTACCGTCCTTCTTCGGTACAGGCACTATGTTGGCGACCCACGGAGGGTAAGTGGTAACGTCTAAAAATCCTGCATCCAACTGCTTCTGGACTTCTTCTTTGATTTTTACAGCCATATCTGGTCTCGTCCTCCTAAGCTTCTGCTTGACTGGAGGGCAATCTTCTCGCAACGGCAAGCGATGAACCACGATGTCCGTGTCAAGTCCGGGCATATCTTCGTATGACCAAGCAAAGACGTCACTATACTCTCGAAGCATCTCGACCAGTCTATGCTTGACATCATTCTGTAGCGCAGCCCCTACTCTGACATTTCTGACGAGCTCTTCAGTACCCAGATTTACGATCTCAATATCCTCCTCGTGAGGCAGAATAACCTTTTCCTCTTGTCTCAACAAGCGGGCCAACTCTTCCGGAAGGTCTTCGTCTTCATCAATCTCATCCTCGGCTTGATAGATCGGGCAATCGAAGTCGTAGTGAGTCGTAGAGGGTCCAGAGTCGAAGTCGTCTGTTATGTGGATCCTGCAATAACAAGGGTTAAGTTTAAAATAAGAATATGCAGGTTAGCACAAACCCCGTTGCCATTTTGCTGTTTTTCAAAATAAACATAAAACAGGAATAACAGAGAACACAATATTTGAGTACGAAGAAAACGCCTTTGATTTATTAACAAAATGCATGTACATAATCCAACAAGGCCCTGACAGTAAAACCACTATGCCCCGGGTAGGACATAGGGTTGTACAATGATTGTAAAAAGTAAATCATTACTCTTCACTTGTCAGCTGGATAATTTCCTTGATGGTCCAATTGTTGAGGCGCTCGCCCGGCTTGCTTGGCTGAATCCAAGCGTCAAGATCACAATCGCTATCCCCGCTGTCCTCTGACGCCGCGTTGATGCTTTCGAAGATCACTCCGCCACTGGTAAATAGGATCGGCCCCTTACTACGAGATGAACTGCTAGACGAAGAAGATGAAGCTTCAGCTTCAGGAGAATACCCCAATCCAAACTTATCCTGCTTGATCGGTATCTCCAAAACATGCCCCCAGCCTGTGGTGGAACCGGCTTCGACGACGGCTCGAGCTTCTCTGAACAAGGAGAGATTCATCTCTTGCTTCTCTGTGACGACAGGAGCTACCTCTTTCACCTTGACGGCTTCAAATGCTTGGCAGAGATTTTCATGGATTTCGCCATCCATTTCGACATACTTAAAGGATGACAAGTGGCTCACCATAATGTCCTCCTCACCACAGACGGTTACTATGCTTCCCCCGACAGCATATTTGAGCTTTTGATGCAACGTGGACGTCACGGCACCAGCAGCATGGATCCATGGCCGACCTAAGAGGCAACTGTAGGCAGGCATGATGTCCATGATATAAAAAACCGTGTCAAACGTTTCCGGACCAACTTGAATCGGCAGGGTAAACTCTCCGAAAACGTGGCGCTTAGTTTCGTCAAATGCTTTCACCACCAGATCATAGGGCGTGCAAAGCAATCCACGAGTGTCCAACTTCATTAGTGCCTTCTTCGGAAGCATATTAAGCGACGAACCTGTGTCCACCAGGACGTGCGACATGATTGTGCCTCTGCACTCTATCGAGACGTGCAAGGCGCTGTTGTGATCCCTCCCTTTAGGAGTCAGCTCCAAATCTGTGAAACCTAGCCCATTGCCAGCATTAACATGGGCTACCACCTCTTCTAGCTGATTCACTGATATCTCTTGCGGTACGTAGGCAGCATTCAATACCTTCAGTAACGCGTTGCGGTGCGCTTCAGAACACAGCAACAGGTTGAGAATAGAAATCTTTGACGGAGTCTGATGAAGATGGTCTACAATCTTGTAGTCGCTCTTCTTGATTAGCCGCATGAACTCCTCGGCATCTTTGACTAGCAGATCCTTCTCTGCCCCACAAGGGGCCTCTTCGACGGCTTTGCCTTTACCCTTATCAGCAGCATCAGCTCTGACCACTTTCTCTGCTACAACCTCTGTCGGCGCAAACACTCTTCCGCTTCGAGTAATACCACTGACTCCTGCGAGATTCTGCACGGTCGACCCATACGGCTCCAGCTCTAACTTCTGACCATTGCAATAGACTTCGGCGCCATAATGCCATGGAACGGCGTTAGTGCTCTCGAATGGGATCGGCCCAGCTCTGGTAATAGTGATTGTAGGCGGTCGGGGCGCAGAAATAGTAATTGGTCGGCGAGGAATGGTGATGGTGGAGACTTCACCGGCCTGCTTCAACATAACCTCCCCTGATACACCTTCAGCTCTCCGGCTGAACTGCAAAATACCCTCAGATATCAGACTTTGGATACCTTCTACCAACTGCTCACACCCATCAGAATGTGTAGCACAGGCCATGCATAACTTTCCGCATCCTGGAAAGAACCCCTTCTTCAACAACTTAGCTTTGACGAAACTAAGCGGCGTCCTTAAGTCTTTGACATCAGTCAACAGGTCCGCACTCTCCTCTTCGATAATGGCGTTCACTCCGCCTCCCCTATGGTGAGGCATAGGGTTTTTGGTGACATTGGGCACATTGTCAGAAAAGTTAATAATCCTGGCATCTACCAGGTCCTGTACCTTGTGCTTAAAGGCTTTGCAGTTCTCGATTGTATGGCCCGGTGCCCCTGTATGGAAATCGCAAGTGGCATTTGCGTCATACCCTGGTGGTGCCCCTGTCAAGGGAGCCATCGTCCTCTTTTGAACTAACTGAAGCTAAAGCAAAGTATGCAAGAGTTGCGCATACGACATGGGAGGTGCCTCGAATTGACGGTTTGTCAAAGGAGCCCGATTCTGGTATTTTCTATATCCCTGTTGATTCAGTTGTTGTTGCTGCTGCGGCGGGGCTGCTGGGATATTTATACTGGCTATCTGCTGCTGAGGGCCCTTGCCCTTTCTCCGAGCGTTGGTGACAGCGCTCGCATCTCCTTCTCGACGTTTACCAGCATAAGGTTTCTTTCCACCTCCTCCAGCTGAGGATGATTCACCTTGAATTTTTCCGATCTTAATACCATTCTCGACGTGCTCGCCCATAGTGATGAGGGCTGAGAACGTCCCAGACATGCCACTGACTAACTTTTCATAGTAGATTCCCGGGAGGGTAGCAACAAACATCTGCACGAGCTCGCGCTCAACCATCGGCGGTTGAACCCGAGCAGCCAACTCACGCCACCGTTGGGCGTACTCCTCAAAGCTTTCATTATTCCTCTGCGAAAGGTTCTGGAGCTGGACTCGGTTTGGGGCCAAGTCACTGTTGTACTGATAGTGGAGGACAAATGCTTCTGCGAGATCTTTCCATGTGCGTACAGTAGTGGGCTCCAAGCCCATATACCACTCGAGGGATGGACCAGAAAGACTATCTTGGAAGAAGTGCATCAGCAACTTCTCATCGTCGGAATAGGCAGACATCTTTCTATAATAAGATCGAAGGTGGACACGAGGGCAAGTAGTACCCTTATACTTCTCAAAGGCAGGCACCTTGAACTTAAGAGGTACTTTGAAATCAGCAATTAGCCCCAGTTTGGACATATCAACGCCCAATGTATTCTGATTCTCAATGTCTCTCATTTTATCTTCCAATGCTTTGAACCTGAGCCGCGCTTCAGCATTCAACTCTGCTTCTGCACCTCTTTGAGAAAATACATCATCCTGATGATCCTCAAGCCACGGTTGAGGCACCAACAGATTTCTGACGCCAGCATTGCCGTTGACCGGCCCGATGTTGACATTAGCTCCCAGACTACCATTGCCGACGCCCGTCGCATTGAGTCCGATATTGGCCATCACGTTTCCATTAGCACTGTCGTTGCCCCCGGCAATAGGAACAACATTCTGCGGAGTATCAACTGGAGGAGGAGTAGGCACATCCCCGCCATGAAGTATGTTGTTACTATCAACCCTGGAGATCAAAGGTTGAACCAAAGTACGAAGTTGGTCCTGACCATTAGCGACCACCTGCATCAGTTCCATAAAACGATCCATCCGTTCACGGAGCTCTTGAACATCTGACTGCACCTGATCCATAATCCTTGTCTGATTAGCTCGAGTTGAATAACGGTGAATGAGTCTCTGATCAATCCTGGAGACCGGAAGCATCTTGGAACCTGTGAACCTGAAAAACCTGTAAACATTAAAGGTTAGGAAAAACAACAAAATGTACGCCATGCAAATGCTTCATGCAGATGCATGCGTGTGTCTGTGTGCTTGGGAGATTTCCCCCGATCCTAGTGCCTTAGTGCCAGTGCTGATAATAATAATAAGAAGAAGAAGTACGAGCCCCAATCATGGAAACATCAATCTCATATATATATATATATATATATATATATATGGAAAGGCCTATCAAGGAAGTACATAGCATCAGCGAGTACAAATCAAATCAACAGCGTGACCTCAGCCAACAAGTCTGGTGATGGTCAGCATACAACAAAGATCAAAACAAAAGGAATACAAGCTAGTCAAGTACGGCCACGGGCGCGATACTCTGCTAATAACTCCTTCGTCTCTAGATGATCTGGCAAAGTGAGGAACCCTTCGACGAGTAGTTCCCTCTGCACAATAGTATACTGAAGCCCCTAAACTAAACTTTCCCATGCTCCTTCGCCGAAGCAATCTTCCAGTTTCTGCCTCTTAGACTCAAACTTCAGCTTATGCTCCTTCAGGTTGGCAAGGGCTTTGTTGAGTTGGCCTTCGGCGGCGTACCTGCGGGTGGTTTCTTCATCAAACCTTCGCTCACTGTCCTTCACCTCGGCTTCTAGCTTAGAGATCTGCTGCATCAGCTTATCCTCTCGCTCCTTCCTGGTGGCCAGGGAAGCCTTCCAGTGCTGGTCGAACTTAGATATCCTCTGATATGCCTCGTCCAAATGCTGCTTCTTCGTAGCTAGTACGTCATTAACAGCCCTGAAGTCTTGACCCAAGCGTTCACGATCAGCGATCTGCTTCGCCAAGTCTGTACCCAGTTGGTTCACCAACTCTGTTTGCTTTTTGAAAGCATGGACGACTTCATTCCTTTCACTTCGAAGCTGAGCTAACTCCTTCTCCAGTTCCGCGTTCGCCCGCTTCAATTCATCCCGCTCAGCTAATACTTGGTTATGCTGATGAATGGACACAGTAGTAGGCTCTTCGACTGGTGGAGGACTCTCTGGTCTGGTTGAGGAAATGGCATCCCTATAGCATTGGCTCTGGCTCTGATCCAAGCTGAATAAGGAGGGTAGGCTTGACTGTTGTTCTTTCCCAACAAAGGCTTTCCTCTCTTGCTGATACTGTTCCATGCACGCTGAAGCTTGGACAACAAATCCCCCTCTAAAGTACCCGTGAGGTACAGAGATTCCTGTACCTCTTCCTCCTTCGGCGGAGTCCTCAAAGCATATGCGAACTGACGAACTAGCAACGACGGATTGTAGTTGATGCAACCCTTCCTACCTATCAGAGGTACATTAGGAAACCCACTACAACTGAAGATCACGTCAGTACCTAACCTGTCTCTGTCAACGAACCAATCAATATCTTCTGCAGACAAACTCATCAGACGCTCAGGCCACTCAGCTGTGGCTGCAGACAATATAAAAGAACCCCTCTTGGGCAAATGACTATCAAACCATTTGTACAGCAACGGTACGCAGCATGAGACATTCTTCCCTCTCCGGTTCTCATTCTTGTAGTGCACTGAGTGATAGACGTCTCCGATCAAAGTAGGGACTGGATTCCCTGAAGCGAAGATGTGAAATGCATCGAAGTCTACGAAATCAGGCATGTTGGGGAACAGGATAATGCCATATATGCATAAAGCGAGGATGGCATTGAACGCGTCCCAACATTTGTCCTTAGAACACTGCTGAGCCTTAGCTACCAGAAACTGCAAGGAGAACCCAGGAACCTTGTTCCAACTAGTCACTACTAACTCTGAGGCGTCCAAATGAAGTGAAGAAGCTAAGCCAGCCAGATCAGGCTCAGCATCCATGTGGACAAAAGGCACCTGCCTTTTGATAGGCACACCCAATAAGTCAGCATACTCTTCCAGCGTCGGCGCGAGAACGAAGTCCTGAAAAGTGAAACATCTCAGTGGAGGGTCATAGAACTGCAACAGAGCATGCAACCCATTCAGCTCGAACGTAGAAGGCTTGCAAACCAGACTGAGCAGCCTGCCATAAGACTTCCTGAACCCATCCTTCACAGAGTCACCTGCTAGAGCTATCAAACCAGTCAACTTCGACACATTAGGGGTCGGGAACTTGTACGCAACAGTCTTCCTGAGAGAGGCCATAATAATACAATAGGAGGCAAGAAATCCTGGATCGGGGAAACGGTACCTGCAACACAGACACACGTTAATGGAATGCAAATGAACATGCGAACTAATGCAAAATGCAGGCATGCAATAATATATCCAGGTAACTGCTGCGGAGATTCTGTGTCAACAATCACTGATGAGAAGAAAACCCCGGTGTAAGACCACTGATCTGATCTGCTAAGAATAACCATCTGATAGGACGATATACATAGGATCAAAATTCTGCTCTGTCGAGAACAAATGTCTGATAATAAGGACCTCGAATGTATGATCAAGAAATATCTGTTGATGAAGTCTTCAGACCCCAAATCAAAAATCTGCCCTATCAAGAACAAACATACAACTGTTGATGAGATCTTCAGACCCCACTCAAAATCTGCTCTATCAAGAACAAACAACATCTGCTGATGAGATCTTCAGACCCCAAAACTGCTCTATCAAGAACAAACCACTGATGATAATACTCTGATCAAAACCTGCTCTATCAGGAACAGACATACACCTGATGATAAGATCCTCTGATCAAAAAACCTGCTCTGTCAAGAACAGACAATTCTACAACTGAGAAACCCTGGTACCAACACAACTGATTCACCGTCAAGAAAACCAGGTAGTCTGAAGGTCAAAGTTTCCTGCAATAAACCCAATCCCTCTCACAGGTATGGACCTAAACTGACTCAAGGTACGGCATCCTATGCGTTCATCATCGTCACAGACTTTCAAAACTGACGATACGATTCCCAGAAGGAGTGGCATCATCAAGTCTTGAAGAGGCCTCACTTAGCTGAATCACAAATGATCGGTCCCCAGAGTCGACAATCCACCAAACCAGCACCCGTCTCAACCCAAAGGGTTGAAAGTGAAGCCAACCGGATGAAGCTCTTCTGAGTGTGGATTTCATGAGACACTAGTGCCTGCAAAGCAAGCACGCGCCCACTAATTTCCACTCTAAGTCTATAGTGCACTCAAGCCTGGCTCTAGCTTCTCACTCATCAGAACTCCCATCCCACAACAGCACAAATAATCATATTATACTGAAAATAAAGTGCGGGAACTAAAGTGCGAGAAGTAAAAATGCGATAAATAAACGCAACCCAACAAGTAAACACACAAGCGGTAGGATTGACTCTCGCAGGGAACCGTTGGAGTCCCTAGCAGAGTCGCCAGTTGTCGCTTGCGCGAAAATAAGGTGCCGGCATGACAGAAGAGTCGCCACCTTTTGTTATTTATCCCTCAGGGCGGGAAAGGAAACGATCGGGAAAACCTGACGAAAAAGGGTAAGACAAGGTCATCGCAACCAATGTCTGGGTTCGGGAGTCGGTTACGCAAGGGGAAGGTATTAGCACCCTTCACGTCCGTCGTACTCGACGGGATCCTCGCTTGTTAGTTTACTTGGACGGGTTGGTTTTATTCTATCTACCTATCAAGGCTGGCTGAAAAAGAAAAGAAAAATGACTCGGCAAAGCGTCGCGCTTTATGCCTACGTATTCTCATCAGAGAATGAGAAATCAGAGTCAACGTAGTTCGGCCTACGAAGGGTTATGGGGGAAGGTAGCTCGCCAAGACTTCGCCATCTTGTACCTACGTACTCTCAACAGGCATGAGAGATCAGAGCTCACGTAGTTCGGGAAACTACGGTTTATTTCCTGTTTTTACGAAAGAAGTGTTTTTTATTGTATTTGCGATTTCAACCGCACTAGAGACTATGACCTGAGAGTGAATGCGTCGCATGTCACCCAAAGGGTACCATACTAAACATCCAGACTGTGGAAAAGAAACTCTCCCATAATCCTTTCTCAGATAGCTTAAGGCTCGTAACGTACGAAAGAAATCATTCATGATTACTGTATCTTAAACTGTTTTGAGATGAGAAGAGAACAGGCCCAACTAGGAGGGAGACTATCAAGTCCTACTGTTATCATGCCATGGATTCATCCTATGGTTGAGGTTTGAACAGGGAACTCCTAGAAGTTGTCATGCATAGGTTTCAACCTAAAATTCTATCATCAAATCCTTATCAAAGGAAATGAGAGTCCTAAGGGATCATGTCAATGATACACCAAACAGACAAATCATCAGCTTAACAGTAAAATGCATGCAATGCAAGTGAGGGAGGAAATGTGTGTGGGGCTTCAGCCTTCACAAGCTCGTCTCAACCTCAAGCCATTCATGAAATAACAGTAATCATACTGAAAAATAAACACCATGCTATCAAGCAATAAACAGTAAATTGCAATCATACGGATAAAAGAAATGAAATGCCATCAGGCAAACAAACCACATGGGCAAGGGAGTTGGGCTCTACCGAATACCCGCAAGCAAAGCCACGCAATAACAATACAAGCAGAGGGAGCAACTCAACCTCTAATGCAATCATGCTCCTAGATTCTACTTATTCTATATGGACTTAATCTAATGCAACAGACAAATCAAGCAAAACACACAATACAGAAAAGAAAAACAGAAGAAAGCCTCAGCTCCTCCAGCAGCAACTCAGTCTTCAGACTTCAATCATCAATTGCTTTCCAGGTATCAACCCTACAACATGAGTATCAACTCATCTTCTCCCTTAAGCTTCAGCTTCTTTGATCAGCTCCACCTTCAGGCTTCACTATCTCCAGGGATCTTCAAGTATCAACTTGATCTTCATGCTCTTCAAGCTTCAGCTGGAATGGCAGTCTTCAAGGATTCATCCTCTTCAATAATCTTCAATGAAGTCTTCATCTTCATGCTCAGGCTCTGACAGCTCTCAAGACAATCAAACAGAGAAAAATCACTTACTAAATAAGCTGGGGGATATTGAACTGCTTATTTGATCACCAAAGGTGACCTATAAGGGTTCAATATCAAATGAAGGGTTCCCTCAAAAGTTCTACCTCCTAGGTATAGCACTAATCCCTCCAAAGGAGAGAGGTGCATACCCTGGAAGGACTTTGAATCACAGGGAGGAATGGATGTGAAGAATACTATCCATGTTTAAGAAAGAAATTATCTACATCTAAGCTCTTCCTAATCCTAACCCTAAAACAAAACAAAAAGAAGAAGAACAAGCTCCTCAAGCTCCTCCATGCCTCTTCCAATATTCTAGTATGCTCCACCATGCTCCACAATGAGATGTCAAGCTCCTCAAACCAAAGGGAAACTCCACAGCAAAGCAAACTAAACAAAACTTGCCCTAAAGGCCACACAAACAATCATTCAATTCAAAAATCAACTAAAAATAGTATATTATTCTATTAAATCCTAATATAAATGCTAGGGGACCCTACATAACTACCCTTAAGTCCCATATATTCCCCATAGACTAAGTTGCCCTAAAAAACCTAAATCTAAAATTGTTATTGACCTATACTAAAGTTTTAATCAAATTCTATACTAACTAGAACTACCTAATTAAAACTACCCTAAAAATTATCACAAAATTATGAAATTAATTCAGGGGGAACCTAAACCATTCATCTAATCATCCTAAAAAAAAATTGAACTCAAAATCCTAAGGGAACTACCCTAATTAAATCCTACAAATTAGCATATCAACTAAAAGAATTAAAAAAAGCAATTAAAAGTAAAAATGTGCAAAAAATATAAAAGTGAAATAAAATGGCTATTTTATGGTTTTATATTTTTCTAGACAGAAAATGAAAAATGGGAAAAAAACGTTTCATTAAAAAAATAATGATTTTTCATTTTATTATGAATTTTTAAAGTTTGATGAAATTTGGAGAAAAAATTAAATGAGAATTGATGAGGGGTGCAAGAAGTAATGATATTAAGTTGAAAATGATAATGGGCCTAGGAGGTGGGGTGCGCCTAGCATGGCGCGCCTGGGCCCAGCTTCTATCAGAAAAAATCAAAAATAAAAAAAGTTGTACGGTGTAAATAGCAAATATTCGTAGTGTAAAACGATTGGGCTTGGAAATGGGGGGTTTGGATAGCAACACATTCATTAAGCCCACGCTGGTAGTAAGTTGAACGCAGCGTTTTGCTGCCCATTCTCCCTCCAATTTCGCGTGTTCGAATCCTGGCCCTCCGATCCGCCTCCAAGTCAAATAGTCTTGCACAGATCCAACGGTTCATGCATTGTCTTCAACCTTGGAACACTTAGGGTTTTAGAACTCCATGAAACACAACTCCATGCATCAATCTTCCTCACCTTCGTTCTCTCTCATTTCTCCATCAAATGCGACGATCCAAGAACCAAACTTGCCTAGAATTTTATGTAGAATCCAACCATGCCATTAGATTGCATTAAAACTCTCTCTATCATCCTACCCGAACAGTACAACATCAAGAATCCAAACTTTCTTCAATTTTCCACCATCACAAAACTCAACAATCTTTATATATAATTAATCCCTATGCCATGCTGATTAAAACCAACCAAAATTCGTGCATTATCATCCATTAAATCATCCATTCCAACTCCATCAAGAATTAACCACCATTAATGAAACCTCACTAATTGATCTCAAACTCATCCAAATGAATCACCTAATGGTCTCTAATGGTTTCACAACAAGAACTAACCCTAGCCATGCCTAAATCAAAGTGTGGAAGTGGTTTTGCTTACCTTGACTCTTGCAATGGTAGGTGTTGAAAAGCTTCGAATCAGGCCTTGTAGATCTTCAAGAATAGTCTCTAGGTGATGAACAATCCTCTGCTTGCACAAGATTTGATGGAGATGGCTTGTATCTTCAGATCCAATCCTTTTTGCTCTCTTGAAACTTCACTTGGAAAGCTCCAATTCTTCAACAATGGAACCTTACTCTAGCATGAACATGTTCAGGGAGGTTTGTAGTGATGATTTGTGGAAAAAATGGAAGGGTAATGAAGAGAAAAATGAAGTTTCAATACAATTTGCAAAATGGAGAATTTTGGTTCAATCTCTTTTCTCTACCACTATTAACATCAACAATCACCAACCTTTCACCAATGGAGATTGTAATCAATATATAGAGATGTTTAGAAAGGTCTAGAACCTCTTAGAATCATCTAGAAAGAACTTGAATTTTCTATGATATGGTAACTTGCATTTCACTTCCCACCACATGAGATATCATGACAAAAACCCTTACAACTTGAGTAATTATCTTCATTTTCTCCTTACATGAGAATTAGGACAATACACAATGCATATTTCCCTTATTCTTTAAGCTTTTCCTTGTTTTGATTTGGTATGCCATTATGCCATCAAGCAAATTACAAAGCAACCCCAAAATTTAAGCCTCAAATCAAAATTGTGGCTGAACCATTATTCTTAAAATACCCTTTGGAGTCAAAATGACCTATCATATGACATGGTTAGGGTTTATAGCTTGGATTTTATGATTTTCCATTTCACTTGAATTAACTTATACCTCATTTTTAGGCCATTTTTATCACTTTTTGCTATGAGCCTTTCCAACATCTCATGACCACCCTACTAGCCTTAAAACATCATTCTAAGCAACGTTTATGTTGAAGGTTTTTCCATTTGAAGCTTGGAAGTAGGAGATATGGCCATATGCTTGAAATGACCTATAACTTCCAAATGACCAAAATGCCCTTGGCTTGTCAAAGCCATAAGTTGAGTTCTACAAATCCTATCAAGGACTTCTAGTACTCTATAGAAATCTAAGAATATGCTCTTAAACATTCATGTTGACCAAGAATCCATAGGAATCATCCTACTAGGGCAAAAGTTGTCTGCAAATTGGGTGACTTTCAAGGACCCAGATTCACATACCTCAGATGACTTGTAATTTGTCAAAACCATAACTTGAGCTCCATAGATCCTATAAAGGACTTCTAATACTCAAATTAAATCTAAGAACAAGCTCTAAAACATTCATGTTGTGGGGAAGATGAGATGACAATCACATCTTGAGCTAAAACTGCCTTGAAGATAGGGATCAAACTAGGGGATTTTACACTGTCAATCCTTAGAAACCCTAGCTTGAAACTTCTCAAACTCCTCAATCATGATGAGTTGGTCTAGGAATCATCCTTATAGTATCTCAATACATCCTTCCATGATCCCATGGCTCTTGGATTAGGTCTCAACCTTCTCCAAATCATCAGCTGACCTAGGGTTGACCCAGTCAAAACCCTAATTCTACCATTCATGGTTGAATCTTCTGAATTCTTGCATAATGACCTCTTTGGGCTTCATGATGGCTTTCAAGACATATCATAAGCTTTCTCAAAGCTTCAAGTCCATTCTCAAAGTCTCAGAATCATCTGAGGAGCTCCCACAACTCTCAAGTTATGAGGCACACAACCTTGGTTTCAACCAATTTCTCTGAGGATCTCTTGAACTTTTTGATGAAGGTATCAACCTTCAAACACTTGATGGGAAAATAAATGTTGGTCAAATTTTGGGGTGCAACATAACCCTGCCAATCCAAGTTGGCCCGGAAACGTTCGACGCGGTCTTTTATATCATGGACATCATGCCTGCCTACAGTTGTCTCTTGGGTCGGCCATGGATCCATGCTGCTGGTGCTGTGACCTCCACGTTGCACCAAAAGCTCAAATATGTTGTCGGAGGAAGCATAGTAACCGTGTGTGGCGAGGAGGACATAATGGTGAGCCATTTGTCATCCTTTAAGTATGTTGAAATGGATGGCGAAATCCATGAAACTCTTTGCCAAGCATTCGAGGCTGTCAAAGTGAAAGAGGTAGCTCCTGTGGTCACAGAAAAGCCAGAGATGAATCTCTCCTCATTCAAAGAAGCTCGGGCCGTCGTCCAAGCTGGATCTACCCCAGGCTGGGGGCATATTTTGGAGATACCGAACAAGCAGGATAAGTTTGGGTTGGGGTATTCTCCTGGA
This sequence comes from Lathyrus sativus, assembly GCA_963859935.3. Classification (NCBI taxonomy): domain Eukaryota; kingdom Viridiplantae; phylum Streptophyta; class Magnoliopsida; order Fabales; family Fabaceae; genus Lathyrus; species Lathyrus sativus. The sequence continues at coordinate 928,670,506 of OZ012735.1, forward strand.
GCTGAAGCTTCCTCTTCTTCGTCTAGCAGTACGTCTCGGGGTAAAGGGCCGATCCTATTTACCAGTGGCGGAGTGATCTTCGAAAGCATCAACACGGCGTCTGAAGACAGCGGGGATAGCGATTGTGACCTCGACTCTTGGATTCAGCCAAGCAAGCTAGGCTAGGGCCTCAACAATTGGACCATCAAGGATATCATCCAGCTGACAAGTGAAGAGTAATGATTTACTTTTTTCCAATCATTGTACAACCCTATGTCCTACCCGAGGCATAGCGGTTTTATTGTCAGGGCCTTGTTGGATTATGTACATGCATTTTGTTAATAAATCAAAGGCGTTTTCTTCGTATTCAAATATTGCGATCTCTGTTATTCCTGTTTTATATTTGTTTTGAAAAACGGCAAAATGGCAATGGGGTTTGTGCTAACCTGCATATTCTTGTTTTAAACTTAACCCTTGTTGTTGCAGGATCCACATAATAGATGACATCGACTCTGGACCTTCTACGGCTCACTTCGACTTCGATTGCCCGATCTATCAAGCCGAAGAAGAGATTGATGAAGACGAAGACCTTCCTGAAGAGTTGGCCCGCTTGTTGAAACAAGAGGAAAAGGTTATTCTGCCTCATGAGGAGGAGATCGAAATCGTGAATTTGGGTTCTGAATCGTCAGAAACGTCAGGATAGGGGCTGCATTGCAAAGTGATGTCAAGCAGAGATTGGTCGAGATGCTAAGAGAGTATAGTGACGTCTTTGCTTGGTCATACGAAGATATGCCCGGACTTGACACGGACATCGTGGTCCACCACTTGCCGCTACGTGAAGATTGCCCTCCCCTTAAGCAGAAGCTTAGGAGGACGAGACCAGATATGGCCGTTAAGATCAAGGAAGAAGTGCAAAAACAGCTTGATGCTGGCTTCTTAGCGGTCACCACTTACCCTCCGTGGGTCGCCAACATAGTACCTGTACCGAAGAAGGACGGTAAGGTACGCATGTGCGTCGATTATCGGGATTTGAATAGGGCGAACCCTAAAGATGATTTCCCGTTGCCTCATATCGATGTGTTGGTCGACAACACAGCCCAGTTCTCCGTGTTCTCGTTCATGGATGGCTTCTCCGGTTACAATCAGATCAAGATGGCGCCGGAGGACATGGAGAAAACGACGTTTATCACCCCCTGGGGAACATTTTTCTATAAGGTAATGCCCTTCGGTCTGAAGAACGCAGGGGCCACTTACCAACGAGCAATGGTAACTTTGTTTCATGATATGATTCATCATGAGATCGAGGTCTATGTTGATGACATGATTGCAAAGTCCCAAACGGAGGAAGAGCATCTGGTCAACTTATTGAAGCTTTTTGAGAGGCTTAGGAAGTTCAGGTTGAGGTTGAATCCTAACAAATGCACTTTCGGAGTGCGGTCCAGAAAGTTACTGGGGTTTATCGTGAGTGAACGAGGCATCGAGGTTGATCCTGTGAAAATAAAAGCCATTCAAGAAATGCCAGCACCGAAAACAGAAAAAGAAGTTTGGGGTTTCTTGGGCAGAATAAACTACATTGCAAGGTTTATCTCTCAGCTCACGGCCACATGTGAACCGATGTTCAAGCTTTTAAAGAAAGATCAGGCCATTATTTGGAATGAGGATTGCCAGAAGGCATTCGACAAGATAAAGCGGTATCTTCAAGAACCTCCAATCTTGATACCCCCAGTGGCTGGACGGCCATTAATCATGTACTTGACAGTTCTTGAGAATAGTATGGGGTGTGTTCTCGGTCAGCACGACGAGACGGGCAGAAAGGAGCATGCCATTTACTACTTGAGTAAAAAGTTCACTGACTGTGAATTTCGATACTCGATGCTGGAGAAGACGTGTTGCGCACTAGCCTGGGCTGCCAAACGTTTACGACAGTACATGCTCAATCACACCACCATGCTAATTTCGAAGATGGATCCGATCAAGTACGTCTTCGAAAAGCAGGCTCTTTCGAGCAGGATTGCCAGATGGAAAATGGTGTTAACGAAATATGATATTCAGTACGTTTCCCAGAAGGCCATCAAAGGAAGCGTATTGTCTGATTACCTTGCCGAACAGCCGATCGAGGATTACTAGCCGATGAAATTTGAAATCCCTAACGAGGATATTATGTTTCTCAAAGCGAAGGATTGCGATGAGTCGTTGCCCTACGAGGGGCCAGATAGGAAATCCCAGTGGAAATTGATATTCGATGGGGCGGTTAATTCCTACGGAAGTGGCATCGGGGCTATCATCACGACTCCCCACAGATCCCACATCCCGTTTACTGCGAGACTGACGTTTCCAGTCACCAACAATGAGGCGGAGTACGAAGCATGCATCATGGGTCTAGAAGAGGCAATTGATTTGAGAATCAAGAACCTAGACGTATATGGTGACTCAACGCTTGTGATCAACCAAATTAAAGGGGAGTGGGAGACTCGTCAATCGAATTTGGTGCCGTACATGAATTATGCCAGAAGGCTACTTCCGTTCTTCGATCGAGTGGAACTCCATCATGTGCCCAGGGCAGAAAATCAAATGGCTGATGCCTTAGCCACGTTGGCTTCAATGTATAAAGTCAATTTTTGGAATGAGGCTCAAAGAATTGTCCTTTCGTGTCTTGATAGACCGACATTCGTCTTTGCAATCGAGGAAGCCGCCGACGGCAAGCCATGGTTTCATGACATCCAGACTTTCCTTATGACTAAGGAGTATCCCGCGGGTGCATCAACCCAGGATAAGAAGACTCTGAGGAGGCTGTCTGGAAACTTTTATCTCAATCCTGATGGAGTGTTGTATAAGAGAAACCACGATCTCGTGCTACTCAGATGTGTAGATGAGAAAGAGGCGAGTATGCTCATGGAAGAAGTCCATGAAGGCACATTTGGTACGCACACCGGCGGGCATGCTATGACGAGAAATGCCAGATTTATGCTGATAAAGTTCATGTGTCGCCGTGCCCGTTGAATGTCATGTCCTCCCCGTGGCCGTTCTCCATGTGGGGCATCGACATGATAGGCAAGATCGAGCCCACTGCATCCAACGGTCATTGCTTCATTCTAGTAGCCATCGACTACTTCACCAAGTGGGTGGAGGCAGCCTCGTACGCTAATGTGACCAAGCAGGTAGTGGCTAAATTCATAAAGAGGGACATCATCTGTCGTTACGAAATTCCCGAGTGGATCATTACTGATAATGGTTCGAATCTGAATAACAAGATGATGAAGGAGCTGTGCCAGAGTTTCAAGATCGAACACCACAACTCATCTCCTTACCGGCCGAAGATGAACGACACCGTTGAAGCGGCCAACAAGAACATAAAAAGATTGTTCAGAAGATGGTTGTGACATACAAAGATTGGCACGAGATGCTGCCGTTTGCATTGCACGGTTATCATACGACGGTACGTACTTCAACCGGGGTAACTCCTTTCTCCTTGGTGTACGGTATGGAAGTTGTCCTACCGTTAGAAGTGGAGAATCCTTCTTTGCGAGTTTTGGTTGATGTGAAACTCGACGAGGCAGAATGGGTTACGAACCGACTGAACCAACTCAGCCTGATGGACGAGAAGAGGTTAGCATCGATTGCGTTTGGTCGTCTGTATCAAAGCCGAATGAAGAAAGCTTATGATAAGAAGGTACGTCCTAGAAGCTTTCAGACGGGTGATCTCGTCCTGAAGAAGATTCTTCCTCCACACTCCGATCACCGGGGCAAGTGGACTCCGAATTACGAAGGCCCGTACGTCGTCAGCAAGGTCTTCTCGGGAGGAGCTTTGTTGTTATCCACGATGGATGGTGAAGATTTTGCATCCCCGGTGAACGCGGACGCAGTTAAAAAATACTTTGCTTGAAAGTGACCCGCTGGACCAAAAAAAGAGAGTCCAGGCAAAAAAGGGGCATCCCGGCGAACCAAAAACAGAATAAAAAGGTTCGGGCAAAAATTAGGGATATAAATTGAAAAAAGGTACACCCGCGAAGTCGAAAACCTACACTGGGCGGCTTCGGCAAAAAAGGGTATCCCGGTGAACTGAAAACCCGTAAAGGGCGGTTCACGCAAAAGTTAGGGATTTGAAAAAGCAAATGACTGCGTTCCGCGTGTGGACTTTCATTGTTTAGTGGTTCGGAGGACCTGAGGGCCGTTCATATGAATCAATCTCTTCCGAAGCTGAAGCGTCGGAGAAGTATCAAAGTCGGGTGGGTCCTAGAGGGATCAACTCATGGTGTTCGTCTACGCCTCGTTGCCGACATTTGTATATACTGATGTATATTTATGTTTTATTTTGGCGCGACTTCCTCATTTCAGGAGCTTGCATCTATTGTAAAACATTTTTACCCATTCAGGGGTTCGTTATCAATAAAATGCATACTATTCAGCAATTCTATTTGTCGGTTTAGCATTTATCTATTTTGTTTGCGGAAAAAAAACGCCGATGTTTTTGATAAAATGCGCATACATAAACTTACTGGCCTAGCCCACTGATTGTTGAAACAATTAATTACTTGAATATTGTCACGAGATAATAACCTCGATAGGTCCCTTTGAGAAGGGTATCTTGTCTGTTTGTTTGTGTTGTTACAGGTGTAGCATATTCCAGACAGTGCGCCGTGCGCACCCCGAAGCAGGATGATTCCTCTTTCTCCAGCAGAGTTTAGCAGCCTCTCCCCGCAGAGTCCGAACGCGAGATAATAAGCATTGATATGTCTCCCCAGGCATAGATGATTCTCTCCCCAATCAGATGTATCCTGAAGGAACATCATCTCCTCAGCTGAGTTACGCGCCGAAGCATGAATCCATTCCCCCAGCACCGGGTCACAAGTGCAGGTTTCGTAGGAAACTATTCGTACGCCGAAGTATGCAGCAACTGATGGTACCAGATTGAAGTCTCCATCAGAATTGAAATTCCCCACTAGAGTCGTACTCTCCCCCCGAAGTCGGATGATTCCTTCTTCTCCAGCGGAATTGAAATTCCCCACCAGATTCGTACTCTTCCCCGAAGTCGGATGATTCCTTCTTCTCCAGCGGAATTGAAATTCCCCACCAGAGTCGTACTCTTCCCCGAAGTCGGATGATTCCTTCTTCCCCAACGGAATTGAGATTCCTCATCAGAGTCGTACTCTCTCCAGCGAAGCAGAATAATTTCTTCTTCCCCAGCCGAGTTTGCAGATCCCCAAGAGAGCCGAATCCTTGGAAGTTGCTCAGACCATAATTGTTTTTTCCCCAGTGGAGTGTTGAACAGCTGAAGTTGTTTCCCCACATAGTCGTCATCTCCAGAGAAGTAGCCGAGAAGGCCACGCAGTTTATTCCCGCGACTGACATCGTTTTCCCTCAGCAGGTCCAGGTTCTCGTAGAGCTTCGTTCCCCTGCAGCAATCAACTGAAGTTGTTTCCCCCGCAGCAGTCAACTGAAGTTGTGTCCCCTGCGGAGTCCAATTGAGATTGGCGTGACTCTGTTCTCCTCAGCAGGATGATTCCTCTATCTGAGTAGTTCTTTCTCCTTGACAGGAGGATTCTCCCTTTGGCATTTATTTTGCTGACGGGATCGCATCATTGTGCATGATTGCATAGCATTTATCATAAACGCATAGCATGTCCACCGTGTGGAACATTGCGCCATTGCCGAAGCATATGCATAATAAACAAGATCTGGGCTGTTACCGTTCTTGTTTTGCAGGTGTTCCACCGCAGAATCGATTGCTCAGGATGATTCCTGACATTCTCCCCAACGGAGTCGCTTGCTCAAGATGATTCTTGAAGTCCCCAGCGAAGTCTTCAGTTCAAGATGATTCCTGAATCCCTCAGCAGGGCCGTTTGCTTAAGATGATTCTTAAGACCCCAGTGCAGTCTCCACAGTTGGTTGCTCGAGTTGATACTTAGAGTCCCCAGTGAAGGTTGCCCAGGATGATTCCTGAAATCCCCAACAAAGTGTTCGCTCAGGATGATTCCTGAAATCTCCAGGTTGGTCATCGGTTCAAGATGATTCTTGAAAGTCCCCGGCGGAGTTATTTGTCCAAGATGATTCTTGAAGTCCTCAGTAGAGTTGATTTATTCAGAATGATTTCTGGACCCTCGGAGTGGAGTTACTTGATAGTTCTCCAGATTCCCCAGCGGCGAAGCGTCCTCCCCAGCAGGTTTTCTAACGGCGAAGTTGAAACCTCCCTTGAAGACTCCATGATTGAAGTCTGACCGTGTTAATTAACCAGTTCTCTCAGCTGATGCGGAATGCCTGATGGCATGATCAACCTGATGGTTGAAGTCCGGCTGATGCCCGACAATTTCTTTTGAATGCCTGATGGCATGATCAACCTAACGGTTGAAGTTCGGCTGATGCCCGACAGTGTTCTTTGAATGCCTGATGGCATGATCGACTAGGTATTACCGGTTACCGTGTGACCAATTCCTCAATGAAGTTTCTTCACCCTGACAGCGAAGTCAGACGATGTTGAGAGTTGACGGCGAAGTCAGATTATTTTGAGTACTTGACGGCGATGTCGGGTGTTTCTCAGAGTTATAGTTGGTTGACGGCGATGTCAGATTCTTTGACGTCCCAGCGGCGATGTTGGATGTTTGTTTTTGGCGGCGATGTCAGGTGATTTAGTTCTCCAGCGGCAATGTTGGGTGTTCTAGTTGTCCGACGGCGATGTCAGATTCTTTAGTTCTCCAGCGGCGATGTTGGGTGTTCTGGTTGTCCGACGGTGATGTCAGATTCTTTAGTTCTCCAGCGGCGATGTTGGGTGTTCTGGTTGCCTGACAGCGAGATCAGGTGGCTGATAATAATATCAGAGGAATTTAATGTGGATAACTGACGACAAGGTTCAGGTCAGTATGTCTCCAGCTAGTTGCCATGCAGCTATTATTTCAGTGTTCGAAGATCTGTTCCCACCAGTGCTTATGCAGTTGGCAAATTTTCGGGTTTATCCGTATTCAACCGTCTCGCACCTCGATTGGCTGAGAGCCGTTCGCTCCTCACCCAGTCAGGTTCAAGTCGTTTGAATAGGGGCAGTTGTTGCACCCCAAAATTTGACCAACATTTATTTACCAAGCTTGTGTTCATTTTATTGATCCTCTGCATCTCATTGACATGTGGGCAGTAGATCAAGAGGTATGATTACCCAGCAAGAGTTATATGAGACTTTGAAGAAAGCCAAGAAAGTTATTCAAGTGTTCAAGGGTTGATACCTTTGTCAGAGAACTCAAGAGATCCTCAGAGAGATTGGTTGAAACCAAGGTTGTGTGTCTCATAACTTGAGGGTTGTGGGAGCTCCTCAGATGATTCTGAGACTATGAGGATGGACTTGAAGCTTTGAGAAAGCTTATGAGATGTCTTGAAAGCCATCATGAAGCCTAGAGAGGTCATTGTACAAGAATTCAGAAGATTCAGCCATGAGTGGTGGAATTAGGGTTTGACTGGGTCAACCCTAGGTCAACTGAGGATTTGGAGAGGGTTGAGACCTAATACAAGATCCATGTGAGCATGGAATGATGTATTGAGATGCTATAAGGATGATTCCTAGACCAACTCATCATGATTGAGGAGTTTGAGAGGTTTTAAGCTAGGGTTTCTAGGGCTTGACAGTGTAAAATCCCCTAGTTTGATCCCTATCTTCAAGGCAGTTTAGCTCAAGATGTGATTGTCATCTCATCTTCCCCACAACATGAATGTTGTATATCTTGTTCTTATCTTTAATTTGAGTACTAGAAGTCCTTGATAGGATTTGTAGAGCTCAAGTTATGGCTTTGACAAATTACAGGTCATCTGAGGTATGTGAATCTGGGTCCTTGAAAGTCACCCAACTTGCATCCAAATTTTGCCCTAGTAGGATGATTCCTATGGACTCTTGGTCAACATGAATGTTGTAGAGCATCTTCTTAGCTTTCTAGAGAGTACTGTAAGTCCTTGATAGGATTTGTAGAACTCAACTTATGACTTTGACAAGTCAAGGGCATTTTGGTCATTTAGAGGTTATATGTCATTTCAAGCATAAGGCCATATCTCCTACTTCAAAGCTTCAAATGGAAAAATCTTCAACATAAAACTTGCTTAGAGTGATGTTTTAAGGCTATTAGGGAGGTCATGAGATGTTGAAAAGGCTTGTATCAAAAAGTGATAAAAATGGCCTAAAATGGAGACATAAGTTAATTAAGGTGAAATTGAAAATTGGAAATCACAAGCTATGAATCCAAACCATGTCATATAATAGGTCATTTTGACTCCAAATGACATTCTAAGAACAATGGTTCAGCCACAATTTTGATTTGAGGCTTAGATTATAGAGCTGCTTTGGAAATGGCTTACTTGCATATTAAGGTACCAAAGCAAAACTCAAAAGAACTCAATGTACAAGTTGGTTATGCATTGTAACTCATCATAAATCTCATATGGGGAGAATTTCAAGTCAGTTACAAAGGTTACAAGAAGCTTGGCATGAGATAGCACATAAGGAGAATTGAAATCAAAATCTCATGACATGAAAAGTTCAAATACTCATTGGATGATCCTAGATGGTTCTAGATGATTCTAAACCACTCTATATAACATGTATGACTTGCTCAGATGCAAGGTTGGTGAGAATTGGTGCAGAGAAGAGAGAGTGAGATCAAGAATCTTCCATTGCAAGTCAAGTTTCATTTCTTCATTCTTCTTCATTTCCATTCATTCTTTCCACACAAACACATTCCATACATCATAGTGAAGCTGTGCAGATTGAATTGAGATCAAATCCATGGTGAATTGAAGAGTTGGTGATTCAAATTTCAAAGTAGCAAGTCAGAATCGAATTCTGAGATTGAGGCTTCCTCCATCAAAATTGTTGCAAACAGTAGCAAGATTGGCATCTAGGGAAACTTTCTGAAGAGTTTCAAGGTCTGAATTGGTGGATTTCATCATCTGTTCATCAAGATTAACCAGGTTTGCAAATTCTTCCCTACACCATGTTTTAGGCATAATTAGGTTGATTTGTTAGTGTAGAAATGTTAGAGACCAATAGGTGATGGATTTTGGAAAGTTAGAAAGCAATTGGTGAAGATTGGATAGTGGACACCATTTCTGTTTGGCCTTGTATCTTGTTGAATCTTGAGAGATAAGCCTAGTTTAATAGCAAGAAATGTTCAGGGAAGCATGAGGATGAGTTTAGGACCATTAATTTTGAGAATTGTTGAGATTGGTTCTTGATCAATTATTTGAAGTTGCCATCGGGTTCTAGGTTTGAGAGGGTTTCAATAAATTCTGATGCCATGGCTAGATTCCTGATGAAATTTGGAGCGATCTAGGGTTTTTAATTGTTGCATTTGGTGAGGAATTGATGGAATTCGTATGTGAGGAAGGTGAAGCTCAGGGCTCTGTATTTCCATGGAGGTTCCTTAGAACCCTAGCTGGAGGAAGAAGATGAGTCCCACGCCATTAGATCAAGCAAGACCCTTTGACTATTTCTGAATCCAACGGCCCGTGTTTAATTTCGTTGGAGAGGTAAATTCTGAGAAGCGAAACGCACCGTTTCATTAAACGGTGGCTTCCTGGGCTTAGTGACCTTTTGATGTCCACACCCCCAATCCTGGCCCATTGCAAAAATGAACTGTATTTAGTTTCTATTCGCACCGTGGTTTTTTCCTTTTTCTTTTATTTTGTTAATTGATTTTTTGAGTGGATATTGGGCCTAGCGTACTTGCTTTTTGAACCCCCCCAGTCTGGGCCCATGTGATGATTTGAACTGCATATGTTTACTAGCTGCACCCCATCTCATATTTGCATTTTATTTTTCTTCCATTTTATTTCAAACTTTGGAAAATCATATTAATTTGAAAATTAATTATTTTTTAATGGGAATTTTTGCTCCCATTTCATATTTTTGTCAAGAAAAATATTAAATAAAAATATTTTCCTTTCATTCATTTTTAGTATTTTTTGTATATTTTCTACTTTTATTGCATTTTATTTCTTTTATGTTGGTCCATGAATTTGTAGAATTTTGTTTAGGTAGTTCCCTTAACATTTTTAGGCCATTCTTTTTAGGATAGTTAGATATGAGCTTTAGCTTCCCCCTGGATTTATTCCATAATTTTGTGAAGAATTTTAGAGTAGTTTTGATTAGATGACATTAGGTTGTGTAGAATTAGGTCAAACTTCAACATAGGTCCACAATAACCTTAGATTTTTGGGTTTTTAGGACAAAGTAGACTATGGGACATATAGGGCATTAAGGGTAGGTATGTAGGATCCCTTAGAAAATATATTAGGATTTAATATAGTGGTATACTATTTTTAGATGATTTTTGTAGTTGATGATTGTTTGTGTTGCCCTTGTGGGCTTGTATTTTTGTTTGCTTTGCTTTGTGGGCTTGGAGAGCTTGGTATTGTTATAAGGAGCATTGAGGAGCATAATAGAAGATTTGAAGATACATTGAGGAGCTTGAGAGCTTGATCTTATTTCTTTTTTGTTGTTTTAGGGTTAGGGATTAGGAAGAGTTTAGACTTAGATAACTTCTTTCTTAAACATGGATGGTATCTGTCACCTCCATTCCTCCCTATGATTCAAAGTCCTTCCATGGTATACACCTCTCTACTTTGGAGGGATAAGTGATTGTACCTAGGAAGTAGAACTTTTGAGGGAACCATTCCTTTGATGTTGAACCCTTATAGGTCACCTTTGGTGGTCAGTAAGCAGTTTAATATCCCCCAGCTTATCCAGTAAGTGATTTCCTCTGGTTTGATTATCTTGAGAGATGTTGAGCTTGGGCTTGAAGATGAAGACTTCAATGAAGAGTGTAGAAGAGGATGAATCCTTGAGCATTGCCATTCCAGTTGAAGCTTGAAGAGCAGCAAGAGCAAGTTGATACTTGAAGACCCCTGAAGATGAAGTAAAGACTGAAGGATGAAGTTGACACTTCTAAGTGATTGAGATTGATTCTGAAGAGCTGAAGCTTGAAGAACAAAGGAAGTTGATACTTGCTTTGATGCCTGGAGATCCTGAAGGAGCCAAGTTGATACTTATGATTGATTGTGAAGCCTAAAGGTGGAGCTGATTAAGAAGCCGAAGCTTGAAGGAGAAGATAAGTTGAGACTTATGTTGAAGGGTTGAAACCTGGAAAAGCAAATTGGTATTTGTCAAGAATGATTGAAGTCTGAAGACTGAGTTGCTGTTGGAAGAGATGAAGCTTGAAGTTGAGAGAGGAGTTGATCTGATTTCTTCTCTGTCTTCCTTTCTGTATTGATGTGTTTTGTTTGACTTGCTTGATGCATTAGAATAAGTTCATATCTAGAATAAGTAGAATCTAGGAGCATGATTGCACTAGAGGTTGAGTTGCTCCCCCTGCTTGTACTGTTACTGTGTGGCTTTGCTTACGGGTATTCGGTAGAGCCCAGCTCCCTTGCCCATGTGGTTTGTTTGCCTGATGGCATTTCATTTCATTTTATCTGTATGAATGCAGTTTACTGTCTTGCTTGATAGCATGTTTTATATTTCAGTATGATTACTGTTATCCATTCTGGCTTGAGGTTGAGATGAGCTTGTGGAGGCTGAAGCCCCACACATATTTCCTCCCTCACTTGCATTGCATGCATTTTACTGTTAAGCTGATGCTTTGTCTGTTTTGGTGTATCATTGACATGATCCCTTAGGACTCTCATTTCCTTTGATAAGGAATTGATGATAGAATTTTAGGTTGAAACCTATGCATGACAACTTCTAGGAGTTCCCTGTTCAAACCTCAACCATAGGATGAATCCTTGGCATGACAACAGTAGGACTTGATAGTCTCCTTCCTAGTTGGCCTGTTCTCTTCTCATCTCAAAACAGTTTAAGATACAGTAATCATGAATGATTTGTTTCGTACGTTACGAGCCTTAAGCTATCTGAGAAAGGATTGTGGGAGAGTTTCTTTTCCATAGTCTGGATGTTTAGTATGGTACCCTTTGGGTGACATGTGACGCATTCACTCTCAGGTCATAGTCTCTAGTGCGATTGAAATCGCAAACACAATAAAAAACACTTCTTTCGTAAAAGACAGGAAATAAACCGTAGTTTCCCGAACTACGTGAGTTCTGATCTCTCATACCTGTTGAGAGTACGTAGGCACAAGATGGCGATGTATTGGCGAGCTACCTTCCCCCATAACACGTCGTAGGCCGAACTACGTTGACTCTGATTTCTCATTCTCTGATGAGAATACGTAGGCATAAAGTGTGACGCTTTGCCGAGTCATTTTTCCTTTTCTGTTTAAGCCAGCCTTGATAGGTAGATAGAATACAACCAACCCGTCCAAGTAAACACAACAAGCATGGATCCCGTCGAGTACGAAGGACGTGAGGGGTGCTAATACCTTCCCCTTGCGTAACCGACTCTCGAATCCAGATAATGGTTGCGACGACCTTGTCTTACCCTTTTTCGTCAGGTTTTTTCCGATCGTTTCCTTTCCCGTTCTGAGGGATAAATAACGAAAGGTGGCGACTCTTCTGTTGTGCCGGAACCTTATTTTCGCGCAAGCGACGGTCACCCTCCCTCCGTTCTTTGCTAAAATAACAATGATAAAGCAGAGTGGATAAAAGGTGTATGTGTCTGTGCTTTGTGATAAGAGTGAGAAAATGCAACATGATTAATTCAGAAAAATGCATAATCACTTCATTAACATTACCATTCAAAACAACAATGTTTAAAAGAAAGTAGCAATTAACAGGAAAGAAACTACAAATGCAAATGATAAAAAGCCCCAGGACTGCCAATGTTGAGGATGCTTGCCTGTCTGGACCATTGGCTTTTGAAAATGACCCTTGTAATCTTCGAGCTTAGACAGCTGAGAGGTTGACGTGGACAACCAAACTTTCTTCTGGAAAAGATATGCACCCTTTGTCAATCAACTGTTGCACTCTGGCTTGGAAGGATTTGCAATCTTTGGTCGAATGCTCCATGGATCCTCCATGATATCCATACTAAACACGGGGATTGTACCCAGGAGGGTAAGGTTCAGGTACAAGCTTAAGAGTCTTGGGCTCCACTAATGAGTTTTGAGTCAGATGTGGCAGAAGCTGGCTGTATGACATAGGAACTGGATGAAGAGGAACATTCCTTCTTTCCAAGTTGTTGCTAGGCCTATTCTGATTCTGGCGCTGATTCAGACAATTTTGACCATGGGCTCGTTGATTTGCATGAGGAGCAACCCAAGGTTTCTGATGTGGTGCCCTAGGCACAATCGTCTGTCCGTAGGAATAATGTGATACTAGAGGTAATGACTGTTGAGAAGATGAAGAACCAAAATATTTCAGTGGTTCACCCTGAGAATAATCAACGTCTTCCATGAATGCATTGATCACACTTTCCTCTTCCTCTAGGGAGTTACAGAGAGATTCAGTTTCACTTGCCTGACCGCTCGAGACATTCTGAATTTTTCCACTCTTAATGCCACTCTCAATGTGTTCTCCTGCTGTTACTAGGTCATGAACATGTCAGCTAACTCTTGGTCTAGAAGCGGTGGTTGCACTTTGAAAGCAAATTCTCTCCATCTCTGAGCATACCTTCTGAAGGGTTCATTGTTCTCTTGAGACAAACTTTACAACTGCATGCAACTAGGAGCCATATCAAGATTATATTCATACTGCTTCAGAAAAGCCTTAGCTAAGTCCAACCATGATCGGATCTAACTACTCTTTAACCGCATGTACCAAGTTAATGATGCCCCACTCAAACTGTCCTGAAAGCAGTGAATCATTAACTTGTCGTTATGCACAAACGAAGTTATTCTTCTGCAGAACATCACCAAATGTTGCCTCAGGCAGCTATTCCCTTTGTATTTCTCAAACCTTGGTGCCTTGAAATTCAGAGGTAACACTAGACCGGGAACCAGGCACATGTCTGAAGCATCGAGACCAAAAGTATCTTTAACTCCCAAGGCTTTGAGTTTTTCATCCAACACATGAAATCTTTTAGCATACTCAAGAGCTCTCGGGTCCTTAGTCTTCATCATTGGGACCTCTCTTTTGGAATTCAGCACAGAGAAAGCAACATCATGACAATTTGTAGTATCAGGAGAAGAGGGACGTTCGCTTCGGAAAATAAACTGTTCATGTATGTCTTGGTCTCCAACAGAGGGTTGCATAGGATGAGCTTGAGTGAGGTTGTTCACTTACGGAGGATCTTCATCAGGCAGAGAACCATACATAGGGTTGGTCATCACAGCAAACCCTGGCAGGGTATCAACATTCTGGAGGTTGTTCCCTGACATAGCTACCAACAGCTTTCAACTTGATCTTACTTCTTAACACTGCTTGATTCTGCTTCAACCACTTTGTCGTCTTCCAACAATCACCACTTGTTCAAATCAAACACTGGGGAATCAATTGGCTGATAAAAAATAAAGGCAGGATGAGAGCTCTGGCTGGCTGAAGAATGATATACAAAATAATGCAAAGATGCTTATGCAAATGCAATGCAAAATGCAACTAACACGAGATCACAACCTCCACAAAGTTCTGAACAATTGTTGCACTGCTGACTGAGATGAACCATAATTCTGCCTCAGCGAGAAAATACCAGAACATCAGAATACCGAAGCAACAGGAACCCACAGTATCAACGATCAAAGGTCCATACTAATAAGAAAACCGGGTAGGTTGGAGGTCAATTTTCTTGCATAACCCTCCCACTCACAGGTATGGACCTAATCTCTGATAAGGTTCGACATCCTATGCGGTCGTTAGCGTCACAGACTCTCGAGAAACGATGATACATTCACCATTTCTGGTTTGGCATCATAGCTAAACGAGGAGACCTCACTTAGATGACTCCCAAATGATCGGTCTCCAGAGTCGACAATTTCCAGATCAAACATCCCCTCCTGACCAATGCACAGGATAGGATGTCTTCAAAGAAAACCTCGTCTGAACGCGAATTTCATGAGGACTTGTGCGCGCCGAACGTGCAGGTCCTCATTACTTTCCACTCTAATGCTATGTATATCCTCAAGTCTGGGTATTGGGCTTATCTTTCAATGGAACAATCCCACCCAAAAGCACGGTAATAACATGATAATAAAGTGCAGAAAATGTAGATACAACAATATACAAAATACAACACACAAATACACACCCACAAATAAAACACACAAGCGCTAGGATTGACTCGCATAGGGGATGGGAAAGTCTCCAGCTGTCGCATCGCTGCTAAAAAAGGGGAAGTCGACAAACTAGACAGAAGAGTCACCACCGAATGTCATTTATCCCAAAGAGAGGGAAAGGAAACGATCGAAGAAAACCTGACAAAAAGGGAAAATACAAGGTCATCGCAACCAAATCTTGGGTTCGGGAGTCGGTTACGCAAGG
Source organism: Lathyrus sativus (assembly GCA_963859935.3). Lineage (NCBI taxonomy): Eukaryota > Viridiplantae > Streptophyta > Magnoliopsida > Fabales > Fabaceae > Lathyrus > Lathyrus sativus. The sequence continues at coordinate 928,685,821 of OZ012735.1, forward strand.
GGATGGTATGAGCACCCCTCACGTCCGTTGTACTCAACGGGATCCACGCTTGTTGTCTAATCTATGGGTGAAAACTATCTAAAGGCTATTGCTAAACAGGGTGAACGGAAAGAACAGACTCAATAGGACATCGTCGCCCTATGCCTACATATTCCCTCGTGCAATGGGAAAGTCAGAGTCAACGTAGTTCGGGAACTACAGGGGGAGGTTGCTCGCCAAGACATCATCATCTTATGCCTACGTATCCTCATCTGGTATGAGAAATCAGAGTAAACTTAGTTCGGGAAAACTACAGGTCAAAGGTGTTTTTGTAAGTGACGTTAAATCTCTATTCCAGCAGTTAGGGACGATGCCTGTTTGCGGTAGAACAAAAAAAAAAACGTACTCTTGGGTAAAAGGATGCGAGACTAAAGAAGAGTGCTCTCCAAGACATCATCATCTTGTGCCTACGTATTCTCAACGGGTATGAGAAATCAGAGCAAACGTAGTTTGGGAAACTACGGTTAACGGGTTTCGATTGCACGGGTGCGAGAAAAATGGGGTCTCGATCGCACAAGTGCGAGAGAAAAGGGTCCTAATCCTGGAATGCCTAAACGGGAGGAAATCGGATCGGTTCGGGACACACTATGGTAAATCCTAAGACGTAGGAGTGAATGCGTCGCATATTGCCCAAAGGGTATACGCTAAACACTCTAGATAATGTGAGAAGAGACTCCCCACTCATCATTTCCTACGTATCTAACGCTTAGAACTCAAAACACTCATCGCGATTGCGGATTAGAATACGGTTCAAAAGGGTAAGTGAATCGAATCGGGACCAATGTGATGAATGGTAATGAGGGTGCTGCCATTGGGTTGCTGAAGAAGGTGATGAATAGGACTTTTCGGCTGCTATAGTTTCCGTCTCAAGGTTGGGAACAATGAACAGTAGGCTATATACTGGAAAGGAGACACATTGCTGTCAGCTGTTGATGTTTCTAATTTGATTTTCATTAAAACTGTTGTTAATGTTAACTCTGATATTCTGCACTAATTCTAATGTCTAACTAAAAATCTAAACTAATCTTAATCTAACTAAATAATAGTTAAACTAATTAAAACTAATCTAAATTAATTCTAATAATTTCTAACTCCTAATTAATTCTAACAAATTAAATAATTATAATCCTAATTAATACTAATCTAACTTAGACTAATTAACTAATATAATTAATAAATCTAATTCTAATAAAAACTAATATTCTAAGACTAATATAAAATTAAATTCTAAACAAATCCTAAAAAGCTAAATTCCAAGACTATTTCTAAATAAATATTTCCTAATAATAATAATAACTCTATTCTAAAAATTCTAATAAAAAACTAGATTCTAATTTCTACAAAACTAAAAAAAACTAATTCTAAAGATCTATTAAAAAAACTATTTCGAATAATTCTAAAACTACTTCTAAAATATTTCTAAAAATCTATCTTATTTAAAATTCTAAACTATAAAATTCTAATCTCTAAAAACAAATTCTATTTCTAAATTAATAAAATCTATTAAAACTTAAATTCTAAATTATAAAACTATAAAAAGAAAATAAAGCAAAAATAGGGATAAAATCACAAAAATGCAGCAAAATAAAAACGGAAAAAGGGCGAGCACCGAAACGCAACAGGATTATCAGCACTGACTGAACCACCAGGAAGAGAACAACTTCCACTCGACTTCGACATAGAACTCATCACTTGAACTAGTTTGAATCGTCTAAAACGCAAGCAAAGCGGCTGTAATCCCGATAATCCACTCCGACCGATAACATGACAAATATGTAAAAAATGATCAACTTAAATGATATGCAGATGAAATGTGAAGCAAAAACCAGTCAAAGGTGAGAAAATTTTGGGGTGCAACAATCTATTACTTCTTTCTCTTCTTCATTTTAATCAAAATCATTTTTTTTTAGTTTATATATGGATTTCAGAATCAAAATATCAACAATTCAATATTTCTTTTAATTAAATTTCATCTAATACACAATATCAATTATGTAATATATATATATATATATATATATATATATATATATATATATATATATATATATATATATATATATATATATATATATATATATATATATATATATATATATATATATATATATATATATATATATATATATATATATATATATATATATATATATATATATATATATATATATATATATATATATATATATATATATATATATATATATATATATATATATATATAATATTTCACCTAATACACAATATCAATTATGTAATAGATATAGTGTATATATAACACACAAACAACATCAATTTTTTTTCTCGAATTATTGAAATCTTTCTTCAATATTTATAATAAAATTCAAGACATCATTAGCTTTGTATGTATATATTTTATAGAGGTGCATCTGAAATCAAACATCATTTTTTTAAAGTCTCATTAAATTAGAATGAAATCAAACACCATCGTTTTTAAGTCTCATTAAATTAGAAGTGGCTATGTTTAAATAAAAAGTTTAGGAAACTTTCAACCCATATTTCAAATAATCATTTTGGTGCATTCTATATAGTTTTCTAAAGTTTTCACAATTGTAGTAGTTTTTTATTTGTAATGTTCCCCTCATTCAATTTACTTTTCAAATGTTAGGAATTATTTTCTGCATTTATATTGCAAATTAATATAACTCTCTGACAATTGATCCTTATGATTTCCATCTCTCATGATTATTATTAATATATTTTATTCTTTTATTATTTATTTTTATTTTATAATTTGTTTTCTTACTTATATTTTTATTTTATTTTATTTATTTATTATTTATTTATTTTGATGTCAGTTTGTTAAAAATTATATATGAAACTAGTACTTTTACCCTTGCAATGCACGAGACAAATTATGAATATATATATATATATATATATATATATATATATATATATATATATATATATATATATATATATATATATATATATATATATATATATATATATATATATATATATATATATATATATATATATATATATATATATATATATATATATATATATATATATATATATATATATATATATATATATATATATATATATATGAACATATCTAAAAAAAATCTCAAAATATGAATAGGATATGAAACATAAATTGTCTTTCATTAGCTTTCCGTGCAATTGAACAAAGATATAAATTCATCTTTGAGACTTAAAAGGAAAAAAGAATAAATATAAAAGAGAATGTAAAACTTTTTATAACACTGATAATGACATATAAACCAATGTTTTAAAAACTGGACCGGTCATCAAACCGGTTAAGATATTGGGTCGCTGGTTTATTGGCAAACCACTGGGTCAATAGTCGAACCGGATGACTAAACCGAATTAAACCGGATAACCCGGCTGAATAAATCGATCCCTATCAAAAATATATATTTAATAAATTGGTCGAACCGGATGACTCTGTCTCTAAAAAATATCACGACACTTACAAAATTTCAAAATATCATAATTTCACAGGTTCATTTTTTAAATTCAAACTCATGACGTAGACATCACGCACGACAAAATAGTATAAAATTCAAATTCAAATAAAATTTGAACAATATCTGATTACAAACGAAGAAAAATTATTCCAAATAAGTTTTGAATAAAGTCTACTTATATTTTAATTTTATTTTAAAAAAATAAATTATCAAAACGGCGTCGTTATTATGAAGAAAAAAAAGACATGCATTTGAACCGCCAATTTTCCAAATCCGCCGGTTCACCAGTTTTTAGCAGTTTTGACCGTTTATGGCCGGTTCTCCCACCAGTTCAATGGCATATTTGATCCAACATTAGACCAGACCGATGACCCCTCCGGTTCTCAGTTCGACCGGCCGGTTCGGTCCGATTTTTAAAACACTAATATAAACTAATTCATTATACATATGTTGAAAGTCAACTAAAATAGCAATTTGAACAAACTTACACAATATACAAATGTTGAAAGTGAACTAAAATAACAATTAAACAAACTTACACAATATGTAATGTGCAGCAAAACCTTTTGAATTTGTAATTGACAATATCCACCTATGTTAAAAAAAAGAAGTAAACATCACATAAATTAATGAAATTCATATGTTTATTTATATATTGAGATATAAAAGTATTGAAGTAAAAAACTTCTAACCATCCCAATATCATTTGATAGCATAATCAACCCATGGACTAAACCTGTGAAGGAAAATTAACTCTATAAAATAATTTATTAAATAAAAAATGAATTCAAGTTTGATAATAATTTAACATAGAATAGGTAACGTACTTTGTTCATATTTTGGAAGACCTCCTTGTAAATAATGTTTGAAGTCTTATTAATGGAATTACCATCATCGTCGGTGATAAGAAGTTTTAAAGCAGCTCGTGATGTAACTCTAGAAACTGCACCATATAACCGACCATGGGTAAAAATAGATTGTGGAAGGTACATCCCAACATGTTTAAGAGATTAACTTTGACTCTTATTTATTGTCATTGCAAAAGAAACAAATATAGGAAACTGTTAGCGTTAAAATTTGAATGTAATTCTCATGTTAGAAGGAGTCAGTGACAACCTCAGAATAAAAACTTTTTGGCCAATATTATTTCCTAAAATAACATTTGCCTCAAGCATAAAATTTTCCAGTTGAGTAATAATGAGACACGTGCCATTACATAATCCTGATTATTGGTCAATATTTCTCAGCAGCATAACAGGCGCGCCAACCTTTAATTTCAACTCATGATTTGGTAGGCTTAAAGCTTTGATAGTATTCAATAATTCAGGAGTAAAAATATTATATGGACCATCAAGAGTTTCACTTTGTTCATATGGTGTATCAAAACTCAAATATGTTTTAACTTCACCAGGAATCAAAGATAACAGGTAATCATTTATGAGCTCAACAAATATAAGAGAAAGTGGATAGAAAGAAGAAAGGGAGAGAAAGAAAGAGGAAGAGGAGAAAAAGAGGAAAAGCTTGGAAAGCTTCAAAGCAACTTCTAGGAATCGATTTAATCAGGTAAGGGTGTGAAATCTTATTATCTTATCAATGTGTATGGTTATGTATGTGTTGTTTGGGTTGTTTGGATGTTTTTCTACATTTTCCATTTTAGGTCGGAAGTGGTAGAATCGTTGGAAACCGATGTTTTCACGGTTAGAATTTGGAATAAATTGCGTAGTTTAGTCGAGGATTATTAGGCCGAGGCTATTGAAACTTGTTTGTTTGGAATCGAGTGATTTTGTGACTTTTTGACATTTTTGGAGAAGAGAGGGTTTGAGTATCGCAGTATTCGCTAGACGAGTCGCTGGCGAGTGAGCTATCGAAGCATTCGCTAGGCGAGCCAGTAGCGAACACTCCCAGACTTGGTCAGAACCAAAAAGACCCTCATTCGCTCTGGCGAGGGAAGTGGAAAAGTGCTCGCTAGGCGAGGCACCAGCGAGTAAGTAGAGAACACTTCCAGTAGCATAATGGCAGTCTTCGCTAGCATGTTCGCTAGGCGAGCCAGTAGCGAGTGTTCGCTATGACTTCGCTAAGCGAGCAGTATAGCGAGCGTGACAAAACATCATTTTATTTTTGTTTCAATCCAATCTCGATTCTTCGATGTGTAGCTTGTGTGTTGTTATATGTTATGTTGTGGGTAGCCGTATGACGTCAATCCTAGATTGTGGAATGGATTGTGAAATGTGGCCTTTGGAAAATGAATCCATTGTTTAAATTGAATGTGAATGCATGATAATGGTGATAGAATTCATTACCGTTTGGCGTAATTGAATGTGAATGTATATGGATCGTATGTGATAGAATGAGATGAATGCATGAATATATATTATGAATATGTATGCATTTCAAGAATGTCTGGAGTCATTTTGCATGTGAAGCATAATGATGTGCATTTTTGTGTTGTGGGATTCTAATGAGAATCTGTTGTAACATCATGTGCCTATGTGAGGTGTGAGCGATGATTACAAACGATTGTGTGTCCATGTAGGGTGTGAGCAATCAGATTGTGTGCCATGTGGGGTGTGAGCAATCCATAAACATTGTGTGCTCAGGTGGGTGTGAGCAATGGGTGAACATCGTGTGCCCATGTGGGGTGTGAGCGATGGTTCCAATAAGTTCCTGAGTGAACTTGTGATGATTGAGTCGGTACCGCATTGCATTTGCATAGAGTCGTGAGTCAGTCTCTATGATTTGCATTTATCATATTTATAATTGTGCATTGGTGAATGAACATAAATTGTGTATGTTTATGTGGAATGATGGAATTGTGAAAGTATGCATGATGAATATGCTTGGTTATATATATATATATATATATATATATATATATATATATATATATATATATATATATATATATATATATATATATATATATATATATATATATATATATATATATATATATATATATATATATATATATATATATATATATATATATATATATATATATATATATATATATATATATATATATATATATATATATATATATACATTGTGATGTATATGAGTGAGTTGTGATAAATTGTGGTGAGAATGCAGAATATGTATATTTATATGCTGAGATATATGATTATATGCATTACTATTATGTTTATGTGGAATGATGGAATTGTGAAAGTATGCATGATGAATATGCTTGGTTATATATATATATATATATATATATATATATATATATATATATATATATATATATATATATATATATATATATATATATATATATATATATATATATATATATATATATATATATATATATATATATATATATATATATATATATATATATATATATATATATACATTGTGATGTATATGAGTGAGTTGTGATGAATTGTGGTGAGAATGCAGAATATGTATATTTATATGCTGAGATATATGATTATATGCATTACTATTATGATAATATTTCTCACCATTCTGCTGTTTTATGATGCTCTACGAGGCATTGCAGAGTAGGTTTGCTGGAGGTTTTTGTGAAGCGTGTCTTCATTCTTTTGGTCGGTCGGCTCTGATATGTAGCACCGGGTAGCTAGGATGTTTGTGATTCTTTTGTGATACATTTGTATATGTATCATGAAAACATAACCTTGTTATTGAATCATACTGGTTTATATATATATATATATATATATATATATATATATATATATATATATATATATATATATATATATATATATATATATATATATATATATATATATATATATATATATATATATATATATATATATATATATATATATATATATATATATATATATATATATATATATATATATATATATATATATATATATATATATATATATATGTTTGATGTTATTCAATGTTTAGATTTTCCGCTTTTATTCTAAATATTGAGATGTGGGTGTAAGGACTAAGTTCCTCTGTTGCAAAGTTACCCCACTATTGCATATCTTTTGTTGAGCAGGTGTTGTATGTTTTAATTTCATGTGTAATGTGACGCGCCTCTTTTATACCATGTTTATAATTATACTCTGATGAAATATTTGTAATATGTGGCTAAGTGATTATGTGATTATTTGGGGGTATAGAAAGCGGGTGTTACACACTTCACATCAATTGCCTTCTTGCCTTGAGGCAAATCGATAAGTGACCAGGTGTTGTTGCTTCGATGGAGTCTAACTCATTATTCATTACTTTCACCCACTTCGAATCTTTCAATGCCTCAGTTGTATTGACTGGTTCGACATCTGCATAGAAAGCATAGTGTACCAGCTCACCTTCTTCATCGACCATATCATCTGATGTAATCACACATTTTTGCAACCTTGTAGGCATGTGTCTTATTCGTCGAGGTCTACTTGGGCCAGCTTCATCTCTGACTTGTTCATGTTGAACTTTACATTTAACTTCAGTGGCTGGTTCTTCACAAGATATTCTCATTGAATCCTTCTTGTCATTCTCAGTTCAATCCCATTCTTTAAGCTCATCTGTGATCACGTCCCTGTTGATCACTACCTGCTTATTCACTAGTTAGAAAAACTTGTAACCTCCAGTCGAATGATATCCTATCAAGATCATCTAATTTTACTTATCATAAAGCTTCTTTCTCAACTGATCTGGCACATGTCTATGTGCTATAGATCCAAACACCTTCAAGTGACTGAGGCTAGGCTTGACACCAGACAAACATTCTTCTGGTGTGATTCCTTCAAGCTTTTTCGTCGGACATATGTTTAATATGTATGTTATTGTCGAAATCGCTTCTCCTCATAATTATTTGGGTAGATGATTTCCATTCAAAATACTTCTCACCATGTTCATGATGGTTCTATTCTTTCTTTCTACAATTTCATTTTGCTGTGGAGTATGGTGACACTACCTCATGCACAATCCCTTCTTTTTCACATAATGCATCAAACTCTTTCAACACATACTCTCCACCACCATTAGTCCTCAGGATTTTCAGATTTTAACCACTCTGTCTTTCGACCATAGATTTGAATCTGGAAAATACCTCGATCACATCACTTTTCTTCTTGATGAGGTAAGTCCATAGCTTTCGACTATAATAATCTACGAACTTGACCAAGTATTTTTTGCCTGCAATCGAATCCACCTAGATTGGACCATATTCATCAGAGTATATGACTTCCAGAATTTCCTTTGACTTCCTTTCTGCATCCTTACTGAAGTTATTCTTGTGTTATTTTGACTGAACACACTCTTCACAAACTTCACTTAGAATTTCAATTTCAGGTAATCCTGAAGCCATATTTCTCTTCTTTAGTTCTCATATGTCATTGAAGTTGAGATGGCCTAGTCGAAAATGCCATAACCATTCATCTCTGCTGGCTGCAGTTGCTAGGAACTTATGCTCCTTCACATTGAGTTCAATCTTGAAGGTCCTATTATGAGACATCGGAGCCTTCAAAATCAACTTATCACCTGCGTCGAGAATATTCATCATCCTGTCTTTGATCGACACCTTGTAGTTCTTTTCGACTAGTTATCATATATTGAGCAAATTACTCTTCATGCCTGATACGTACAACACATTGGAAATTTTTGACCTCTTGCCATCTTTTCTCATAATCAAAACATTGCTAATACATTCAGCTGCTAGAGTATTGTCATCTGCAAATTTCACCATGTTCTTCAATGAGGGCTTCATACTGATAAACCAATCTTTCCTTCCAGTCATGTATGATGAGCATCCTGAGCCCAAGTACCACTGGTCCTGGGATCTCTCTTCATCTCTTATTATGAGCATTAGCAACATCTCTTCTTCTTCATGCTTCGCCATCTTTGCATCAGTTTCTTCATTCTTCTTTATTTCTCGACATTCACTAAAATAGTGACCATACTTCTTGCAATTGAAACTATGAATGTGACTTTTGTCAGGCTTTCATCCACCACCACTTCCTCTACCTGCAGCGCCACCTCTTTGGTTGCCTTGGTTCCAGGGTTTTCTTTGATTCGACCAGTTTCCTTCCTACTGATTTCGACCAAACGAATTGTTGTAGCCTTCTTACCTTTGTTTCTATTCTAGCTCCCATTGTCTTTCCTTTCCTTTTCTGACTGCACTTGAAAATCCATATCACTCTTCAACTTTCCTGTAGCTTTCTTAGCCATCCTTTGTTCATGAGACTCAAGCGTCCCTTGAAGCTCTTCCTTCGTAAATGTTGATAAGTCTTTCGACTCTTCTATGACTACTACCACGTGGTTGAACTTTAAAGCCAACAACCTCAAGATCTTTGCAACAACTGATCTTGATGTCAACACTTCTCCACATACCTTGATTTGATTCACCAACTTTGTAACTCTAGTGAATAAATTTGCTATACTTTCACTTTCTTCCATCTGAAGCAATTCATAGGTTCTATTGTGAGTTTGTAACCTCACCTCTTTCACCTTTTTTGCACCTCCAAACAACTTTTCAAGAATCTCCCATGCTTCCTTCATTGATTCTACATCACTAAACTTTTCAAAATTATCTGGATCTACACATTGATGGATTATAAAGAGAGCTTTATAATCTTTCTTTTTCAATTCTTTGAATGCAACCTTTTCTTGATCGGTCGCGTTTTCTGCAAGCGGTGTTACTCCTCCCTTCACAAGATCCCAAAGATCTTGATAACAGAAAACCACCTTAATATGCTTGCACCAATTCTCATAATTATCTTTCTTGAGAATTTGAAGGTTTGTCGAAAAGTGACCGTTTGGGTGATTTGTCGTCATCACGATTTTCCTTCCTTGAATCATAATCGGAGCTCTAGATACCAGATCTTGGAAATTCAACCACAACCTAGGGAGAATTTCACTAAATCAATCTTGATCTCAAGATTGTTTTAACTCACGTAATAACAATGAAAGAAAAGTTTAGAAAGAAATAAAGAAAGTAAATGTTAGAGAAAAAGAAGATGAAGATTTTTTTGCAAAAAACTCTCTACCCACAAACTGTGGAAATTCTGTCATTTCACTTGCAACTGCAAACTGTGAATTACAAAATATGATGAGATGAGATGAGATGTTTACAAAATAAGGGTTTCTCCTTATTTATAGATTTATGTTAGCTTGCACCCCAAGTCAAAACCCATACTATAAAAGCCCAAAAATATTTAATCTAATATGATCTTTCTAAAAATAAATTACATATTTAACAGATTCAATAATAATGTTCATTTATTTCAAAATCTAAAATAGGTTTTATAATATTATTGAAAGATAAAACATCACGCCAAGTATAAAACACAAATACTAACTACCGAAACAACTTACATTGGAGTGATTCTAATATTAATGAAGAAAGTGTCTTTATAGGATTTTATGTGGTTGATTCACCTGCTCAATAGAATCAATTGCACAAATTACAAAATTAGAGAAGTGAAACACACATTTAAAAGTATAATTTGTTGAGAAGCTTAAAAGGTAACAATTTCATCATTAATAACACATTATACAATTTGTTGAGAAACTTGAAAGTTACAATTTGATCCTGCATAGAAAAAGTACAACGAAAAAGCAAAGTCATTTAATAACATATCATATACATATTGATGTGTGAGTATAAAATAAGAATATCTAATAGGCAAATACATTGGAATTGGAAAATAAACTTCAAGAAAGATATATTTTTTAAATAATTATGATATTATGAGAGATATATATATATATACACACACCAGTGTAAAACACTAACAATCAATCAAAAACGTGTATCTTGACTAATCATAATTAAATATAAAAAATACTTTAATAATTTAGATATTGTATATTATTTTGTCTTTAAAATATAATAACAAACCACAAACTAATCGTATGTTAGACATTCAAAATAAACAAATTTTTCACTATTTCGTATTGTAAGAATGACAAAAAGACGGTAGTCTATGTGCAGAAAAACTGTGAGTTGAAGAAGAAAGAAAAACATTAAATTAAGAGAAAGTTAATTAGAATACCTTAAGCTATTGCCAGAGGGTAATGAAATTTCAGAGGCTTGGAGTTTTAAAAACGACATGGTTTTGAGATACCCGAAGATTATGAGATTTTGTTATTTTGGGAAATTTCAGAGGCTTGGGAAATTTCAGAGGCTTGGAGTTTTAAAAACGACATGGTTTTAAAAACGACATGGTTTTGACATGGTTTTGAGATACCCGAAGGTTTTGAGAAATTTATAATACTATCAAAATCATAGAAAATTATATTTGTTACCTTAAAGTGTTTCAGGCTATCTTACATTCATGCCATGTTTCATTTTGAATTGAACAATCAAATTTTGGTCTGTAGTGACTTTCATCACAATATAGCTTTGCCACTTGTTTTCAATATTACCATTGGAAACCTGAACCTAGAGACAAATTATTACCTTAGAAGCATTGAAGAACTTCAAAATTATTCATTTTTGGATGTTAAAGAAAATCATCCATTGAAGCATTGTTGCTTTGGAAAGATACATAACTAATCATCTGATTCAATGACTTATTTTCATTCTCCAACCTGACAAAATAAATTTAACAAAAATATTACTCCAACTATATATTGACACAAAAAATAAATCAAAGATACATACTAAAAAAAACTATAGGCATATATATTATCGAACTTACTTCTCTTTGTATTTAAGAGATTCCTTTAGGTTGTTGTTAATAAAGATTTTTGTACCATTAAAGGCATTTGAAATGTCATGAATTGCTGGAAAAAATATGAATAGAAATTAATCTGTTAGTATGATTTGTAGATAATATAGCTATAAAAAATACAATCTAATTAAAATATGAGTCACTTATATTGAAAAATTTTAGGCTTACGCAACTGTAAAATGACTATTACAGTCTTATCATAACCTTTATCAGTTAAATATTTGTTCATATGTTCAGCCCACAAAGTACAATCAACATTATTTTCTCTGCATTGATGATATTATTAAAAAAACAATTTTAGTCAAATAATATATATAGTTGTTATTATATAATATAAACATAATAATTAGATGATAATTCAAAATCTTAAACTTAAAAAGAATAATAGCAAAATCTAAATTTGAAGAATGACTAACCTATGACACGTGATTGGTCAAAGCCAGACAAAAATTTGAGGAAAAACAACGAATTTAAAATAAGTTTTAGGATCATGCAATCCAACCAATATATTAAAAATAATATAGCAAGATCTTTTTTCAAGATTTGATTCAAATTCACCAATTAGTGTCGATTTCACCGAAGCTTAGATACATTAACACTGAAAAAGAACATAGAAAGAGGTAAAAATATAATAATTTGGTAATCTAACAAAAAACTAAATAACAATTGATAGATAATAAACAACAATTGTAACACTCACTTTGTCATCAAGTAAAATCATTTCTAAACTGATAATAATATTATGGTCGTTTCAAGAATGGACTTTCCACAAACTTAATACACGAACTTTAATCTGCCAGTTCAGTTTAGGAAGGGCGATGTCAGAAATCATACTGATACATAGTGTCATCCTACACAAAGTGCAAAAGAAAAAAATTAAGACAATTAATTAATATAGTCAAAACATGAAAATATATGTGGGTTAAGAACTCCTAATGCACATTTTTTATACCTGAAGTTTCAGAAATCTTGATGTAACATTTCTCTGCACAATTTGAAGAATATAAAAAAGGTATGGAGGTTCATATGTTAATTAAAAAGGTTTAGGTGCTTAAAAGGGGTGCATAGTATTGTGTTTTTAATATATTAAGGATTAAAAAATTTTAAATTTTTTTGTATTTTATCAATATCAATAATATTTTTCTTTTTATATTGTTTTTTCTTATCTTTCCCCCTATTCTTACTCTCTCTCTCTTCCGATTCATAGAACAAAATATGTATTTAAATAATTTAAAATGAGTAAACTATAAAGTAGAAAAAAATTAATAGTTGTTATTTTTACAAATTCATTATTTATTGTGATAAATTAGCCACAATATCTACATCTATTTTTAAGATTGTTGGTGTTTAATTAGTATATGTATTTTTTTTTATACCAATTATAACAAAGACATCATTTTAAATATTTTTGTACTCTATAAATTTACTATTTTCACTCCATGGTTTATTTCTTATTTGTTTATGTTTGTAGAAAATATATATTATTATTTTTTAAGACAAACAAATAATTAAATTCTTCTTAATTTATATCATTATATTTTAAATTATTGATTTAAACTACAATATTATTAGTATAATACCTATTATTTATAATTTAATAAAGTTTTTCCGCACATCGCGAAGGTAAACGTCTAGTTAAGACTTAAAATATTAGAACTTAGGATTTTGTGAATTTGTAACTTGGAGAGCAACTTGTAATGCTATGAATATAGACCTTAAGATTTGTATGGATTATGTAAGTGAAAACTTGAACCAAATGATATATGGACTCACTTTAAAAATGAATGAAAAGAAACTCTTTTTGTATGATGAAGAGAAAGTTTCAAATTTTAAAGGATTTATTGAGAAATGAGTGAATTCAAGATTGTGTATTGTGAAATGCGAAAAGAATGAAAGAAAATCTAAGATGAATGAAATAGTTAAAATCACAAATGTGTTGACTTTGTTGCTTGGTCAACAAAAAGCTCATGCATCTTAAAAGTTAACATGTCATACTCTAATTTTTACCCTATAAGATTTTGCATCATTTGCATAGCATCAAGAACTTTTTTTCGTGTGTCTTTTATGCATTACTAACCCATTGAAAAATACAAAAAAAAAAAAAAAAAAACTTCTTGGTTGCTTTGGGTTTAACATCAAGGAAGTCAAGTAGCTGACCAATTAAGGTGTGAATGATCCTCAACATTTCAAATTCTTCTATTCATTCATGTGATCAAGAGTTTTCCTTCATCAATGATCAAGTTTGGATTTGCATCAATCCAAGTTCATCAAGTTTTAATTCCTCAAGTACACCAAATAGAGTTTTGGCCAAAGTCAACTTGATGTTGACTTTTTGACCAAAATATGATCACATGCTCTGGAATATGAGTCAAGACCTTCAAATTCATCTTTGAAGCTCATTCATATGATTCAATTAGCTCAAGAAATTTGATTCATTGATAATTGCAAGATTTGAATTCTACCAATAAAAGTCAACAGATGCTCAAAGTCAAAGTTTGACTTTTAACATTTTTTATCAACCATGAATTTCTCAAGTCAATAATCATGAAAATATAGTAGATGGTTGAGTTTGATCAACCTAAATAAAAAATCAAGAAAAGATTCAAAGTTGTCAAAATTAGGGTTTTGCAAAATTTCTCTAAGTACAAAATTTCATGATCAAGTGACCTACTTCCCAATGCCATAGTGTTTGATTCAAGCATCCAATTGAAACAATTGAGGGCTCTTTATAAAGATGGTATTTGATACTATAAATTGATGAAAATTGGGATCCATAAGCTTTCTTGAAGTGGAAGAAATTGATGTTGAAAGTTAGGATTTCAAGTTGTGTGAATTTCAAACACTTGAATTTTTTTTTCAAGTTTTTAACCTTGTCAAGTACACGACTTTATGGATTCTTTGTGAAAAATTCAAGCCACCATTTTTTATGCTTGAGGGATACTTTTAAACAGTATATTTTCTAATTCATAATGGTGAAAAATTAAGTTCAAAAGTCCACACCAATTGGGAGAAATTAAAAGCTAAAATGGAGGGTTCATGTTGAAGATTAATGTCAAGATGAACCAGAATTTTACCAAGTCATGAATCATATTTGTTTGGCACGAGTTGGAGGCACTTTTTGGACACTTTCCAAGCATTTCCATGACTCATAATCAACATGAAAGTTGTTCCTTTATGTGAAATTTTTCCAAAGGTACCATTTTAGTGAAAGCTTGACATTACACAATGCCAAAAACCTGTCCCAAAACCTGCTACTCTGAATTTGCATTCTTGGCATTTTATGGAAAAACAAAGTTGACCAAACTTTACTCAACAAGGCATGCTTTAATTAGATGAATTGCAGATCTATGAACATCTCATTTTACCCTAGAAATTGAGAGCTCAATGTGTCTAATAATTCCAAATTCAAGCTTAAGGCATTGTACCACATTTTTCCATTTTTGTGCATAAATAATACCAAGCACTATCCTTTGGATGCAAGTTTCCCTCCAAGCCAAATCCAAGTCTCTACATAAGGATAGGTTATCAAAATCAACTCATCATCAGAGCATCCACAAAAACCATCAAGAACACAAAAGTAAAAAACTTGGAACTCCATTGTTGTCCAAGAGACCATTTCTTCGAATCTAACTATTCCTTCAACCTCTTTGCAATTTTTCAACACAAACACATTACGTACACTACATATAATTTTCTGAATGCATCAAAACTCGACTGTAACACTTCAAACTCCATAACCACAAATCAAAAACCATATCTGCAACTTAATCCGGGCAGAGAGATTCAAGCCACCTCAAGGCAAAGTAAGCATACAATTAGACTCCCGGGGACTCGAGAAAGTTGTAGGCATCATCATTCCATCACTGCAAGTAGATTAAAAGGGGCAACAAACTTTCTCCGTTAAGTAAAATTTTCATTTATAGAACTCTATGTTATGAGCATCATTTCAATCATTTATTGATACCAATATACTTGCCATGATGTAAGGAACAAAAACCCTAAACTATTTGCCATTGATCGATGATCATTATCATTTAATTTCAAATTTAGGTTTTGTTTCATTCCTGGTTATTGACAATATTCATGATTTATGGTTAAAATAAATGTAAGTTGTTTGGAATCCTCATGAAATTCTGATCAAGATGTTATATCTACTTGTTTGATTTGGTGCAAAAATGGGAAAGTTGCATTTAAAAATAATAATAAAGTTAAAGCAACGATGTCCCGAGGAAGAAGATGAAGTTTTGTGCGTCTTATAAATTTAAAATCCAATTTTAATAGTTGTTATGTTTGGTTCATGTTCATGACCGATGCGCATGTAGCTTAGATGGTTAAGTGTTTGGTTGTGGATGTAGTTGTCAGGGGTTCAACACTTATTGACCTATATTTGCGTCCTTTGTTTTTTTTGTTTGTTTTTTTTTTTTTAATTTTTTCTTTCCTTTTCTTTTTTTTTTCTTCAAAAAAACCAATATTTTCAAAAAAAAAAACTCCAAAAATATTTTATTTTTATTTAATATATTTATTTATTTTATTATTTTAGGTTTTATTTTAATTTTATTTGTAAGATTTTTTTAAGATCTTTCCTTTTCTAAGATTTTTTTCACAAAGTTTAAAACACTTTAAGCATCTCAAGTTCCTTCCAGAAAAGACTCTCCCAATCAATTGGAAACACTTTTAGCCAAAAACACAGATATTCAAGAGGTTCCTTTAGAGTACTACAAATGCTTTGATTTTAGCCTTTCTTCTTGATTTGCATGTTTATTTTGGGTTTATTCTATCTTTTCGCCTTCCCTTGGAAAAATAAAAAGTTCGGCGGTGATATCTTGTTTTGTGAGTCAAGATAGTCAATAGTTTGGTCTCTGATTCTCACTGCGACACACTCAATATTGAATTAGGTTATGAATAATTAAGGAATAGTGGTTTCTATATGAAATTCCTTCCAAATTAATTATGGATAAGAACTAAGAAGCTTAACCTTCTGACAAAAAGTCAAGAACACCAGAAAATTCAAGTGATTAAAAAGTCAAACAAAATAATTAGGGCTACACTAATCCATTGGGTATGAATAATTAGGACAAGATAAGTGGTAAAAAGGCAACTGAAGACCCCTTAAATAAAGGAACTCAAAGTAAAAATCCATTGACTGATAACTTGGTGAACTTGTGACAACATGGCCTATTTTTGCATAGATTATTTGAACCCTTAAGCTAACTCATCTTGACTTCACTATGCCAAAAAAGACCTTTAGCAGCGCTTTTTTTGGCCTTTAGCAGCGCTTTAAAGCGCTGCTAAAGGTAAAGGCAGCGCTTTTTTTAATGAAAAAGCACTGCTAAAAGCTCCCTTTAGCGGCACCTTTAGCAGCGCTTTTTTAGCCCTTTAGCAGCGCTTTTGTAAGCGCTGCATAATTCCCCCAACCATCCCCCCCTTTAGCAGCGCTTTCACAAAGCGCTGTCTTAGACCCCACCTTTAGCAGCACTTTTATAAAGCACTGCCATAGCCCACCCTTTAGCAGCGCTTTTTACAAGCGCTGTCTTAGACCCCCCCCCCCTTCAAAAACTATAGCAGCGCTTTTGTAGCGTAATGTTTGTGACCTTTAGCAGCGTTTTTTTGTAAAAGCGCTGTCTAATGTCCCAGATTTTAAAATTTTTTTTTAAAAAAATATTCACCCTGTTTTGTATATTTTACCAACAACCTGCTTATATTACACAAACCTGCTTATAATTCAGGCCTTTATTTCAACACTTTGGCCTTATAAATACAATTCAAACTTTGGCCTTAAATATACAATTCAAACTTTGGCCTTATATGTACAATTCAAAACTTTGGATACATTGTAACTCATGACTTTGTTCATAAACATTTTAATATACACATAAACCTGTTTAAATATGTTACAACAAAATTCGATCCTCAGAATTACAACAACACAAATACATTCAATTCACATATAATTACAAGTCTTCCAATCCGATAACTCTATGCAATTCTCAACCCAAGAATAAATTGACACCATTCCTCTTTAATTTCTTCCAATTTTGCTTTCGTGTAAGTAGCGCACTTGAATTCATCAAAATACTACATAATATAACAAATTGAATAAGATTTAATTTTAAAACTAATTACTCATATGAAGTATCGGATAATTATCAAAATGAATCATATAACTTATATAATGAATCGATCCATACCATGACTGGAATCTCAAGTTGACTAGAAAGAATAATTTCCCTCATAAAGCGCAATACAAAATATCCACAGTCAATACCATTGCGCTGCCGAGGACACTGTAAATGGAAAAAACAAACGAACATTTATCCGGATATATAGTTTAAATAGTTTTATCAAGTAGAACCACTATAACAGTCAAACATGCGAAAATATACCTCCACTCTGATCCAGTTGATGTTGTTAGCCTTACTTTTTGGCACCGTTGCATCTCTTTGTGCTCTGAATATTTGTATAACTCTAACATAATATAAACACATATTTAGAACAATGTCACATAATAAATAAAGATATATAATTAAAGACAACAGTATATATCATCACTTACGTATCAACAAAGTTCCTCAGATTTTCATATTTTGTTGTATCGTCATCCAATGAATCTATATAATACACTATTTCTTTCGTCGGATTAATTGCAATCAACAACCAATGTCCACTATAAAATAAGAAAACAGTTTAGACGAAAATGTTATATATATATATAGAAAGGGAAAAATCGAACAATTATAATAAATGAATTTAGAATAAAATCTAACCCATGGTCAGTATTATATGGCAACAAGAACAACTTCTCCGTAGTCGCGCGCATAAATCTCTGCACTGTGTACTCTTTGACTGTATCTGATGACTGGTCTATTATACGTGAGTTGACACAGCTAGCAGATAAGAATGCGAATACTGAAGTCAATTCATTCGGGACCAATAACTTGTCATACAAGAACCTAAAAAAACATAATCAACATTAGAATATTCAGTTAAACGAGCAAATTTTAAAATGTTCAATTATTTAATTAAAATGGATCGAAGTACCTGATGTATGAATGCATAACACCGACGCCCAATTCAGAATGGTTGAAAACCTGATCAAAATCCTCCTTAGCAATTGTTTCGGGATATTCAAAACCGAAAATACCTGCCTCCATGTGTATTTGACGGACGCCACCCTCAGGCACATCTGATGTTCCGACATATGTTTCAAGGCACATCCTAAATCGAGGAACAATTGCTTTTCTGGGAACACTAAAACCTTCAATAACTCATTTCTAAACCTTCACTAAACCTTCAATAACTCATTTCTACACAACAACAACACTAAAATTTACTTGCATGTCCTCAAACCTTCAATACAAAACAACAGTATACATATCATACTTGAACTCAACAACAAAAATAATAACTCAACAACAGTATACGTATCAACACTAAAATTTACTTGCATGTCCTCAAACGTAACATATCTACACAACAACAAAAACAATAGTGCATGTATCATACTTGAACTCAAATTTACTTGTATGTCCTCAAACCTTCAATACAAAACAACACTAAAAACCTTCACTAAACCTTCAATAACTCAATAAAAACAACAACATCAACAATAATATTAAAACCTTCAATGCCTCAATAACAACAAACTTTCGCATTGCAACAACTACATCAAACCTTCAATATCTCAATAACACAAAACCTTTAACAGCAACAATAATATTAAACCTTCAATATCTTAATAACACAAAACCTTTAATATCTCAGAAAAACCATCTATATCTTCAAATACCAACAATGGTGAAAAGATAAATAAACAAGAAAACCATAGTAAAACTTCACATACCTTAACAATGGTGGAAATTCAATGCAATGCAGACTCGAAAACGGACAATGAACGACGACGGCGGCGCAATCCAACAGACGAGGGCGACGGTCGACGGTGGATGACGGCAACAGATACTTTGAATAGGGCAAGGTCGTTCGCCAGAGGAGAAAGAAAGAAGAAAAGAAATGCACGATTGTTCTGTTTCTCTTAAAATTCTGGAGGATATTTTAAAATTATAATACTAATACCTATAGCAGCGCTTTTAAAGGCCTTTAGCAGCGCTTTTAAAAGCGCTTTCTTAGGGTGCCTTAGCAATGCCATATAGCAGCACTTTATAGAAAAAGCGCTGCTAAAGGGGCCCCCTTTAGCAGCGCTTTTTAAAAGCGCTTTCTTAGGGTCCCCCTTTAGCAGCGCTTTTTAAAAAGCGCTTTCTTAGGGCCCCCCTTTAGCAGCGCTTTTTCAAAAGCGCTGTCTTTGGTAGGAAATTTTTTTTCTTTTTTTTTACTCACCTTTTAGCAGCGCTTTTTTAAGAAGCGCTGCTAAAGGGTGCGCTGCTAAAACTCATTTCTGGCGTAGTGCTTGGATTTTTAGGCCCTATCATACCATAAATTTGTATCCTATGTTTCATCATCATTCTAGGAGAATCATACATTGCATTGCTAACCCTCACCTTGTGCAATTTCCCTTTGTTTTGTTTCATATATGAATTAGGTTTTTAAATCAAGAGGATCTTCATTTGATCAGTCAATGTATTGGATTTATCATCAATTTACCAAGTGTGCATAAACTCAATAAACCTCTCTTCATTAAAAAATCAAGTGCAAGTTGTCCTCATTACAAGTTTTTCAAGACTCAACTTCATCTAACCATAAATTAGAGTTTCATCAGACAAAGTCAATTATGCCTTTGACTTTTGATCAAGACATGACTTGGATCTTTGAGAAATGGTTCAAGATACTTAAATACATCATTGGAGTCCCCCATTATGTTTAAAATACTCAAGTGTTCATGATCATTGAGGATCACACAGTCGATTTCATCTGATGCACAAGCTTTTAACTGCAAACAACTCTTTGACTTTTGAAACTTTTGGTCCAAATTGAATTCCTCAAGATAGGTTTCATGGAAAAATAGTTGATCAATTAGTTTGATCATGAAAGTCAAGAATTTAGAGGTTTCTTGCAAAAATGGTAAAGTGGAAGAAGTTGAATTTTTTTTCTAAGTATGGTGAAAAACCCTAATTTGACACCAACTTTGAAAGATCATAACTTTCAATGCAGACCACCATTTTTTATGTTCCAAAGATAAAATTGAAGCCCTTATAACATGCTACAACTTTTTTAATTAGGGTTAGTCTCCAAAAAGTGAAAGGATTTTGAGCTATTGAGCTATTAAGTGAGTGAAAAGAAGTCTCACACTTAGAAAATTTTCAAGGCAGTTTTGAACTCCCAAAAGTACCAAACTTTGGAGCCAATTTTCATTGTGATCCATTGAGAATCAAGAAATTATTCAAACATGAAAATTTTAGATCATGTTTGGGGCTTTTCAAAATATACAAGATCTCTTTGATCCCATTCTTAAGAAGAGAGATTCGAAAGGATGAAGTTGGTGTCACAAAGTTGGATTTCATGTCATTTCCATAACTTGTTCTTGATTAAATATCCAAGCCATGCCCTATAATCCAACTTTTCAAGATATAATATCTCTAAGTATTTCCATAATCAGAAGAGTACACAAAAAATTGAGCATTATCCAAGTGTTTAAGCTTTTGTTCATGAGATATTGCGATTTTTGGAAGAAAGTTCACTATGTCACTCTTGTAAAGATACTTTAATCACAATGTCAACTCTTCTTGAGACTCCAAAATGTTCCTTCAGTAGAAAGAAAATAGCTAACTTCAACCACTCTATACTACCTTCTTGTACTTGCACATTGGAACCTTAATCTTGCATCAAACCACATGGTTCACTTCCAACCAAACCAACTTGCAAAAACTCCCACACCTTGCATTCTGATCAGCCATCCTTCACACCCTTCTCCCTTATAAATAGAGACATATCTTAAGCCTCAAATACAAAACAAAAACACTCTCAAACCCTTTGAAATAGAATCTCTCTCGCTTTAGCATTTTCACCTTCCATTGGAGTGAAACTCGAGTTCTCTCAAACTAGTGACTTTCCACCCTTTCCAATCACTCAAACCTTCCATATACCTCATTCAAACCCTCACATACATCATCCACCATTTCACACCTTCATCTCGCAAGAAGATCGGGTTTGGATTTTGAAGCCACATCCAAGCAACCTAATCATTTATATACTCTCTTCAAGGACCAACAAGGCTAATAAAACCTTCATTTCCCTTCTATAGCGGCATTTGAAGAAGCCTTGGACTGTTTCCAAGAGGTAAGTTTCATGTTCTAGAAATATCATGGTACATGCATCATTGTTGGTTTGTTTGTGAAGCAAAAATGTAGACCATATCATGTTTTAGTTGTTTGAATCATTGGTTGTATTGTGTGAAATTGAACATCTGATGTTTTAACATGTGATAATATTGTTGAGTTGCACTGTTGTTGAGCTTGATGTGTGTTACACAGTCAGTTTTAGGGTGAGATATTGGTACCTTAAAATCCTTGTAAAAAATGCTTCAACTTTGATTTTTACAAAATTAAAAAAGATGGGGAAATGAGAGAGTTATATTGGGTTGAAGTGATGAAAGGAGGGAGAAAACTAGAGCACAGGGATAGAGAAAAAGAGAATAGTGGGGGAAAGAGGATGAAGCTGATGTGGCGCTGAGGTGTCATTTGTGTTGAAGATGTAAAATATATATTGTTTTGGATGGTTCAATACACGAATGTATTGACCACCTTAGTGGTAGCGCCTTTCCCTTGCCTCTTCTTTCCTTTGCCATGTCCTGGGTTTGAACCATGTTGAACCACCCTTTGACCATTTTGTGTTATTTTTGTGTTGTATTCATTTCTGACTTATTTTTTTTCCTTCTTTATTTCAAGCCATGCATCATGGGTTCAAGCCCCACCAAGACCATTCCTATTCTTTTTTAATACTTATTTTCTTGTTTTTCTTCACAAAATGAAACCTTCATAACTTCTTCATCATAAAATATTTTGAACCCATAATTTTTTCTAATTATTCATAAAAACATCTATTTTTTGTTCATAAGAAGAAATCCTCAAAAATATTTATTATCCTTGTGTTGCACCCCAAAATTTGACCGACCTCTCTGGCTTATGTTTTATTTCATTGCATCAGCACATACATAAGCATTGCATTGCATAGCATTTTGCATTTCACAGGGGATCAAGAAATGTGTGCCTAACAAAAAATTACCAATGGTTTTTAACCTGATCAAGGAGGTTATATTCAAGTCTCCAAGTGGTTACCCTTATCAGAGACAAGTCAAGGTCCTTGAAGACAAACAGATAAGCATATGTGATTGTCAGGGGCAGAAAAATCAAAAAAAGTATATGTTGCTTCCATCATAAGATTGAGCTGAATTGGATAGGTTTTGGTTAAGGTTCATTTAAGGGATGAGTGTATCAATGTGTGGGCCCGGTAAAGGTTGGAAATCAGTCAGGTTTGACTTGATTTTGGTTTGGCGAATTTTATTTCATGATTGAGGGTTAGAGATGATTGATTCAAATGATAGGTTTGATTCCTTTCAGGGCATGGTTAATCGTTTTTAAGAGATTTTTGGAATATCTTTGATTTGGTGTTCCAATATTCTTGGAGCCACATCCTTAGATAAATATTGAGGTTATGAGAATTAAGCGAGATAAGTCATGGTTGGATTTATTTTAAATTTGTGCAAATTATGACAATTCATGCTTTAAAAGAGGAGTGACTCATGTTTGCCTCAGGATTCATGTTTGATTAGAAAGTTCATATCTTCAAGGTAATAATTCGTTCACAACAGAATTGAGAGGGAGATTACATAGCAAAATCAGAAAACTACAAGGCATTGAAGAACTTCATTACAAATATTTCACAAAAAAAAGAGAACCTAGAAAATAACCAACTTAATGATGAAATATCCATTTTGCAGGAAGAGTTAAAATCTTTCAGAGCTAAATTTGATGAGCTTGATTCTATGAAGAATGATCTGCAAAACAAAGTCATCTTTTTGTCTAGTAAGTTGCAGGAATTGGTGGCATCATATGATGATAGACACACTGAACTTTCTCTTTGTAGTAGTTCTGCTTGCTTAGATTCAGAATGTAAGGACTTGGAAGGCCTGCTGTTGCAACTAGAACAGCAGCAACGTAATGCTTTTGATAAGATCCTGATACTCATTGAAGAGAAGAAAAATTTAGTGAATGAAAAACATATGGTTCAAGTATCTTTAAACACAGCAGAATCAAATGCTCTAGTCATGAAACAGAAGTTTGAGTGTGATTTTCAGCAGATGGTAAGTAAAATAAGTGTGTCCGGTATCTAGTTGCAGAAACTTGAGTCAGATTTTGAGGTGTTTGTTGACAGGATCACTGCCGGTCTTAAATCTGAAGAAATATATTCTCAACAGCACGATGAATTGTTTTCCAGTCTTGATCATTTGGAAGCTGAACTTCAGCAACTTAATTCCAAAAATCACAATCTTACTGAAGAAATTGTTAAGCTAGGTACTTTATCTAGTGACCTCGAAATGTGTAAGCTGACCTTAGCAACAGTTACAGAGGAGAAGAAAGCTTTGGAGTTGTCTTTACAGGACAAAACAGAAGAATCTGCCCAGTTTTCATCTGAGGTTAGTTTTTTTTGAAAAAACAACTTGTGTTCTCTGAACAATCAGTTGCATGATGAAACAATCTTCAGAGAAAAATTGGAGAAAACGGTTATAGATCTTACCACCGAATTGAATGAAAAGCAACACCAGCAGCAGGATTCTGATATGAACAGGCAAGAGCTGGTCCATCTTAAGCAACTGGTCACAGATATAGAATTTGAAAAAATCAAGAATTTCAGATCTTCTACAGATATCTGAGAAACGTCTTGAAGATGCTTTACTGGACTCCTCTTCTATTAGTTGTCTGGAAACCCACTTATCTGAAGTGCACGAATTTTCAATTGCTACAGATGTTGTTATGACCTTTACCAGAGCTCAGTTTGAGGGTCATGTGAAGGAACTTACTGAGAAGCTTCATTCTGCTTGCAGACAAGTTGATGTGCTTTGTGAAAAGAATCTTGATTTAGAATCTGAATTGAATGCCTGTCATTGTAGAGAATTGAATTGCATGGAAGAAAATATGACATTATCCACGAGTCTTGACTACCTAAAGTCTGAGTTAGCAGTGTATACTGCTCAGTGTAGAGCACTAATTGATCAAAACAGTGTAACAGTATCAGAACTTAGGGAACACAAGAGTTGGACAGAAAATGTCGGCAATTCTTCTTACTTGCGTGAAAGCGAGTGTCGGCTTGAGGTTGTAAGGCTGGAGCAATTGTTGGAAAGTGTTTGTAGAGATGGGGCAGGACTGTTTTCATCAAATGTAGAAGCTGAAGTCAAATGTATAATTCTCCAAGGAAAATTGAATGAACTTGAAACTTCCATTACTTCTATGAAACAATCAGATATTAATAATGACAGGAGGTCAGTTGATGATTCTACAACACATTCCTCTCATCCACATTCTGATTCTGTGAACACTTGGGAACAGCAACACTTGAAAGACCAGCATGATAAGACGGGTGGTGTCAATGAGTTGGGAGCAGCACCGAGATGTGATAAAGAGAATTCTTCAATTGACTGGAAGCCACTAAAATGGAGCCGATCTAGAAGCTTGACTTCTCGAGGCTCAGGTTTTAGCCACTCAAGTAGCTCACGTAGCATGGCAGGCACAGATTCCAGTGAAGCAAAACCTGATTTGAAACCCAAAAATATCACTGCTATTGAGTCACTTTCAGGGGAAGGCACTGCATGTGTGACGTCTTTTATGCCATCTGAAGATACAACTTCTAGAAAGAAACCTAGGCTAAATTGGGGTGAGGGGTTTGCAAAGTACGAGAAGAAAAAAGTTGAGCGACCTGATCCAGGTGCAAACAAAGATGGCTATGTCTCGTCCGCTGGTAATATGGAACCTTGTAATTTTGTCAGCTCCAACTTAATAGATAAAAGCCCAAAAGCTACAGGATTTTCAGAATGTGCCTCTCCTGCAACTCCATCTTCTGTTGCCTGCAGTTCGTCACCAGGTGTGGATGATAAATTATTGGGAAAAACTGCAAATGCAGACAATAATCTAAGTAATTTGAGTGATTCACCTGTTCCCGGGTTCCAGAATCACCTGCAGAAGTTTTGTCTTAACCTTGATAACTTAGATGTTGACTCCTTGAATAATCTGGGCTCTTCAATTGTTGAGTTAGTACAGTCTGATGATCCAACTTCTGAAGATTCATGTCTAGTTAGGTCCAATGCAATCAAAACGTTACTGATATGGAAAGCTGACATTTCAAAGGTATTGGAGATGACTGAATCTGAAATTGATTTGCTTGAAAATGAACTTAAGTCTCTAAAATCTGATTCTGTGGATAGATATCAGTCTCCAGTAGCATTGGGCTCCCAGCAGGCAGATAGCAGTATAAAAATTTATGAAGAACCTGAAGTCTCTCAGAAGGTTATTCGGCCAGTACCATTGAAAATTATTTCTTCGAATGAACACGATACAGAGAAGATGCCACTGTCAACTAATTTATGTAGTATTCCTGAAAACGACAAGGAAGAAGGAGATGAGTATGATCAACTTCCACCCATACGAATATTGACAAAATCCCAGTTTGAAAAGTTGCCCCATCAACATAAGTCAAAGCAGTAAAAAAATCACAAATGAAGCAGTAAAATTCAGGGTAAAAAATATATCAGATATTTTCAATTTAAATGAACAAATTCAGGGACATGAAAATAAGACAGCAGAGACACATTCACGAAAATGGCAAATACAGAGCAGCAGTAGGCAATTATAGCACCACAGTCTTAGCACAGAAATGGGAATAGGACAGATTAGTAGCAGACCAAACCTAAAACCTAAGGTGCAGAGGATTTCAGAGCCTCAAGGGTTGGTCTGCTAAACCTAATTGACTTCACTATAAAGGCTTGATGTTTGGAGAGGGGAGAAAAAATTCTGGAAAAAAAACGGCCGCCTTCTCTCACAACTCACCTTCATCATAACACAAGACACACATAAAGAACTGAAAAAAGAGAGATTGAAGAAGGAGCTTATCTGCTTTCAGTATTGACAATCTGGTGGTATCGGTTCAACAAGAAGCTTTGCATCATCCAAACTCCTCATCACTAACGCGAGAACCCGTCGGATTCGCTCCAGCTCTGTAAGTATTCTATTGTCTTTTCTGTCTTCATAATCTTAAACTATTGTCACTTCATTTTCTGATGGCAAGCCTTCGAGAGAGAGAGGCAGTGGGTTGTTGTGGATAAAGGGGACACTAAGCCTAGCCGCAGAAATATCGTTCCTCTTCTACCTTCAACAACCTCATCCCTTTTCATACTCACTCTTTTCGAATCCAACCGTGACACCACCAAACTCAAACTCACTCATCCATTTTTTTTTCAAATCAACACTTACAATAATCACTCTGAAACACCGAAAACCCGTTACACAACCCGATCTCTCACATTCCAGATCCTCATCCCCTTAACTTGAAACCCAGAAACTCATTCACAACCCTCGATCGGAAAAACGCCGGTGATACCCTTCATCGGAATCGCAACACAATCGTCACCGCAACCAACTCAACTCCATGATTCAACCCAAACACCCATTCTTTCATCCGAAATCACTTCGAACACCAGCCGAAACCATTTCCGCCAACCGAACCCAACAGAATCGGAAGCAGGGCGAGAGATCGCGAAAAAAGGGTTGAATGCACTGTCGTTTTTTTTTTGTCTTCTCTTTTCCGATTTACTTTGGAGGTGTTGCGATGCCATGACGGATTTATTCTGAGCTAAGTGATGCTAATGTTTTGACCATGGAATTTCCCTGTTGTTTGTTCTGACTGAGGTTTCTTTTTTCTAAAAAAAAACCGATACACCTTTTGATCTTCATTTTTACATGAGAAAACTGATGATCACTGCTGGAAGTACTATGGTAGGCTTGGCCCACGTTGGGATTTCTCTTCACACCACCTTTGTTAATCAGTGGTTGTTGGTTTTGGAAGGGTGATGGGCCATCAGCCCGTATGATTCAATCGTTTTTTTTTTCCTTTTCATACTCCTTGTTCAATACATAGCACCCCCTATTTTGTTTTTTTGAATAAAAAAGTGTAAGTATATTATATGTTTGTTTTGTATATATGTTTATATATTTTATAGAAGTTCTTTACTTTTTTTTTATATATTAACTTTGTAAATATATTGTTATTGTTAGTAGGTAATATATTTTATATTTTTTTTATCTCTTTAGATTTTCTATATATATATCATATATTTTCTATTACTATTTTAATATTATAGTTTTATATCTAGATTTTTTTATTTCTATTTTCTTTTTAGAAGTTAGAACTTTTTATTATTTTAGAGATAGATTCCATTTCGCATTTGTTATTGGGCATTTTTTCGCCGTTTAGGTCGATGACGAGACCTCTGTAATTCATTACCAGTCAAATTATTGATGAGTAATGTTGGATCTGAGACCACCTCTTTTCTCTCTTCATTACTTGTCCCAACTCGATTCAAAAGCATTGACAAACCATCTTCAATAATTCAATTATCTTTGTATTGAATTAAAAAGAGGGGATTAAGTGTAGACTTTCTTCCTCTCCGAGTGTTGGGATGCCCACTGTAGTGAGGGTGGTTTCGACACTCGTCTTTCAATACGAAGACGCTTCCCCTCCATTTTCAAATCTCATCTCCTTAAAATCAATTATGTGTATTGAATTAAAAAGAGAGGATTGGGTGTAGACCTCTTCTTCTTCGAGCGTTGGGATACCCACTGTAGTGAGGGTGGTTTCGACGCTCGTCTTTCAATACGAAGACATTTCCATACCATCTCTCCTAAAACCTCGGTCTCGTACCGAGTCCTTTTTCAAACCATAATAAATTGATTTCTCTTTGTATCGAATTAAAGAGAGAAGATTGGGTGTAGACCTCTTCTTCTTCGAGTGTTGGGATGCCCACTGTAGTGAGGGTGGTCTCGATACTCGTCTTTCGATACGAGGACGCGACTTTATCCACCATCTCGCTTTCACAACTTCCTTCCACAATTTTCACACCTAAAACCTCGGTCTCGTACCGAGTGCACTTTCAAACTTCTTTTCATAACAAAAAACTTGAATGGTCGTGGAGTGGTTAGGCGTAGGCCTTCTCCTATCCCGAGTGCTGACGTTTACCGTAGGGTTCTCTGTCGCAAAGCACTTACCATTCAAAGCCAAAAACATCTTTAATAAGAGAACGAAGCTCTCTTTGCATTGAATTAAAGAGAGAGGATTGGGTGTAGACCTCTTCTTCTCCGAGCGTAGGGATGCCCACTATAGTGAGGGTGGTTTCGACGCTCGTCTTTCAATACGAAGACGCCTCGTTCGCCACACCTTTTTATAACAAAAATTTCGAGACAAAGAATCGGGTACTACCCGTAGGGGTTACTATCCGAGGACCTATCTCGCCCTCTAAAAATAATCTCACAAATCACACATGATACCTTGCCTCGCATGGCGAAAACCAATCTTTCAAACAGGATATGTTACGTCCGTTCTACCGCAAACAGGTAATGCCTAAGTCTCCAACGAGCGAGCAGCAATGCACCTAACTGCTAGAATGCGCACGATAGCGTCATCCATAAAAAAACATCAACACACCGTTAGCACGAACTACGTTTGCTCTGATTTCTCATGCCAGATGAGAATACGTAGGCACAAGACGGCGATGTCTTGGCGAGCTCCCTTTTTCACCTTTCACCCGTAGTTGGCCGAACTACGGCTGCTCTGATTCTTTACTTCTTTAAGTAAAGATACGTAGGCACAAGGGCCACAATCCTTGCCGAGCACATTCCCCCCATATCTGTAGTTCCCCGAACTACGTCGACTCTGACTTTCTCATATCTATTGAGAATACGTAGGCCTAGGACCGCGAAGTCCTATCGAGTCTGTTCTTTCTCCTTTCTTCCCCGTTATCCCTCTTTTCTTTGTTTCTAAACCCTTTGAAAAACACTTTTATAGCATAATATTTAAGCAAATATATTCACACATCGATAAACAAAAGGTTCCCATCGAGTACGATGGATGCGAGGGGTGCTAATACCTTCCCTTCGCATAACCGGCTTCCGAACCCGTTCTTGGTTGCGAGACCATCTTATCCATTTCTTTCCTAAGGTTTTCTCGATATTTTCCTTTCCCCTCATGGGATAAATAAAGGTCGGTGGCGACTCTTCTGTCCTTTCTCTTCGCCTCCCCGTCGTTGCGCGATGCATTTTTCGAGTAGCGACAACTTGCACTTATACTTGTTCAAAGTAGGCGACATTTTAGGGTTTCTTAAGTTTTCCTTTGATTTCTTTGGTTGATCCTTGGATTTGCTTTGTGCACATTGACTTGCATGGACCTCGTATATCTTGTGTAGACTTTGGGTGATGTTG
Source organism: Lathyrus sativus (assembly GCA_963859935.3). Classification (NCBI taxonomy): domain Eukaryota; kingdom Viridiplantae; phylum Streptophyta; class Magnoliopsida; order Fabales; family Fabaceae; genus Lathyrus; species Lathyrus sativus. The sequence goes on from OZ012735.1 coordinate 928,716,403, forward strand.
CTAACTTATACATACTATTTTTACTTATGTTTAACACATTTTGGTGTATGTTTACATGTTAAAGTATATGTTAAAACCTTAATCATACCATGAGATTTTGCTTGGTCTTTTTTTCCTTGATATGTGACTTTCTCCCATGTTTATTCGACTTTGGTGCGCACATGTGCCTTTGTGTGTATTATACCATGATTATGTGTTCATAAACACTTATTTTTGTCTTAATATGCTTTTGTATCCATGTTTCGATATCTAAACCTTTGTGATGTTTTCATCTTGTTTAAGATCATAACATGTATGTTTGGTTGTTACCTACTTGTCTTAAATATGTTTTAACTTACTTTCATGATTAATTGTTCAAGTAATGTACTAACTTGCTTTCATGATTAATTGCTCAAGTAATGTCTTAACTTGTATTCATGATTAAGTGGTATTTAAACTATACCTTGTCATCTATATGTATGCTCACATGTCATCTTTTATGTGTTTTCATCCTCTACATACATGTTACTATTATGAACATGTCTCTTTCCTCAAGTATGCTTTGGTTGTTACCTTTGTTTTCCTTTATCTTTGAATGATACCATGTTTAAGTAATGTCTTGACTTATTCACGCTTGTATGAACTTTGAATGATATCCATGCTTAATTATTGTTATGACTTATACATGTTTACTTTGAAGTTTGAATGTATCCATGTTTAAGTGTTGTGACAACTTATTCCTGTTTAAATGTTTAAATTGTATTCATGATTAAGTATTGTTACAACTCGTCCATGATTATCTTGTATTCATGATTAAGTGGTGTTAGTAAACCCTAACCATGCTCACCCTAGTTATACTTTAACTTGTTATCCATGATACTATGTTAATTTTGTTAACGTTACTCACATCTATGGCCTTAGTCTTGTTAGAACAATGTCTCATGTATACTTAGGTGTTGTAACATTTTTACTTGTATGTGTTTACCTTATTTGTTACCATGTTCATTTGTAACTTCATTAAGTTTTAGATGTTGTCACATCTTTCATGTATTTGGTTGTTTCCATGTTCATTTTAACTTTGTCTTATACGACCAACATCATGTTTGAATGTTATATTTGTCATTTATAATTGATATCATGGTTGAATATCATCCTTGTTCATCTTATGCATATTCACCTATGTTATTCATGTTTACTTTAACTTTGTTAAGTTGTCCCCAAGTGATGTTAAGCTTTTTAGCATTCATACTTCTTTGATATATTTTGTTTCCAAATCCAAAGAATCGAAAACCTCATTAACCTAATGTCATATGTAGCTTAGCAATACCAAACTTTCCCCTTTGACCTTGTTAGAGTCACCAAGTCTTTCAACTTAGACTTAGGGTAGAATTTACAAATCTTTTTACTTTTTTAAATTCATGTAAGTGTTAAGGCTATAATACTTACCTTCCCCTTTGAACTTTGATCATAATCAATTGTTCTTCACCATTGTTTAGGCATTGTACCACTTTTTGCCATTTTTGTACATAAATAATATCAAGCACTATCCTTTGGATGTAAGTTTTCCTCCAAGCCAAATCCAAGTGTCTACATAAGGAGAGGTTATCAAAATCAACTCATCATCAGAGCATCTACAAAAACCATCAAGAAAACAAAAGTAAAAAACTTGGAACTCCATTATTTTTCAAGAGACCATTTCTTCGAATCTCACTATTCCTTCAGCCTCTTTGCAATTTTTCAACACAAACACATTCCGTACACTAAATATAATTTTGGCTTAATTGCAACTATGGTCCCCCTATTTTGCATTTTTTTGAGTTTTGATCCCTCCATTTTAAAAACCACCATTTTGGTCTCTTTTTTAAGTTTTGAGTTTGATTTTAGTCCCCTCTCCAATTTGAGACATTTTTTAATGATGTGGCGCTATCCAAGATGACGTGGCAATGCCAAGTCATTTTAAAATTAATTTGAGACTTTAATTATTGATTAGGATAATTAATTTATTAATATTATTTTCATTAATAAGTAAATAAATTATTAATTTTTATATTTAATTAATCAAAATTTTATATGAAACACTTTGGGCCTAACCTTTTAGTTCCATGCTTTGGTCCATTTCTTTAACCCACAATTGATTTATTGTGTTTGTGTAAGATATATAAACACTAACAATATTTGTAATAAAAACAATGTGGGACTCATAATTAGAATTTTCTCTAACTGATTTCTTGCTCTACTGTGTAATGGTTCAATTACACACTTCCTGCTTCTTTTTTCCTCCAATAATATTGTACATAATACATCTTAATTGGTGGACTTATAAAAGAGCAGCTCATGGATTGTATAGACATGTTAATGTTGTTGAACTTAGATTTTCACCAAGTTTATTTACTATTCAGGTAAATGTTTAATAAGAATATACTATAGACAGTTAAACTGTAAAGAATTGGAAGTTATCTGGGTCTCTCACTTTAAGATACTTAATCAAGAACAGATTTAATGTTGGCAAAATGGCGAGTTTCAAAATATAGATTTTGCTACTGGCAATTTTATCTACATTGGTAAACAAACACAATCCAACAGCTCAAACTATTCCTAATTAATATTGTTCTATACTTCACAGAAAACATTAAAAGAAAACCCTTCATATGTCCGAGACAATATTTTCAATTATTATCGAATTGAATTCTCAAATTGTTAACCTTTAGAATAATAAAAGAAACATCACCCTTTGAGAACTCCTTTTGTTGCCGCCTTCATGTCCGAAATCAAGGCAGCCATACCATGCTGAGAGAGAAAATCAACACTTCCTAGAAATTTCTGCTGGCCCTTCCTATCGACCACATCTCCACTTTCCTGCACATAAAATAATTCAGAAGAAAATACTTTTATGATTCAATGTGGCATGTCATATATATGAATTTGGTGGAAAATATTCACATTGAAGTTGAGCAAGTATGGTTCGGTTGCCATGATTAAAAGTTAACCATCCGAAGACAATAATATACATTCCCTAAAGAGCTTGATTGGAAAGCTTTGAAAATTCTAATACCTCAATATTAGTAGAACATAAACCTTTAAGGAGACACATTTCCTCTTGTTATCAATATCATTAGCGTTATTTCTTTATCAAAGAATTTGTGTTACCTTCCATTAGGGAGGAAATGTTGAAATTAAAATTTTCAATATATTCACCAATAATGGGTTTCAATAGTTCTGCTGTTGTAATAATTTTATTACTCAATCACTTATGTGTGATCAATCATCAAAACCGGAGGTTTTGTAAATAGTAATTATAACATTAACTGAAGCCGCAAAGTGGCGTAAGCATATTTGCTAATAAATATGTATGATAGAAACTTGTAATAAGGTGTTTAATTGTAATTTCTTCTTTCCAAATCTTACTGATTCTAATAAGGTGTTTAATTGTATATTTCACTTTTCTATTAAAAATAGCCCGTTCCTATATCTTGAAAGCATGGATAATCTAACTCTACTGCATGACATTAACATACATACTTTCTTTTGTGAAAAATGATGATATAGACATCAAGACATATCTCATTTTTTTCTCATTTAAGTTTTGGACATTTTAAATTCACTGGTCTCAAGTGAAAAGCTATGGATTTCTTGCTCTTTCCCTATTAACATATCTAACAAATAGTTATTTTATCACTAAAAAGTGGGTTTTTGGAATGGATAATAGAAGGAAAAGTGGAAAACCATTAGATAAAACCTGATGGAAAGCACGATTGTAATATATTACTGGCAAATTATGGTTAATTACACACTTTCTGTTTCATTATAGAGAAGATGTATTCTGTACAATATTATTGGAGGAAAAAAGAAGCAGGAAGTGTGTAATTGAACCATTACACAGTAGAGCAAGAAATCAGTTGGAGAAAATTCTAATTGTGAGTCCCACATTGTTTTTATTACAAATGTTGTTAGTGTTTATATATCTTACACAAACACAACAAATCAATTGTGGGTTAAAGAAATGGACCAAAACATGGAACTAAAAGGTTAGGCCCAAAGTGTTTCATATAAAATTTTGATTAATTAAATATAAAAATTAATAATTTATTTATTTATTAATGAAAATAATATTAATAAATTAATTATCCTAATCAATAATTAAAGTCTCAAATTAATTTTAAAATGACTTGGCATTGCCACGTCATCTTAGATAGCGCCACATCGTTAAAAAAATGTCTCAAATTGGAGGGGAGACTAAAATCAAACACAAAACTTAAAAAAGGGACCAAAATGGTGGTTTTTAAAATGGAGGGATCAAAACCCAAAAAAATACAAAATAGGGGGACCATAGTTGCAATTAAGCCTATAATTTTTTGAATGCATCAAAACTCGACTATAACACTTCAAACTCCATAACCACAAATCAAAATCCATATCTGCAACTTGATCTGGGCAGAGAGATTCAAGTCACCTCAAGGCAAAGTAAGCATAAAATTAGACTCTTGGGGACTCGAGGAAGCTGTAGGCATCATCATTCCATCACTGCAAGTAGATTAAAAGAAGAATTACCGGCGGGGCAGAAGAATTGCCGGCGCCATCCACTGCAGAGTCGAAACAACAAAAGGCAGAAGAAGGTGCCATGGCAGAGTCGAATTGTGACCATAAAAAAGCAGAGGAAGATAGGATTAGTAGTCTACCGGATCCATTATTGATCCACATTCTATCATTCCTACCAAGCAAAACATCCGTTCAAACAAGCATTCTTTCTCCCCGGTGGCGCCACTTCTGGAAGCATGTCTCCGTCCTCAATTTATCCGATGACTATTTTGAATTGAATGAAAATTTTATCCAATTCAAATGCCAACGATTCCAGGACTATCTCTCCCGTCTCAAATTTTCCGATGACTCTTTTGATTTCGATAGCTATAGGACCGAAAAATTCAAGGAATTCAAGGACTATCTCTCTTTTCTCAATTTATTAACTGAATCTCTTGGATTCAGTGAGAACGTTATCCAATTCTATTCCGAATGATTCAAGGACTATATCTCTGTTCTCCATTTATCAAGGGAATCTCTTGAATTCAGAGACAACATTATCCAATTCAATTCCGAACTATTCAAGCACTTTAGAAGATTTTTCTATTTTGTGAACAATCTTATCTATGTCCTCAGGCCCTACCAAGTTCAGAAGATGCGTTTCTCGTGTACTAAAACTCTCGCTAAGAACACCATGTGCACAAGCTCAATTTACACTTGGATCAACTCTGCAGTTGGTCCCCTCATCAAAGAACTGGACATTGAGCTCGAGACTATAGACAACTTTTGCTTTTGGCTTCCAAGAAAAATGTACCAATGTCCTAATCTGGTCTCCCTCAGGCAAGCACATTTTTTTTTATTGGACTTGTTTTTCATTTGTTCTTGATACTACTGTTAATAATATGATTATTTTTAACTCACTAGACTTAAAGGGGCATTGCGTTTTATATCGGAATCGGAACAACCCACGTCTTTTAGTTTACCATCACTCAAGAAGATGGAAGTTGACATCTATGTATTGATGTGACTTCCCTCAATTCCTTCCTTCAAGGTTGTCCTTGTTTAGAAACTCTGGATCTTTGCTGGAATGCTGATGGTGAGGATTATGGGAGAATTTGTGTTCCACCTCTTCGCTTACCATCTTCTTTGAGGAGGTTCAAAATTGTCTTTAAACGTTTAAGGTTGAGTTCTGCAGTAACAAAGGTAAGTCTTTCAATTCACGCCATTTTCACAAAACACATTAATTACAATCTTTAGTGATATAATTTGATATATAAAAACAAATATATCAAACTATAATGTAAGATCTTTATCCTGTTAGTTTTCCATTGGTCACATTACATCATTACTACTTGTCAACACAGCCGGACGTCACACATTTACAATTTCCAAATTTCGACAATTTACTTCATCTACATCTTAGTTTTTTGCGCTTCAACTCGAATTCTATTATAAGCCTGCTTCAAAAATGTCATTCACTTCAAGTTCTCATAATTCAAAATGACAAGGAGGTTTTTAATGACAAGGAGGTTTGCATTCAAAATGGTAAGGAGGTACGTTTGCCTTTTAAGTTTGTTTAATTCAAGTTTTGTGACTTAATAATTTTTTTAACCTAGTATGCCTGCCGTTTAATTTTTATACTATATTGATATGAAAGTTTTCAAAACTTGATTAGATGGATGAAAATGACTAACATGGTTCTTTAAGATTAATATGTTATTTTTTAGTTAAGCAGTCAAAATAAATTGTAATATATACCTACAATCACTAACTTTTGATGTACGATGTCTGCAGGAACAATCATCTTTATCAAAATGGGTCGCACAACCGAGCGTTCCTAGTTGTCTTGAATCACACCTGAGATTTATTCGATTCAAAGGATATCGAGGATCTACCGATGAATTTTATTTTGCCGAATATATTTTGCAAAAAGGACGTGTTTTGAAAACAATGATTATCACTGATATTTCGGTCGTCCTAAAGGAGAGGTTAGACACTCTCGAAAGATTATCTAATGTCCCAAGAGTCTCTAGATTGTGTCAACTTACATTTGAATGAGTTATCTCTCTAAGATTTGATCTCTCATTAATAGCTACTTTATTAGTGTCGTTTGTCCATTTTTTTTATTGCTTAAATATAAACATTTTTTTTATCTAATTTTGATCATTTACCACTTGACTGCCTCCATATGAATGATAATAGAGGGTCATGAACTGAAATATATAAGTCATTATCATTTTTGTCTTTTTTTCTCTGATCTATCACTTTCTTTCTTTCACTTAATGCAAAGTCAACTTCTCTTTACACCAACCGTTATAATTATGATATGTAAGGGAGAAATCATATATATTATAATATCACTTAATGCAAAGTCAACTTCTCTTTACACCAATAGTTATAATTATGATATTGAAGGGAGAAATCATATATATTATAATAGAAGTTGAAACATATAAAGAAATCAAAATAACTGTAATATATTCAATTAAAATTATATTCATTTATTTGAAGCAAATAAATCTATTTTTGTTATGAAATTAAACAAAATGATATAGATATGAAGTAGACAAGAGAAAAAGAAAAGTGATATTATATTATTCACCTCAAGTTCACTTAGAGTTATAACATGGACCATATTTATAGTACATGTTTAATAAATAACCATTAACTTAAGGAATACACAAAGGTTAGAAAATTAACTCATAGGAGTTAAGAATATAGAAAGTTAGGTAAATGAACATCCACATATATTTACTATTATTCATAACACTCCCTTTTGGATGTTCATTGAGGTCCGCAAGATTATCACATGAACAGATTTGTTGTATGTTTATATAACCACTCTTTTGACGATCATGAGTGAAAAAGTGTTTTGTTTGATCTCCTTTAATGTAACCATCTTTCAATTGAGTGATGCATGTAGTATTATCTTCATATATGATTAATGTATTTAATTCTTCAGAAGATAAACCACAAGTATTTTGTATGTGCTGAATTATGATCTCAATTAAACACATTCTCGACTTGCTACATGTAATGCTAAAAATTTTACATGATTAGATGACGTTGTTGCTATGGTTTGTTTCACCGATCTCCGTGAAACCGTTGTACCCCCACATGTGAACAAATAATATTTTTATGATCTACCATTACGAGGATCTGACAAGTAACATGCATCTACATAACCAGTTAATTCGAATCCGGATACTTTGATATAAAACAAATCTGTGTCTAATGTACCTCTAAGGTAGTTGTCGCTTGCGCGAAAATAAGGTGTCGGCATGACAGAAGAGTCGCCACCTTTCGTTATTTATCCCTCGGAGCGGGAAAGGAAACGATCGGAGAAACCTGACGAAAAAGGGTAAGACGAGGTCATCGCAACCATTGTCTGGGTTCGGGAGTCGGTTACGCAAAGGGAAGGTATTAGCACCCCTCACGTCCGTCGTACTCGACGGGATCCTCGCTTGTTTGTTTACTTGGACGGGTTGGTTATAATCTATCTACCTATCAAGGCTGGCTGAAAAAGAAAAGAAAAATGACTCGGCAAAGCGTCGCACTTTATGCCTACGTATTCTCATCAGAGAATGAGAAATCAGAGTCAACGTAGTTCGGCCTACGAAGGATTATGGGGGAAGGTAGCTCGCCAAGACTTCGCCATCTTGTGCCTACGTACTCTCAACAGGCATGAGAGATCAGAGCTCACGTAGTTCGGGAAACTACGGCTTATTTCCTGAAAGAAGTGTTTTTTATTGTGTTTGTGATTTCAACCGCACTAGAGACTATGACCTGAGAGTGAACGCGTCGCATGTCACCCAAAGGGTACCATACTAAACATCCAGACTGTGGAAAAGAATCTCTCCCACAATCCTTTCTCAGATAGCTTAAGGCTCGTAACGTACGAAAGAAATCATTCATGATTACTGTATTTTAAACTGCTTAGAGATGAGAAGAGAACAGGCCCAACTAGGAGGGAGACTATCAAGTCCTACTGTTGTCATGCCATGGATTCATCCTATAGTTGAGGTTTAAAATAGGGATCTCCTAGAAGCTATCATGCATAGGTTTCAACCTAAAAGTCTATCATCAAATCCTTATCAAAGGAAATGAGAGTCCTAAGGGATCATGTCAATGATACGCCAAAACAGACAAAAGCATCAGCTTTAACAGTAAAATGCATGCAATGCAAGTGAGGGAGGAAATGTGTGTGGGGCTTCAGCCTCCACAAGCTCGTCTCGACCTCAAGCCAGTCATGAAATAACAGTAATCATACTGAAAATAAACAACATGCTATCAAGCACCAAACAGTAAACTGCAATCATACAGATAAAAGAAATGAAATGCTATCACGCAAAATAAACACATGGGCAAGGGAGCTGGGCTCTACCGAATACTCGCAAGCAAAGCCACACAGTAACAATACAAGCAGAGAGAGCAACTCAACCTCTCATGCAATCATGCTCTTAGACTGAACTGATTCTAGATGAGCTTACTCTAATGCAACAGACAAATCAGACAAAACAAACAATACATCAAAGAAAACAGAAGAAAGCTTCAGCTCCTCCAGCAGCTACTTAGTCTGCAGACTTCAGAGATCACTTGCTTTCCAGGTATCAACCCTACAATATGAGTATCAACTCATCCTCTCCCTTAAGCTTCAGCTTCTTTGATCAGCTCCACCTTCAGGCTTCACTATCTTCAGGGACCCTCAGGCATCAACTTGATCTTCACAAGGTCTTCAGACTTCAATAATCTTCAAGGAATCATCCTCTTCAAGGCCTCAGCTTCTATTTTCAATGGCTCCAATGCTCCAGCAAACAAGATTCAGTCAACAAGATGAGGTGAGGATGTTACAGTGCTCACTGACTTCCAAAGGATGCCATTGAGGACTTAACATCAAAGGGAAGGCTCTCTCAAAGTTCTACCTCAGAGGGCAAGGTCACTAATCCCTCCAAAGGAGATAGGTGAATACCCTTAGGGGACTTTGTATCATAGAGAAGGAAGGAGGTGAACAAAACACTCCTTGTTTATTTAATGGAAGTATCCTATCTATGGCTCTGCCTATGCACCTATGATCCTATAAACAAAACAAACAAAAGCTATGCTAAACTCCTCTGCAAGGTCTTCAAAGCTTCAATGATGATCCACAAGGTCTTCAACTCAATCTTCAAAGCTCACACACTCAAAAGAGAAGGAAAGAAAACAATACAATACAAACTTATGCCTTCAAGCAACACACATACTATCCATACATTCAAAAATCAATTAAAAATACTAAAATACCATACAATATTCTAGCAAAATTCTAGGGGATTCTATACATACTTACCCTTAACCCATATATTCCCCATATACTAATTTGGCCTATAAATCCCAAAAACAAAATTGTTCAAGTCTACCTATACAACCTAAAACCCTAATTAGAACACCTAAATGTCTAACAATCAAACTACATCAAATTTTAATCTACAAATCAAGAAATAAATCCTACATGAAACTAGGGTTCAATGCCTAACTATGCCAAAAAGAATGGCTCAAAAACCCTAAGGGGAAGTCCTAAAACAAATTGTACAAAATCAAGTGTCAACTAAAACATATTAAAAAGACTATTTACAAGAAAATATGCTAAAAAATGTTAAACTAAGAATAAAATGGAATTTTTATTTTCAGTAATTTTCTAGACAAAACCATGATTATGTGAAAAAAAGAAGAAATGAAAAATGTTGATTTTTGGATTTTATGTGATTTTTTGAATATGCTAGAAAATTAAAAGAAATAAAAATAAAGAATATAAGAAATAAAGGGGAGGGGGTGTCATAAGCAACGCGCCACAGTTCATATATGATTGGGCCAGACATGTGGGAGGTGTGGATAGAAACATATGCTGAGGCCCAGGTTTATTACTCAATCAAAACGGTGCGTTAGGATAAGTGGTACGCAGCGTTTTGACGCGCTTCAGTCTCCCTCCATTTCTGAAATCAAATTATGGTCGTGCGATCAGATGAAATGGTCAATACTCTGGGATCATCCAACGGTGGCGCTTCATCGTCTCCAAACAACCCTAGGGTTTTCAGAAAACCCTAATCCATGCAAGGATCTTCTTCAAGATCGTTCTCACTGGTTACCCAATGAAACCACAAACTTCCAACGGCAAAAATGTTCTATTAATCCCCAAGAACACAATGATACCAATAGCCTTCCCTGAAACCTCTTGAATCTTCCTAATAGAGAGCTCCAACATTAGGGTTTCAATTCTTTCCTCTGCTATCAATCTTGATGCAACTCAAATCCATTGATATAATCTTGTTCTACACGCTACCCTAACCATTCTACACCATGTCATATCCAATAATGCACACAAAACAGCTTGCTATCAATTCTGCAAGAAATGGTACCCTGCCTCGAAACCTCATGAATCTTCCTCTAATTCTCAGAAAATGGTCCTCTACCCTAGCTTAACCAGTCTAAACCTAGAACTATGATGGAATGCACATAAATAAGGTGATACGATTGAAATCACCAACCTGTCAAACTTTAATGGTGGATATGGTTTCCCTACAATTCAGTGCCTGCAAGCTTCCCTGATTGATCTCCAATGGCAGATATGAATTCTGTATGCAACAGGATGGATGAACAAGGCTCGAATCTTGTGTTTGATCTCAATATGCACTTCTTGCAAATTCCTCAAAACAGCTTCAAACTTCCATGGATCTTCCTTCAATTTGGTATGCAATTGCTCCTAAAGATCAGAGTAGTGTGTTTGTGGAGGAGAAATGAATGAAGATGGAAGAGAAAGAAGGTTTGATGTGAAATTGCAAATGGAAGAATCTCACTTTTTCACACTCTAATCTCACCTCTCACCAACAATTATCACCAACCCTGGCCTCATTGTGATTCACCCTTCTTATAGCAATCAAAAGAATGATCTAGATACATCTAGAAACTTGTGGAATCATTTGGAAAGTTTTGGAACTTCTCATGAAATGATACATTGGATATCCATTATCTCATGCCTTAGGCTTGCCAACTTGACTTTAAAATATCCTCACAAAAGATATTGAGAAAGAATGAGTGAAAAACATGCATTTCCTTGCCTTTTGTGAAGTTTTGTTTAGTTGCCTTATTATGCAAGAATGAGAATTACAAAGTAACCCCCATTTCTAAGCTTCAAATCAAAATTCTACTTGAACCATTGTTTTTAAAATATTGTTTGGAGTCAAAATGACATATTGGATGACCCATTTTGGATTTGTACATCTCCCAAACCAATTTCCAACTTCAACTTTTTCAACTTATAAGCCATTTTTAGGTCATTTTTACCCAATCTTGTAAATCCTTGCTACAAGCTCTTTCAATAACTCATGACCACTTTTCTAGACTTAAAATCCCATTTTGAACAACTTTCATGTTTTGAGTTTTTCCACTTGAGGCTTGGAAATAGGAGATATGGCCTTTGCTTAAAATGACATATAACTGCCAAATGACCAAAATACCCCTGTCTTGTTCAAACCATAAGTTGAGTTCTACAAATCCTATCAAGGACTTCTAGTACTCTCTAGAAAGATAAGAAGATGCCCTTCAACATTCATGTTGACCAAGAGATCATAGGAATCATCCTACTAGGGAAAAAGTTGTCTGCAAGTTGGGTGACTTTCAAGGACCCAGATTCACACACCTCTGCTGACCTGTAATTTGTCAAAACCATAACTTGAGCTTTGCACATCCTATCAAGGACTTCTACCACTCAAATTAAAGCTAAGAACAAGATCTACAACATTCATGTTGTGGGGAAGATGATATGACAATCACATCTTGAGCTAAAACTTCCTGGAAGATAGGGATCAAACTAGGGGATTTTACACTGACAATCCTTAGAAACCCTAGCTTAAAACTTCTCAAACTCCTCAATCATGATGAGTTTGTCTTGGAATTATCCTTATAGTATCTTAATACCTCATTCCATGATCACATGGCCCTTGGATTTGGTCTCAACCTTCTCCAAATCATCAGTTGACCTAGGGTTGACCCAGTCAAAACCCTAATTCTACCATTCATGGTTGAATCTTCTGAATTCTTGCATAATGACCTCTCTGGGCTTCGTGAAGGCTTTCAAGACATCTCATAAACTTTCTCACAGCTTCAGGTTCATTCTCAAAGTCTCAGAATCATCTGAGGAGCACCCACAACTCTCAAGTTATGAGACACACAACTTTGGTTTCAACCAATTTCTCTGAGGATCTCTTGAACTTTCTGATGAAGGTATCAACCTTCAAACACTTGATGGATAAATAATTGTTGGTCAAATTTTGGGGTGCAACAGCTGCCCCTATTCAAACGGCTTGAACCTGACTGGATGAGAAGCGAACGACTCTCAGCCAATCAAGGTGCGAGACGGTTGAATACCGGTAAACCCGAAAATTTGCCAACTGCACGAGCACACGATACTCTGCGGGGAACAAATCTTCGAATACTGCAATACTAGCTGCTCAACAACTAGCTGGAGAAATATCAATCCGACATCGCCGTCAGAAACAAACAATATATCCAACATCGCCGCTGGAGAATGAACCATCCAACATCGCCGTCGGCAACAAACATCCTCTGAGAGACACTCGACATTGCCGTCGTACAAACATCATCTCTGCTGGGGATTTAAATAGTCTGACCTCGCCGTCAAACATTCAACCTCGCCGTCGAACAAACATCCAACCTCGCCGCCGGACAAAACATAATCTGACCTCGCCGTCAAATCCAAACGTTCAACCTCGCCGTCGAACAAACATCCAACCTCGTCGCCGGACACAACATGATCTGACCTCGCCGCCAAATCCAAACGTTCAACCTCGCCGTCGAACAAACATCCAACCTCGCCGCCGGACAAAACATGATCTGACCTTGCCGCCAAATCCAAACGTTCAACCTCGCCGTCGAACAAACATCCAACCTCGTCGTCGGAAGCAAACATGATCTGACCTCGCCGTCAAATCCAAACGTTCAACCTCGCCGTCGAACAAACATCCAACCTCGCCGTCGGAAGCAAACATGATCTGACCTCGCCGTCAAATCCAAACGTTCAACCTCGCCGTCGAACAAACATCCAACCTCGCCGTCGGAAGCAAACATGATCTGACCTCGCCGTCAAATCCAAACGTTCAACCTCGCCGTCGAACAAACATCCAACCTCGCCGTCGGAAGCAAACATGATCTGACCTCGCCGTCAAATCCAAACGTTCAACCTCACCGTCGAACAAACATCCAACCTCGCCGCCGGACAAAACATGATCTGACCTCGCCGTCAAATCCAAACGTTCAACCTCGCCGTCGAACAAACATCCAACCTCGCCGCCGGACAAAACATGATCTGACCTCGCCGCCAAATCCAAACGTTCAACCTCGCCGTCGAACAAACATCCAACCTCGCCGTCGGAAGCAAACATGATCTGACCTCGCCGTCAAATCCAAACGTTCAACCTCGCCGTCGAACAAACATCCAACCTCGCCGTCGGAAGCAAACATGATCTGACCTCGCCGCCAAATCCAAACGTTCAACCTCGCCGTCGAACAAACATCCAACCTCGCCGCCGGACAAAACATGATCTGACCTCGCCGCCAAATCCAAACGTTCAACCTCTCCGTCGAACAAACATCCAACCTCGCCGTCGGAAGCAAACATGATCTGACCTCGCCGTCAAATCCAAACATTCAACCTCGCCGTCGAACAAACATCCAACCTCGCCGTCGGAAGCAAACATGATCTGACCTCGCCGTCAAATCCAAACGTTCAACCTCGCCGTCAAACAAACATCCAACCTCGCCGTCGGAAGCAAACATGATCTGACCTCGCCGTCAAATCCAAATGTTCAACCTCGCCGTCGAACAAACATCCAACCTCGCCGTCGGAAGCAAACATGATCTGACCTCGCCGTCAAATCCAAACGTTCAACCTCACCGTCGAACAAACATCCAACCTCGCCGCCGGACAAAACATGATCTGACCTCGCCGCCAAATCCAAACGTTCAACCTCGCCGTCGAACAAACATCCAACCTCGCCGCCGGACAAAACATGATCTGACCTCGCCGCCAAATCCAAACGTTCAACCTCGCCGTCGAACAAACATCCAACCTCGCCGTCGGAAGCAAACATGATCTGACCTCGCCGTCAAATCCAAACGTTCAACCTCGCCGTCGAACAAACATCCAACCTCGCCGTCGGAAGCAAACATGATCTGACCTCGCCGCCAAATCCAAACGTTCAACCTCGCCGTCGAACAAACATCCAACCTCGCCGCCGGACAAAACATGATCTGACCTCGCCGCCAAATCCAAACGTTCAACCTCGCCGTCGAACAAACATCCAACCTCGCCGTCGGAAGCAAACATGATCTGACCTCGCCGTCAAATCCAAACGTTCAACCTCGCCGTCGAACAAACATCCAACCTCGTCGTCGGAAGCAAACATGATCTGACCTCGCCGTCAAATCCAAACGTTCAACCTCGCCGTCGAACAAACATCCAACCTCGCCGTCGGAAGCAAACATGATCTGACCTTGCCGTCAAATCCAAACGTTCAACCTCACCGTCGAACAAACATCCAACCTCGCCGTCGGACAAAACATGATCTGACCTCGCCGCCAAATCCAAACGTTCAACCTCGCCGTCGAACAAACATCCAACCTCGCCGCCGGACAAAACATGATCTGACCTCGCCGCCAAATCCAAACGTTCAACCTCGCCGTCGAACAAACATCCAACCTCGCCGTCAGAAGCAAACATGATCTGACCTCGCCGTCAAATCCAAACGTTTAACCTCGCCGTCGAACAAACATCCAACCTCGCCGTCGGAAGCAAACATGATCTGACCTTGCCGTCAAATCCAAACGTTCAACCTCGCCGTCGAACAAACATCCAACCTCGCCGCTGGAGAAAATATGACATCGAACAACTCTGACCTGGGGTTCACCCCTGGTAAATGGAACAAAAGGTACCCTTGCGTGTTTGAAACCACTCCGCTGGGAATGAGAGACTTAACCGAGCACACTCTGATCTGGGGTTCACCCTTAGAACCATAACGGACATCGGAATTCTGCTGCACAACTGCCCCCCCGTAGAACTTCAACACTAAAGATATATGAAACCCTGGCCCCTGGCCACTTCCAGCTTCAGCTAGGAAAAATCTTCAAGTATTTCTGAAGATGAATGAAACCCTGGCCCCAGGCCACTCCAGATCCGCTGGAGAATCCTCAAGTTCTTCTGAAGATAGATGAAACCCGGCCCGTCGGCGATTCCAGCTTCAGCTAGAAAAGATCTTCAAGTACTTCTGAAGATAGACATCCTTGACCTTCAAGGATGTAAATTTTACCCGTCGGCAACTCTGCAGGAGGTATCTTCGACTTCAGTCTAAAGAAATGGTCCCTGGCCTTCAAGGATACATGGATCTGCCTTCAGGCAACTCCACCTCTGCTATAGAGCATCTGTGACTTTAGTCAGGGATATACTTCGGCCTTCAGTCCGAAAAATGAATCCTAGGTCATTCATGACCTTGGGGATAACCTTGCCCTTAGGCACCTTCGCTTCAGCTTGGGAAATCTATGACTTCAGTCAGAGAAAAGGTATCCAGAGCCATTCATGACTCTACGGGGATTCAAACACTTTGCCTTCAGGCAAAACTCCGCTTTAGCTGGAGAAACATCTTCGACTTCATTCAGAAGAAACACTATTCACTTGATCGCGATCAATCATCACCTCGGGACAACTGACTTGGTCTTCAGGCCAACACGGATCACTTGAATACCAACTTTGGAATCTTGTCTTCAGCCACCCGTTGATTCATCAACAAGGAAATCTGAACTCACAGGAACCTTCTGATACCGCCTTCAGGCGCTTACGAAATCCATCCTCAGATTAGACATCGCTGCTGGAGCAGACATATCACGCTGCTAGGGGTTTCAAGAATCATCTTGAACAAACAACTCCGTCGGGCACCTTCAAGAATCATCCTGAACTGATAACCTTTCTGGAGACTTCATTCTGCTGGGTATTCCAGGAATCTTCCTGGGCAAACCTTGCTGGGGGACGCCACCGGGGAGCTCAAGAATCATCCTAAGCAAACAACTCGGGGAGCCGTATTGAGGTCTTAAGAAACCTCTCAAGCAAATGGCTCTGCTGAGGAATTCCAGAATCGTCTTGAACTGACTTCGCTGGGGATCTCAAAAATCATCTTGAGCGAGCGACTATGGGAGTTACACCGGGGTCTGGGGAATCATCTCAAGAAAGCGACCTCGTTGGGGGAGAATATCAGGAATCATCCTGAGCAGCCGATCCTCCGGCCGAACACTTGTAAGGCAAGAAGGATAATGACCTAGAGCATGCTTATGATGCGTATGCTTCTGCGCCATGCCCCACACGGTGGGAATGCTATGCGTTTATGCTAAATGCTGTGCAATCATGCACTATGCTATGCAATCATGCACAATGTTATGCAGTGTGCACAGTGATGTGATCCCATCAGCAAAATAAATGCCGAGGGGAATTCTCCTGTCAAGGAGAAGGAACTACTCCGATAGAGGAATCATCCTGCTGAGGAGAAAACTGCACGCCAATATCAATTGGACTCCGCCTGGGGAGATGATCTTCCGTTGACTGCTGCAGGGAAAACAACTTCAGCTGATTACCGCAGGGGACGAAACTGTACGAGAACCTGGACCTGCTGATATCAATCGCGAGAGTAAACTGCGCGGCCGTCTCGGCTGCTCTTCTGGGGGATAATCACTCTGTGGGGAAACAACTCCAGCTGCTCCACACTCCACTGGGGAAAACATGGTCTGATCAACTTCCAAGGACTCGGCTCTCTTGGACATCCGCAAACTCGGCTGAGGAAGGAGAAGTCATTCTGCTTCGCCGAAGAGAGTACGACTCTGGGGAGATACAGCATCAGCTGTTCAACATCTGCTAGGGAAAATCCACTCATGGTCCCAACTGCTTCCAAGGATTCTGCTTTCCTGGAGGTTTGCGGACTCAGCCGGGGAGAGGAATCACTCTACTTCACTGGAGAGTACGACTCTGATGAGGAATTTCAATTTCGCTGGGGAAGAAAGAATCATCTGACTTCGGGGGAGAGTGCAACTTCTGGTGGGGAATCTCAATTCCGCTGGAGACCTCAGTCTGGCACCATCAGTTACTGCATACTCCGGTGTACGAATAGCTTCTTGCGAAACCTGCACTTGTGACCCGGTGCTGGGGGAGACACCTGCTTCGGCGACTTTATTGGGGAAAACACGAGCTTCGGTACCCGAATACTTCTATGAAATCTGCACTTGTGACCCGGTGCTGGGGATGAATCCGAGCTTCGGCGTGTGACTCAGCTGATGAGGTGACGTCCCCTCAGGATGCGTCTGCTTGGGGAAGAGAATCATCTCTGCCTGGGGGGAGACATATCAATGCTCACTATTCTGCATTCAGATTCTGCGGAGGAGAGATTACTGAACTCTGCGGGAGAAGGAGGGCTCGCCCTGCTTCGGGGATGCGCACGACACATCTTCTGGAAGGTGCCACACCTGCAACAACACAAACAAGCAGACAAGATGCCCTCCTCAAAGGGGCCTATCAAGGTTATTAGCTCGTGACACTATTTAGGTAACTAATTGTTTCAACAATCAATGGGCCTAGGCCCGTAAGTTTATGTATGCGCATTTTATCAAAAACATCGGCGTTTTCATTCGCAAATAAAACAGATATATGCTAAACAGACAAGCAGAATTGCTGAATAACATGCATTTTATTGATGGTGAACCCCTGAATGGGCAAAAATGTTTTACAACAGAGGCAAGCTCCTGGAATGAGGAAGCCGCGCAAAAATAAAACATAAATATACATCAGTATATACAAATGTTGGCAACGAGGCGTAGACGAACACCATGAGTTGATCCCTCTAAGACCCACTCGACTTCGATGTTTCTCCGACGCTTCAGCTTCGGAAGGGATTGATTCAGATAAACGGCCCTCAGGTCCTCCAAACCACCAAACAATGAAAGTCCACACGCGGACCGCAGTCATTTGCTTATTCAAATCCCTAACTTTTGCGTGAACCGCCCTTTACGGGTTTTCAGTTCACCGAGATACCCTTTTTTGCCGAAGCCGCCCAGTGTAGGTTTTCGACTTCGCGGGTGTACATTTTTTCAATATATCCCTAATTTTTGCCCGAACCTTTTATTCTGTTTTTGGTTCGCCGGGATGCCCCTTTTTGCCTGGACTCTTTCTTTTTTGTCCAGCGGGTCTCTTTCAAGCAAAGTATTTTTTAACTGCGTCCGCGTTCACCGGGGATGCAAAGTCTTCACCATCCATCGTGGATAACAACAAAGCTCCTCCCGAGAAGACCTTGCTGACGACATACGGCCCTTCGTAATTCGGAGTCCATTTGCCCCGGTGATCGGAGTGTGGTGGAAGAATTTTCTTCAGGACGAGATCACCCGTCTGAAAGCTTCTAGGGCGCACCCTCTTATCATAAGCTTTCTTCATTCGGCTTTGGTACAGGCGACCAAATGCAATCGATGCTAACCTCTTCTCGTCCATCAGGCTGAGTTGGTTCAAGCGATTCGTAATCCATTCTGCCTCGTCGAGTTTCACATCAACCAAAACTCGCAAAGAAGGAATCTCTACTTCTAACGGTAGGACAGCTTCCATACCGTACACCAAGGAGAAAGGAGTTGCCCCGGTCGACGTACGCACCGTCGTACAATAACCGTGCAAGGCAAACGGCAGCATCTCGTGCCAATCTTTGTACGTCACAACCATCTTCTGAACAATCTTCTTGATGTTCTTGTTGGCCGCTTCAACAGCGCCATTCATCTTCGGACGGTAAGGAGATGAGTTGTGGTGTTCAATCTTGAAGCTCTGGCACAGCTCCTTCATCATCTTGTTATTCAAATTCGAACCATTATCAGTAATGATCCGCTCAGGAATTCCATAGCGACAGATGATGTCCTTCTTTATGAATTTAGCCACCACCTGCTTGGTCACATTAGCGTACGAGGCTGCCTCCACCCATTTGGTGAAGTAGTCGATAGCCACCAGAATGAAACGATGACCATTGGATGCAGTGGGCTCGATCTTGCCTATCATGTCGATGCCCCACATGGAGAACGGCCAAGGGGAGGACATGACATTCAATGGGCACGGCGGCTCATGAACTTTATCCGCATAAATCTGGCATTTGTGACATTTCTTCGCGAATCTGAAGCAATCCGACTCCATAGTCAACCAGTAATACCCTGCTCTCAGGATCTTTCTCGTCATGGCATGCCCGCCGGCGTGCGTACCAAATGTGCCCTCATGGACTTCTTCCATGAGCATACTCGCCTCTTTCTCATCTACACATCTGAGTAGCACGAGATCGTGGTTTCTCTTATACAGCACTCCATCGGGATTGAGATAAAAGTTTCCAGATAGCCTCCTTAGAGTCTTCTTATCCTGGGTTGACGCACCCGCAGGATACTCCTTAGTCATAAGGAAGGTATGGATGTCGTGGAACCATGGCTTGTCGTCGGTGGCATCTTCGATTGCAAACACAAATGCTGGTATATCAAGACGCGAAAGTACAATTCTTGGAGCCTCATTCCAATAATTGACTTTATACATTGAAGCCAACATGGCTAAGGCATCAGCCATCTGATTTTCGGCCCTGGGTACATGATGAAGTTCCACTCGATCGAAGAACGGAAGCAGCCTCCTGGCATAATTCATGTACGGCACTAAATTCGCTTGACGAGTTTCCCACTCCCCTTTAATTTGATTGATTACAAGCACTGAGTCACCATATATGTCTAGATTCTTGATTCTCAAATCAATTGCCTCTTCTAGACCCATAATACATGCTTCATACTCTGCTTCATTGTTGGTAACTGGAAACGTCAGTCTCGCGGTAAACGGGATGTGGGATCCGTGAGGAGTCGTGATGATAGCCCCGATACCGCTTCCATAGGAATTAACCGCTCCGTCGAATATCAACTTCCACTGAGATTTCCTATCTGGCCCCTCATCGGGCAATGGCTCATCGCAATCCTTCGCTTTGAGAAACATAATATCCTCGTCAGGGAATTCGAACTTCATCGGCTGGTAGTCTTCGATTGGTTGTTCGGCAAGGTAATCAGACAATACGCTTCCCTTAATGGCTTTCTGGGAGACATACTGAATATCATATTCTGTTAACACCATTTGCCATCTGGCAATCCTGCCCGAAAGAGCCTGCTTCTCGAAGACGTACTTGATCGGATCCATCTTCGAAATTAGCATAGTGGTGTGATTGAGCATATACTGTCGTAGACGTTTGGCAGCCCAAGCTAATGCACAACACGTCTTCTCCAGCATCGAGTATCGAGATTCACACTCAGTGAACTTTTTACTCAAGTAATAAATGGCATGCTCCTTTCTGCCTGTCTCGTCGTGCTGACCGAGAACACACCCCATACTATTCTCCAGAACCGTCAGGTACATGATTAATGGCCGTCCAGCCACTGGGGGTATCAAGATTGGAGGTTCTTGAAGATACTGCTTTATTTTGTCGAATGCCTTCTGGCAATCCTCATTCCAAGTAATCGCCTGATCTTTCTTTAAAAGCTTGAACATCGGTTCACAAGTGGCCGTGAGCTGAGAGATAAACCTTGCAATGTAGTTTATTCGGCCCAAGAAACCACGAACTTCTTTTTCTGTTTTCGGCACTGGCATCTCTTGGATAGCTTTTATTTTTGCAGGATCAACTTCAATCCCTCGTTCACTGACGATAAACCCCAATAACTTTCCGGACCGCACTCCGAAAGTGCACTTGTTAGGATTCAGCCTCAGCCTGAACTTCCTAAGCCTTTCAAACAGCTTCAACAAATTGACCAGATGCTCTTCCTCCGTTTGGGACTTTGCAATCATGTCATCAACATAGACTTCGATCTCATGATGAATCATATCATGAAACAAAGTTACCATTGCTCGCTGGTAAGTGGCCCCTGCGTTCTTCAGACCGAAGGGCATTACCTTATAGAAAAATGTTCCCCAGGGGGTGATGAACGTCATTTTCTCCATGTCCTCCGGCGCCATCTTAATCTGATTGTAACCGGAGAAGCCATCCATGAACGAAAACACGGAAAACTGGGCTGTGTTGTCGACCAACACATCGATATGAGGCAACGGGAAATCATCCTTAGGGCTCGCCCTATTCAAATCCCGATAATCGACGCACATGCGTACCTTACCGTCCTTCTTCGGTACAGGCACTATGTTGGCGACCCACGGAGGGTAAGTGGTGACGGCCAGAAATCCTGCGTCCAACTGCTTCTGGACTTCTTCTTTGATTTTTACAGCCATGTCTGGTCTCGTCCTCCTGAGCTTCTGCTTGACTGGAGGGCAATCTTCTCGCAACGGCAAGCGATGAACCACGATATCTGTGTCAAGTCCGAGCATATCCTCATATGACCAAGCAAAGACGTCACTATACTCTCGAAGCATCTCGACCAGTCTATGCTTGACATCATTCTGCAGCGCAACCCCTACTCTGACATTTCTGACGAGCTCCTCAGAACCCAGATTTATAATCTCAATATCCTCTTCATGAGGCAGAATAACCTTTTCCTCTTGTCTCAACAAGCGGGCCAACTCTTCCAGAAGGTCTTCGTCTTCGTCAATCTCATCCTCGGCTTGATATATCGGGCAATCAAAGTCGTAGTGAGCCGTAGAGGGTCCAGAGTCGATGTCGTCTGTTATGTGGATCCTGCAATAACAAGGGTTAAGTTTAAAGCAAGAATATGCAGGTTAGCACAAACCCCGTTGCCATTTTGCTGTTTTTTTCGAAATAAACATAAAACAGGAATAACAGAGAACACAATATTTGAGTGCGAAGAAAATGCCTTTTATTTATTAACAAAATGCATGTACACAATCCAACAAGGCCCTGACAGTAAAACCACTATGCCCCGGGCAGGACATAGGGTTGTACAAAGATTGTAAAAAGCAAATCATTACTCTTCACTTGTCAGCTTGATAATCTCCTTGATGGTCCAATTGTTGAGGCGCTCGCCTGGCTTGCTCGGCTGCATCCAGGCGTCAAGATCACAATCGCTATCCCCGCTGTCCTCAGACGCTGCGTTGATGCTCTCGAAAATTACTCCGCCCTTGGTGAATAGGATCGGCCCCTTCCCACGAGACGAACTGCCAGAAGAAGATGAAGCTTCAGCTTCAGGAGAATACCCCAATCCAAACTTATCCTGCTTGATTGGTATATCCAAAACATGCCCCCAGCCTGGGGTGGAACCGGCTTTGACAACGGCCCGAGCTTCCTTAAACGAGGAGAGATTCATCTCTTGCTTCTCTGCGACGACAGGAGCTACCTCTTTCACCCTGACGGTCTCAAATGCTTGGCAGAGAGTTTCATGGATCTCGCCATCCATTTCAACATATTTAAAGGACGACAAGTGGCTCACCGTGATGTCCTCCTCACCACAGACGGTTACTATGCTGCCTCCGACAGCATATTTAAGCTTTTGATGCAGCGTGGACGTCACGGCACCAGCAGAATGGATCCATGGCCGACCTAAGAGGCAACTGTAGGCAGGCATGATATCCATGATATAGAAAACCGTGTTGAACGTCTCTGGACCAACTTGAATTGGCAGGGTCAATTCTCCGAAGACGTGGCGCTTGGTTCCGTCAAAGGCTTTCACTACCAGATCACTGGGCGTGCAAAGCAATCCACGGGTATCCAACTTCATCAGTGCCTTTTTCGGAAGCACATTAAGCGACGAACCCGTGTCTACCAGGACATATGACATAATCGTGCCTCTGCACTCTATTGAGACGTGCAAGGCGCTATTGTGATCTCTTCCTTTAGGAGTCAGCTCTAGATCTATGAATCCCAGCCCATTACCAGCATTGACATGGGCCACCACCTCCTCCAGCTGATTTACTGATATCTCATGCGGCACGTATGCAGCATTCAATACCTTCAGTAATGCATTGCGGTGCGCCTCAGAGCACAGCAACAAGTTAAGAATCGAGATCTTTGACGGAGTCTGATGAAGATGATCTACAATCTTGTAGTCGCTCTTCTTGATTAGTCGCATGAACTCTTCAGCATCTTTAACTAACAAGTCTTTTTCTGCCCCAGAAGGGACCTCTTCGACAGCTTTACCTTTACCCTTGTCCACAACGTCAGCCCTGACCACTTTCCCTGCTGCAACCTCTGCTGGCGCGAACACTCTACCGCTTCGAGTGATGCCACTGACTCCGGTAAGATTCTGCACAGTTGATTCGAACAGCTCAAGCTCTATCTTTTGACCATTGCAGTAGACTTCGGCGCCGTAATGCCATGGAACGGCATTAGTGCTTTCGAATGGGATCGGTCCGGCCCTGGTGATAGTGATTGTAGGCGGACGGGGCGCAGAAATAGTGATAGGGTGACGAGGAATAGTAATGGTAGCGACTTCATCTGCCTGCTTTAGCACGACCTCCCCTGATGCACTCTCAACGCTCCGGCTGAACTGTAAAATACCCTCAGACATCAGACTTTGGATACCTTCGATCAGCTGCTTGCACCCATCAGGAAGTGTAGCACAAGCCATACATAACTCTCCACATCCAGGAAAGAAGCCCTTCTTCAGCAACTTAGCCTTGACAAAACTCAACGGCGTCTTCAAATCTTTGACATCAGTCAGCAAGTCTGCACTCTCCTCAGTGATAACAGCATTCACTCCGCCCCCTTTATGATGAGGCATCGGGTTTTTGGTAACGTTGGGCACGTTGTCAGAAAAATTGATGACCTTGGCGTCCACCAAGTCCTGGACTTTATGCTTAAAAGCTTTACAATTCTCAATCGTATGGCCTGGTGCCCCAGTATGGAAATCACAGGTAGCATTGGCGTCATACCCCGGTGGTGGTGCCCCTGTTAAGGGAGCCAACGTCCTCTTTTGAACTAATTGGAGCTGAAGCAACGTTTGCAAAAGCTGTGCATACGACATAGGTGGAGTTTCAAAATGACGGTTTGTCAGAGGAGCCCGATTCTGATATCTTTTATACCCCTGCTGATTCTGCTGCTGGGGCTGCTGCTGCTGCGGCTGCGGTGGAGCAGCTGGGATATTTATGCTAGTAATCTGAGGCTGAGGGCCCTTGCCCCTTCTCCGAGCATTAGTGACAGCACTGGCATCTCCCTCTCGACGCTTGCCAGCGTAAGGTTTCTTGCTACTTCCTCCAGCTGAGGATGATTCGCCCTGAATTTTTCCGATCTTTATACCGTTCTCAACATGCTCGCCCATAGTGATGAGAGCCGAGAATGTTCCGGACATGCCACTGACCAGCTTTTCATAGTAGATTCCAGGAAGGGTAGCCACGAACATTTGCACTAGCTCGCGCTCAACCATCGGCGGTTGAACCCGAGCAGCCAATTCACGCCACCGCTGGGCGTACTCTTTAAAGCTTTCATTGTTCCGCTGTGAGAGATTCTGAAGCTGGACTCGGTTGGGAGCCAAGTCGCTATTGTATTGATAGTGGAGGACGAACGCTTCTGCAAGATCTTTCCAGGTGCGCACAGTAGCGAGCTCCAAACCCATATACCATTCGAGTGATGGACCAGAAAGACTATCCTGAAAGAAGTGCATCAGCAACTTCTCATCGTCAGAATAAGCGGACATCTTTCTATAATAAGATCGAACGTGGACCCGGGGGCAAGTAGTACCCTTATACTTCTCGAAGACAGGCACCTTGAACTTATGAGGTACCTTAAAATCAGCAATCAACCCGAGCTTGGACATGTCAACGCCCAATGTGTTCTGATTTTCAATGTCTCTCATCTTGTCTTCCAGCGCCTTGAACCTGAGTCGAGCTTCAGCATTCAACTCTGCTTCTACACCTCTCTGAGAGAATACGTCATCCTGATGGTCCTCCAGCCACGGTTGAGGCACCAACAGATTTCCTGCACCAGCATTGCCGTTGACCGGCCCTATGTTAACATTGGCTCCCAGACTGCCATTGCCGACGCCTGCCGCATTGAGCCCAAGATTAGTCATCAGATTGTCGTTAGCACTGCCGTTGCCCCCGGCAACAGGAACAACGTTCTGTGGAGTGTCCACCCTCCATGCAGTATGCCATTACTGTCAACCCTGGAGATTAGAGGTTGAACCAAAGTACGAAGCTGGTCTTGACCATTCGCGACCACCTGCATCAGCTCCATAAAACGATCCATCCGTTCACGGAGCTCTTGAACATCTGACTGCACCTGGTCCATTATCCTGGTCTGGTTAGCGCGAGTTGAGTAGCGGTGGATGAGTCTTTGATCAATCCTGGAGACCGGAGACAACTCGGAACCTGAAAAACCTGTCAACAATAAAGGTTAGGAAAAGCAATAAGATATACACCATGCAAATATGCTTCATGTAGATGCATGCGTGTGTCTGTGTGCGTGGGAGATTTTCCCCCGATCCTAGTGCCTTAGTGCCAGTGCCGATAATAATAAGAAGACAAAGAAATCCGAGCCCAATCGTGGGAACATCAACCTCATATATATATATATGGAAAGGCCTGTCAAGGCGGTACACAGTATCAGCGAGTACAAAGAAATCAACAGCATGACCTCAGCCAACAAGTCTGGTGATGGTCAACATACATCAAAGATCAAAACAACAGGAATGCAACTAGTCAAGCACGGCCACGGGCGCGATACTCTGCTAACAACTCCTTCGTCTCTGAGTGATCTGGCGAAGTGAGCAACCCCTCGACGAGTAGTTCTCTCTGCCTGATGGTATGCTGAAGTCCCTGAACTGAACTCTCCCAAGCTCCTTCGCCAAAGCAATCCTCCAGCTTCCGCTTCTTAGACTCAAACATCAGCTTATGCTCCTTCAGGTTAGCAATAGCTTTGTTGAGACGGGCTTCAGCGGAGTACCTGCGGGCGGTCTCTTCATCAAACCTCCGCTCACTGTCCTTTACTTCGGCTTCTAGCTTAGAAATCTGCAGCATCAGCTTGTCCTCTCGCTCCTTCCTGGTGGCCATGGAGGTCTTCCAATGCTGGTCGAACTTAGATATTCTCCAATATGCTTCCTCCAAATGCTGCTTCTTCGTAGCTAGTACATCATTAGCAGCCCTGAAGTCTTGACCTAAGCGTTCCCGATCAGCAATCTGCTTTGCCAAATCCGCACTCAGTTGGTTCACCGACTCTGCTTGCTTTTTGAGAGCATGCACGGCTTCGTTCCTCTCACTTCGAAGCTGAGCTAACTCCTTCTCTAATTCTGCATTTGCCCTCTTCAGTTCATCACACTCGGCTAATACCTGGTTGTGTCGATGAATGGACACAGTGGTAGGCTCTTCAACTGGTGGAGGACTCTCTAGTCTGACATGAGGGAATGGCATCCCTATAGCGCTGGCTCTGGCCCTGATCCAAGCTGAATAAGGGGGGTAGGCCTGGTTGTTGCTCTTTCCCAACAACGGATTTCCTCTCGTGCTGACATTGTTCCACGCATGCTGAAGCTTGGACAACAAATCCCCCTCTGGAGTACCCGTGAGGTACAGAGATTCCTGTACCTCTTCCTCCTTCGGCGGAGTCCTCAAAGCATATGCAAACTGACGAACTAGCAATGATGGGTTGTAGTTGATGCAACCCTTCCTACCTATCAGAGGTACGTTAGGAAATCCACTACAACTGAAGATCAACTCGGTGCCTAGCCTGTCTCTGTCAACGAACCAATCAATGTCCTCTGCTGACAAACTCATCAGACGCTCAGGCCACTCAGTTGTGGCTGCAGACAAGACAGAAGAACCCTTCTTGGGCAAATGACTATCAAACCACCTGTACAGCAACGGTACGCAGCATGAGACATTCTTCCCTCTCCGGTTCTCATTCTTGTAATGCACTGAATGGTAGACGTCTCCGATCAGAGTAGGGACTGGATTCCCTGAGGCGAATATGTGGAATGCATCAAAGTCCACGAAATCAGGCATGCTGGGGAACAGGATAATGCCATATATGCACAAAGCAAGGATGGCGTTGAATACGTCCCAACATTTGTCCTTAGCACACTGCTGAGCCTTAGCTATCAGAAACGGCAGAGAGAACCCTGGGACCTTGTTCCAGCTCGTCACCACTAACTCAGAAGCGCTCAAATGGAGTGAGGAAGCTAAATCAGCCAGATCAGGCTCGGCATCCATGTGTACGAAAGGCATCTGCCTTTTGATAGGCACACCCAACATGTCAGCATACTCTTCCAATGTCGGCGCGAGAATGAAGTCATGAAAAGTGAAACACCTCAAGGGAGGGTCATAAAACTGCAGAAGAGCATGTAACCCATTCAACTCGGACGTAGAAGGTTTGCAAACCAGACTAAGCAACCTGCCATAAGACTTCCTGAACCTATCCTTCACAGAATCCCCTGCCAGAGCTATCAAACCAATCAGCTTCGACACATCGGGGGTCGGGAACTTGTACGCAACAGTCTTCCTGAGAGAGGCCATAATAACAGCAGAAGGCGAGAAACCCGGGATCGGGGAAACGGTACCTGCAACACAGACACACGTTAATGGAATGCAGATGAATGCGCAAACTAATTCAAAATGCAGGCATGCAATAATATATCCAGGTGGCTGCTGTGGAGATTCGGTATCAACAGTCACTGATGAGAAGGAAACCCCGGTGTAAGACCACTAATCTGATCTGCTGAGAATGACCATCTGATGGGACCGAGATCAAAATTCTGCTCTGACAAGAATAAGTGCCTGATAATAAGGACCCCGGGTGCAATATCAAGGAATATCTGTTGATGAAGTCTTCAGACCCCAAATCAAGATCTGCCCTATCAAGAACAAATACACAACTGCTGATGAGATCTTCAGATCCCACTCAAAATCTGCCCTATCAAGAACAAATAACATCTGCCGATGATATCTTCAAACCCCACTCAAAATCTGCCCTATCCAGAACAAACCACTGATGATAATACACTGATCACAGCCTGCTCTATCAAGAACAGACAAACACCCGACGATAAGATCCTCTGATCAAAAACTTGCCCTGTCAAGAACAAACATATCTGCAACTGAGAACCCAACATAACTGATTCACTGTCAAGAAAACCAGGTAGTCTGAAGGTCTAAGTTCCCTGCAATAAACCCAGTCCCGCTCACAGGTATGGACCTAGACTGACTCAAGGTACGGCATCCTATGCGTTCATCAGCGTCACAGACTTTCAAAACTGATGATACGATTCCCAGAAGGAGTGGCATCATCAAGTCCTGAAGAGGCCTCACTTAGCTGAATCACAAATGATCGGTCCCCAGAGTCGACAATCCACCAAACCAGCAACCGTCTCAACCCAAAGGGTTGAAAGTGAAGCCAACCGGATGAACCTCGTCTGAGCGTGGATTTCATGAGACACTAGTGCCTGCAAAGCAAGCACGCGCCCACTAATTTCCACTCTAACTCTATGGTGCACTCAAGCCTGGGTCTGGCTTCTCACTCAATCAGAACTCCCATCCCACAACAGCACAAATAATCATATTTTACTGGAAATAAAATGCGGGAAATAGAGTGCGAGAAGTAAAAATGCGATAAATAAACGCAACCCAACAAGCAAACACACAAACGATAGGATTGACTCGCACAGGGAACCGTTGGAGTCCCCAGCAGAGTCGCCAGCTGTCGCTTGCGCGAAAATAAGGTGCCGGCATGACAGAAGAGTCGCCACCTGTCATTATTTATCCCTCGGAGCGGGAAAGGAAACGATCAGAGAAACCTGACGAAAAAGGGTAAGACGAGGTCATCGCAACCATTGTCTGGGTTCGGGAGTCGGTTACGCAAAGGGAAGGTATTAGCACCCCTCACGTCCGTCGTACTCGACGGGATCCTCGCTTGTTTGTTTACTTGGACGGGTTGGTTATAATCTATCTACCTATCAAGGCTGGCTGAAAAAGAAAAGAAAAATGACTCGGCAAAGCGTCGCACTTTATGCCTACGTATTCTCATCAGAGAATGAGAAATCAGAGTCAACGTAGTTCGGCCTACGAAGGATTATGGGGGAAGGTAGCTCGCCAAGACTTCGCCATCTTGTGCCTACGTACTCTCAACAGGCATGAGAGATCAGAGCTCACGTAGTTCGGGAAACTACGACTTATTTCCTGAAAGAAGTGTTTTTTATTGTGTTTGTGATTTCAACCGCACTAGAGACTATGACCTGAGAGTGAACGCGTCGCATGTCACCCAAAGGGTACCATACTAAACATCCAGACTGTGGAAAAGAAGCTCTCCCACAATCCTTTCTCAGATAGCTTAAGGCTCGTAACGTACGAAAGAAATCATTCATGATTACTGTATTTTAAACTGCTTAGAGATGAGAAGAGAACAGGCCCAACTAGGAGGGAGACTATCAAGTCCTACTGTTGTCATGCCATGGATTCATCCTATAGTTGAGGTTTGAAACAGGGATCTCCTAGAAGTTATCATGCATAGGTTTCAACCTAAAAGTCTATCATCAAATCCTTATCAAAGGAAATGAGAGTCCTAAGGGATCATGTCAATGATACGCCAAAACAGACAAAAGCATCAGCTTTAACAGTAAAATGCATGCAATGCAAGTGAGGGAGGAAATGTGTGTGGGGCTTCAGCCTCCACAAGCTCGTCTCGACCTCAAGCCAGTCATGAAATAACAGTAATCATACTGAAAATAAACAATATGCTATCAAGCACCAAACAGTAAACTGCAATCATACAGGTAAAAGAAATGAAATGCTATCACGCAAAATAAACACATGGGCAAGGGAGCTGGGCTCTACCGAATACCCGCAAGCAAAGCCACACAGTAACAATACAAGCAGAGAGAGCAACTCAACCTCTCATGCAATCATGCTCTTAGACTGAACTGATTCTAGATGAGCTTACTCTAATGCAACAGACAAATCAGACAAAACAAACAATACATCAAAGAAAACAGAAGAAAGCTTCAGCTCCTCCAGCAGCTACTTAGTCTGCAGACTTCAGAGATCACTTGCTTTCCAGGTATCAACCCTACAATATGAGTATCAACTCATCCTCTCCCTTAAGCTTCAGCTTCTTTGATCAGCTCCACCTTCAGGCTTCACTATCTTCAGGGACCCTCAAGCATCAACTTGATCTTCACAAGGTCTTCAGACTTCAATAATCTTCAAGGAATCATCCTCTTCAAGGCCTCAGCTTCTATTTTCAATGGCTCCAATGCTCCAGCAAACAAGATTCAGTCAACAAGATGAGGTGAGGATGTTACAGTGCTCACTGACTTCCAAAGGATGCCATTGAGGACTTAACATCAAAGGGAAGGCTCTCTCAAAGTTCTACCTCAGAGGGCAAGGTCACTAATCCCTCCAAAGGAGAGAGGTGAATACCCTTAGGGGACTTTGTATCATAGAGAAGGAAGGAGGTGAACAAAACACTCCTTGTTTATTTAATGGAAGTATCTTATCTATGGCTCTGCCTATGCACCTATGATCCTATAAACAAAACAAACAAAAGCTATGCTAAACTCCTCTGCAAGGTCTTCAAAGCTTCAATGATGATCCACAAGGTCTTCAACTCAATCTTCAAAGCTCACACACTCAAAAGAGAAGGAAAGAAAACAATACAATACAAACTTATGCCTTCAAGCAACACACATACTATCCATACATTCAAAAATCAATTAAAAATACTAAAATACCATACAATATTCTAGCAAAATTCTAGGGGATTCTATACATATTTACCCTTAACCCATATATTCCCCATATACTAATTTGGCCTATAAATCCCAAAAACAAAATTGTTCAAGTCTACCTATACAACCTAAAACCCTAATTAGAACACCTAAATGTCTAACAATCAAACTACATCAAATTTTAATCTACAAATCAAGAAATAAATCCTACATGAAACTAGGGTTCAATGCCTAACTATGCCAAAAAGAATGGCTCAAAAACCCTAAGGGGAAGTCCTAAAACAAATTGTACAAAATCAAGTGTCAACTAAAACATATTAAAAAGACTATTTACAAGAAAATATGCTAAAAAATGTTAAACTAAGAATAAAATGGAATTTTTATTTTCAGTAATTTTCTAGACAAAACCATGATTATGTGAAAAAAAGAAGAAATGAAAAATGTTGATTTTTGGATTTTATGTGATTTTTTGAATATGCTAGAAAATTAAAAGAAATAAAAATAAAGAATATAAGAAATAAAGGGGAGGGGGTGTCATAAGCAACGCGCCACAGTTCATATATGATTGGGCCAGACATGTGGGAGGTGTGGATAGAAACATATGCTGAGGCCCAGGTTTATTACTCAATCAAAACGGTGCGTTAGGATAAGTGGTACGCAGCGTTTTGACGCGCTTCAGTCTCCCTCCATTTCTGAAATCAAATTATGGTCGTGCGATCAGATGAAATGGTCAATACTCTGGGATCATCCAACGGTGGCGCTTCATCGTCTCCAAACAACCCTAGGGTTTTCAGAAAACCCTAATCCATGCAAGGATCTTCTTCAAGCTCTTTTGCACTGGTTACCCAATGAAACCACAAACTTCCAACGGCAAAAATGTTCTATTAATCCCCAAGAACACAATGATACCAATAGCCTTCCCTGAAACCTCTTGAATCTTCCTAACAGAGAGCTCCAACATTAGGGTTTCAATTCTTTCCTCTGCTATCAATCTTGATGCAACTCAAATCCATTGATATAATCTTGTTCTACACGCTACCCTAACCATTCTACACCATGTCATATCCAATAATGCACACAAAACAGCTTGCTATCAATTCTGCAAGAAATGGTACCCTGCCTCGAAACCTCATGAATCTTCCTCTAATTCTCAGAAAATGGTCCTCTACCCTAGCTTAACCAGTCTAAACCAAGAACTATGATGGAATGCACATAAATAAGGTGATACGATTGAAATCACCAACCTGTCAAACTTTAATGGTGGATATGGTTTCCCTACAATTCAGTGCCTGCAAGCTTCCCTGATTGATCTCCAATGGCAGATATGAATTCTGTATGCAACAGGATGGATGAACAAGGCTCGAATCTTGTGTTTGATCTCAATATGCACTTCTTGCAAATTCCTCAAAACAGCTTCAAACTTCCATGGATCTTCCTTCAATTTGGTATGCAATTGCTCCTAAAGATCAGAGTAGTGTGTTTGTGGAGGAGAAATGAATGAAGATGGAAGAGAAAGAAGGTTTGATGTGAAATTGCAAATGGAAGAATCTCACTTTTTCACACTCTAATCTCACCTCTCACCAACAATTATCACCAACCCTGGCCTCATTGTGATTCACCCTTCTTATAGCAATCAAAAGAATGATCTAGATACATCTAGAAACTTGTGGAATCATTTGGAAAGTTTTGGAACTTCTCATGAAATGATACATTGGATATCCATTATCTCATGCCTTAGGCTTGCCAACTTGACTTTAAAATCTCCTTACAAATGATATTGAGAAAGAATGAGTGAAAAACATGCATTTCCTTGCCTTTTGTGAAGTTTTGTTTAGTTGCCTTATTATGCAAGAATGAGAATTACAAAGTAACCCCCATTTCTAAGCTTCAAATCAAAATTCTACTTGAACCATTGTTTTTAAAATATTGTTTGGAGTCAAAATGACATATTGGATGACCCATTTTGGATTTGTACATCTCCCAAACCAATTTCCAACTTCAACTTTTTCAACTTATAAGCCATTTTTAGGTCATTTTTACCCAATCTTGTAAATCCTTGCTACAAGCTCTTTCAATAACTCATGACCACTTTTCTAGACTTAAAATCCCATTTTGAACAACTTTCATATTTTGATTTTTTCCACTTGAGGCTTGGAAATAGGAGATATGGCCTTTGCTTAAAATGACCTATAACTGCCAAATGACCAAAATACCCCTGTCTTGTTCAAACCATAAGTTGAGTTCTAAAAATCCTACCAAGGACTTCTTGTACTCTATATAAAGCTAAGAAGATGCCCTTCAACATTCATGTTGACCAAGAGATCATAGGAATCATCCTACTAGGGCAAAAGTTGTCTGCAAGTTGGGTGACTTTCAAGGACCCAGATTCACACACCTCTGCTGACCTGTAATTTGTCAAAACCATAACTTGAGCTCTGCACATCCTATCAAGGACTTCTACCACTCAAATTAAAGCTAAGAACAAGATCTACAACATTCATGTTGTGGGGAAGATGATATGACAATCACATCTTGAGCTAAAACTTCCTGGAAGATAGGGATCAAACTAGGGGATTTTACACTGACAATCCTTAGAAACCCTAGCTTAAAACTTCTCAAACTCCTCAATCATGATGAGTTGGTCTTGGAATTATCCTTATAGTATCTTAATACCTCATTCCATGATCACATGGCCCTTGGATTAGGTCTCAACCTTCTCCAAATCATCAGTTGACCTAGGGTTGACCCAGTCAAAACCCTAATTCTACCATTCATGGTTGAATCTTCTGAATTCTTGCATAATGACCTCTCTGGGCTTCGTGAAGGCTTTCAAGACATCTCATAAACTTTCTCACAGTTTCAGGTTCATTCTCAAAGTCTCAGAATCATCTGAGGAGCACCCACAACTCTCAAGTTATGAGACACACAACCTTGGTTTCAACCAATTTCTCTGAGGATCTCTTGAACTTTCTGATGAAGGTATCAACCTTCAAACACTTGATGGATAAATAATTGTTGGTCAAATTTTGGGGTGCAACAGTAACGAGGTATATGTTTGACTCCATCCCAATGTCTTAGTGTAGATGAAGAATTATATCTTGCTAATAGATTGGAAACAAATGATATATCAAGACGTGTATAATTTGCATGGTACATTAGTGTTCCAATTGCATTGAGATATGACACTTCAGGACCAAACATTTCTTCATCCTTTTGTAGAGGTCTGAAAGGATCTTTCTCCATATCTAATGATCTAACCGTCATTGGAGTAGGCAACGGGTGACATTTTCTCATATAGAAATGTTTTAAAACTTTTTCTATATAGCCTTCTTGATGTACAAATATTCTTTTGTCCAAATGCTCAATTTAAAAACCTAGACATAATTATGTCTTTTCTAAGTCCTTCATCTCAAACTCTTTCTTTAAGAGATTTATAGCTTTTGGAGTCTCTTCAGTAGTTCCAATAATATTTATGTCATCGACATAGAAAACTATTATAGAAAATTCTTTTCTAGATCTTTTCATGAAAAATAAGGACAGATAGAGTTATTTGTATATCTCTCCCTTAGAAAATATTCATTGAGACAGTTATACCACACGTGTCCATGTTGTTTTAACCCATGGAGATACTCGTTCAATTTGATGGAGTAAGTTTCTCGAGATTCAAAAATATGTATCTTTCATGTATTAAAATCTTGAGAGAATTTCATGTAAATGTCACTCTCAAGTGAGCAATACAACTAAGTTGTTACAACATCCATCATGTTCAAATAAAGTCTTTCATGTGCTACAAACTTAATTAAATATCAAAAAATGAATTGTATCTACTGCAGATGAATATGTTTCATCAAAATAAATCTTAGGTCTTTATGAAGATTATTGAACAACAACTCAAACTTTGTATCTCACAACTTTACCATTCTTATTTTGCCTTTTCACAAAAAAGTCATTTATATCCAATTGGTTTTACACTTGGAGGTGTTCGGAATACTTGTAAAGTGAGTTTAATTTTTCTTCAATTGAATACGTCCGTATTAGTCAATTCTCACTTTGTCTACCATTTTTGGTAGACTTTGACTCATGATCCTCATTATTATTTATTATCTTTAGCATTATATTGTATACAAAGACATTGTACAAATATATGATATAAATGTCTATCGTGCTATCATGAGATACTATTATTATTTTACTTCTTATTCTATCATATATGTATCATATGATATGTATCATATCACGCTTGTTGCACCTGCTTTTGAACCAATTTTATATGAAATGAAAATAAAATATTGAGATTAATTGATATTGCAATGTCGGTGTAAAAAAATTTATAAGGTGATGAAACAAAAAAGACATTTTCAAAACCTATTAAACAAAAAAGACCAAGTAGAATAAAATGAAAAAGGTCTAACAAAATTTGAGTTTCACAAGAAAAACTTATGCCTATCATTTTACATATATTTTCTTCATGTTCCTATTAGACACTGACACTATATTGGACAAAGACGTCATAACAAAATCTAGACTTCTTATTACTTAAATATGGTTGAAATATGATGTAAATTATAACACTTCAACATTAAACTAAAATGAATTTTATTCTCCATCAAACTGAAATGTTACTTATCACTCATAAAGAGACACAACAGAACATTGTACAAACATGTATTGTTGGCTTTTGCGGCGAAACTAGAGAGGCTTAGACATAAAATGATATACAAGTGTTGAATGCTAACTAACACATATGTTTATTTTTATCTAGGATGTCAAAAAATTTGATCATAAAGACTTTGGTTATGTGACTTTTGCAGTGAAATCGGGGAGGCTTAGACGTAAGTTTTTTTTTGGTTCACCAGGTTTTAAAAATGTATTTTCGGAGAGTATCTGAAAATGCATTTTCGAAATAAATTTATTCATTAAATTTAGGTTTGACTAAAAAATAAATAAAGTGTGTATATTTAGAATGCGTTCGGAGATACACTTTCGAATTTAAGAGTATTTTTTATTTTTCACAAGATGTAGAAGTAATCCACATGGTGGTGCATTAAGAAATCTCTTTATAATATGACCATGAGTGATATTTTTCCTTGAATCTTTGGAAAAAGCACAAAAATTTATCTTAAATTGATGGTAAAATACAAAAACTTATAATGACACAGGGTGGAAACTAAAGTTTGAAAATGATATGGTTGCATCGTTTAAAGATGATTCGTGTTAAGTGTGCATTTAAAGTGTCAACTACTAATTTTTTGAAATTCTTGGTTCGTACAAAAAGAATTGAAGTGGACAAGAAAAAGTTAAATTAATCTTATAAAGTAGACCCTTAGGAGATTTTGGATATAAGTAAATACTAGTCGAACTCCAACATGAGGAGTATTTCAGGGAGGGAAATGATTATCACTTAGATTAAAGAGGTGGTCAACTACTTGCGAAATCTATAATTCTTAAAAGGATTTCATAATCAAATAAAAGCTACACAATTATGTAATTCTAAATTAAAAATTATATATAAAAAAGGAGTCAATGATGTTCTCTTGAAATGTGTAGTAAAGAACGAGTTTTTCAAAGCCATGAAAAAAGTGTATTAAGGACTTTCTTTAGTTTAAAGAGAGTTAATCTTGCTGGTAATAAATCTCCATATATACTATTGGTCTACTAAAATGATTCATTGTTGGGGGAAAAATAGGAGTCAAATGGTCTAGAATGGAGGTTGAATATGACATTCAACTAAGAACCCTTTTCAAATGCATTTTCTTCAAAAACTAGAGTTTTACAAATAAATATGAAGATAACAAGTGGAAGTAAAATATATCATATGTTTTATAAAATATATAATTAAGCGAATTCAAAGTTAACTCATATTATAAGAAATCACAATAAATGAGAAAGATGAATTGCTTAAATAACCAATACAACAATTATAATAATTCAATTTTCACTCAAGACTCAAATTAAATTTGATTAATCAAGTGATCGCTATAACAATAAGAGTTTCTATAGTCATAAACGCAAGAAAGAATATCAAAATGTCTATATCTATCACATACATGTGCTTATACCATAAATCATTATAAGCAAATAAATTCTATCGACATGTGATTCTAGAATGCAAAAAAATCCTAAGTCATGTGACTCTATACTAAAATTTAAAAGAGATAAAGATAGATATTGCGCACCAATTTTATACTAGTTTAATGCGTTCGTCCTTGCTTTGCGCTTAGTTCAGTCTTTACACAGCGAACCATTAAAAATTCATAGGGTCTTCAATATATTTTGAAAATTTATGTGTAGAGTTTTTGTTACAACAAATAAAAAAGACAACATTGAGCACTTCAAAGCTAATGCATGTTTAAGCTAACGAAATTCTAAATTTGGATTTCTCTTATATTGTAGCAGGATACTTAAAACTGCTGAATTCATAAGATCTTTTTCTTGATCCTGATCTAAATGCCTTTATATATACAAAGTTTTGCTCTAAACCTCTATTTTGCAATAGTATTTACTCGACTATATTGGTTTCTTGTTTAAACCCTTGTTCTACTCAAGGATATTGGAAACTCCCAACTTCGTTGCACAACTACCTTCAATTGACACTATCGAAGTCTTCGGTGGAGCACTAAATAATTTTTTTTTGGTGGAAGTCAAACTCCAAGCACCGTAATCACAACATTGAATCACACGTTTTGAAGAAAAAATAGATTTTAACTCCTAAATAGGTCTAACTCACTAAACACACCATGTAGTTTTTCTATAGGCTTGAGTTGAGATATAAGGTGTGAAAAAAAGAACATTCATGGTTTTCTAGATTTTGTGAGAGTATAGTTTGAAATTACTTTCCTGATTCACAACTGTGCATCTTCAACATTTTCTTAGCATGTTGAACAACTGTATGTGGAGAGAATTGTTGGAATTAACCCAAAACTTTGAGTAATTCTAAACCAATCTTGATGAATAAGATTCAATCAACCGATTGAAATCCCTTGTTCTTCACTATTCACTTGAGTGAATCAATCACACCTTGATTGCAATAATGATTTCGCGCAGCAATTGTTAATGGAAGAAGAAGAAAGAATATTAAATAAGAAAGAAGATTAGAGTTTAACAAAATAAGGAAAGAGAAGGATGATTTCTACAGAGTAACACTCTGCTCTCAAACTGAAAAAATATTATCCAACTGTGCAATTGCACTTTATGTTGTTCCCTAAGGTAAAGCTCAAAATATACAAAGGCCCAAAACTTCTATTTTGGTCTAAGTCAAAATCCTGTGTCAAGCAACCTGCTTTGACACTTCGACATCTAACATAACTCGACACACATTACACTAGGCTAATTTCAACACATCCTTGTTTGTGTCGAGCTACACCTGCTACCTTACAAGGAATTACATTCTCAACAAGAATGAAAAAAAATGATTTATAGGTGCTTTAGATAAGACACATAATAGGTGAGAAAATGAACAACTAATTTGAGTCAGATCATACAATTATGATTTGAATCATAGGAAATAATAACTTACATTAAGGTGATACAATCGTAAAATAGATTGTTAGATTCATATCATGATTTTATACATGTGATTTGAATCAAGTAATCACATGATTTGAATCATAGTTGTTTTACAAAACGTTTGATTAATCCTGATTTAAGTCGTACAATGCTTTGATTCACATTAAGGTGGTATGTAATTGAATCACAGACTTACTTGATTTGAATCATTAATACAATCTCATACTCCATATTTAAAATTTAATTATTGATTCAAATGATTTGTATGCTGAATTTGAATTGAGCTTGAAAACTCTTTATTTTAAACTTTCTAACTTGTGATTTAAGATACACATATTGACTTTGACCAAATTGATTAATCTAAAAACAAATTGAGCTGGATTCAAATCTAACACAACTCGACACACATTACACTAGGCTAATTTCAACACATCCTTGTTTGTGTCGAGCTACACCTGCTACCTTACAAGGAATTACATTCTCAACAAGAATGAAAAAAATGATTTATAGGTGCTCTAGATAAGACACATAATAGGTGAGAAAATGAACAACTAATTTGAGTCAGATCATACAATTATGATTTGAATCGGAGGAAAAAATAACTTAAATTAAGGTGATACAATCGGAAAATAGATTGTTAGATTCATATCATGATTTTATACATGTGATTTGAATCAAGTAATCACATGATTTGAATCATAGTTGTTTTACAAAACGTTTGACTAATCCTAATTTAAGTCGTACAATGCTTTGATTCAGATTAAGGTGGTATGTAATTGAATCACAGACTTACTTGATTTGAATCATTAATACAATCCCAGACTCCATATTTAAAATTTAATTATTGATTCAAATGATTTATATGCTGAATTTGAATTGAGCTTCAAAACTCTTTATTTTAAACTTTCTAACTTGTGATTTTAGACACACATATTGACTTTGACCAAACTGATTAATCTAAAAACAAATTGCACTGGATTCAAATCTAATTGAGTGTAAAGGATGACTCAAGGTAAATTTATACAATAAATATTTAAATTATAAATAAATTGACAAAATAAAAAATCAAATTACAAATATCAAAAAATAAAGTAGAATGTTAAAATACATATGAATTGTACTTTTACCAACTGAACAATTTTACTTATTACTTTAAATATGCTAAAGGATGCTAGGCATTTTACTAAATGACATAATACAAAGGAAATTAAGCAAGTTACTACAAGCAATACTCAACTTTTAACCTTTTAGAGGATCAGGATCTGGTTGGGAAAATATAACAAGCCTATTTTAAGAGACATATTTATCATAATAGTTTATGAATACTTTAATAAATATGTGTAAGATCAAACAATAATAAATATGGGGCAATACAAAATCCTCACCTTCATAAATTATTGATCGTCTACAAGTTTGAAATTTCTCAGACTATTACAACTAACCAAGAAATCATTTTAGGAGGAAATTAGTACATTCATCTCCTTATTATGCACAAGCTAATGGAAAAATATAGGCCACTAATTAAATCGTCGTTGACCTAATCAAGAAGAACATTTAAGAGAAAGGCAATTCATCTTTGACTAGAATTATGATTGTGTAATTTGTTCATATAATTTATATTGATATTAATTATAAAAAAATTAATATAAATGTTAAATGAAACCATAAATAGTCTCTAAAATACAAACTTTGAATTGTCATTGATTAATGAAATTTGCTCTTAAATATAGGGAATGAAACCATTTTAGGTGATATCATGTGTACAATTAGAAGGAAAAATATGTCAATCAATAAAAAATCACTAGAAGAACCAATTTGAGGTCATGTGATCTGTAAGATCAAACAATAATAAATATGGGGCAATACAAAATCATCACCTTCATAAATTATTGATCGTCTACAAGTTTGAAATTTCTCAGACTATTACAACTAACCAAGAAATCATTTTAGGAGGAAATTAGTACATTCATCTCCTTATTATGCACAAGCTAATGGAAAAATATAGGCCACTAATTAAATCGTCGTTGACCTAATCAAGAAGAACATTTAAGAGAAAGGCAATTCATCTTTGACTAGAATTATGATTTTGTAATTTTTTCATATAATTTATATTGATATTAATTATAAAAAAAATTAATATAAATGTTAACTGAAACCATAAATAGTCTCTAAAATACAAACTTTGAATTGTCATTGATTAATGAAATTTTCTCTTAAATATAGGGAATGAAACCATTTTAGGTGATATCATGTGTATAATTAGAAGGAAAAATATGTCAATCAATAAAAAATCACTAGAAGAACCAATTTGAGGTCATGTGATATGTAGAATTAGAAGAAAAAATATATCAATAAATAAAAAATTGCTAGAAAAAACCATTTGAGCTGAAAGGAGGGTTTGAACCTTCGACCTTGTGGTTAAGGTTAGACACTCTAACCAACTAAGATATTCCAACTCTTTCAATTAATTGACTTTGATCAAATTTATTAATCTTAAAAGAAATTGCACTCGATTAAAATCTAACTGAGTGTAAGGGATGGCTCAAGGTAAATCTATACAGTAAATAATTAAATTATAAACAAATTGACAAAATAAAAAATCAAATTACAAATATCAAAAATTAAAGTAGAATGTTAAAATACATATGAATTATATTTTTACCAACCGAACAATTTCACTTATTACTTTAAATACGCCAAAGGATGCTAGGCATGTCAACTAAATGACATAATACAAAGGGAATTAAGCAAGTTACTACATGCAATACTCAATTTTAAACCTTTTAGAGGATCATGATTTGGTTGGGAAAATATAACAAGCCTATTTTAAGAGACATATTTATCATAATAGCTTATGAATACTTTAATAAATAGGTGTAAGATCAAGCAATAATAAATGCGGGGCAATACAAAATCATCACTTTCATAAATTATTGGATCTACAAGTTTGAAATTTCTGAGACTATTACAACTAACCAAGAAATCATTTTAGGAGGAAATTAGTACATTCTTTTCCTTATTATGCACAAGCTAATGGAAAAATATAGGCCACTAATTAAATCGCCGTTGAGCTAATCAAGCAGAATATTTAAGAGAAAGGCAATCCATCTTTGACTAGAATTATAATTGTATTATTTTTTCATATAATTTATATTGATATTAATTATTAAAAAAATTAAAAAAATGTAACTTAAACCATAAATAGTCTCTAAAATACAAACTTTAAATTGTCATTGATTAATGACATATGCTCTTAAATATAGGGAATGAAATCATTTTAGGTGATATCATGTGTACAATTATAAGGAAAAATATGCCAATCAATAAAAAATCACTAGAAGAAACAATTTGAGGTCATGTGATGTGTAGAATTAGAAGAAAAAATATATCAATAAAAAAATTGCTAGAAAAAACCATTTGAGCTGATGTCATGTGTACAATTAGAAGGAAAAAAATATTTTAATAAATTAAGGATCACTATAAGGAGGGGTTGAACCTCCGACCTTGTGGTTAATAGTTAGACTCTCTAACCAACTAAGATATTCCAATTGTTTCAATAAATTGACTTTGACCAAATTGATTAATCTTAAAACAAATTGCACTCGATTAAAATCTAACTGAGTGTAAGGGATGACTCAAGGTAAATTTATACAATAAATAATTAAATTATAAATAAATTGACAAAATAAAAAATCAAATTACAAATATCAAAAAATAAAGTAGAATGTTAAAATAGACATAATACAAAGGGAATTAAGCAAGTCACTACAAGTGATACTCAATTTTTAACCAAGTAAAATGTTAAAATAGACATAATACAAAGGGAATTAAGCAAGTCACTACAAGTGATACTCAATTTTTAACCTTTTAGAGGATCAGGATCTCCTGATCGCTACAATAAATAATTAAATTATAAATAAATTGACAAAATAAAATTACAAATATCAAAAAATAAAGTAGAATGTTAAAATAGACATAATACAAAGGGAATTAAGCAAGTCACTACAAGTGATAAGGATCTCATGATCGCTAGAAGGACGGGTTGAACCTCCGACCTTGTGGTTAACATCCACATGCTCACCAATTGAGATATTTCAGCTGTTTCAATTAATTGACTTTGACCAAATTGATTAATCTTAAAACAAATTGCACTCGATTCAAATCTAATTGAGTGTAAGGGCTGACTCAAGTTAAATTTATACAGTAAATAATTAAATTATAAATAAATTAACAAAATAAAAAATCAAATTACAAATATCAAAAATTAAAGTAGAATGTTAAAATACATATGAATTGTACTTTTACCAACTAAACAATTTCACTTATTACTTCAAATACGCTAAAGGATGCTAGGCATGTCAACTAAATGACATAATACAAAGGGAATTAAGCAAGTTACTACATGCAATACTCAATTTTAAACCTTTTAGAGGATCATGATTTGGTTGGGAAAATATAACAAGCCTATTTTAAGAGACATATTTATCATAATAGCTTATGAATACTTTAATAAATAGGTGTAAGATCAAGCAATAATAAATGCGGGGCAATACAAAATCATCACTTTTATAAATTATTGGATCTACAAGTTTGAAATTTTTGAGACTATTACAACTAACCAAGAAATCATTTTAGGAGGAAATTAGTACATTCTTTTCCTTATTATGCACAAGCTAATGGAAAAATATAGGCCACTAATTAAATCGCCGTTGAGCTAATCAAGCAGAATATTTAAGAGAAAGGCAATCCATCTTTGACTAGAATTATTAAGGAGGGGTTGAACCTCCGACCTTGTGGTTAATAGTTAAGCTCTAACCAACTAAGATATTCCAATTGTTTCAATTAATTGACTTTGACCAAATTGATTAATCTTAAAACAAATTGCACTCGATTAAAATCTAACTGAGTGTAAGGGATGACTCAAGGTAAATTTATACAATAAATAATATTATAAATAAATTGACAAAATAAAAAATCAAATTGACATAATACAAAGGGAATTAAGCAAGTCACTACAAGTGATACTCAATTTATAACCCTTTAGAGGATCAGGATCTCCTGATCGCTTGAAGGACGGGTTGAACCTCCGACCTTGTGGTTAACAGCCACACGCTCACCAATTGAGATATTCCAGTTGTTTTAATTAATTGACTTTGACCAAATTGATTAATCTTAAAACAAATTGCACTCGATTCAAATCTAATTGAGTGTAAGGGCTGACTCAAGTTAAATTTATACAGTAAATAATTAAATTATAAATAAATTGACAAAATAAAAAATCAAATTACAAATATCAAAAATTAAAGTAGAATGTTAAAATACATATGAATTGTACTTTTACCAACTGAACAATTTCACTTATTACTTCAAATACGCCAAAGGATGCTAGGCATGTAAACTAAATGACATAATACAAAGGGAATTAAGCAAGTTACTACATGTAATACTCAATTTTAAACCTTTTAGAGGATCATGATTTGGTTGGGAAAATATAACAAGCCTATTTTAAGAGACATATTGGGTTTAGGGATAATCAGGTTCGAACTGATGACTTCCACCTTGTCAAGGTGACACTCTACCGCTGAGTTATACCCCTTCTCTTGCCCCTATCGAGAAAAAAGATTGACTAATCCTAAGTCAAAAGGTCGAGAAATTAAACGCGACTATTTTTTTTTACTTAAACAACTTGAATTGGGCCTTCTTTTCACACTCTTACGTATACAAAAAGAATGGGCAAAATTAGATTGAATTGTCAACTGCTCCTATTGGAAATAGGATTGACTATGGATTAGAGCAATATCATATGATTTCATAAAATCAGAGGATTTTCCGGATCTAAATAAAGAAGATTTGGCCCAGTGTTCTATTCAATACGGGTAAGAACCCGACTCCGTATTCTTAAAAATAGAAAAAAAATCTGAACTAAGGCAAGATTAAATGGATTTAAATGGAGTTACATCATCTATTTTTCCATTTTCCTTATTATGCACAAGCTAATGGAAAAATATAGGCCACTAATTAAATCGTCTAACAGGAGGAGTTGAACATCTGACCATGTGGTTAAGGGCCACACACTCTAACCAATTGAGCTATTCCAACTGTTTCAATTAATTGAGTTTGACTAAATTGATTAATCTTAAAACAAATTGCACTCAATTCAAATCTAATTGAGTGTAAGGGATGACTCAAGATAAATTTATACAAAAAAATAATTAAATTATAAATAAATTGACAAAATAAAAAATCAAACTACAAATATCAAAACATAAAGTAGAATGTT
The DNA here is from genome assembly GCA_963859935.3 of Lathyrus sativus. NCBI lineage: Eukaryota > Viridiplantae > Streptophyta > Magnoliopsida > Fabales > Fabaceae > Lathyrus > Lathyrus sativus. The sequence continues at coordinate 928,761,359 of OZ012735.1, forward strand.
AAAATACATATGAATTGTACTTTTCCCAACTGAACAATTTCACTTATTACTTCAAATATGCCAAAGGATGCTATGCATGTCAACTAAATGACATAATACAGAGGGAATTAAGCAAGTTACTACATGCACACGCTCTAACCAACTAAGTTATTCCAGCTGTTTCAATTAATTGAATTTGACCAAATTGATTAATCTTAAAACAAATTGCACTCGATTCAAATCTAATTGAGTGTAAGGGATGACTCAAGGTAAATTTATACAGTAAATAATTAAATTATAAATAAATTGACAAAATAAAAAATCAAATTACAAATATCAAAAAATAAAGTAGAATGTTAAAATACATATGAATTGTACTTTTACCAACTGAACAATTTCACTTATTACTTCAAATACGCCAAAGGATGCTAGGCATGTAAACTAAATGACATAATACAAAGGGAATTAAGCAATTTACTACATGCAATACTCAATTTTAAACCTTTTAGAGGATCACGATCTGGTTGGGAAAATATAACAAGCCTATCTTAAGAGACATATTTATCATAATAGTTTATGAATACTTTAATAAATAGGTTTAAGATCAAACAATAATAAATGTGGGGCAATACAAAATCACCACCTTCATAAATTATTGATCGTCTACAAGTTTGAAATTTCTCAGACTATTACAACTAACCAAGAAATCTTTTTAGGAGGAAATTAGTACATTCATCTCCTTATTATGCACAAGCTAATGGAAAAATATAGGTCACTAATTAAATCGTCGTTGACCTAATCAAGAAGAACATTTAAGAGAAACGCAATCCATCTTTGACTAGAATTATGAATGTGTAATTTTTTCATATAATTTATATTGATATTAATTATTAAAAAAATTAATATAAATGTTAACTTAAACCATGAATAGTCTCTAAAATACAAACTTTGAATTGTCATTGATTAATGACATGTGCTCTTAAATATAGGGAATGAAAAATCACTAGAAGAAACAATTTGAGGTCATGTGATGTGTAGAATTAGAAGAAAAAATATAACAAAAATTAAAAAATTACAAATAAAACCATTTGAGGTGATGTCATGTGTACAATTAGAAGGAAAAAAATATATTAATAAATTCAGGATCACTTAAAGGAGGGGTTGAACCCCCGACCTTGTGGTTAACAACCACACGCTTTAACCAATTGAGCTATTCTAGCTGTTTCAATTAATTTACTTTGATCAAATTGATTAATCTTAAAACAAATTGCACTCGATTCAAATCTAATTGAATGTAAGGGATGACTCAAGGTAAATTTAAACAGTAAATAATTAAATTATAAATAAATTGACAAATAATAAATCAAATTACGAATATCAAAAAATAAAGTAGAATGTTAAAATACATATGAATTGTACTTTTACCAACTGAACAATTTCACTTATTACATCAAATACGCCAAAGGATGCTAGGCAAGTCAACTAAATGACATAATATAAAGGGAATTAAGCAAGTTACTACATGCAATACCCAATTTTTAACCTTTTAGAGGATTAGGATCTGGTTGGGAAAATATAACAAGCCTATTTTAAGAGACATATTTATCATAATAGCTTATGAATACTATAATAAATAGATGTAAGATCAAACAAAAATAAATGCGGGGCAATACAAAATCATCACTTTCATAAATTATTAGATCGTCTACAAGTTTGAAATTTCTCAGATTATTACAACTAACCAAGAATTCATTTTAGGAGGAAATTAGTACATCCTTTTCCTTATTATGCACAAGCTAATGGAAAAATATAGGCCACTAATTAAATCGTCGTTGAGCTAATCAAAAAGAACATTTAAGAGAAAGACAATCCATCTTTGACTAGAATTATGATTGTGTAATTTTTTCATATAATTTATATTGATATTAATTATTAAAAAAATTAATATAAATGTTAACTTAAACCATAAATAGTCTCTAAAATACAAACTTTGAATTGTCATTGATTAATGACATATGCTCTTAAATATAGGGAATGAAACCATCTTAGATTCTTAGGTGATTGTTAGCTCGCCAATTCGACGACCCATAGTTTGAGGTTGTTTTGGCCTTTTAGAGGGTCTAGAGGTCCTCCAAAGACTTAGAAAGTTTAGAGTCTTGGAAAGAGGCATTCGACCGAATTGGTGAATTAAGGCCTTCGACCGAAACATCAAAGTGAGATAAATTGAGTTTATTGAAATTCAAATATTAGAGGTAGTAGTTATGCTTTCTTATGACTAAGAAGGACAAATGACGCTCATTGGACAGAGGACTACATGCAGTGTGACACTTGTCGAAAATAGATGGCCTAAGGAGGTTATTAGTAGTTATTATTATTATTATTATAAATAGGAATCTTAGACATAGGATTCAGTGTGTTGTAATTTACTGTTGTACAAGTCACTCTTAAAATTACTCCAAGTATCCAAGTGTAGAGAAAGAGAGTATTATAGAGAATGTATGTGATGTAAACACACCATTCTTTATCTTTTCAATGAAGTTATCTTGTTTTCCTTACTTTTTGCTAAGTATTTTTCCTTCATTTATCTCGCCTTTCTCTTTGTTTTGCTGCTATTACTTCGACTAAGTCTTTATCTTCTAAAAACCTCTATCTCCTTTCTTCTTGGAATTCTTCCTCCTTTCTTTCTTCAAATATAGTGGATAGTTCTGCCCTTTTAAATTGTTTTTCTTAGTATTGCCGAAACACACCTTTTCAGATAAGATTAAAAAAATAACCTTTAGCACATGTCCTAGGATTTCGTATGGTCGATCCTGTAAGTTAGTCAATTTGACACCAAATTGATATACCAGAGGTTGTTTACCAAAAAACACGGTAAACAAAATGGCACGCCCAGTGGGACAGTGCTAAACAAAGAAAGTTTTGTGCAAGATCGTAAAACTTTATAATTATAAGCCTTATCAACCTTTCTTCAAAATACATTTTATGTTACTAAGAAGTGGCAGAATAACCACTGCAAACGAAGAAAGTTTAGTAAGACGTAACATTAGGAACATGGCGACGGAATCCGTTCAGCCAAATGACCAACAAAATGGCTCTAGTGAAGAAACAAGAAATGATGGAGCGTCGTCTTCAATATCATCGACGGGAGAGCAAGTAGCGCTCCCGGTAAGGCCTGTACCGTGATGCAGGGGCTTCAGAATGCTCTTCCTCTTCCTCGGTTGGTACAGGTACCAAAGAATCCAACATATGGAATGCCTACAACCGTGATGCAGGGGCTTCAGAATGCTCCCCCCATCTTTTCAGATAACCCTATGACTTATCCACTACAAGGATCGGGATCTGGTGTGAACATTGGTCGAAATTTCCAGGGCCAAAGTCTGGGATATTCGACGTAAGGCCCCAACCTGACCAATACCTCAGTCGCATGCTTAAGGCAACAGATGGATGAGAGCAACATGCAAATGGTTCAGACTTTGTCCCAGACTATGGGCGAAATCTTCCAGCCATTGATCCACAACACAACCCACACCAACCAACAGTTGACGCTGCAGTTGACACGATTGGTTGAGCTCATGGGAGTACCCCCTGTACCCAGAAACCAAAATCCAATAGCGAACGCCCCACCGCAGGAAGTAAGAAACACAAGGTAAATAAACTTGGAAAACCAGGTTAGAGTCGAACCTCCCGTAGTCGAACCAATGAGAGAAAATCAAATGAACCAGGTCCATGTTCTAGACGAAAGAAACCAAGGAGTGGTCATGATAAACCGAAATCAGGATGCGGATCACGTTGTCTAGGAAGTTCGGCGTAATAACATAGCCATTGACAACAATCTAGCAGCCATGGTCGAAAGGGTTATGGCTCGAAATGGAGTAAACACTGGTTTTACTCGACCAAACTTTACATCCCCAATAGTAGATTATATCCTTCAAACACAGTTACCCCCTAGGACGAAAGTACCAAAATTTACTAAATTCTCAGGGGATACGACGGAATCTACTGTCGAACATGTGGCTCGTTATGTGATAGAAGTTGGGGAAATAGCGAATGATGAGAGCCTTAGGATAAAATACTTTCCAAGTTCCCTCACAAAAAATGCTTTCACTTGGTTCACAACGCTAGCCCCTAATACCATATGTAGTTGGGCCCAACTTGAACGCTTGTTTCATGAGCAATTTTACATGGGCCAAACCAAAATTAGTTTGAAAGAATTGGCCAGCGTAAAACGTAAGTTTTCGGAGTCGATCGAAGAGTACCTTAATAGGTTTCAACTACTCAAGGCCAGATGTTTCACGCAAGTGCCGGAACACGAGTTGGTCGAAATGGCCGCTGGGGCCTTGACTATTCCATTCGAAAGAAATTAGACACCCAATACTTAAGAGATATGGCTCAATTGGCCGACAGAGTTCGACAACTCGAACGTTTGAAAGACGAGAAAACTAGATTTAACAAAAGTAAGAAAGTGGCCTTTGTTGAGATTGATGACAACATCGAAAGGACCTGCGAGGATTCTTTGAACCTCGACGAAAGTGAAGTGGACCTCGCTGAACTTAAACAAGGTCCCCCCTACTCTTGTAAAGTACTAGCGCCCCCATAGGGGAAGAGTTTTGTCGAATCAGAAAGGAATGATAGATTCCCAAAGATAACATATACCTTCGACATCACCAAGTGTGATGAAATTTTCGATTTGTTAGTAAAAGATAGGCAAATGATAGTGCCACCTGGTGCTAAATTTCCATCATTACAGCAAAGGAAAAAGAGAGGTTTTTGTAAGTACCATTGGGTCATAAAACATCTCAATGTTTTCTTTTCAGGGATCTTGTTTAGAACACAATCCATGAGGGACGCCTAAAGTTTGGGGAGAAAGTCACCAACCAAATGAAGGTCGATACAGACCCCCTACAAATGACAGACGCTCACTATACAGAGCCATTAGAAGCCAACATGATTGAGGTCACTGAAGGCCGCGACTTCTCAGAAAGTATGACAGAAGTTACTGATGACTTCATAAAGAATGTTGTGATGACAAAGGTCATAATGGGCTTTGGTCAAGACAGTAGAGGAGAGATGGATGCTAGCAACATCGACGGGGTAGCGGACAATCTAAGATGGGAGATGGTGACCAAGGAGATGGCGGACAACTTCGTCGAAATGGACCAGGCCACTGAAGGTTTGGGTTTAAGCTTAAAGGGCTTGAATCTGGTCGAGGAGGTTGAGATCAACATGATGGAAGCTACCTAACAAGAAATTAAAGGGGACAGTGATTCGAACAACCAAGAGGAAATCACTAAGTAGGCTTACCCTAAGCTGGAGGAAACAAATGTGGATTTTCTTCACAGATGCCAGGGAAAGGGTTCCAGTGTGATGTTATGCCCGTGATGTAGCGCGATTTTCGATAAAAAAGGCTGCCCAGAGACTCGAGGGAACACGAAGGCTCAAGCAAACTAGGGAAATGCCTAAATCCGATGAACGAAACAACCTACTGAAAAGGTCTGAGCCCCGCATTAGGGCCCCCAAAACAAGGCCTGCTAGCTTCAAACCCGCTGGTGGAAACACCGATGGTAGGTGGATGAAACCCAACGAGGATAGACGACAAGGCCAACAAAAATGGAAGAATTTTGAAGTGACAGGGGGTCCTCAGTTACCTATCGAAAAGAATTTCAGTCTTCAAAGATGGCCCATGTATCTGAAAATTATAAAGGGAAGAACCCCATGTCTCGATCGCAGTGGAGGAGGGAACAACGAAAAAGAAAGGCTCCTAGAGAAGGAGCATCGAAGGACCAAGCCGAATCCAGCACTAACCTCCCAATCAAAAATCAGAGAAAGCCATCGAAGATATCAGCAAAACCACCAGTGGGCAGGAAGTTGTTCTCTGACCAAGTTAGAAGTCAGAAAGAGATCACTAGGGTTGATGACGAAATTACTGACAATTTCGACTCAGACTCTGACGACTCGCTGAATTTGGTGGTAAATGTAGTGTCAGTGATGCCAAAAGAATATGACAGAGTATCCGTGGTCGAGAATTGCGACACTGATGCAGACTGTGAAATGGCAACACACAAACCCGTCTGCTATTATGTGATGAACAACGGCTGTGTCGAAGACCAGAATGCTTTCTTCGAACGGCCCACAGAGGAGATGAGGAATCATTTGAAGCCGCTCTATATTACGGCAAAAGTAGAAAACACCCCAGTTAACAAAATTCTGGTGGACTGTGGCGCAACTGTGAATTTGATGCCACATCTTCTATTAAACAAAATTGGGAAGTGTGATGCCGACACAAAGCCACACAACATGGTCCTGTCTAACTATGAAGGCAAGGTAGGTTCGACCATGGGAGTAATCCAGGTAGATGTCACCGTTGGAACGGTAACGCGGCCAACTATATTCATGGTTGTGGAGACCACAACCAATTACAACTTGTTGCTTTGACGCGAATGGATCCATGGCGTGGGGGCAGTGTCATCCTCGATGCATCAAAAAATCGTGATTTGGAGGCAAGACGACATCGTGGAAAATATCGAAGTTGATCAAGGGTACTTTAAGGCACCCATCAACTATGTCGATCAAAGGCACTTCGACAAACACTTGGCTGGTATAGGTCCTTGTGGCCAAGCGGGCTTCGATTTCAAGCCAGATAACGAAGTATATTACTCGTTATACCTACATCTGGTAGACGGTTTTCGTTGGGACAGAGAGGTGTCAGGAGAAAGGCTTCCATACCTTGGAACCTTGCCAGTGGACCCCACTGGATAGGGAAGCGATTTCAGTAATAATGACTGAAGCCAGTGCGCTTCGAAGGATTTCGGCCTATGTGGCCGAAACTAGACTACAAGTGGCCTTGGAGGCTGTCAATAATGAAATGGCCACAGAGGCCAATGAAGAAGTTTTTCAGAGGGGCTACGAGGAAGGCTTCGACTTGGAATTATATGATGAAACCCATCAAGAAAGTGAAAGGTTTGACGCTATTTATGACGACGAGCCTTTGGGTTTCGAGAAAGATCCCTTGGCAGAAGATGCCAAGATGTTTGCGCAGGACCCGCTAGAGGAAGTGAACTTAGAAGATGGCGTTGTCAAGAGGCCAACTTATATTAGTGCCAACCTCGACACTCAATTCAAAGGCGAGGTCATCCAGCTGTTATGAGAATATAGAGACTGTTTTTCCTGGGATTACGATGAAATGCCAGGATTAAAGAGAGAGTTGGTGGAACATAGACTGCCAATCAAGCCTGGCAATAAACCGGTCAAACATAGCCCAAGGCGCTTTACTCCAGAGGTTCTATCAAAAATAAAAGCGGAAATCGAAAGACTTCTGCGGTGCAAATTCATTCGCACAACCAGGTATGTCGAATGGCTTGCTAATATTGTGCCAGTTATTAAGAAAAATGGTTCCTTGAGAGTCTGCATAGACTTTAGGGACTTAAACTCAGCGACCCCTAAGGATGAGTATTCGATGTCGGTGGCAGAAATGCTAGTCGATTCAACCGCCGGCCACGAATATCTTAGTATGCTAGATGGTTATTCTGGCTATAACCAAATCTTCATCGCCAAGGACGACGTTCCCAAAACAGCGTTTCGTTGTCCAGGAGCCATAGGCACGTACGAATGGGTAGTAATGCCTTTTGGCCTAAAAAACGCTGGGGCAACATATCAACGAGCAATGAATTCAATCTTCCATGACTATATAGAATCTTTTATGCAGATATATATTGATGACATTGTGGTTAAATTTGTATCAGGAAAAGATCATATAGATCATCTTCGACAATCCTTCTTAAGAATGAGGAAGTTTAGCCTCAAAATGAACCCTCTAAAATGTATGTTCTTTGTGCAGGCAGGTGACTTCTTGGGTTTCGTAGTCCATAAAAAGGGCATTGAAATAAACCAAAACAAGACGAAGGCCATTATGGAGACCAAGGAGCCTTCAAATAAAAAGGAATTACAATCCTTGTTGGGCAAGATTAATTTCTTAAGGAGGTTTATATCAAACCTAAGCGGCAAAACGCAAGCTTTTTCGCCGTTGCTTTGAGTCACCAAAGAAGGGTATGAATGGAGGAGGGAACAACAAGAAGCTTTCGACAAAATCAAAGGCTATCTGACCAATCCTCCAATCCTCTCTCCACCTTGTCGACACAAGAGCATGAGGTTGTACATAGCTGCGTCACATAAGACTCTGGGAAGCATGTTAGCTCAAGAGGATGAAAGTGGCACAGAAAGAGCCATTTACTACCTTAGTAGAGTCCTAAATGATGCAGAGACTAGATATAGCGAAGTAGAAAAGCTATGCCTATGTTTATATTTCTTATGTACAAAATTAAAACAATATATAAAGTCTGTTGATGTTTGTGTCTCTTTGCATTTTGATGTCATAAAGCATATGTTGTCTAAACCTCTTTTTCATAGTCGAATAGGTAAATGGGCATTAACGTTAACTGAATTTTCCTTAACGTATAAACCATTGAAAGCAATTAAAGGGCAAATAGTGGCAGACTTTATTGTCGACCACTCCGTAGATACAAACGCTTTAAATATGGTCGAACTAGAACCTTGGAAGTTGTACTTCGACGGTTCCAGCCATAAGAAGGGAACTGGCATAGGCATGCTGATTATTTCGCCTGACAAAATTCCAACACAATTCAATTATAGAATAGGTGAGCCATGCTCTAACAATGAGGCGGAATACGAGGCTTTGATAGCTGGACTTGAAATTTTGTTGGAATTGGGGGCAACTAGAGTCGAAATAATGGGAGATTCGGAGTTAGTCATAAAACAATTGACAAAAGAGTACAAGTGCATTAAAGAAAGCCTCGTCGTGTACTTCGTAGTAGCAAATAGGCTATTAAAGAAATTCGAAGAGACTACTATTCGACACATACCACGACTACGAAATCAGGTGGCCAACGATTTGACCCAAATAGCATCAGGATACAAGGTGTCCTGCGAAGATCTACAAGAAGTAATCCAAGTCAGAAGCAAGGTAGTAGTTGTGGCGCTGCAACCATCAGATTTGAGGGCTGCAAAGTTCGGCTTTACCGACGAAGAGACCTTCGAGATCTTTACAATCAAATCGATGTCGGATGGGGACTGGAGAAGACCGTTGGTCGAATACCTCCAAAATCCTTCGAGCACCACAGAGCGGAAAATAAAATACCAAGCACTGAGCTACGTCCTCCTAGGAAACGAGTTATTCAAAAGAACTCTTGAGGGAGTTTTGCTTAAATGTTTAAGTGAATATGAGGCGTATCTAGCATTATCATCAGTTCATAGTGGAGCATGTGGGGCACACCAGGTAGGCCAGAAGATGAAATGGCTATTATTTCGCCAAGGTCTATATTGGCCTACAATGCTGAAAGATTGTATCGAGTTTGCCAAAGGCTTCCAGGAGTGCCAAATACACGCTGGCATACAACATGTTCCAGCAAGCGAGTTACACTCCATAATTAAGCCATGGCTATTTAGAGGATGGGCTTTGGACCTAATAGGAGAAATTCGACTCGCGTCATCAAAAAACCAGAAATACATCTTGGTGGGGATAGACTACTTCACCAAATGGGTCGAAGCGGTACCCCTGCCGAAAGTAGACCAAGATGATGTGATTGAATTTATTCAAAAATACATTATCTTTAGATTTGGTCTGCCAGAAACGATAACAACATATCAAGGATCAGTTTTTACTGGTCAAAAAATGCAAGAGTTTGCCAGAGAAATGGGATTCAAACTCCTTACTTCGACCCCTTACTACGCCAAAGCCAATGGCCAAGTTGAGGCAGCAAAAAAGGTGGTAATTGGAATGATAAAAAAGCAAGTAGGGGGTAAGCCAAAAAAACTGGCATAAAACCCTAGACCAGGTCCTATGGGCATGTCAAACATCCCTCAAAGAAGCTACCAACACTACACCTTATCGACTGACCTTTGGCCATGATGCAGTGTTACCAGTCGAAATTCTTATGCAGTCGACCAGGATTCAGAGGCATCACGAAATTCTCCGCGAAATCTACTGGGACATGATGCTCGACGAGCTAGTGGACTTAGACGAGGAAAGGTTAAGAGCGCTGGAACTTTTGAGAAGGCAAAAGAAAAGAGTGGAGAAATCCTATAACAAGAAAGTCAGAGCAAAGACCTTTTTGGTGGGAGATTTAGTTTGGAGGGTAATCCATCCAATGGATCGAAAGGTTAGGACATTAGGCAAGTGGTCCCCGAAGTGGGAAGGACCGTTTCAAGTCTCGAAAGTCTTCTTAAATGGGGCATACGAAGTTGAAGAACTTAGCAATGATAAACAAATCCTAAAAGTAAACGGTAAGTATTTGAAAAAATACAAACCAGCGCTTCGAGAGGTAAACATTTCAACAGAGTAATATTAAGCCAATAAGCAAGGCCATAAATGGCATCAATAAAATGCGCCAAAATGGCTTAGTCTTTACAATACAACAATTGAAATATGGCTTACAAAGGCCAAAAAATGAACATTAAACATTTCAAAAAACTAAAAAGGAAGGTTAACCTTCATTTTGAGATAGCTTGCCTTCTGAGCATCGAGGCGACTTTGGCAAGAGACTCTGTCAGTTCTCATCTGCGTAATCTCGGCCTCAAGTTGGCGAGCCTCCTCGGAAAAAAGAACGACATGATCAAGTTCCGTTGACAAGAAAGAATCGTCGAAGGAAGACAGTTCAGTGTTTCTCTTCTGAGCTTTGGCTATCTTGCTGCGGAGTTTTTTGATTTTACGCTCCTAACAGGCGATGCTTGTTTCGTTCTCGGTAATTTCTTTTTGATTCCTAGAATTTTGCTCCTCCAGCGCTGCAATTTTGTCCTCACAGTCAGCAACGACAGTCCAAGAAGCAGCCTCACTACCTGACTTATCGGATATATCTTTTTCGAGTTGAGGCAAGAGCCCAAAGTCAGCATGAACCTAATCGATCAATGTCCGAATTTCTTGGATTACGACCGCGACCTCAGCGGAGATCAACTGAAGATCCACTTGCTGTAGGAGAGCTTTCAAAGAGAGGTAATGGACTGGACCCATTTGCAAGAGAGAAAAAAGGTCCCCTTTGAAAATCTTGTTTTTTTACCTTGTCAAGAGCGCTGTTGATTGGAGTTGAAGTTGGACCTTCAGAGGTCGAAGTGCTTTGGGTTTTTCCTGAGGAACTGTTTCGCTTACGAAGGAGGAGTTGGATGTATTGTCAATGGTAAGACACTTTTAGAGCATCAAGTTCCGCCGTTGTGAGATTTGTCGCACTCTTGGCAGGCATCGCTTCCGCTTTTGTGGGGGTGTTGGCAGGAGCAATTGGAGTTACTTCAACAGGTTTAGCTTTCTTGACGGGAGGACTCTCGACAACAGTTTCTTTAATTGGGACAGTGTTGGTAGCATCCTCTTCCTCATCTTTTTCGACGTCTTCATCACTAGACTCTTCTAACTCAGATTGATGCATGGCTTCACTGCCAGCTGTACCTTCTTCCTCCACGGGTTTGTTATCAACCTCCATTACAATACCCTAAGGCGAACTATCAGCAGGGTTTGCATCCTCATCCAAGAAGTTTTCTTCTTCACCTGCTTCAATGGGATTTTTGGAGTTGTTCCCCTCTTCATGATCGGACCCATCGGTTTGAGATTGTTGAGTGGCAGTTTTTAAAGGATAAGGCAGAGGAACCACAGGAATCTCAGGTTTGTTGATTTCCCTAAGAGAACTCACACCAGAGCCTAAGTCCGAAGAAGGATGATAGGTGGGCTCACCTCGACTGTTCAAAGGATAGGCCTGAAGAAGGGATGTAGTTGGGATGCTTTCTGTCATTGCAACGTCAGTCTGAAAAGAAAGAATCTAAACATGAGAAAAAGAATTTAAAGTAGTTTGAATCTCAGACATAAAGCATTCGAAGATAGGATCTGGACCTTAGGGCCTTCATCAGCTGGACTAGAGTTGTCACTTTCGACAGCAGCAGTGTGAAGAATTGGGGTACCTTCAACGGGAACCTTGCCAGGGTCTTCACAATGAGCTTGTGATTCAGGAATTTGAGTTGGTTGGGGATCTGAGTCAATGGCGTCGAGGCCGCGAGTAACCCTTCGCCGCCTTTTCATTGGAACCTCCTCTCAAGGAGAACCATCTTCATCTTCTGAGTCAACTATGACTAAGGTGGCGCCTCTCTTTAACTTTTTATGAGGGGCAGGTGGCTTCTGGCTTACCTGAAAAGCAGCGGGAAAGTGTTAGATAGCAACCCAGAATGTCGAAATGTTAAGGTGTTGCAATAATATTACCTTCTGACCCTCGACAAGACCTTCAGTTTTCGCCGAAATGGCAGTCTTTTTGGGAGCAGCTGCAAAAGACAAATGACAGTGCCATCCGTTAGTAACAATAAAGCTATGTTTAAGAAGTCTAAAACGAAGGAAAGATGACCTTCGAGAATGTCGGATTCGATGCGAACATCTTCGATACCAATATGAAGGTGCCCTTTGAAAGTATCGATGGTATGTTTAGTCGGAACCACCCGCTGTGCTTTAGGCTTCGACTGCTGTCTGAGGATTTTTATAGGATCCTCACAGATGAACCAATCTGGAAACGGGGGGGCAAGAGCCACTCCAAAATCGGCAGATGGCAATCGAGGAATTTTAGGGGGAAATAATTTGAAAGCCATCTCATACTGTTTCTCACGTGGGATGGATGAAGGAATTTTTAAATCTTCCATCTTTTTAAGAAATTTTTCCCTCAAAGTGACAACAGCCTCGCAGACGATTTGACTAATATCATCCGGTCGATAAGCGGTTTCAAAATATTTTTGGAAGGCTTGTATCTCCTTTATTTGAGTGGACCTACCTTTCTTGGTTTTTTCCTGCACATCAACGAAAGCTTGATCAATCATTCGAGTAAGTCTGGTAGCATCAAGAAATTCAGAAGTATAATGTCTGGACCACCAGTTATAAAACTCTGGGGAACAGAAGTAAGAGGGTTCAAAATAGAGCGAAGTGAGTAAGGATTTGTGGGAGTGGCGCACCAATTGTGTTGAACATTCGATGGGATTGAAAATGGTGTTCGGAAGCACAACATGAGATTTTTTCTCGTACAAACATCTAGGCAGAGTCTGGATAAGCCCGAACTGCCTCGACACTAAGTTTGGTTGATATGCCACCAAGGAGGCCAGTCCTCTCACTTGATTGAGTTTGTGAACGAGCAGTCGAGGCGTGAGGAACCGTTGGAATCCCCAGCAGAGTCGCCAGCTGTCGCTACTGCGAAAATCAGTGCCGGCAATGACAGAAGAGTCGCCACCGTGCGTTATTTATCCCAAAGGAGGGAAAGGAAACGCTCAGAGTAAACCTAACGCAAAACGGGAAAGGAATGGTCGTCGCAACCAAATTCCTGGATTCGGGAGTCGGTTACGCAAGGGGAAGGTATTAGCACCCCTCACGTCCGTCGTACTCGACGGGATCCACGCTTGTTTTCTGTCTAAAGGATTGTATTCTATCTACGCTAAAGGTCAAGGGACAAAAAGAAAAGAAAAGGTGACTCGGCATAACACAGCAGTTCTATGCCTACGTATTCCCGTCTGGAACGAGAAATCAGAGTCAACGTAGTTCGCCTAACTACGGGTAAAAGGGAAAGGTTGCTCGCTAGGATACGGCATCCTATGCCTACGTACTTTCATACAGCATGAAAGATCAGAGCAAACGTAGTTCGGGCTACGGAAGACACAGGTTTGTCTGACTGTTTTTTATCCTTCTGAAAAAGGTTTTCTTCTGATTATGAGTCCAAGAGGACAAAAAAAATGACGTTTGAAGTTTGTTTTCAGTCTTTTACGCAAGAACTGTTTTTTAGAGTTGTTTGAAATATTACTGAATTTTGAGTTGTTTCGAGATGAGAAGAGAAAAACGCTCTAAAAAGCCTAAGGTTAAAATGGGAAGCAAAACTACCCTAAAGTTGTCATGCATGGATCAAAATCCTAATGTCTGTCATGTTTCCCTCTCGCACAGAGGAAAACAGAGATCCTAGGGGATAAACAGTAAAAGAACCATGCATATACAACAAACAGTAAACATGTATGCAATGCAGCAGTACAAGCAAGGCAAGGGAGTCCTGCTCTACCTCGAACCTGGGAAAACAACAGGCAAAAATGAATCAATATTCACTTCAAGCCTAAAGGGCAAGTTGTACAAGCCAACAAACAATACAGAAAAAGAAAACAGCACCAGCACCAGCTCTGACAGCAACAGTTGATTGAACAGCAAAGAGGGTTGACAGCAACAACTTTATATTCATCTGGATAGCTCCTTTCTTCAAGCTTTATTGAACCCACAAGCTCCAAACTTCAACAAGCAACCAGATTTAGCAAGCACAAACTTCACCTTCACCAAGCTTCAAATTTCAATAAACTCCAATCTTCAATAAGCTCACTCCAAGAGAGAATCAATTAACAAGATTAAGCTGAAATGTTAAGATGCCTAGTGACAACCAAAGGAAGCCCCCTAAGCATTTAACATTATGAAGGAAAGATATCCTCAAAGTTCTACTCCTAAAGCATGTCACTCATCCCTCCAAAGGAGGGATGTGACTTCTTTAGGAGTACTTTGTGTCATAGGAATGAATAGAGGCACAAGAAGCACTCTATGTTTTTGAAAGAAGCAACAAGACCATTCTAATGCTCTTCCTACATCCCTAATTCCTAAGCCTTCAAAAGCAATCCTCAAAAGGAAAGATCTTCATGCCCATGCTCCATCCTTTGTTTCCAAACACCTTCAATGCCTCTAGAAGCCTCAACAAGCAAAATCCAAGCCAAAAGCCCACCCAAAGTAGCCCAAACAAACTGAATAAACCAAACATCCAAGGGAGAAACCCACAATCATCACACCAATTGCAAAATACAAATAAAATGCTAAAACTCAATATAAAATCCTAATTAAATTTCTAAGGGAACCTAAACCTATACCCAATACCCCATATAAATCCCAGGACCTAAATCAAACACTAAATCCTATAACCATGCTTTAAACTAAAACTAGTTGTCCTAAAAACCTAAATTTAGTACTTCTAATGTTCACCATCCAAACTGGCCTAAAAATCCTCCACAAAATTATGGAAAAAAAAATACTACAGGTACATGCTTCTCTAAGCTAAATAACCCAAAATATTATCACCTAAAAACCTATCCTAAACATTATAATATCCTAAGGAAAAATATTAAAACTATAAATTTCCTAATAATGCAAAAAGAATTCTATAATATTCTACAAAAATAGTAAACTATTCCTAAAGCGATATTGCAATTAATTATATTCTAGGCATTTTAAAATACTCTAGAAATATAAAACTATTCCTAAAACAATATTACAATTAAAATTGTAATACAAAAAATGTTAACAAAAATAACATGTGCAGGGGGTACTAATTGGTACAGGGGAGTGCTTCAGCAAAAATAACAAATAGAAGTTGGGCCCAGCCCAACAAAAACAACCTACACACACAAAAACAGGGAGGGGGTGCGTAATGAAAACGGGGGACGTTTGCCAGCGAAAATAATAAAAAATCGGGCCCAGCCCAACGAATTACACACACACTCACCTAAAAAAAAGGAGGGGGAAGAAAGAAAAAAAACGGAGGAAATGTGTGCCAAAAAACACACGTTGGGCTTGAGGCCCAACCCAAAAACTCATCCAAGTATCCTTCTCTCACTTTATCAGATAAGCAAACCCTAAGTCTTCTACTAACCTCTCAAGCATTGTTCATCAACATTCTGCGCCGTTCCCCTCTCTCTCCAAACTCTCTCTCGTTTCCATCCATCTCAACTCACAAACTATCTCTCTAATCTCACAAAAACCTTCTACCAATCTTTCTATCAAAATCCAAACAACTTGTTTCAAATCTCTATTCATTTTCATACTCAACAACATCTCGTCTTAAATCTTATAAAACAAATGAATCAGAACACAAACTACAAAAAATATAAGTCTTCTGGAAACAAATCGTCTGTTCTTGGATGTTCTTGAGGCAAATGATCGTTGATGAAGATTTATGGAGAATTCTTTGACGAAAAATTAAGTATCTCTGGAAAAGACTTGAACGAAAGCGATAGATAATCTCACCGGACAAGATGAAGGATATTGATGAAGAACTTGATGAACACGAACAGAGAAGTCAAACATGCATGTGACGATCTGGAGCTTCTTGTTGAAGGTTGATTGCGGAATCTGAAAAATGTTGGAGATCTGGAACGGATGAACATTGTTCAAGCGATGATGAATCTGGAAACTGATTGAAGAATACTTGAAGGTTCTTGAAGAACTGGAAAACGTGGATGATTTCTGGTGAACTTTCTTGAACGTTTGATTGAAGATCGTTGGAGTTCGTTGAGGATTTATGAATCTGGTAACGAACTGGAAAAAATTTGTGAAGAACTCCATTGATGAACACATGATTTGATCAAGCTTCCGGAAACAACTTCTACGAAGGATCTCATCAAGGATGAAGATGCATGCGTTTCTGGTGGATTTTTGATGGTTAGTTGAAGCACTGGATGAATGTTGAAGATCCTGATGATGTGATGTTGATGAACTGGGAAATTATGATGATCAATGATGAAGGATGTGATGAAGACGGTGAATCTGGGATGAAGATGAGGAAGATCCGATGAATTTGGATGAATCTGGCAAAAATGCAGTTTCCGGCGACGGTTAGGAACTCCGGCGATGGTTACCGGTGATGGTTACGGTGGTTCTTGCGACGGCTGCATGGCCGACGGCGAAGGGAAGTTAGTGGAGTGTGCGTTGGCACACATGCAGAGCTAGGAGAGAGGGAAACGGACGCGTGGAGAGAGGGTGAGAGGGAAACGGACGCGTGTGTGGAGGGAAGAGAGAGAGAGTGCCAAGTGGCAGGGGTTGTGATAGTGGAAGTGTGAGGTGGAAAACTCTGGAGTGAATGGAAAGTGAGGTGGTGGTAGTGGAATAATGAGGTGTCAGAGAAATGTGAGGTGGAAGAAGCTGAAAGTGAACACGTGGACACTCTTTTATAGGACATGTGGCGTGTGGACTTGGACTGGGCCCCCACAAAAATTGGATAAATGGCCCATTAACTCAGACTTAATTAACCAGATAATGGACTAAATGGATTAAGAAAAATGCAGTTAATGATGGATTAAAGAACTTAACGAAAATGATGATTAAACTAAACAATTAATGAACAATTAACAAAGCTAACTCTAGTAAACTCTAATAAAAGAAAAACTATTAAACCTAATCAAATAATATCTAATTAATATCTATATTAAAAATCTATTAAATTCCACTAAAAGAAAATCTATTAACACTAAACAAATCAATATCTAATTAATATCTATCCAATTAAAATCTATTAATAAAACTAAAATCTATATTAAATCTACTCAACTATTCTAAAAAATTAAAAGAAAATACTATCTAATATTAAAATCTAACAAACTTTATATTCTAAAAGTCTATAAAATCCATTAAAACTAGTAATATCATATTATCCCTTAATTCTAAGAAAAACTATATTAAGACTAATAAAATCTATATTATTCTATCTAATAATAAAACTAATATCTAATATTCTAGAAATCTATTAAAACCATATTTTCTGCAATTCTACTAAAAAGAAATATATTCTAATATTCAAATAAAAATCCTATTTAATTCTAAAATCTATTTAAAATCTAGAAAAAGACTATTAAATCCTAAAATACAATTAAAAGGTCTAGAAGAGCAATAAAGGCAATTAAACAAATTAAAAGAGACCGCGAGACCAGATCGAAACAAGCGGCAAAAACCAGGACACCGAGATGTCCTCAAAAACAACAGTGCAAGCTGCAAACACCGGGAAGCGCACGCCTTCCCAAAAATGAAACTCCGATTATCCGAACCGGTCTGAAACACCCGAAATGTGAAAACAGGGTTGTAATTCCGATAAAATCAATATGACTGGAAAAATGCAGTGTATGCGGTATGCGAGTGCGAATGCAAAAATGCGTTGAAACATAAACCAGATGTGGGAACCGGTTGGTCAAATTTTGGGGTGCAACAGCTGCCCCTATTCAAACGGCTTGGACCTGAAGGGTTGAAGAGCGGACGACTTTCAAACATTCAAAGGTAGAAGATGGTTGAATACCAAAGAAACCCGAAAATTTGCCAACCGCAGAAATAAACTGCGGAAACGTCTTGGGGAACATCATCCATCAATTGAACCTGGTTATTATGGCAACAACTGATCAATCACATGATAAAGATCTGATTTCAGCATTAACCGCCTGCGTGACGCCACAGGCATTGGACTAACTTTGCAAAACAACTTCGTCCACAACTGGACTAATCTTGTCAACACAAGCAGAGAAATAAATTCGTCAACACAGAGAGATCCTATCAACATAGGAGTAAATTTGCACACATCTGAACCCTACATTTTATCAACACGAAGAGATATAAATTCGTCCACACGAAGAGATCCTATCAACACAGGAATAAAATTGATTTGTCCATGTCAGGACTCATATTCGTCAACACGAAGAAATCCTATCAACATAGGAATA
Organism: Lathyrus sativus; assembly: GCA_963859935.3. NCBI lineage: Eukaryota > Viridiplantae > Streptophyta > Magnoliopsida > Fabales > Fabaceae > Lathyrus > Lathyrus sativus. Next base: position 928,779,854 of record OZ012735.1, read on the forward strand.
AACTGTCCACGTCAGGACTTACATTTCGTCAACACGAAGAAATCCTATCATCATAGGAATAAATTTATTTGTCCACGTTAGGACTCCACATTCCGTCAACACGGAGAAAGCAAAATTTGTCCACATTAGGACTCCATATTCCGTCAACACGGAGAAAACTTGAAATTGTCCACGTTAGGACGTCATTCCGTCAACACGGAGAAAACTTGTCCACGTTAGGACTCACATTCCGTCAACACGGAGAAATCATTTCGTCAACACGAAGAAATAAAATTTGTCCTCATCAGGACTCTGCATTTCGTCGACACGGAGAAATCATTTCGTCAACACGAAGAAATAAAGCTTGCCCTCATCAGGACTCCACATTCCGTGAACACAGAGAAATCATTTCGTCAACACGAAGAAATAAAACTTGTCCTCATCAGGACTCCACATTCCGTCAACACGGAGAAATAAAATTTGTCCTCATCAGGACTCCATATTCCATCAACACGGAGAAATAAAATTTGTCCTCATCAGGACTCCACATTCCGTCAACATGGAGAAATAAAATTTGTCCTCATCAAGACTCCACATTCCGTCAACACGGAGAAATCCTATCAACATAGGAATAAATTGTCCTCATCAGGACTCCACATCCCGTCAACACGGAGAAATCATTTCGTCAACACGAAGAAATCCTATCAACATAGGAATAAATTGTCCTCATCAGGACTCCATATTTCGTCAACACGGAGAAATCATTTCGTCAACACGAAGAAATCCTATCAACATAGGAATAAATTGTCCTCATCAGGACTCCAAATTCCGTCAACACGGAGAACTCATTTCGTCAACACGAAGAAAATCCTATCAACATAGGAATAAATTTGGCGACTTCACTGGGGAGATACTTTTTCAACCAATAGGAATTCAAATATGTCAGTTATACAGGAAAACAACTCCGCCTTGTCATGGGACAACTCTATTTATAACAGGGAAACACCTCCGTCTATCAATACGGGAAAAATACTATGTCGATAATAGGGAAACACGTCCGCCTATCCATACGGGAAAAAATACTCTGCCGATAACAGGAAAGTTCATCCGCCTATTCACACGGGAAAATCATCTGTCTGGATACAGGAAAGTTCATCCGCCTATTCATACGGGAAAATCATCTGTCTGATCACAGGAAAACTTCATTCGCCTATTTCATACGGGAAAATCATCTGCCTGAATGCAGGAAATATCATCTGCCTGTTTCATACGGGAAAATCATCTGCCTGAATGCAGGAAAACTTCATTCGCCTATTCATACGGGAAAATCATCTGCCTGAATGCAGGAAAGTTCATCCGCCTGTTTCATACGGGAAAATCATCTGCCTGAATGCAGGAAAGTTATCGCTGGTCCAATCCATAAAATATTTTAACGCTGACGTGACAACACACTCCATTGGGGATATTCTGAAACCAACTGTCGGACACTTGTTTTGTCAACCGGTGGCAGCTTCTGAAATTTTGATTCATGAAACCCTGAGATGTTGACGTGACAGCAAACTCGAAAAACATTCCGCTGGCCGGATAAGAGAAACTTCAACAGGCAACTCTATGGGGAAAATAATAAGATGAACCGTATCATCACATGTCTCACGGTGAGACCTCGATTATCTGGTAATACACTTGAGCTAGAGCTCCACATATCTGCTGAGAAACACACCGGAAAGCAAAAGGTTAACCAACCTGATTTATGTTTCAAACTGCGTATGTTTGGAAATGGCGTAATGCTCCATACAACATGGAAATGCTATGCGTTTTGGGTAGATGCAAATATGAAAATGTATATGCAAATGAAAATGCAGGTTCATACTGCTGGGGAAGCTCTGATAAGCTTGCTTCATCAACACGGCTGTTGAGGACAAATACCACCCTGTTGGGGATGAACGAGTATCACAAAGTATTCCGGCAAAATAAATGCCAGAAATACCGCCAACTCTGCCGAGGAGAGATTTAACGTCGATTTCTGCTGGGAGGAAAGAACAACACCTGCTGGGAAGAGTAACTCAGCTGGGGAAGAAGAGACCCTTCTAGGGGACAACTGTCTGGGTGCAGTTTACAAACTCGAAGCTACCACTCCGCTGGGGATAATCATCCTGACGAAGGCATGACAACCTGCGGGGAGAAAGAAAACCATCTTCTGTGGGGATAATCCTTCTGAACCAACTATAACTTGGTTAAACACTGCGAGAATCCTCCCAGCTGGGGATTAGTCGTGCACATACTCAACTCTCTGGGGAGTGCAACCTCTGCGGGGGATACTGATTTTGACTTGCTGGGGATATCCTTTGGACAACTTCCATGAGGATACTCTTCTGGGGAAAATGATCCCTCCTTCGGTAAGGGATAACGTCATCTCAACCTCTGGGGATGAGGTGCGACCTGATGGGGAATAACATCAAATAGAGTCAGGTCCTTCATCAAGGGCCTCTGGTTGGGGAAACATGAATGCCATCCACCTTCTTGGAAATTTGCCCCAAGGATACCAACATGCCCCAGTCTGAATTCTAGGACACCTCGTTTTGAAAGGAAAAAGAAATTTGTCATGAGGCCACCTCGCAACGGCTTGCCTCTGAATCTGCAACAATTTTGAAAAAGACTCTACAGTCTTTGTACCCTGACGGTCAGATGTGAACCGCTTCTGCATCTCGAACCTCGAAGAGGTGTTCCAACAAAATAGCTTTTGTGCTCTTAGGGTGACCTGTCCCAGTCTTGCGATAATCTTTTGCCCCTGATCGACTGATTCGTGGAGCAGTGCTCATAGCCGCGAGAGATTTGCCAAATCTCGACCTAATTGCCTCAGATTAACTGATTCTTGGATGGCTGACTTTACTGGGGGATAACCGAACGTGCCAAGTATGATTGGACTTCTGTCGGGGATTGCTTACCCGTGTCAATGAAGATTGGACTTGGCTGGGGAAAACAGACGGAGTTTTCTTGCGTACCGATGAGGGTTGGATTTCGAAATGATGCACCAACACGGATTGGGCCTCACAGCGATTGCCAATATGGATTAGGCTTTTAGGCCATCCGGGATGGGTCATACACACCTGGTGCTGGACAACATCCTGTCTGAATTCACTGTTTCTAGTTGAAGGGTCACGGGATGGTAACACGATTTTCCGACATTCGTCTCAAACTTGAAGATTGGCTGAATCTGCTCAAGTAGCTCTGAGTAACTCTGATGACGCGGAGAAGAACAATTCCTTCACTTCTGATATGCCCCGGCCTGTGGGAACCTCCGTGGGATAGTCCTTAAAAGGAAATCGGAAAATCTGTACCCTGATGGTTTGATATGAATTGCCCCAGCATTCTGAACTTCAGAGAGATACTTCAAATCAAATGCCTCTCGAACAAAGAACAACTTCTGCGCTCTTAGAATGGCCTGCCCCTGTCTGCAATGACTTTGCCCTAATCTGACTCTTAGGAAAACCCACTCTGAATAGAAAGCGGCTTGCTATGAGACGACCTCAAGATGACTTGCCCCGGTGTCTGTACAAGACCAACTCTCAACCTGGTTGGTTTCACTATCTCTGAAGTGACTTGCCCCTTGAATGAGCGTAGAAGCGACTTAACCCGATCTGATCGCACACTGGAAGGATCTGCCCTCAAATCACAACATTCTGGATGATTGCCCCTGATTGGGTTTCGAGAAGATTCACTTTTGATCGACTGTTTCTCAAACAAACTATTCCATAACCAACTGATTCCAAACTTACTAGAAGTCAATGCCCCGGATTCACAGGGTTTCTCAACATTCACCATTCTGGTCCAGACTGCTGAATTATTCAGTCCTGTTTGATTATCCCCTGTTGGAATTTCCTTCATGTCAACTACTGACCTGCAAGTAAAATTGTTTATTCACGAATGGTAATTTTAATGCAGTATTCATGCAGATTTTGAAAAAAATTGTGTTGTCACTCGTTTACGTGTCATGATTGTGAGTGACGAATGAACCCAAAAGTTCAAACGTAGTGCTGATTTGATCAGTGAAAAATACAACAAGGATATGATTAGCAAATCAAGAAGGAGTCAGGTTACTCAACCTTATCGTATTGCGCTTTCAGAATAAACCCTGCCTCAACTAGGTCTTTTAAGGGTTGTATCGTGGCCGGGTTCACGGTTCGTGAAACAAAGGATATTTGGCTCAAATTATGATTTGTACCCACCCCTTCTACATGATGATCTCCGATCCTAATGTTCAGTTAACTTGGCACAAGCGCTCACCTCTTCGAGAGGTATGTTGAATGGTAAGAACCATAGTTAAGGAACTCACAAGGTTTTTTTTTCTTTTTTTTAGAGTGACAGTTACTCCTTCTCGTTTTCGGTGTCTATATCTACACGACCTTGTCCTTGTTCGAGGATTTTTCTTTTGATATCCTTTCTTTTGCATTCTTTCGATTCCCTAATTTTTGCCTGGACTAACTCCTTTTGAGTTCTTTTCGATTTTTGAAGTCCAGCGGGATGCCCTGATTTTTGCCTAAGTATTAGCTTTCCAGCTTTTTCTTTTCTTTTTACTTAGCGGGCTTTCTTTTTCTTTTCCTTGGAACAAGTCGTGTGACACTGGTTATCTTGATTGCTCCAAAAGGACTGCAACTGTCTCACTCTCGATTGGTGTGATTTAACCATTGTGGTTGACGAGGTACGACCTCTTGAGAGGAATAAACTGTGATTGGTCCTCGAAAAGCAACATTCCTCTATAAGACTTGAATGTTCGGTCAAGCTAACTAACACCTACCCTGCCCCGGGTTAAGAGGTGAGGGTTTAAAAGTCCGAAAGAAATTTCTACTTCTTGGCTCGAAGTGGTTAGCAAGGGACTAACTCCTTATATCTCCAGTGTTTAGGGGATTTGAAACAATGCCTTGTACGTCATCGGCAGGGTTTTATCCGAAAGCATACGATCATCGGTTATGAGTTTCATTTTCGTCATCCTCCCTCCAATCTTTGCTAATCACAGTGGTAAAGTGGAGTGAATAAAATGCAAGTGTCAGTGTAATGCAATAAATGAGCGACAGCGACATGATTAATTTAGAAAAATGCATGGTCACTTAATCAATATTATCATTCGAAACAAACAATGTTTAACAGCAAGTAGTAACTAACAGAAATGAAACTACCAATGCAAATGATAAAAAAAGTCCGAGGACTGCCAATGCTGAGGACGTCTGCCTGTCTGGACCACTGGCTTCTTGAAAAGGACCCTCTGAATCTACGAGCTTAAACAGCTGAGAGGTTGGTATGAACAAACAAAACTCCTTATGGAAAAGAAATGCACCCTTTATCAATCAACTGTTGTACCTTTGCCTGAAAAGCTTTACAATCTTCAGTTGAATGCCCTGGGGATCCGCCATGGTAACCACACTGAACGTGGGGATGGTGCCCAGGAGGGTAAGGCTCTGGAACAGGCTTAAGAGCTTTAGGTTCCACCAAATAATTTTGGATCAAAGTTGGCATAATGTGGCTATACAACATAGGCACTAGGTGGGAAGGAGCATTCCTTCGTTCCAAGTTGTTACGAGGTTTGTTCTGATTCAGGCGCTGATTCTGATAACCTCGTCCACGGGCTTGCTGATTTGCAAGAGAAGCGACATAAAGTTCTTGATACGGTGCCCTAAGCACAGTTGTCTGTCCAGCACAACAAGACACAAGAGATACTGACCGCTGAGAAGATGAAGAACCAACAGATTTCACCGATTCACCTCGAGAATACCCAACATCTGTCCTGATTGCATTGATCACAATTCCTTCTTCAGTTTGGAAGCTACATAGGGATTCAGTTTCACTAGCCTGACTGCTTGAAACATTCTGAATTCTCCCAATTTTCACGCCATGCTCAAGGCGTTCTCCTGTTCTTACCAATTCAGAGAAATTTGGTGTATTTCCAAGCATTCTTTTGAAGTACGGACTTTGCAGGGAGTCTACAAACATGCCCATTAACTCTCGGTCCAGGAGCGGTGGTTGCACTCTGGCGGCAAATTCTCTCCATCTCTGAACATACTTCCCGAAAGGTTCATTGTTTCCTTGAGACAACTCTTGCAACTGCATGCGACTAGGAGCCATGTCTAGGTTATAATCGTACTGTTTCAGAAAAGCTTTGGCTAAATCCACCCATGATCGGATCTGATTACTCTCTAACTGCATATACCAACTCAGAGATGCCCCGGTCAGACTATCCTGAAAGCAGTGAATCATTAACTTGTCGTGGTGCACAAACGAAGTCATTCTTCTGCAGAACATCACAAAATGTTGCTTCGGACAACAATCTCCTCTGTACTTTTCAAACCTCGGCGCTCTGAACTTCGGAGGTAACACTAGGCCGGGAACCAAACACATATCTGCAGCGTTGTGGTTAACATCATCTTTAACTTTCAAGGCTTTAACTTTTCCTTCCACCGCTCGGAATGTTCTAGCATACTCAAGAGCTCTCGGGTCTTCAGTCTTGGCTGTCGGGACCTCTCTTCGGGAATTCGGCACAGGGAAGTCAACACCTTGATAATCTGAGGTATCAACAGAAGGAGAACGCTCACTTCAGACGACAAACTGCTCAGGTAGATCACGGTCCTCAACAGAAGGCTGTACAAGTTGAGTTGCAGTAAGATTGTTCACTTGCGGGAAGTCTTCGTCATGCACAGAACCATACAGAGGATTGGATGTCACAGTCAAACCTGACAAGGTATCAACAAACCGGAAGTTGCTCTCTGACATAGCTACCAATAACTTTCAACTGACTTCACTTCTCAATTCTGCCCCAATCTACTTCAACCCCCTGGTCGTCTTCTAACAATCAACACTGGCTCAGACCACTCACCGGAGAATCACCTTCAGAATCAAAACAACGGCTGGATAAGAGCTCTGACTAGCTGGAGAATGATATGCAATATGATGCAAAAATGTTTATGCAAATGCAATGCAAGATGCAGCAAACACGGGATCACAGCCCCCACAATTCTCTGAATACTGCTGCGCTGCTGACTGAGTACGTTCGCTCTGAAGAGAAGACCAAAATATCGGGTAGGCTGGAAGTCAAGTTTCCTGCAAAAACCCTCCCACTCACGGGTATGGACCTAATCTGACAAGGTATGGCATCCTATGCGATCGTCGGCGTCACAGACTTTCAAGACCGATGATACGATACCCAGAAGGTGTGGCATCATCAAATCCTAAAGAGGCCTCACTTAGCCAACTTCCAATTGATCGGTCCCCAGAGTCCACAATCCAACTAACCAACAACCCTCTCAACCCAAAGTGTTGAAAAAGAAGTCAACCAGAAGAACCTCGTCTGAACGTGAATTTTGCGGGACACTAGTACATGCAAAGCATGCACGCACCCACTACTTTTCACAACTAATTCTAGGTGCACTCAAGCCCAGGTCCGTCTTATCTCTCAATCATAGATCCCCCTCCCCATAACACAGCAATAACAACAATAATATAATGCTAAAAGTAAATACAGAATAGTAAATCCATACAAAGCCCACGACGAGAAAACAAGCGCTAGGATTGACTCGCATAGGGAACCGTTGGAATCCCCAGCAGTGTCGCCAGCTGTCACTACTGCGAAAATCAGTGTCGGCAATGACAGAAGAGTCACCACCGTGCGTTATTTATCCCAAAGGAGGGAAAGGAAACGCTCAGAGTAAACCTAACGCAAAACGAGAAAGGAATGGTCGTCGCAACCAAATTCCTGGATTCGGGAGTCGGTTACGCAAGGGGAAGGTATTAGCACCCCTCACGTCCGTCGTACTCGACGGGATCCACGCTTGTTTTCTGTCTAAAGGATTGTATTCTATCTACGCTAAAGGTCAAGGGACAAAAAGAAAAGAAAAGGTGACTCGGCAGAACACAACAGTTCTATGCCTACGTATTCCCGTCTGGAACGAGAAATCAAAGTCAACGTAGTTCTCCTAACTACGGGTAAAAGGGAAAGGTTGCTCGCTAGGATACGGCATCCTATGCCTACGTACTTTCATACAGCATGAAAGATCAGAACAAACGTAGTTCGGGCTACGGAAGACACAGGTTTGTCTAACTGTTTTTTATCCTTCTGAAAAAGGTTTTCTTCTGATTATGAGTCCAAGAGGACAAAAAAAATGACGTTTGAAGTTTCTTTTCAGTCTTTTACGCAAGAACTGTTTTTTAGAGTTGTTTGAAATATTACTGAATTTTGAGTTGTTTCGAGATGAGAAGAGAAAAACGCTCTAAAAAGCCTAAGGTTAAAATGGGAAGCAAAACTACCCTAAAGTTGTCATGCATGGATCAAAATCCTAATGTCTGTCATGTTTCCCTCTCGCACAGAGGAAAACAGAGATCCTAGGGGATAAACAGTAAGAGAAACATGCATATACAACAAACAGTAAACATGTATGCAATGCAGCAGTACAAGCAAGGCAAGGGAGTCCTGCTCTACCTCGAACCTGGGAAAACAACAGGCAAAAATGAATCAATATTCACTTCAAGCCTAAAGGGCAAGCTGTACAAGCCAACAAACAATACAGAAAAAGAAAACAGCACCAGCACCAGCTCTGACAGCAACAGTTGATTGAACAGCAAAGAGGGTTGACAGAAACAACTTCATCTTCATCTGGATAGCTCCTTTCTTCAAGCTTTATTGAACCCACAAGCTTCCACAAGCTCCAAACTTCAACAAGCAACCAACTTTAGCAAGCACAAACTTCACCTTCACCAAGCTTCAAATTTCAATAAACTCCAATCTTCAATAAGCTCACTCCAAGAGAGAATCAATTAACAAGATTAAGCTGAAATGTTAAGATGCCTAGTGACAACCAAAGGAAGCCCCCTAAGCATTTAACATTATGAAGGAAAGATATCCTCAAAGTTCTACTCCTAAAGCATGTCACTCATCCCTCCAAAGGAGGGATGTGACTTCTTTAGGAGGACTTTGTGTCATAGGAATGAATAGAGGCACAAGAAGCACTCTATGTTTTTGAAAGAAGCAACAAGACCATTCTAATGCTCTTCCTACATCCCTAATTCCTAAGCCTTCAAAAGCAATCCTCAAAAGGAAAGATCTTCATGCCCATGCTCCACCCTTTGTTTCCAAACACCTTCAATGCCTCCAGAAGCCTCAAAAAGCAAAATCCAAGCCAAAAGCCCACCCAAAGTAGCCCAAACAAACTGAATAAACCAAACATCCAAGGGAGAAACCCACAATCATCACACCAATTGCAAAATACAAATAAAATGCTAAAACTCAATATAAAATCCTAATTAAATTTCTAAGGGAACCTAAACCTATACCCAATACCCCATATAAATCCCAGGACCTAAATCAAACACTAAATCCTATAACCATGCTTTAAACTACAACTAGTTGTCCTAAAAACCTAAATTTAGTACTTCTAATGTTCACCATCCAAACTGGCCTAAAAATCCTCCACAAAATTATGGAAAAAAAAATACTACAGGTACATGCTTCTCTAAGCTAAATAACCCAAAATATTATCACCTAAAAATCTATCCAAAACATTATAATATCCTAAGGAAAAATATTAAAACTATAAATTCCCTAATAATGCAAAAAGAATTCTATAATATTCTACAAAAATAGTAAACTATTCCTAAAGCGATATTGCAATTAATTCTATTCTAGGCATTTTAAAATACTCTAGAAATATAAAATTATTCCTAAAACAATATTAAAATTAAAATTGTAATACAAAAAATGTTAACAAAAATAACATGTGCAGGGGGTACTAATTGGTACAAGGGAGTGCTTCAGCAAAAATAACAAATAGAAGTTGGGCCCAGCCCAACAAAAACAACCTACACACACAAAAACAGGGAGGGGGTGCATAATGAAAACAGGGGACGTTTGCCAGCGAAAATAATAAAAAACCGGGCCCAGCCCAACGAATTACACACACACTGTCGCTACTGCGAAAATCGGCGCCGGCTTGACAGGAGAGTCGCCACCGTGCGTTATTTATCCCTCAGAGCGGGACAGGAAACGCTCGAAGTAAACCTCGCAAAGACGGGAAAAAGGTATGGTCATCGCAACCAAAACCTGGATTCGGGAGTCGGTTACGCAAGGGGAAGGTATTAGCACCCCTCACGTCCGTCTTACTCGACGGGATCCACGCTTGGTGTTTATAAGGAAAAGGGTGTATTATCTATCTACGCTAATGGTTGGTCTGAAAGGAAAATAAAAGGACAGGACTCGATAGAACATACGGTGTTCTGGGCCTACGTATTCCCTCGGGCAATGGGAAAGTCAGAGTCAACGTAGTTCGACTACCTACGTCTAAACGGGGAAAGGTTGCTCGCCAGGACATCGCGTCCTGTGCCTACGTACTTCCACACAGCATGGAAGATCAGAGCAAACGTAGTTCGACTACCTACGGCTAAACAGGGAGGCTCCCACACAGCAGTGAGAAAACAAACTGATCCTAAAGGTTCGGGAACCTACGACTACGATCTGGTCTCAAATGCGCTCGGGCAAGAGAAAGGGATAACTATTAGTCGTCAGCGGGAAAGTCTCGATCGCACAGCCGCGAGAGAACAAAGGTTAGTTGTTAGTGTGCTCGCTAGGATATCGCATCCTATGCCTACATATCCTCGTCTGGTACGAAGAATCAGAGCAGCTGTAGTTCGGCTAACTACGGGTCAAGCTACTCAAAAGCTCCTACTGAAAGGAAAGGGAAAAGACACCCTAAAACTATAGCTGGAAAGGGGAATCTACCTACTGCTATCATGCCTGGTTGACCATCCTAATGTCCATCGTAACGACTCCGCAGCGGAGAAGTCAGAGCTCCTAAGGGATCATGGCAACAGGACTATACAACAAACAGAAAATACTGCAAAGTAAAGAAATACTGAAAATATGCATGAATACAACAACTAAACAAACAAGGCGCAAAGGCCGCAAACCACAGAGGCAAGGGAGCTCAGCTCTACCAAATACCAACAAGCAAAGCCACCCAATAACAGACAAGCAAAAGGAGGACCACCTCAACTTCTCATGCACACAAAGTCTACTTCTAAGATGCACCTAACTCAGAACTATCTAGATGAACACCTAAGTCTAATGCAACATAACATCACACAAGTCAAACAACATAAAGAGGAGGCCAGCTAACGTGATAAACTCCTATCCCAAGCTAAAACACAAACTCTGAGCAGGGCTCCTAACAACCCTGAAACAAACTCCTAATCTATCTCTGAACAAAACTCTATGCAACACCCTAAGCAAATATCTAAGCAAACACTCTAACCAAAACCCTAAGCAAGAGGAATCAATCCCAGTCTCCAAGCTTCAGAACAAGCTTACCAAAGAAAGGGAGCTAAGCAGACAAACTCATAGTGCCTTCCTCAGGAAAGTACCAGGAGGTTACTACTCAGGAGTCATATCCTATGCGGCTCGACAACTGTGATCAGTTTACATTCCTCCTCAGGAGAAACTAAACTCACATGAAGGCTCCGACATCACGGGATACTTGAGAAATCCTATCTGAACTAAGGGAACTAAGTGAACAGACCCATAGGACCTTCCTCAGGAAAGTACTAGGAGGCTGACACTTAGGAATCGTATCCTATGTGGCTCAACAACTGTGATCAGTTTACATTCCTCCTCAGGAGAAATTAAACTCACAAGTTGGCTCCAACATCATTGGATACTTACGAAATCCTAGCTAAACTAAGGGAGCTAAGTGAATAGACCCATAGGACCTTCCTCAGGAAAGTACTAGGAGGCTGACACTTAGGAATCGTATCCCATGTGGCTCAACAACATGTGATCAGTTTACATTCCTCCTCAGGAGGAATTAAACTCACAAGTTGGCTCCAACATCATTGGATACTTACGAAAGAGGTGAGAAGAAAGAATGAAAGTCATTCATAGTGCCTTCCTCAGGAAAGTACCATAAACTCCCTTCAAACTTCAGGATCTCGAACCTCACAAACAGGGAACAAGCTTCTAGACTAGGCCTCAATCCACTGCATCCTTGCAAGCTCCAACAGGACTTCAACCAGCTCCCATCTTTAAGAAGAACCCACAGGCCACCAAACCACAAGAAACTATCTCTGAAGTTCAACCACAGTTGAACTTCAAAGTCAAAAGTCATCAAGACTTCTCCTATCCTCAAGCTCAGACTAAAAGCATATCAGAACATCCTACAAAAATCTATCAAAAATCTATGGGAAACCTACATCGCTCTATGACAACATACTAAAAAATCAGAGCAAAATTCAATACCAGATGAAAGAACTAAAATCAACAAAGCAGACATATCCACAAACCAATTATTCAATATCCATAACAATGCAAAAATGCAATTAAAATGAAAATGCATGATTAAGCTAATGTTTTTGTCTTATAAAATTCTACATTGAATTACGAGTCTACAGAAAAAAGAACGGAATTATTTGATTAAACCTACTATTTTTTTATGAATTTTCTAACAATATGCATGCACTAAAGAATATTAAAAAAGTCAATTAAATGGAAAATATGCCAAAAATAGAAAACAAAAATAAAATGACATTTTTATTTTTATACAATTTTCTAGACCTTTTCATGAAGTAGTAGAAAAAAGAAGAATTAAAAAATCAATTGTTTTTATTTTATTATGAATTTTCCAAGAACAAGAAAATATGAAAAAGAAATTAAAAACAAAATTGAAACAAAATGGGAGGGGGGTTCAAACAGCAAGGCTTTCCAGTTCATTATTGCATTGGGCCTGAATGGGGGGTGCGCTCAGCACTTAGGCGCTGGCCCAATGAGTCAGAAAAAACTAATAATAAAAAACAGAAGAATAATGCATGGGGGGCGCGGTAAGTAAGTTTTCATGGTTATTTCTCATTGGGCTTACGCCCCAGGGGGTGTGAATAGCATTTGGGCCTAAGGCCCAGATCAACATCAAGCTGTCTCTCACACGAAAGGGGGGGGGGGGAACGAGTAACTAGGGTGTTGTTTCAGTAAAATGCAATTGGGCTTGGCCCAAGCCTAACCCTAACCTAAACCACAAAACCATTCCCCCTTCCCTAATCCCAAATCACTGTTCACCCTTGACCTGGCCGTCGTCCTCTCTCATCTCCCTCCTCTCAAACAATTTCTGAAACCTAATCGCTCACGGAATCATCAATCTCACGAGAACACTTAAACCCTCACGAATCAGAAACTGAAGCCTACGCCACAAACTAATTCTTCACCTCACAACCCTAATTTGACCTAAATCTATCCGGATCAAGACAAGAACCAAATCTGGAAATCAGGAAGAAGAATGAAAGCATACCTGGATATGGAGCAAGAACAAGCTTGCGGAGTTCTTTGGAGGATGAAGAACTTGACGATCTCAAGATCTAACGCGTGAAGTCCTTTGGAGAACTTGCTGGAATCTTCTTGAAGATCGCTTCCTGGGAATCTTGAAGGAAAAAATCTAGATGAAGGATCTACGAGGTTGACGGAGTTCTTGATGAAGAACACGAAGACAACAAAACCTTCTTGAAAATCCTGAGAAGATCGAGCGAACACGCTTGATGATCTTGAACTCAAGAACAGTTGGAGCCCTCACGAGCGAATCTGGGAAACTGAAGGAGATGATGAAGGTCTGATGGTGTTCTTGAATTTCCAGATGACCGATGAATGTTGATGATGTTCTGGAAAACTGTATGAAGGTTCTGGGCGCAAACTATGAGCTTTCCGGCGCCGTTGAAGTTTTCGGCGAGGCAATGATGAATGATGGACGGAGGAGGAAGAAGGGAGAAAAGAGTGCTTCTGGGAATTCTGGGTGGAAAACGAGCTCCGGCGAGCTGTTGTGGTGGCCGGAAGACGTTGGGATGACCGGCGGTGGGAGGATCAGGGCGGATGCATGGCCGCCGGTGTACTTTCTGGCGAGGCTCAGGCGATGTTTGTGGTGACGACAGGTGGCGCAGAGGGTTATTGCATGCGTGGCACGTGGCTTAGGGAGAGAGAGGTGGTGGGGCACGTGTGGAGAGAGAGGAGAAGATTGGAGTGTGATGTGGCGAAGTCTGGTGGATTCTGAGTTGTGGTGGGGTCCTCTGAGTGGGACGCGTGTGTGCCTTATATATTGACAAGTGGCATCCTCTGGCCACAATCTGGACAAAAACGAATTGGACTGTACAAAAAAGATGTGGGCCTCCGAAAATCCCCTCTGGGCCCAATGAAAAGCTGATCAAAAACCTGAAAAACAGCATTAACAATTAACCCTACTTAAACTAATTAAAATCTATTAAGACCTAATTAACTAATTAACTAATGACGATCTAATTAAACTAAATGCCCTAATTAAATCTAAAATGATTAAAAATCTAATTAACTCCTAAACCAATAATACTCTAAAAAATCTAATAAACCCCCTAATAAATCTCTAATAAAACTATTCTATTTATTTAAATTCTATAAAAGAAAATAAAAGAAAAACCTATTTATTTCTAAAAAAAAGACTATTAAATTCTATACTATTATTCTAAAACATTATATCTAAAAACCCTTAAAAAAAACTATTTAAAAAATCTATAAAATTCTAAAAAGAGATTTAAACTATAAAAAAATACAAAAATCCTATTTAATCTCTAATATTATTTAAAACTAGTAAATCTATTTTAAAATCTATATAAAATTCTAAAAAGAGATTTAAACTATTAAAAATGTCTAAAAATCTATTTAAAATCCAGAAAAATCTATAGAGCCTATTTAAAATCCACAAAAAGTCTATTAAACCCTAAAAATGCAGATAAATGCAAATGACCACCATAAAAGAGCGCACGAGACCAGATTGAATCGAACAGAGAAACCCCGGGCATCAGAATATCCCAAAATCACTATGCAAGCTAAAAATCACCGAGGAGCGCACAATTTCCCGAAAAATAAAACCCTGATGATCTGGACTGGATCTGCCATATCTGATAGACGAAAACCAAATTGTAACCCTGATATCCTCTGCTTGTGCACAAATACCATGCGTCTGATTTGCGAATATGAATTTAAACCACGAGTCAGATAGGAGAATCGGTTGGTCAAATTTTAGGGTGCAACAGCTGTCCCTATTCAAGCGACTTGGACCTGAAGGGTTTGAAGAGCGCTCAGCCTTCAAACATCCGGAGGTACGAGACGGTTGAATACAAATAAAACCCGAAAATTTGCCAACCGCGAGCATATACTGCAAACTGCTTGGGGAATAAAGTCCTGAAAACCGAGTCCAGTCATTACGGCACCAAACTGATCAATCATCTGATAAAGCTCTCCTGATTTGAATACCCATTACTTGTGATACCCCATATAATAAAGCCCGAGGGCTGCAACAAAATACCTGATCCTTTCACATTGCCTACTGATAGGCAGGAAGAGAAATATACTCACATCGTCCAACGATGGACGGGAAGACACCCTGATTGATGAAACAAATCAATTCACATCGTCTAAGGATAGACAGGAAGAAATAATCTCCATACTCACATCGTCTAAGGATAGACGGGAAGACATCCTGATTGATGAAACAAATCAATTCACATCGTCTAAGGATAGACGGGAAGAAATAATCTCCATACTCACATCGTCTAAGGATAGACGGGAAGACATCCTGATTGATGAAACAAATCAATTCACATCGTCTAAGGATAGACGGGAAGAAATAATCTCCATACTCACATCGTCTAAGGATAGACGGGAAGAAATAATCTCCATACTCACATCGTCTAAGGGTAGACGGCATCATCCTGATTGATGAACAAATCAACATTCACATCGTCTAAGGATAGACGGGAAGAAATAATCTCCATACTCACATCGTCTAAGGATAGACGGGAAGACATCCTGATTGATGAAACAAATCAATTCACATCGTCTAAGGATAGACGACATCATCCTGATTGATGAAACAAATCAATTCACATCGTCTAAGGATAGACGGCATCATCCTGATTGATGAACAAATCAACATTCACATCGTCTAAGGATAGACGGGAAGAAATAATCTCCATACTCACATCGTCTAAGGGTAGACGGAAAGACACCATTACGCCATTCAACACCATCCCTCGAATTTCAGAATCCTTCTGTCTACGGGAATTGATGGAAAGATCAATATCCTTGAAGGGGCCACATCATCAGTATGGACCGACGGGAAGAAAACCACCTTTAAAGAACCATGTCGTCAATAAGAATCAACGATCGCGAAAACTGAACATTCTTCGAAGAGCCTCGACATCAATAAGGATTGACGATCAGAAAAGTCCCTCTTGAAACGTCATCTCATCCAATAAACAGAAAGAAAACCACTATCCGAAATATCGTTTTGAAACCCCTCAACAATCAAAGATAGCCGGGGAAGACTCGCTGGGGAAACACCTCATCATACGTATGATCTGGCAATAAGAAACCCGCTGAACAATAACCCGAAACTTCACATCGCCTACTGATAGACGGAAAGAAAAGCATATCCTGGGGAAACCCCTTCTTGAAACCCTACTGCGATCACCCGCAACTTCACATCGTCTAAGGATAGACGGAAAGAAAACCACATTCAACCTCAAGACGTCTAATGATAGACGGAGAAATCCACTTATTGGAGGAACACATCGTCAATATGAATTGACGGGAAGGAAAGTCTGTCGATATCAGATGACCGACTGATCAAGCACAACTATTATATGATCTGATACAAATAATCTGCTGAACTGTCTGAACACTGCCGCTGGATAAATGCCCCTGAACTGATCACAGAGTAATTCACGCGCCATATGAGGCTGGTAGAAAACCTGACTTATGCTTCGTATGCATATGCATACGCTTTAATCTTTCCACGGCGTAATGCTCCATTCAGGACGGAAATGCTACGAATTTTGACAATGACATGCAAGTATGATGCAAATATGATAATGCATGCAATATGCTGATGCAGGCTCGAGCTGCTGGGGAAAGCTGGGTACAGAAAACCCCTTCAGCAAAATAAATGCTGAAGACGAAGCCACTCCGCTGGGGATATTGGGAACTTAACCGAACACCATCGACGAAGCAATACCCTGCTGGGGAATATAACTCCGCTGTGAAATAGCAGACGTGCCGAGTACGATTGGACTTCTCTGGGGATAGCTCATCTGTACCGAAGACGAATTGGACTTTGCTGGAGAAAATGGACGGAGTTTTCCTGCGTACTGATGAAGCTCGGATTTGGAAACCGATGCGCCAACACGGATGGGCCTCACAGTGATCGCCAACACGGATCTATGCTCTTAGGCTATCTGTGATGGGTCAGGTACGACTGACGCTGGACAATACTCTGTCTGCATACATAGTCTCCGGGTGAAGAGTCAAGGGATAGTAACACGACTTCCCACATTCGTCTCGCTCTCGAAAATCGACTGCATCTGCTCGAATAACTCTGAATGACCCCACTGATACGGAGAAGAACCAAATCTTTCGCCTCCGTAATGCCCCAGCCTACGGGGCCTCTGTGGGGATAGTCCTTGAAAGGAAAACTGCAGATCTGTTCCCTGGTAGTCTAACATGAAATGCCCCAGCGTTCTGAACTTCGGAAAGATACTTCACATCAAATGCTCCTCGAATAACCTTTGCACGCTTAAAATGGCCTGCCCCTGATTATCTGATTCAGAGTAGTGCCCCGGACTACGCCGTATTTGCCTGAATCTCAACCTGATTGCCCCAGGATGACTGACTTCGAAAAGCTGACCTGACTGGGGATCACAATAATAGCTTGCCCCTGCTCTCGGAACATTCGGGCGTTCTGCATTCTATCCTGACCGTACTTTCCATTGTAAGAAACTTTCCTGCTGTCAAGCGCTTACTCGCCAGTAAAACAAGTTGTTCTGCATAAAAGACATATTAATGCAACACATATGACAGCTTTGACATCCAATCTGTTCACTGGGAAAAGGAAAAACAGTTTATAGCATATAATGCACGAAACATTTATCAACATTAGTACCAACATGGTAAGAGGAACCTTTTTAGGAGTCAGAATCGACGCGACCTCTACCGAAGCGTGCTTTCGAAACAACCTGCTTCAATTAGGACTTTTGGAGGTTGTAACGTGGTCAGGTTCACGGTTTTGAAAGAAAGGATAAAGGCTCAAAGTTTATTTTAACCCACCCATTCTCCTTGATGTTCTCCGATCCTACGTTTGGCTAATTCGACCTTAGCGCTCACCTCTCGGAGGCTGAAAGATAGGAGTGATAGTTCGAGAAATTATGATTGTTGGGAGTGACAGCCACTCACTTTTCGTCTTTGACACTTGGGGTCACACGACTCGCATTTCGTTGGAGGATTTTTCTTTTGATCCTTTTCTTCTTTTTCTTTTCATATCCCTAACTTTTGCCTGGACTGACTTCTTTTGAGTTTCTTTTGATTTTTTAAGTCCAGCGGGATGCCCTCATTTTTGCCTAAGTCATTTGTTTTGAAGTTTTCTTGACTTAGCGGGCTTTTGATTCTTCTTTTTTTTTCTTCATTTTTTTCTTTCGAACAAGTCGTGTGACACTGGTTGTCTGACTCTTTGGGAAATGATGTGGCTGTCCCACTCTTGATTGAACCATTGTGGTCTTTTAGGCACGACCTCTAGGGACGTGATTGATCCCCGAACGGACACTCCTTTTGCAATTTGGACGCTCGGTCAAATTAGCTAACACCTACCCTGCCCCAGGTTAAGATCGAGGGTTTTTCGTTTTCAGAAAGAAACTCCTACTACAAGGCTCAAAGGGGTTGACAAGGGATTATCTTCCTTATATCTCCGGTGTTTAGGGATTTGAAACAATGCCTGTACATCATCAACAGGTTTTATCTCAAAAAGCATACAACATCGGCAGTTGCATGTCGGTCATTTTCGTCATCCTCCCCAAATTCTTCTTAACGCAGCGTTGGATATTTGTAAAAACAATTAGTGAACACGAATGGATTTAATCAAAACATGCATATTTATTTCATTATCATCAATTGAATGAAAACAACAAGTTTTACAAACAAGATTACAGATTCAAACAGGAAAGCAACTACAAGTGTAAAGAAATGACAAGCTAAAACAAAGAAAATATGCTAGCTTCCGAGAACCGGGCTTTCACATCTGTCCTGCTGCTGAACCAGCTATCTTTATTAGAGACAACTCGATGCTGTCCTGATCCGCTTGCAACGACACAACCAAATTATAGAGCCCCTCCTTCTTCATTCAGATGATTTTGGGACCTTCCTGCCCGAAGCTGATTGCTGCACTATCAAGTAGATCCTGCACTTTGTGCTTAAAAGCTTTACAATTCTCAATCGTATGGCCTGGTGCCCCAGTATGGAACTCACAAGTAGCATTGGCATCATACCCCGGTGGTGGTGCCCCTGTTAAGGGAGCCATTGTCCTCTTATGAACCAATTGGAGCTGAAGCAACGTTTGCAGAAGCTGTGCATATGGCATAGGTGGAGTATCAAGATGACGGCTTGCCAGAGGAGCCCGATTCTGATATCTTTTGTACCCCTGATTATTCTGCTGCTGGGGCTGCTGTTGCTGGTATCGGGTTGACTCTTGAGCACCCTTCATATCAATTGCAACATCGGTTTCTTGACCTTCAACGTATCGATTAACGCCCTCCTTATGCTTAGCCATTTTCTTCCTCAGATCTGCCCCAGGAATAGGCAACAGTTGTGGGCCTGGAGATTCTGACACCATGGAGTCCAGGATACGCTTCTGACCCACTGCAGCTTTAGAAACATCTGTCATCTTAGCATCGATCGAGACAGGAGCAATACGTACAGCTACGCCGCTCGGCGTGAATTCAATATCGTGCGAGTCAATCAGGTCTTGAACATTGTGCTTAAAAGCATGACAACCCTCGATGTCGTGTCCGAATGCACCAGAATGAAACTCACATTGCTTATTGGCATCATACCCATGAGGAAGCACTCTCGTGGGTGGTTCCAACGTTCTCTTCTCAACCAGATTAAACCTCAATAAAGTCTGCAAGAGCTCAGCATATGTTGTAGGCGGCGCCTCAAATATTCTCTTTGTCTTCCCTTCCTGGATCCTCCACGGAGCTGGATGCATCTTCTGTTGCTGCTGCTCAGGTTCCACATGCGCGGGTAGCACGAGCTTCTTCATTGCGGCTTCAAATAGCTGATCGTCCTCTTTCCTAAGCACATTCCTGACTACTTCCATGATCAGGCTCATTTGGGTCTTCAGCTGACTGTTCTCCTCTTTGAGAATCTTCTGCTCCAGACGCATCTCTTGCATGTCTCTCGTCATCTGCCCTAGCTGGCTTCGGACTTCAATCAAGTCAAACTGATTCTGTTCCATACCTCTGAAGGAATTCCTGCAACAAACTGGACGATGAGGAAATAAGACCCACGGTTCTGATGTACCTGTTAAATGATAATGCAATGCGGAAAGCAAACACATATTCGATACAAGATAAAGAGAAACTCAAGCTACACAGACAAACATCTCCCACACACGTACAACCAACAAAAGCAGCACGTAGGCACAAATGAGTACGAATACAATGACCCCAGCCAACAATCCTGGTGGTGGTCGGCAGACACTAGTGCACAAAAGCTAAACGGATTAAGCAGAGAAAACAGGTGAGACACCCGACACAGAAACCTCTAGAACCTTCCCCCATATTCAACTGAACTCTCTGATTGACAATCTTCAGAGCACCCACTTCCTGTGGAGTCTTCCATGACATTAACTGACGAACCCACACAACTGGATGATGGAAAATCATTAATCTGAACAAAACCCTGAGGCGTGATGCAAATCTGGCTAGAGTCCAACAGATCCTGAACCTGACTTCTAAGCACTTTACAATCATTTGTTGAATGCCCCTGTGCCCCAACATGGTACTCACAGCGGGCGCTGGCGTCAAAACCCGGAGGATACGGTGGAATCACCGGCTTAGTCTCTTTCGGCACTATCAATCCACTTTTGACCAGATCTGGCAACAATTGACTGTACGACACCGGTAGCTGAGTAAACTGCCTTTCAGGTTTCCTCGGTCTTCGTGGGGCATGCTGACGCGATCGACGATAGGACGACCGTTGACTTGAAGTGTCTGAAAACTGATCCTGAGATGCTAGAGATTCTGAGGTGGCGTCATCTCCTTCCCACTCTTCTTGAGAACTGACAACTGAATCAATCTTATCAACTGGGACGTAAGGAACATCTCGAAATTTTCCACTCTTGAGTCCTCTCTCAACAAGCTCTCCCAGTCTCATCAGGCCCACAAAGTTGGTACAACTGAACATTTTGTCAAAATAATGGCCTTTCAGAGTACCCAAGAAGATGTCAACCAGTTCCCTTTCCGGAAGCGGTGGTTGAACACTAGCAGCCAATTCCTTCCATCTTCGCAAATACCCTCTGAATGATTCATTCTCCGCCTGAGATAATTCTTGCAGATGTACGAAACTAGGAGTCAAATCCAGGTTGTAATCGTACTGCTTCATGAAAACTCTGGCTAAATCCACCCATGATCGAATCAAATTACTCTCTAACTGCACATACCACCTCAGAGATGCCCCAGTCAGGCTATACTGGAAGCAATGGATCATTAGTTGGTCATTTCGCACAAACGAAGTCATCCTTCGACAGAACATCATCAAATGCAGCTTCGGACAGCTATCTCCCGTGTACTTTTCAAATTCCGGCACTTTGAACTTATACGGCAACACCAGGTCAGGAACCAAACACATGTCTACCGCATCCAGGTTGACGGCATCTTTCGCTTCTAAGGCTTTTATACCTTCTTCCAATGCTCGGAGTCTTCTATCGTTTTCAAGAGCTCTTGGATCTACCATCCCGGCCATTGGAATATCTCTCCGGTAATTCATCACAGGGAAAGCAACACCTTGATTGTTAACAGGAGGATAACGTTCATTTCGGGCGACGAACTGCTCATGTCGATCTCGTTTCTCAACAGTAGGCTGCACGACTTGGTCTGCAGTAAGGTTGTTCGCTTGCGGGAAGCCTTCCATAGAATCATACTGATGGTTGGACGCCATAGTAAACCTTGTCAAAGTGTTAGGAGCCTGGAAATTGCCTTCAGCCATAGCTACCAATTACCTGTAACTGACTACACTGCTTGATTCTGCTCAAACCTGCTTCAGCCCCTTGGTCGTCTTCAACACTCTGCTCTTGCCTCAGACAATCCCCCGAGAATCACCCTCTGGTGAAAACAAAGGCTGGATAAGTGCTCTGGCCTGCTAGAGAAATGCTATGCAACATGATTTATGCAAATAGAAATACAAAAATGCTAACGTGCATGTGTGCATTGGAGATATTTCCCCTCCAATTCCAGTGTCAGTGGTAGCAAGACGAGATAAACCATAAAGACAATATTTAGAAAAACCCCCATATATTCATTAGGATAACAATCTTGTCAAGAGGTTACATAACTATGCTCCATACAACTGATATGATAAAGGAGGATCCCAACCAACATGCCTGGTGGTGATCTCAACATACAGGATACAAGAGAAAAATCAAGTACGGGTACGGTTGCGGAAGTCCTCGACCATCTTCTTCGTCTCTGCGTGATCCGGTCGATAAATCAAGCCTTCTATCAACTGATCCCTTTTTCTGACCGTCCCCTGGATGTCTCTGACAAAGTCTTCCCAAGCCTTATCATTGGCACCGCCCCCAGGTTTGGGTCTCTTGGCATCTGCTCTATGCTGAAAATCTTCCAGATTCTTCGTAGCATCTGTCAGCTTGCGCTCGGCCTCGTATCAGCGGCATGCATCCTCTTCAAGCTCTTCAGTCTTCGCTTTGACCTGTTCTTCTAACTAAGCTACCTGCGTCTTTAGCTCTTCTTCTCGCTCTTTGCGCTTGGCCATAGTAAGATCCCAGTGCTCTCTGAACTTAGCTAGCTTCGTGTAGGCCCTTTCCAGCTCTTGCTTCTTAGTGGCCAACACACTACTAACTGAGTCTACATCTAACTCCAGACGCTTCTTGGTTTCAGTCAATTCCAATAACGTAGTCTTCAGATGTTTCAG